>CAWUFW010000455.1:1504719-2104719 GCA_963921515.1 Calotriton arnoldi | reverse complement strand
ATTCTTACATATGTTGGGGGCAGACGTTCCTCTTTACTCGCAGGTTTACTTACGCACCTTATCTGATACCTGCTGGGACATTCCTCTCCTGCGTGCAATTGTATTTTCCGGGTAAGAAGTCAGAGCGTGAGCTGTATCTAAACAGCGGGTGAGCCTCAGGAATCAGTCAGCCTGAGTCACAGCTCACTCCCGGTTGAGGCTGCTTTGAGGGATAGAGTTTAGGAGATGTTGGTTTTGACACCACATGGAGCATGCTCAGAAGGCAAAGAGCCTTGCGTCACTGAACCTGCTCACGCGAAGTGTGTCTCCACTTTGAGCACGCGCAGTTCATAGCTGCAAGGTAAGAGGGGTGCGTGCCTGCCATTATTATTAAAAAATAAATACAGCGGCACGGCGTACTGTTAAAAAAAAAAAAAACTTACAGAGAAACTATGTACACGGCTGTGGGGAGGGAGAGTGGTAAAATGATAATGATCGGGTGCTGCGTGTGGCCCCACTGTAAAAGTGAAAGCGCGCATAGCGCGCTGCAAATAAACAACAAGAGGAAGCTGATCATGGACATAAAACAAGCATTGGCAATGCAATAGGACTCGCATTCACGCGAGACCTATTGCATTGAAAACGGGAGTGCGGGCGGGCACGAGAAGGCACGAGCACGACCGGGAGGGCGCGGGAGGGGGGTGGGGGGGCCCCAAGAAGTCACGGACTGCAGGAGGGGGGGGTAGGAAGGGACGGGAAGAAAGTAGTCTGTGCAGTAAAGGGGCCAGTAGCCATGGAAGGATACAAATGACTGACATGGCTGTTATGGGGAGGGACTAACAAGCTAAAAACCAATCGGAAGGCAGCATTTATAACCTAAGCCAATGAAGAAGATGGGCCGGAGAGTGGGCGGAGCTTCCGCGAAGCTTCCACACTATAGTGTATACTGCATGCCTCTCAAAGAGATGGCAGCGCATTCGCGCTGCAACACTAGGCAAGACCTAAAAACTACAAGTGCAACTGCCTTAATTGGCCGGTATAACAGATCTCTGTGGGGCTCTCTGCAGAGATGCTCAGAAAAGCTGGAAAAGGAAGATAGACAGGATCTTACAGGATCTTACAGGAGGGCATGACCATTTCAAATCAGGGATAAGTGCAGAAGCAGACCATTCTTACCTTTGTGCCCATGGATATTGCCTTGGAATTTCTTTCACACTCAGTGCTAGGTTAAAACCTGAAGCACAGCAAAGAATTATGAATCTTCCCTTTTTGGGTAATTGACTTCTTGTATCTCATGCAGATAATTAGATAGCCCAAATGAAAACCGAACTGGACACACTAAAAGTTGTAGGTCTTGAAAAGAAAAATGAATATAGTAGATGCTACAAGCCTTATGATAGACGATATTTCCCGCATGCAGTTCAAGTCCCTCGTTGGCAGCCTCAAATACAGCAACAACAACAGGAGGAACAGAAAAGGCAGTCTTATCATCCCATCATCTATCATCTAGGCACTCTAGAGGCAGAAGTGACCAACAAACATTTACTGCTGCAGGGAAACAAACAAAAACAATTAGGTCTTCCTTTCCCTCCACTCCGTCATTCACTCCGGTGGACGGAAACATTTCAAATCATCTCCAAGAGTGGCAAAAAATAACAAAAGACAAGTGGGTCTTGAATATTGTTTAAAATTGATATTCTCTCAAGTTCTCATCTTCTCCACCTACTATTTCACCGAAGAGATCCGTTCTTCTTACTTAAAAGGAACTGTCATTTATTCCTGTTACTTTCTAGTGCAAAACAAAAGTTCAAAACAAGAATACAGATTCATTCTTGATCTGAGACTATTAGATAAAGAGAGATTCAGGATGTTGGACTTGCACCAAATCTACCCACAATTGCATCATCGGGATTGGGTGTGTGCAATAGCTCTTCAAGATCCATTTTCCACATTCCAATCCTATGGAAACACAGTAAACTGCTAAGATTTGTGGTAGGAAAACATTACTACCTGTTAAAAATTCTTCCTTTTGGCCTCAAGTCCGCTCCTCACACCTTTTCAAAGTGCATGGCAGTGGTAGCTACTTACCTATGAAAACGAAAGATTTTTGTCTACGCTTATCTAGATGATTGGTTAATAAAAGCATCATCTGCACTAAGGAAACATTTTTGTATGGCAGCAAATATTCTTGCAAAAGCTGGGGTTAGAAATCAGCTTTTGAAAGTCAACAATTACTCCAGTACAAAGGATTCATTCACTATTTGGGAGCAAAACTAGACACCACTGTCGTCAAAGTTTTTCCTTCACAGGAGAGACTCAAATCTAAAATGTCGCAGTCTGAAATACACACTCCATTAATAGCACAGCAAATCCCCTCATTACTGAGATCAATGGCATCATGCACTTTTCTAACACCGAATGCCAGACTCCACATGAGGCTGTTCTAACAATGCCTGGAAGATCAATGGAACCATAAATCAGGAAGCTGGGAGAACAAGTTAATGGTATCCAGTCATACCCTTGGTGGTGCAAAGCAACCGATCTTCTATCAATCAGTCAGTAATCTTATAAAGCATGACTACTCACCTGTGAGGGTCTCAAGGCACTGGGTGGGGGGGGGGGTTGTCCTGCGGTTCAGTCGAAGAGCCAGGTCTTGAGGTTCTTCCTGAATTACGGCAGCGATGGTGTTTGCCTGAGGTGCAGAGGCAGGGAGTTCCAGGTCTTCACAGCGAGGTAGGAGAAAGATTTTCCTCCAGCCGTGGTCTTGCGGATCCGTGGAACAGTGGCCAGGGCCTGTTGGGCAGATCGGAGATGTCTGGTGGGAGTGTAGAAGGAGAGGAAGTGGTTGAGGTAAGCAGGTCTGGCTTTGCAGAGGGATTTGTAGGCATGTTTGAGAAGCTTAAAGGTGATTCTCATGTTGACAGATAGCCAGCAGGTCCAGGATGTTGTTTGTTTAGACGAACTCAGAGAGTTGGGCATTGATGGCTTTCTGGATGACTTTGGCTGGGGAGGGCAGCAGAGAGATGGGTCTGTAGTTCTTGAGGTCGGTCTGGTCAGCCGAAGGTTTCTTCAGCAGGGGGATTAATCTCTGCCTGCTTCCAGTCTTCCGGAAAAGTAGCAGATTCGATGGAGCAGTTGATGGTGCAGCAGAGTTCGGGTGCGATGGAGGTGCCGGCTCTGTTGAAGATGTGGTGAGGGCAGGGATGGGAGGGGGCTCCGGAGTGGATGCTCTTCATGATCCTGTAGATGTCGTCAGAGGTGAGGGTGGTCCAGTTGGTCAAGGTCTGCTGGAGTCTGGAGCCATTGGGTGCGGTGGTTGCGGTTGGGTGGGTGAGTCTTGGGTTGTAAAGCTGTCATAGATCTCCTAGATCTTGCGGCGTAAGAAGGTGGCTAGGTTGTTGCAGAGGTCTTGGGACGGGGGGATGTCTGCTGCCTCTGTGCTGGGGTTGGTGAATTCTTTGGCTACGGCGAAGAGTTCTTTGCTTTTGTGTGCGTTGGCGTTGATGCGTTCCTTGATGGCTGCTTTCTTTGTTGCTCTGATGAGGCGGTGGTGTGCTGTGACGGCGGATTTGAAGGCTGTGTGGTCTGCCGTGGTCTTGCTGCTCCTCCATCTTTTCTTGAGTCATCTGCAGGTGCGTCTGGACTCTTGGAGGGCGGAGGAGAACTAGCTGGCTTTCTTGAAGGGCTGCTTGCATGAGCATTTCTTGAGGGGGTCAGTGTGTTGGCGCAGTCGGAGATCCATCGGTGGAGGTTGCGTGCTGAGGTATTAGCATCCGTGGATGTCTGTGGTGGGGTCTTGTTGAGGGAGGTGGTGAGCTGGACTTCGGTGACCTTGTTCCAGCTTCTGCGGGGATCGTGGTAGGTGTGGTGGCGTACGGTGTGTTTGTTGAATTCCCTTTCACCGGGACATTCCTTCTCAGACTATAATAACAGGTGCATCCCTTCTAGGATGCAGTGCTCACATGGAACATCTACAGGTACAGGGCTCATGGACAGAAAAGGAGCAATCCTACCACATTAATTTTTAGTGCTGAACGCTATCCATCTAGCTCTGGAATCATTTTGGCCCTCATTCAGAACGAAAGGACTTCTTATTCAGAAGGACAACAGATCTAGAATGTATTACCTAAACAAGCAGGGAGGAACACGCTCAATGCAATTTACTCTGAAAGCTCAGGCCATTTGGAAATGGCTGTTGGCAAGGAATCTAATGATTAAAGCGGTCCATCTGCCAGGCATTCAGAACATGCAAAGCCATTTTATACAAGAAAATCACAACTGGATCTTCAATGACAAAGTACTCAAAACATCTGCAAAGACAGAGGTTAGACTCAAATAGATATTTTCGCAGATGTAAACAGCTAAAAATGCTCAAACTTTGCCTCAAGACATTACCAACCAGGAACCATGGGAAATGCCCTTTTCATCAAATGGTCCGGGACGTTTCTTTGCGCTTTCCCCCCATCCCTCTGATTCCAACAGTGTTGACCAAACTATGTTGTTTCAAAGCAAGAATGATTCTATCAGCCCCAGAATTGCCTCGACAGTGGTGGTGCACAGATTGTCATCACCTATCAGTGAGACCACACAGGAAGCTGCTGTGCATACCGAAACTACTTTACAGGTGTGGAGGCCAGATTCCTCACCCTAATCTACCATTGATGAACTTAGTGATTTGAATCCTGAATTCTTGCAATACGGACATTAAGGTCTTCCACAAGATAGTATAAACATCTTGAAAGAGCTGAAGAGGCCCTCCACAAGTTCATCAGATGCTTTCGAGTGGAAGAGATTGTGCATCTGGTGTAATCACAATAACCCTGTTACATGGTAAGAGGTAATGATTATTCCATAACTTTTGCACCTGGCAAGATTTGGCCTTTTTTCCTCTGTAAAAGTTCATGTTGCAGCAATTTCTACCTATAGGACATTTCCTTCACAAACCTCTTTCTTTAAAATAACTGTAGCAAAGGATTTCTTAGAAGTAATTAAGAAAGTTTTTCCTCCCATTCAAACCCCTTCTTCCCCATGGGAATTGACTATAGTACTTTCAAAACTCATTGTTCCTCATTATGAACCTGTATATAAAGTGACTCAGCAACATTGATCATGGAAAACAGCCTTCCTTATAGCCATTACATTGTATGAGAGTCAGCAAAATTCAAGATTTGTTCTCAAAAGAGCCTTATGTCGTTTTTATAGTAACTGGGTTGTAATGAGAACTAACCCTTCCTTTCTTCCAAAGGTAGTGTCAGATTTGCATGTCAATCAGACAATTTCTTTACCAACTTTTTCCCCAAATCAGTTTAATCTGGTGGCAAGAGCCCTTCATTCATTGGAGGTTAAGAGAGTATTAAAATGTTATCTTGAGAAGACAAAAGAGATCTTCAAACTGGCCACCTTTTTTGAACTATGTCCCTTTTAGGACTGGTCTCTCTACTTCAAAGCAATGCGTTCCAAGTAGATTGTTTCTTGTATCATTTTCTGTTCCCAATTTGCAAATAAATCTCTATCTTGCAAGCCTAAAGCTCAATCTACTAGGGGAAAACAGTGACTATGCCTCTACTAAGAAACTTACCCATTTTGGAAATATGTAAAGCTGCTACACGGACATCAATACATACATATCTCAGACACTATTGTTTTGATTCAGATTCGAGAGCAGATGCCCAAGTAGGTCAGCTCTCTTTAAGGAATGTTTTGGAGTAAATGTGGGAACTGTTCTGCCCTTTTTCTTGTCTGCAGTTTTTTGTAGTGGGATGAGGTTGCTATGCTATTCAATGTTTATATCTATTGATGAGGATCCCCTGGACTAGAGGTAAAGTTATTTTTTTTTTATTTCAAAAGGTTCTATTAAGATTTTCAAGAGGTAAATCATGAAGTGAAGGATATACCAGAAAGAAAGGGGGTTACAATATCTCAATGTGGTAAATGGCTTCTTGCTTACAGTTTTGACAAGTACAGCATGATAGACCTTATTAACCATAAATAACTCTTCACCTTCTGCAAAGTAAGGTAAGAGTGGGCCTCATTGATGAATGACAAGTGTAAGCAAGACCAGATGACAATGAGAACATTGGAAAATGTAACAAGCACATAACATATGTGTGCAGCAATAGCCCCCTGAAGAGAAAGATTAGAAGAACACTATCAAAGCAATCTAGTTTCGGAAAATAGAGAAAAGAGAGTGAGATTGGGTAAGGGACATTTTCTTGAGAATCACCTGGTACGAGACCCTAAAGGTCTCACCCTCAAGAAAGTGTACCTCAGTGGTGAACATCCTATTTAGAAGTTGCATCATCATTAAATATATCTCTTGGACCCCATATATTAGTAGTATGCATGGTAAAAGATTGCATGAGACATTTTAATTTATGTGCACCACAAATATATGCGACCAAAGACCACCATGTCTGAAATTAAATGTGGGTGGCAGACTGCCAGTCTATTAGGACCTATTTGACTGCAGTGGTGATTAGTAGATCAAGAAGGTCATTTTCATTTTGCATGAGTTTGGGAGGGGGTAAAGGTGCTGAATGGCCTAGTAGTGTTCCATGGGGAAATGTGATAAAATATGTTGCTCAAAGATGCTGGATAGACATCACTTGACTTTCTCTCAATAAGATGGTAGCAGTCTACAGCTAAAAAACATGTGTTTGACATCTACAGGTTTCTCATTACAGTTCCAACATAGATCCGAGTCACTAAGGTTAGACTTGGCCAGTCCACTTGGTGTCCAGCATACCAGATGCAATGTGAAGAATTTCGATTGAGCAAGTGAAAGCATGATTTTATGTCATAAAGCTTTAGAAGAAATGTTAGTCCATGTTTCTCCGTCTGGAGGTGTTCTGCCAAGGTTAGTAAAGTGTTTATTACATTTAGGAGGAAGTTGAAAGAGTGAATTGTTTTAGTGAAAATGTATTCGCTTATAAATCTTTGAGGCAATGTGGCAAGATGATATATAATTATATATCTTAAGTAAGGAACAGATCTCAGGGTCCTTCAGAGGACCCATTTTTGGTAACTTCTTTACTTTTAGGAAAGCGAGAAAAATCCAAATTAGACAGGTTATTAGATTGTTGAAGTTTAATGAACAATAGTGTTCCTTGCTGCTGAATAAAGGTCCCTTTTCCTCCCACCAAAGCTCCCTAGTAGGAATTCCAGAGAGATAATAGATAGGCATTTGAAATATCTGAAGACTACTTCCTATCTATAAGCAAAATAGCTTTGGATGTATTGATAAGGATTTGTTTTTGAGTGAAAGGGTTTGAAGATGGGATTGAAAATATTGAAATGATGTGGTAGGGTGAAACTGTCATGTATTTCCTCTGAGAGGCGGTATGATTTTCGTGATCTCACTTAAATCAAGACTAAAGACAGGTATCAGATTCCTGATACACGTTCTCCTCGTTCCTTTCAAAATTCGTCTGACAAGCAGTACGACAGAGGAGAGCGATCATCTGAACGCAGACAAGAAGAGTATGTGGAACCGAAAGGGGAGACACAAAGCTCGTCTGACGTGAGGATAAAAAAGGAGGACAGAACTCCTCAATATAAAGCCCCTTCTCAGAGAAAGAAA
The DNA here is from genome assembly GCA_963921515.1 of Calotriton arnoldi. Lineage (NCBI taxonomy): Eukaryota > Metazoa > Chordata > Amphibia > Caudata > Salamandridae > Calotriton > Calotriton arnoldi. Next base: position 2,097,161 of record CAWUFW010000455.1, on the reverse strand, counting down.
GCAGCGGCTGTAACTGCTAGATATGCCACAGACACTGAGAACCCTTCTCCTGAACAGGAGTTGGGCCGTGACTCTCGTCAATAGCGCGGCAGTAGTCACCATAGTGCGCCGGAATCTCCAGGAATGTCTGGCAGCGAAAGCAACTGATACTTTTATTACAGTTGAGACCTCGGTTAGACATGTAGATAGGTTATATAATCTAAACATTCAAATTGAGGGTGACATACAGAGTACCATTAAAGCAATATTCTGGGAAAATTTAACTTTGTCTTATGACATCCTTAGGGCGGAGGTCGATTGGCCCCCGCAGTTCATACAAACATCCCCACAGGATGAGGATGTAATACTTCCTTCCTTCTCTGCTCTTGTCCCTGAACTAGTCACACCTTATGCAGCAGAATGGGCTCCTACACTCTTCCCTGCGCTATATCGCAGTCATTTCGACTGGGATAAGGACTCTCCCTATCTTGTGATACCTATAAGGTCCAGCCCGCAAGTGCAACCACAATACCCTATTAAACGGGATGCTAAAGCTTCTGTTAAAGAAATACTCTCCCACATGGAGTGCCAGGGAGTAATTGAACCCTGTATCTCTCAAATGAGTAATCCAATTTTCCTGAGTTGAAACCGGGTCTTTCTTATCGTATAGTCTTAGACTATGGACATTTAAATAGCCATACACACACTTTTGCAATCCAAAACACACACAGTACGGCACTTATTAGCAATATAGTCCGTAAAAAATACAAAACGACATTGGACAGCATTTTCCGCACTTGGTTTTCAAATGAAATACAGAAGGCTCTCTATGGGCTATAAGAATAGCCTGTGATTATTTGCTGCACGTATACCAAGTCTACATGATATTGACCCAGATGCGTTGTCGTAAGCCGATGAGATCTACCTTACAGATGATTAACTAAATCCACACTTAGCCCGAGTAGATATTATTATATTGGGATTTGCTGAACTGGGCTATAACTTCAACTTTAAAAAGTCTAACATAGCTTTTCTGAGTGTCCTTTTTCTAGGATATGAATTTACGCATGAGGGAAAGAGACTAGCACCTCAATTTTAGGTTTCTGCTGTGCTTGTGAAATCTCTTGTATTTAATATATCTTAAAAGGGGGCTTTTATCAGTTCTCATTACCAAATTACTGTGTTCATTCGCTTTTGTGAGTTTTTGTGTTAACTTCCCCTGGATGCACACATTTGTGATACTTCTACTTAAGCTGTTCACACTGTTTAAGCCCCATTCACTGTCAAGATCTCTTTCCATGGAAAAAGTAGACAGCTTCTAACAGGATGCTGGAAGGCTTGCTTTATGTTACTTAGTTGTCTAAAGCAGGTGCTTTAGCCTTAGAACGTTTGTGGCATTTCCTATTCATGTCTCAGTACCTTTTTTGCACATTGTAGGCCTTATTGGATTGATTTTTTCAACTTAATCTCTTTGGTCATTATGATTAAATTCTAAATGTTGTAATAAACATTGCACTTTAAAAATAAAGTCATTATACAAGAGCTATGCTATATTTTGCTACTAAACGGGCATCCACAAGTGCAGTTACCTTGCAGACAACAGGGTCATGATTTGAATGTTGCAGCAGGTGCAGTAGCACTGGGCTCAAAAGTTATCAGAACTCCTCTAAACACATAATAATACTATATTTGACTACTAAACAGGCAGTCACAATTGAAGTTACCTTGCAGTTTAAAGGGACTTGATTTGAATGGTGCACCAGGAGCAGTTGCACCGGGGCCAAAAGCTCTCGGACCCCACTAAACCCAGAATATTGTAACATTTTACTACTAAACAAGACAAGTGCATTTATCTAGCAGACAATAGGGTCATGATTTAAATGGTGCAGCAGGCGCAGTAGCACCAGGACAAAATGCTCCAGGCACCCCACTAAACACCTAATATTGCTATACTTTACTACTAAACTGGCAATCACAAGTGAAGTTATCTTGCAGACAACAGGGTCATGATTTGAATGGTGCAGCAAGTGCAGTGGCACAGGGCCCAAAATGTGTCAGAACTACTCTAAACACCTAATATTGTTATTTTTTTTACTACTATACAGGCAGTCACAGTTTCAGTTATCTTTCAGTTAAAAGGGGCTTGATTTGAATGGTGCAGCAGGTGCAGTGGCACTGGGGCCAAAAGCTCTAGGGACCCCACTAAACGAAGAGTATTGCAAAATGTTGCCACTAAACAGGCAGTCACAAGTGCAGTTATCTAGCAGGCACTAGGGCCATTATTTCAATGGTGCAGCAGGTGCAATGGCACCGGGTCCAAAAGTTGTCAGAACCCTTCTAAACACCAAATTTTGTTATATTTAACTACTAAATAAGCAGTCACAAGTGCAGTTACCTTGCAGGCTCTAGGGTCATGATTTTAATGGTGCAGCAGGTGCAGTGACACCGGGGCCCAATGGTCTAGGAACCCCTCTAAACACCACATATTGCATATTTTACTTCTAAATAGGCAGTCACAACTGTAGTTACCTTACAGACAATAGGGTCATGATTTGAATGGTGCAGTGGCACCTGGGCCAAATGTTGTCATAACTCCTTTAAACACCAAATATTGCTATATTTTACTACTAAACAGGCAGTCAGTCAGTCAGTCAGAAATACTTTATTCGACAGCCAAGAGTCATAAAAGCTTACAATATTATTAAAAGAAGATACACATTCCAGCCAAATACATAGCAATAAAATAATCCCACATATCAATCACAATATTCACATCTAAAAACATTCATAAAAAGAGCCAATATCATATAAAGTGCACTGTGCTTAAGCAATAGACCAAAATCTTATTTAATATCACGTTTAAAAATAATAATCAGGAAGGAGAAAACACAATTGAACCAACAGACAGCACAAGATTTCAATTACGGAAGTAGTCTGTTCCTATGTCTAATGGCCCCAGTTAAAAAACTTGCGACCCCGAGGCAAACCATGGGTGATGCCAGCATTTGTAAATAAAGCAGGGCTGGCCTCACTTGGACAAACTGGCATTCTCTAAGTAAAGGGAGGATATGCTGCCTACGCAGGGACTCATAGTAACTACAAAAAAACATTTGGTGCAAGGTATCCTGTTCCGAGAAGTTATCACAGGGACAGGGTTTTAACAATTCAGATTTTGAATATCCTCTCGGAAATGCCAGCAACCAAGGAACCATATTTAAACGAAATCTTGTTAAAACAAAACGATGGAATGGTTTATTAACATAAGATAAATATGGTTGCAATTGCGGGCCTAGGCTCAGAGTAACATACCTTCTCACCGAAGGCTTGCCTAGCTCAGCCTCCTCCCTAAGGCATTTCCGCCTATCCACAAACTGCCGTTTAAAATTTATAATCGCAGTCTTGCCCAAAGGCTTTGGGGTCAAAAACAAATCTGGGCACCCTAGACATTTTGTTTCTTCCTTTATATATTTAAGCCAAGGGATATGCTGGGCTCTCTCTAGCGCCATACAGTCCGAGATTATAAGTTGATTTAAATTCGGAGGGGGTTGAGTCCAGATTCTAAGCCATCGTAGCAGGGGGAAACTGCGATCTGGTCTGCAATATATCCCATCCCCAGCTCTTCATGCAGGCAGTAAACAGGGGTGGCTACAGGGACCCCAAGGAGTTTGCGCATAAAGTTATTCTCTGCCACTTGTATTTCCTTTACATCTTTATAGCCCCAGATATCGCATCCATACGTGGCCATAGGAATGCATTTTGCAGTATAAACTTTCAAGAGTGCGGGCAGGGGTTTTGACCCTAATCTTTTTGCAAAATCCATAGTGGCCCCCGTTGCTCTTGCCAAAATATTCTTTTTAAGTGTTCGTTGTGCTCCCCATGTACCTTGATCATCAAAAAGTACCCCAAGATATGGAAAAGTGGATACTTTAGTTAATTCATCACCATTACAATAAAATTTGGCCTTGGCAGCCTTACGCGAACCAATCGTCATTGCATGAGATTTCTTAAAATTCGTTATCAAATCTAGTGAATTCATAAAATCTATAAAACAATTTAAAAGTTGTTGCAGACCCCTTGCAGTTCTGGACAATAAAACCGCATCATCGGCATACAACAATGCGGGAATCAATTTGGCACCGGCCCTTGGCGTATCCTTACAGCATGATGTTAAAATATCCCCCAGTTTGTTGATGTATAGGGTAAATAGCAGGGGGTCACAAGTGCAGTTATCTAGCAGGCACTAGGGCCATTATTTCAATGGTGCAGCAGGTGCAATGGCACCGGGTCCAAAAGTTGTCAGAACCCTTCTAAACACCAAATTTTGTTATATTTAACTACTAAATAAGCAGTCACAAGTGCAGTTACCTTGCAGGCTCTAGGGTCATGATTTTAATGGTGCAGCAGGTGCAGTGACACCGGGGCCCAATGGTCTAGGAACCCCTCTAAACACCACATATTGCATATTTTACTTCTAAATAGGCAGTCACAACTGTAGTTACCTTACAGACAATAGGGTCATGATTTGAATGGTGCAGTGGCACCTGGGCCAAATGTTGTCATAACTCCTTTAAACACCAAATATTGCTATATTTTACTACTAAACAGGCAGTCACAAATGCAGTTATCTTGCAGGCACTGGGGGCATGATTTGAATGGTGCGGCTGATGCAGTGGCACCGGGGTCAAAAGTTGTCAGAACTCTTCCAAACACATAATATTGCTATTACATCAATTAAATCTATTATTTCCCTGTTCCATTTCATTTTTCAAACATTTTCTATTATTTACATGCACTATACCACTAGTAACAGCACAATATATTGCCTTTTTGTACATAAACAAGTCATAACACATTAACAGACTTTCTGTAACTTATATTGTACAACTACTCAGTAAGCTACAACAAAAAACAGCTTATTATTAATAATATAGGCAAAACCTAATGCATTTACCAATGCTTGTTTGGAGAAGGGTGCACAATTGCAACCTGCGAATACACTAAAAAATTCCAATCCCTGCTAGGATTTCTTAATTTTGGCAGAACATACATACCAGATTATGCACAACACATTACACCTCTTTACGAGTTAATTCATTCTGATTTTTCCGCTACACGTTGGACATCATAACACCGGATATACTCAGATCATTACAATCTTACTTACTTGCTACACGTCACTTACATACATGTGTAAATACCACAAACCTAGTCATTTGGGTTTTTACCAGGTGTGATTGGATTTACCTATATCACTTTTGATGAAGGTGAGACCATGCCGATTTCTTCTAAATTGCATTTATATTCCAATGCGGAAATGCGTTTTGCTTCCACTGAACAAATACTGACCACAGTGCAGATGGCTATCCTTAAAGAAAGGCCACTGCATAAGGGAAACGCATTATTGTCGTCACTCCCGTGCCAGCCTTAGAGGATGTCACAAAAGCAAGCATTCCTAATGCTAAAGCCCTCTATCCTAGATGGATACAATGGGCATCATCCATAACAGCGTTTGATGTAGACTCTATCTTGAACCCGCCTTTACAGACACAAAAATTCTTACAGTATGAGCATGTATGTCACATGCCAACTTCTCTCTTACCTTTTGACCAGTATAAATATATTGTTTATACTGATGGTTCAGCTGTAGGTTCTAAACAATATTATTCAGCGCGTGCACCACTGTAGTTGGTGTGATGTTGGATGGGAAATCCAACCACAAAAAATTCGCACACAGTCCCTTGGATACTACACTGCACAGTTGGCTGAACTGAAGCCTTTCCTTCTTGCACTCGAACATATGTATGCCAAATTCCACACACTTATAGTGTGTGATTCGTATTATTGTGTACAGTCCTTTAATGATAATTTACATTACTGGAGTCAGAATGGATTCAAAGATTCTAAAGGCAACACAATAAAAAATAAAATGCTTTGGGTGAAAGTGGCAGACCTTAAAGACAGGTTACCTCAGGCTCATGTTACACAAACCGTGAGTCATCAGCGTGTGGGAACACATGTTATAGGGAATTCTTTGGCTGATGAAGCAGCCAAATCTGCATTCACAACGGCTACAGTTGCTGCAATTACTCATTCTAAAATGAGAATAGACTCTGATATTTGAGCTACCGTTAATGCTAATAAAGACAGCACACCCTTACCTAATGGATTTCCATCTAAATATACCTACCACATAAGTGACCAAAACATTCCTTTTGTAACTATTCCAGGAGTTGGTGATCGATTGATTCCCAATCAAGACCTCAGACTAGCTTTAGTGATAGCTGCGCACGAAGGTGTCGCTTCTGCACATGCAGGTGTGGTGGCCACAATTTCGCTCCTAAAGCAACATTATTGGTGGCAAGGCTTGTATCAACAGGCCAAAAACAATGTCCTATGTTGTGACATTTGTCAGCAAATTAAAGCTTCCATTGTGGCTCATCCACCACAGACACCCTTGTTAATTTCTAACAAACCTTTCGGCTGCATTTATTTGGACCATTCTGGTCCTCTTATTTCGGATACAGCATTTAAATTTATCCTAGTTGCAGTTGATTCTTGCTCCTGGTTTAGCCACAGCATTCGGCTGACGCTCAAACTGTTATTAAAGACATTCAGGTCTTTATCGGGATACATGCATTCAGTACAATCCACTCAGACCAGGGCCCGGCTTTCACGTTCAAAGCGTACTGGGATACTATCGCGTCCCTGGGTATACAGGTGCATTATTCTTCTCCCTACCAGCCCGAGGGCTGTTCTGTTGTGGAGACGATGAACTGTGACTTAAAGCAGTTCTTAACAGCTAGAGTAATGGGTACTGGGCGCAGTTGGATCCATCACCTATATGGGGTTCAACAAGCTCTTAATAACCGCCCTAAGAGATCTCTGGGTGGGCGGACCCCATACAAAGTACTTTTTGGCATCAAAATGTATGTTCCAGACCTTGATGGTCCAGACATTGTGGCGGCAGCCACGCCTTTTGATGTAGATAATCATTGTGCTGTGTTACAGGATTACCAAAGTTCTGTTACGCCCAATCCAACGAACATTTCAAGACATCTCCCTCTGCGAGAATTGAGAAGACAACTGAACCTTCCAGCTGGATTCCAAAAATTGGGGATCTCGTTCGTGAAAAGGTGGTGTTGAAAAAGGAGTTTGGCCCATCATACCAAGCACCGGTGCCAGTCCTTGACGTCCAAGGAACAAGAACTGTTATCTTGCCACCGCTTCCTGGCTCCAGAGACAATCGTTTTGTCTCTATTGATCATGTCAAATACACCATGTGGCCGATTCTCAACAGTAGACCACGTAGAGTCCTTGGTAGTTCCTGAACTCCTCTTGCTACCATAAAGGAAATTCCTCTGCAGCTGGTGAGCACAGTCAAAGCTGTTTCTCCCCAGCTGGGGTGGGGGGCAGAGAATGCACTACAAATAATCCCTGCATCCACAACCAGCAACACAACAGAAGTGAACACAGCTGATACTACTGTGTCTTCTGCAGCTGATGTCGTTTATACAGATCTACCTCTTTTGGATTTTTTGAGTCCTGTCACAGTACCGGAGCCACCAGTTTCTGGGTATTATATGGATCAAGATGAATTTTTCTCTGACTGTGTTTTTGACACTCCTCCATTAAGGATCTGTGTTTTTATTTCACTGCTGAACGCAGTTATCTGGTCCCACCTTGGATATATGTTTGGATAACACTTTCCTTGGATTTTCTATTTCTATGGATTGGAATTGTGACAATTTTTTTCTTGCTGGCCGCTATCTTCCAGAACGCTCTTCTACAAAACTGGTCATGAGTGGGGTATTGGACCCCAGTCATATTCACATAAACTGAAAAGAGACTTGTCCCTCATGAACATTTCCGATGTTCCAGTAACCCGTTAAATAATTTGGGATAAACTTCCTTTTGACATATTCGGTCCTACGGAGATCCGGCAGATAATGTATGTGTTTCGGGTTTCTATGGGTGATGTAAATTTACCTGGGTTACATTCAGATGATTGTGATGTTGAAATTGTATACTCCATGCTCTCAGAGCTAGATTATTATACTGTTTTTGAATCAGAGGACCTATGCCTAAATTTTCTCCTAACTACGGGAAAATGTTCTGTTATCATTTCGGACATCATTTTCTACTCTGAGCCTCTGTTCAATGCACTATTATACATTTTTCACAATGGGAACATTGCCCGACTTCCCCACCATGGAGTTCTAAAACACATAAAGAAAAATTCACATATTTTTCAGGATATGATATATCAGACCCAACATCATATTATATCAAAGTAGTCCCTACACCAGCAAAGAAATATATGCTTTCTCAAACTAAGCTAATATAAAAAGCTTCGTATGTTACCCAATTGGCCATTAAAGGCTATGACTATTGGAAAAACACCATTGAAATTAAATCGATTTGGGGTACCAAACCATGGCAAGTTCAGGGGATGGAAACTTTTTTTCGGGCATGTTTAATCCCAACACAAATGATTTTCCTGAATGACCGGCATTCGAGCAGCGGAGGGCAGGTAACGAGGTGCTTACCTGAAGTGGTTAACGTTCTCCTCTTCACACACCGCTCCACACCAATGAGGCCACCCTATACTACTTGCTGGGGTTGGATTTAGAAAATTTAAAGTGGTCGTTCCCCTGCGGGTGCAGTGCCGCCCAGACCACACCTGACTATAGGTACCATAGGGTGTACTGAGTGTCGCTGTCTCTGACCCCTATTTTCTCACTTTTTTTCACAAATCTCATGGTCCTGAAGAAACGCCATAGGATCCACTAGGGACCTCTTGAGGCGTGAAACATGTCGACCTAATTTCGAGTACCTTTCACCAGCACTTCACCCAGACTGAGCAGAAGGAAAATAATCACCCCTCTGATTATTAGATCAAGGGGTCTACTCTAGTCGCCTACCTTTTAAACATACCACACGGACCCCTGAATAAAGTTTTCTTTGGGTACCAGTGCAGGTATTTTTAAGTCACCCACGTCACTCCCCACACACCCGCACTCACCACTGCGGTGTTTCTCCATAAAAGATCTCCGACAAAGAGCCCTCTCACGGGGCCCGTGGGGGACTGCAGCGCCACCCCCACGAGGAGCAACGCCCGATGATGGAGCATGACACCTGCATGGATGTGTGAGGGCACTTCTTCTAAAAGGAGGAATTCTCCTGCCTGAGCATTCCTCATCCAACCGTTTCTCTGAGACAGTCACTTCTCTAGTCCCTCGAGCGACCGAATAGACCTGCCTCTTTCTTCCTTTTAGGAACAGCTACCGTCCAGTGATTATTACGTTAGCCTAGGGAGCACGGGTACTGGACCTACACTTTCCTTTGCTCCCAGTTTACACCCCCCCTCTTTTTGTGGTTTTTGACAGTTTCACAGACCACATGTCTAGGATTTGCTAAGTTCAAAGAAATGAATGCTCCAACTTTTCCCTCTATTGCCCGCTTTGAAAATTTGCAAAATTTGACTAATTACACCGAAGAGCAACACAGCAGTATGTTGCAGAATGGTACATTTAATTTCATACTTTCAGGTCCTCAGGGTGGTTATTATGGCCAGTGGACACCAGTTGTTGCCATGCTAGTTTTCTGAATTCCGCACCAGGGTTCAAGGCAAACAGACCCTCCTCCCAATATTCCTACTCCCAACATTCAGGTATTGTTACCACCAATTAGGTGGGGAAATTGTGTCAACAATGGCTGGAACATTCCACACTGTCTGCAGTGAAACAACATCTTTGTCTCCTGTCCGAAGACATGGATTTATCAGATTTTTTACTAGGCCCTAAATCTCCACGTTCTAAAAGATTTATTTATGCTACATATAATGAAATTTGGAAATTTTCACAAATGGAAGCTGCCTCACGTTTAAGACAAATTGATCAAGATCATTTGGATAAAGTGCTTGCTGTTGTTAATAATAGTAATAATATGCTGTATTCTCGTATTTACAATCTGAATAACATTTTGTCATCTGTATTGATATTATGCAAAGTGACATGTCAATTTTGAATCATGGGCAAAGTCAGCTTAGATCTATCATGCAATTTAGCTGGACACTACAAACCCTTAAAAATGGGTGCATACCCTGGTGCTATCTAAATTCCAGTAACCTATTTTTGCCCTTTAATCTAACATGCAAATAACAAGTCATGGCTATGAATGATGCCACGTACACAATGTAGCATTTGGAGAAGTTAGAACAACTCCCATTTAAAATAGTCGAAACACCTTTAGCTGTCTGGTAAATACATGGTGGAATATCTTTAACGATAGCAACATTTCGATTGACAGCTTGCATGAAACATTTTCCGGTAAGTTGATATGAACCCTTAAGAGGCAGCTTCATTCATGAATAATGGTCCCCCCCATTTTTCTATTGTTGTGAACCTGCCAATAAGGAAGTCTTCCTTACTGGAGAGGAATGCAACTCTTCTGTTGAATATTCACTCGTTTGTAAGCATGTGACTTTTCACAGTGCATTTAATGCTTCAGTTGCGCATTTGGCCTGCTATCTAAAAGGAATATCAGCCCCTGCAATACTCCCACTTTTCACTGTTCTTTCAAATGGAAGTTATTTAATATTTAGTGATGAAGACTGCTGCTGATGTGAGCTATACCCTACAGTTTGTCAGTTTCCCAGCTTGTCACCTGTTGTAATAACGTCCTTTTCCCACCCACGCAAGGAGTTATCAATCAATCAGGGAATTGTAAGCGCGCTACTCACCCGTGAGGGTCTCAAGGCGCTGAGGGGGGGGGTCCGCAGATCTGTTTAGCCGAAGAGCCAGGTCTTGAGGGTCTTCCTGAAGGTGTTCAGGGAGGGGGCGCGTCTGATGTCTGCTGGTAGCTCGTTCCAGGTCTTGGCTGCAATGTGAGAGAAGGATCTTCCGCCTGCTCTGGCTTTGTGGATGCGCGGGGTTTCGGCCAGTTCGAGGTTGGAAGATCGGAGGTTTCTTTTGGGTACGTGGAAGTTGATTCTGTTGTTGAGGTATTTGGGTCCGTTGTTGTGTAGGCATTTGTAGGCGTGAGTGAGGATTTTGAAAGTGACTCTTTTCTCCACGGGGAGCCAGTGGAGACTTCGTAGGTGTTGGCTGATGTGTTCGTGTCGGGGGATGCCGAGGACGAGTCTAGCGGCGGTGTTCTGTACTGTCTGGAGTTTGCGGAGTAGGGACTTGTTGATGCCGGCGTAGAGTGTGTTTCCATAGTCCAGTCTGCTGGTGATGAGTGCGTGGGTGACTGTCTTCCTTGACTCAGGGGGGATCCTCTTGAAGGTCTTGCGGAGGATGTGGAGGGTGTTGAAGCAGCTGGAGGTGACGGCGTTGACCTGTCGGTTCATGGAGAGTGATGAGTCGAGTACGATGCCGAGGTTCTTGGCGTGGTCTGAGGGGGTAGGTGGGCTTCCGAGGGCGGTCGGCCACCAGGTGCTGTCCCATGCAGAAGGGGTGGTACAGAGGACGAGGACTTCTGTCTTCTCGGCGTTGAGCTTCAGGCAGCTGTTGGTCATCCAGACTGCGACGTCTTGCATTCCTTTCTGGAAGTTGAGTTTGGCAGTGGTGGGGTCTTTGGTGAGGGAGAGGATGAGCTGGGTGTCGTCGGCGTAGGATACGATGTTGAGGCCGTGTTGTCGGACGATGGCTGCGAGGGGGGCCATGTAAATGTTGAAGAGGGTGGGGCTCAGTGATGAACCCTGTGGGACTCCACAGGTGATTTTCGTGGGGTCGGAGAGGAAGGGTGGGAGTCTGATCCTTTGGCTTCTTCCGGTGAGGAATGATCGGATCCAGTCCAGGGCTGTTCCTTGTATGCCTGCGTCGTGTAGTCTGACGACTAGTGTGCGATGGGAGATGGTGTCGAAGGCCGCTGATAGGTCGAGTAGGATGAGGGCTGCGGAGTGGCCTTGGTCCAGGAGGGTGCGGATGTCGTCTGTGGCGGCGAGTAGGGCGGTCTCTGTGCTGTGGTTGCTTCGAAATCCGGATTGGGACGGGTCGAGGACGGCGTTTTCTTCAATGAATCGTGTCAGTTTCCTGTTGACTGTTTTCTCTGCAACTTTGGCTGCGAAGGGGAGGAGCGAGATGGGCCGATAGTTCTTGAGGTCGGTGGGGTCAGCTGTGGGCATCTTGAGCAGGTCTGACTTCTGCGCGCTTCCAGTCGTCTGGGAAGGTGCCTGTTTTGAAGGTGGTGTTGATGGTGCGTTGTAGTTCGGGTGCGATGGTGGCCACGGCTCTGTGGTAGATGTGAGGGGGCAGGGGTCGGTGGGGGCCCCGAGTGGATGCTTTTCATGGTCGAGGCGGTGTCTTCGGCCGTGATCGGTGTCCAGTTGGAGATGGTGGGCTGGCTGGTGTTTCTGGGGGCGGGGGCCGACTGTGGCGCCTGGTGGATGGGCGATGAAGTTGTCGTAGAGGTTTTTGATCTTGAGGTGGAAATAGGTTCCAAGCTTGTCGCAGAGGTCTCGGGATGGGGTGATGTCTGTGGCTTCGCTGCGTGGGTTGGTGAATTCTTGAATGACACTGAAAAGTTCCTTGGAGTTGGCCAGGATTTTGTTGTGGATGAAGTTCCTTTGGTGGCTCTGATCTGGTTGTGGTAGTCCGTCATGGCGTCCTTGTAGGTGGTGTGGTTTTCGGTTGTCTTGGTGTTTCTCCAGTTCTTCTCCAGGCGTCTGCAGGTGCGTCTGGCTTCTTGGAGAGCGGTTGTGAACCAGGCGGCTTTCCTGGGGCGTTGTCTGTCGGGGTTGCGTAGCGGGGCGAGCTCATCTGCGCAGTTGGAGATCCAGGTGTGGAGTTCTCTGGCTGCGTCGTTTGCGCTGTTTGCGTCGGGTGCCCAGGTGTGGTTGTCTCGGTTGAGGTTGGAGTTAAGTTGCTCGTCGGTAACCTTGTTCCAGTTCCTTCGTGGTGGGCGTGGGGCTGGTTTGGGTGCCTTGGGTTTGTTGATGGCGAAGTGTACGCAGTGGTGGTCGGTCCATGGCGGCTGCGTTGTGTGGCTGAAATGGACGCTGTTTCCTGCCGCGAAGATGGGGTCGAGGGTCTGTCCTGCTCTGTGGGTCGGTGTGTTGACGAGTTGTTTAAGTCCGATGCTAGCGAGGTTGTCACGAAGGATAGTGGAGTTGGGGTCGCTGGGGTTGTCGAGGTGGAAGTTCAGGTCTCCAATGAGTATGTAGTTTGTTGAGGTGATCGCATGGGGTGCGATGAAGTCGGTGATGGTGGAGGCGAAGGGTGTTCGGGGGCCGGGGGGACTGTAGACGAGGGTTCCTCGGAGTGTGGCTTTGGGGGTGGTCTGGATCTTGAAGTGCAGGTGTTCGGCGGAGGGGAAGGTTTCGCTGGAGGTGGTGAGGCAGAGGGTGCTCTTGTGGGCGATGGCGAGGCCCCCTCCTGGGTGGTTGGGGCGATCTTTCCTCTGGATCTTGTATCCGTCTGGGATGGCGGTGCTGATGTCGGGGGCGGAGGATGCGTTGGTCCAGGTCTCTGTGAAGAAGGCGATGTCGGGCGAAAGAGAGTCGAGTAGGTTCCAGATTTCCATGGCGTGTTTGTGTACGGAGCGTACGTTGAGGAGGATGCATTTTAGGGTGTCGCCGGTGCTGGCGTCGGCGGTGTTGGAGGCCGGGGTGGCGGTGAGGGTCTGGCGGCAGTGGAGGCAGGAGAACTGGCCGTGGGTCGTGTTCGGCGAGGCCTGTTGGCATTCTCTAAGTCTTCCAGGGTCGAGTGCGAGGAGGGTGGGGGTGTTGTAGCGATGGGTAGTGGGAGGGCCAGGGTTCCTGGCGCTGGCCGCGGTCGGGTCGCGGATGGGCGCAGACGGGCTTGCCTTTGGCGTGCCGGCGGCGCATCGGCGGCGCGACGCGCAGCGGCCGCCATTAAGTAGGGAGGTGGGAGGGAGGAGAGGCTGGGAGGCGGGAGCAGGGGAATTCCGGGGGGAAATTCCGGAGGGGAAATTCCGGGGGGGAATTCCGGGGGGGGGGGGAGGGGTCGCAGGGGCAGCAGCGGCGAAAGGCAAAAGGAGCAGGCAGGCACGAGAAAATAAAAACAGTGGTGGAATTAGAGCAAGACACAGATGGGCACAATAACAGTGGCACAACAGGGAAAAAATTAAGAAAAAAAGCGTCTGAGAAAGGTTACCGTGGTTGGAGGCAGTCTGGTCCCAGTTGGAGCGGGCAGCAGGCGCAGGAGCGGGCAGCAGCCTCGAACCTCCCAAGGAAGAGGTCGGGGTCTGGAGGCAAGAGATGGCACAGCGGATCAGTGGGGAGAGAGTGTACCTAGACCGAGGGTCGGAGGTCGATAGCTCGTGATGGTCTTCCATTGCAACTTTGAAGGCAGATTTTAACAAGCTAAGCAGACTCATAGCACTAAAGAAGTAGCCTTCACATCTGCTGGAAAAAACTTTGAATTGCAAGTGGTAGGGACATCCAGTGAGATGCAGTCCTTGTTAAACAGAAATCTCCCATTACATTTTGGCAAATTTGTTCACGTTTTTTTAATGCATCGAATACTGCCAACCTCGCTCATTTTTAGGTCAAGCCCTGAGCCAGCGCGCAAGCGCTGCTCTGGGGTTGATCTGTGGTAGTAGAGTACGGGAGAGAAGCCACGCCCATCTTTTTCATTGGCTTGCGTCTTTGTCCTTTCTAAATGCTGCCTTCCGATTGGTTTATAGGCTTGTTAGTCCCTCCTTATGAAGGCCATGTCGTCATTTGTATCCTTCCATAGCTACTGGCCCCTTTACTTCGAGTGTTGCATGAGCACTATTTTCTTCCCGTGCCTTCTCCCCCCCCTCCCGCTGTCCGTGCCTTCTCTCCCCCCTCCGCACTCCCGTTGTTCGTGCCTTCTTGCCCCCCTGCCCGCACTCCCGTTTGCAATGCAATAGGTCTTGCATAAATGCGAGTCCTATTGCATTGCTTCAATAGCAGGTTGAGCTATGCCTTTAGGGAAATGTAGTTCTATATCCGCCTGAATTAGTCTTTATAATGGTACAATTGAACTAAGTATCCCATCTCGCCATGCGATGGCTGGCTTCCAATCAAAGCTTTGTTTACATACTGGGATACGTAGTCCCATCCCCGCCATGCTCCATTGCATTTTACATCCGCAGGACTCGTTTTCCTATAGGGCCTTGCGATAGAGAGCGGTGTGCGGCCTAGTCGTAGAGCTGGCGGGAGGTGCTGTGTTTGGCGGAGTGCGCAAGTGGTGGCCCGGGGCGGAGCGGCTGCAGGAGAGTGAGGCCCGGTACGCGGCCTGTGCTGGAGACCGGGATGCGGCGCGTCTGCTGAGCCCCCGCCATGCTCAAGTGCATGCCCCCGTGGCGCTGTAACCGGTAACTGGAGGCTGTGGACCGGCGGCACTGCTCTCTACAGGCTGTGCCGGAGGAGCTGTACCGGCATTGCCGGAGCTTGGAGGAGCTGCTGCTGGACACCAACCAGCTGCGAGAGCTGCCCAAGGTAAGGGGTGGGTGCACAATCCCAGCACAAAGTTTCGGAGCACATGGAGCCCTCAGAAACAAGTGTAGAGACTGCTCATGGCGAGGGGGAGCCGAGGCTGTCGATATGGGATGTGGAGAGAGGGGAGCAGCTGGGACCTGGGAGGATGTGGGGTAAGGGACCCTACTAGGTACCAGGGGAATGGGGCCTGAAGCCGGTTGCAGCAGCTGCTCATGGCCAGAGAAGCTGACGGGGTTTGGATGAGGGTTGGTGGGGGAGGACAGCTGTTGGGATCTGTGGGGTTCAGGAGAGTAGCAATTGCCAGAAGGTATGAGGGCATTTGGAACCAATTATTGGTACCAATGAAGTGCGAAAAGGTACAGGACCAGTATGGAGGATATTGGGCCTTCTGGCCAGTTTATAGGAGCTACCACCAGTGAGAGATGGATGGCACCTGCTTTTCTCTGCCCAGGATTAGGGATCAGCTGCAAGAGCTGAGGCGGGAAGGGGGCAAAGGAGGAAGCATCACCCCTACGTCGAAAGGTTCCTTTGAAGCGATGGTAGGACCTACCCCTTGTTGTGGTGTCAGGTGGGTGGCAACTGCTGGGGCTTTGGAGGACAGGAGGGAGGACTTCACCACAGCAGGATATGGAGGCAGCCTTCAAACCAGTAAAAGAAGTTACTAATGGTGAGGGGTTTAGCTGTTGGGGACTACCCAAGGTTAGAGTGCAGCTTCTTGTGTCACAGTAGGCTGAAGTGGCGGTTCTTAACTTGGTGTCTGCAATGCCTACTCTGGTGTCCTCGGCTATTTAGAAAACTAAATAATGATTGCAGATTGATCAATAAAGTATATATACGTGAAAAGCGAAACTAATTTAAAAAAAAATCTCTTTAAATATGAAGGAATTTGAAATTGGCAATGGACAATTAAGTTGACATTCTTAGCTTGGTTTGAGAGTACAGTAAACAGAGTCTAGAATGGACGAATCATGGCCTCAATTGAAGCATTGGTATGTACCGACAAATAGCATAGATTAGGAGAAAAAACTATAGTGATATTGTTGCATCTTTCATAATTACAACCAAATTTAGGAAAGCACCAGTCTTCCATTTAACAGTTTCGTTTTTATATTTGTTTTGTTTGTGAATGAAGCATTTCATAATTTGTGTATATGTTTGAGGGCCACTTCTGTTTTTATTTCTAGGCATTGTTTTGTGGTTCGAATTGTAGAAATAGCTTAGGCTGTGGTCTGAGGTTTCCAGTAGTGATTCACTGAGAGGCCCACAGAAGTCACAAGGTTAAGAGTTGCAGGGCTAAAGCATCCGCTACTGTGATCTGTGTTTGACTTTATGGTTATAGGTTCCAATCCCAGTGGCTCCAGTTGGTCTTTCATCTTCCGTGGGCAATAAAATGAGTATCATTGAGTCGGGCATTAATATACATTTGTGATTCTGCTCCAAGGTACTTTTCTAGGTGAACATGCACTGGGTCTGTGTGGGTGAAAGCGAAGGACCATTACAAGGTTTTGGCTGGGGCATAGTCCCGTAGAACAAGTTATAGATGCTATCCATTGAGAGGGGAGAGCAGCTCGGGGGGCATGGTCTGGGGGCTCTAAGGGTAGGGAGCAAGCACCATGGTGTACCGAAGCCTGATGCCTTAGGACCAGTTGGAGGAGCTATTGGTGG
This sequence comes from Calotriton arnoldi, assembly GCA_963921515.1. Classification (NCBI taxonomy): domain Eukaryota; kingdom Metazoa; phylum Chordata; class Amphibia; order Caudata; family Salamandridae; genus Calotriton; species Calotriton arnoldi. The sequence continues at coordinate 2,080,087 of CAWUFW010000455.1, read as the reverse complement.
TGAGTGGAGGGCATCTAATGTTTATACAATGATGGCAACTCTATGGAAAGGGTGTCATGACCATGGTACTCTGGCCTAGGCAATTAAAACAGTTGTAGTAGTTTCCCATTGCATGAGGCAAGCAGGTGTGGGGGCAGTGGTACCACTACCACCACAAGGAAGGTGCATATGTGGCACTGTAAAGAGCTGGCCATGGTGAGGAGGGAGTGTTGATAGAAACATATTCAGAAGGATAAAGGGTTCCAGGTGATTGAGAAGAAGCGAGATGCTAAGGAAAGAACTTAGAGCTGCTTGAGAACTGTTGGTATTCCAAGGGTAGGATTAGTTGGCCACAGTTGGGGCAGACACTTTTATTGAGGCTGTTTGCTATGATGAGAGAGACAAAATGACATACAGTTTTGGGCATGGAGAATAAAGAACTTGTTTCAAGTGTAATGAGCTGCGGCAGCCTCCCACTTCTGATAATGCCCCATTGCACGGCCCTATGTGATTCCAAGTCTGCATTTTAGCAAATTGTGCATGTGAACTGAATTGTCCACACTCTCCTTGCCTAACATACTTGAAGCAAACTTAATTCTCAGCAATGGACTAGACTCTGTGAAACATTATCAACTTTGTGTCTAAAACAGACTGACTGCAAATTGAAAATCTTAGTGTTACTATGGCGACTTATGATGCTTTGATTAGATATGCTTATTAACTTTTGAAGACTTGTTACATTCATCGATTTGTTTGAAACATGGTGTAGCAGATTATCCCATATCGAGTTTACAAGGAATAGTTTTTTTTTAAAAACTTGTCTTTATTCATTACATTGCACAGAGATCACATTACGCATTCGACATTTACAGGTTACAGTATATCATTGATAGGCTATTGCTAGCAAGTTTACAAGGAATAGTTTAAGCCCTTATGTCTCAGTGCATGAAAATATTGTGATCTATTCCTCACTTTGATTGCTTTCTCTAGGAAGAGGAACTTGATTGGTTACTGTTCTATTATATGTTGAGTATTGCTTGCAAAATCAACGTTTTATAAATGTTTTGTCATGTTTGCGTAGTAATGCAATAGTAACTGTTCTTGGATGTGCTCAAATTCACACCGCTAATCAAATTACGAAATATGTTTTCCACATTGCTCTCTATATTGGACAAGAAGGATAATATTGACTTTTTTTTTTTTAATGCGGAACTGTAAATTGGATTTTATGCTGGTTTATTAATCTTTAATGTAAGATCCTTTTTCGGTGAACGTTGTGTGTGCTCAAATATTGTGAGCCACTTCATCATTCTAATCAATAGCCATTTGAATGCTGCACTCCTTCTTTCTTGTGAGCCTTCTAAAAGAGGCATTGACTGATCCCTAGATGTATCAGCAAACTCATTTTGTGGATCCAATACAGATATAGCTATGCAAATCTAACTTTTAAAGCGGCTGCCCCCTTCCCCCACAGCACTCACTGCACAATTGCCAAGCTTTTTAAAATTATTACTACATTTTAGAAGAACGCGGCGTCCGCTTCATGGACACCGCGTGTTCTTTCACCTTTTGTTTTTTTAAAAAACAATTTGCATGCTGAGCGCGGCGCCCGCTTTAGGGACACTGCGCTCAGTTTAATTGTTTTTTTTAAAACTATAATGTTAAGCGCGGCGCCGGCTTCAGGGACACCTCGCTCTTTTTTTTTTTTTTTTTAAACTTTATTGGTGAGTGCGGTGCCCGTTTCACAGACACCGAACTCTACAATACAATAGGTCTTGCTTTTGCGACAGTTTGACCTATTGGTATTGTAAATGACAATGCCTTTTAATATTATAAAAAGTATTGCCATTTGCAATGCCATTAGGTCAAAATCTCGCTATTGCGAGAACTATTGCATTGTAAATGCTTGTTTTAAGATTGTGGGTTCTGGCTTAGTCAGTTCATTCCAGACAATCTTTGGAGTAATACCAGCCTTTATTCATTCCCTTTTTTCTTGTGTGTTCGGGGGAATCCCACTGCTGTTATTCGTCGTTTGCGGTATTTTGTTTCTATTTTTGCTTCTCCGCAATGGATGTTCCATTTGCAAGCCCATTGGAACTACCACAGCTCCAACTGTGCCCTGAGCCATGCTTAAATTCTTTGGAATTTTCTGTATCAAGAATTGGACCTTGATTGGTCATTGTCATTCCGAACGGTCTGGTTTACTTGTGTGCAACCCGTGTTTCACTGTCTTTAGTGCCCCTTCAAATAGGCACTGGATATTTGCCTGGCTTTGCAGACGCCGGCTCCCATCAACATTGACCTGCTGATGAGTCCATTATCGACCCATTTTCAGAGTTGTCCCTTGGGCCTACGGCTTCTTCAGAATGTGAGCTATGAGCTACTCCTTTCCAAGGAGAGTTGTGCATCGGCACATGGATCATTAAATACTCTCTCTAATAACATGGATGCAGGTTGCCTGGCAACTTTATCAGCATTGGCTGAGACTGAGTATCATGTCTGTTCTCTGGATCTTGCGAACTGGGCTGTAAAAAACTAGTCATCTGCGGAGATGGAATCTATTCTGGATTCGTTAACTTTTGGATTTGCAAGTGACATCATGGATACCTCCGACACACCTTAAATTTTAATATTTACTTTTACTTCGCCTGCGTTACATCGCATGCCTTTACAACGTGGTTGTTACAACATGGTTGTTACAACGACCGCGTTGTTACAATGCAAACTATTACATCGCAAGTCATTTCAACGACTTGCTGTAGGGGGCGCGCTGGACTTAGGAATAGTACAATTTACTATTCCTACTCCAGTTTGTGCAACAGCAGGGAAGGTGTTGAATTCTAAATCCAACACCAGTGTGCCCCCTACAGCAAGTCGTTGAAACGACTTGCGATGTAATGGTTTGCGCTGTAACAACGCAGTCGTTGTAACGACCACGTTGTAAAGGCATGCGTTGTTATGGCTGTTTCCCCTTAAATTTGGCAACTCTTTTCAAAACTGACATATAATAATTGTTTTTGTTTAGAATTTTTGAGAATATAATCCTTTCATATATGCTTATTACCAATGCTTTGAATTTGCTTATCTTGTATTTTCACTTTATTATTTAGTCATAGCGTCACTGTCCCGACCAAAGGAGGGTGTCGTGTATGTACTATAGGCTCTCTGTGTTTTCTCCCTTATGTTAGCCTAACTCCACGTAGTAGGCTGCTTTTGCTTTGCACACGTTACAAAATAATATGCTTGTTTTTATGCTACACATTTATTTTATATATAGGCTGCAAATGGTTTGTTATTCAGTTCCAGTGCTGGGATTCAGACGGAACATTGCATAAAGGTCGTAAAACACTGAGCTCTGTTTTCTCTGCGGTCGGACACGAACACCTAGACATAATAGACAAATCCAGCGGCTGTTTTGAACATGCAGCTCTTATCATATAAAGCAGGACTTGTTGTTTTGAAAACAGAGAAGATACATTCTTACAGAGCAAAGGTCCCAGGACAAGAGAGCTCCAACACCTGAGATGTAGAACAGCTACTTATTCGTGCCAGGTATGGGGTCCCCCACTAATCCCAGAGATCTCTAATATATCATTGTGCTTACATAGTGAAGGTAGGCTTAGGCAGATCTGTCGTACAATATGACAGGGCTTTTCATTGTATACAGTTTACTGATTATAGTAACCACATTTTTGAATTGTGTGTCTTCTAATTGCTGCACAGATATTACAAAATAGAGCACAATAGTTTCAATAAATATTTTAAGCTTCCTTAGTGTCTCTTTTCTGTTTATTGTGAACATGTATGAGTGAGAGACCAAAAGGGGATGACCTGCTACCCCGATCCCTGAGAGGGTCTAGAGTGTTGTGTTCTGGTGTGCCCATTTACTTGATTCTCTGGAAAGGTTAGGAGAGCAAGTAAGGCACTATGAGCTAGTCTGGGTTTGGGTCCATAGGTACTGATGTGGTATGGTGACTCAGTTCCTACATGCTGATGTTCTGTGGTCCCAGGCATAGTTCTGTTTCTAAGCAGAATCCCCCAACAAAACGAGGTCTGGCTCAATATTGCACCAGTAGGGATGTGAGGCAGATGTATCTAAAAGCCACCGGACACCCTAAAAAGCAAGGAAGAGGGTCTGATAATTGAACCAGTTGGGAAGTTTGCATCGGCCATAATTATAGTCTAATCTTAATTTCTTGTAGGAAATTCTGGGTTTTTTATTCTTCCATAAAAATGAAGTAATTTTGTCAATCAAGGAAACCAAATCATTAGACATGTGTATGGGTAACATACTTGAAATGTAGTTGATTAACTGTGTGATCATAATTTTTATTGTTTCGATTCTGCCACCAGATATGGTTGTGGGACCAACCGTCTAGTAAATCTTTTTCCAAGGTTTTTGTTTCATTGTGTCTGACCAAGATTAAGAGATCACTGGTAAACCAAATACCAAGATAATGAACGTAGGTTGCCAGTAGAGGACCAAATTGCCTGTGCATTAAGGGAGACAATGTATGTTTAGGGGGAGAACTTCAGTTTTGTCTCTATTCAGGCTAAAGCCCCTATCTCAGAGAAAGGTTGGATGAATATTGAATGATGTTCAAACACCCCTCCTGCGCTCCCCCCTCATCCCCGCCCGGCACCTGACATGCCTACCCAAGGGCCCCACCTATATGTATGCTCCACGATATATGTTATCATGAATAATAACTCACAGTGCTGGTTCAAAACTATTTCCTCCAGAGGGCAATATTTTTTTGTTTAAAAAAAAAAAAAGAACAAATTCGGGCCTGCTGCCTGTGGGCAAGCAGCGGGAACCACTGGGGGCAAATTTTGTTTACAAAAAGGAAGAATTGAGGCCCGTTGCCCATGGGCGTGTTGCGGGACCCACTGGGAGCAATATTTTTAAAGAAAGAATTTAGGCCCGCTGCCCTGGGCATGTGGCGAAAACCCACTGGGGGCAATATATATTTTTTTAAAGGAAAGAATTTGGGCCTGTGTGGACCACTGGGGGCAATATTTTCAAAAAGAAAAATTTGCTGCAAAATTTCTATTTTTGTGCTGCTAAATTCCTGTTTTTGTGGCACTAAATTTACTAATTTATGCTTCAATATCTTGGGCGGTCTACCTAGTGCTGCTGTTTTCCCTTACTTATGAATCAGGGGCTGACCTGCTTTGGACCCCACCACTACAGCCCCGTGATAGGCAGCTCACCGGCCTGAAGCCAAATGCAGGAATCCTCCGGCGGATGAGCCGCAAGCCTGGGGGCCCGTATCACACTCAGGAGGCCTTGCAGTTCTGTATTACACGCTGCCGCCGCTGACCCAGGGATTCACGCCACTGCCCCATCGCCAAGGAGACACTAGGTGGGTGTGTGGTGCTTACACAGCCATGTCTGGTGGGGGGGCACCTGCACCTAGGCCTAGCCCTATCCACTGCTGGCCGCAACCACCAGTGCTGGTGCACCAACTACACACGTGAGGGGGGCCCGCCACTTTCTCTCTACCCATCCCCGCAGCTGCAAACTAGGCATCCTCATGAAGCAAGGCCCTCTCTGCATGGAGGCTAGAAATGACCATTGCGGGCCCCTGGGGCCACAAACTGACTGGACGTGCCCCTCCACCCCCAGGACGTGGCATGGGGCACGTGGATTTGTACCTACTACCTACACCCTCTGAATCATGATCGCCGTCTTCACGGTCGGGTAGCTCGTGCCTAAGGCGCGACTGTTGAGGCAAGCAGGCCTGGTCTTGATGCTGTCCAAGGGTGTCTACTCCTTTCCACTGTAATAAGGAAGTTCTGCACTACAGCAGTGGCACAGATGCCATGGGAGATTGGCAGGTATGCCTTAATGGACCCCCCACATTAACTTCCGAGAAATTGGACTCCATCCTGGCTGCCATAAAACACATCCGAGCATCATTGAACACAAGATAGGCCAATCAATCAATCAGGAAATTGTGAAGCGCGCTACTCACCCGTGAGGGTCTCAAGGCGCTGGGGGGCGTTTCGCAGCTCCGTTCAGTCGAAAAGCCATGTCTTGAGTGTCTTCCTGAAGATGTTCAGGGAGGGGGCGAGTCTGATGTCGATCGGGAGCGCGTTCCAGGTCTTGGCCGCTATGTGGGAAAATGCTCTTCCACCTGTCCTGGCTTTGTTGTTGTGCGGGGTTTCGGCAAGGGTGAGGTTGGCGGATCGGAGATTTCTCTTGGGTATGTGGAAGGAGATTCTCTCGTTGAGGTATTGGGCTCCGGTGTTGTGGAGGCATTTGTAGGTGTGTGTGAGTATCTTGAAAGTGACTCTCTTCTCTACGGGGAGCCAGTGGAGGTTGCGCAGGTGTTGGGTGATGTGTTCCTGTCGAGGGATGCCGAGTGTTCTGTATGGTCTGTAGTTTGTGGGTGAGAGACTTGTTGATCCCAGCGTAGAGGGCGTTTCCGTAGTCCAGTCTGCTGGTTATGAGTGCGTGGGTGACGGTCTTCCTTGATTTGGGGGGGATCCATTTGAAGGTCTTTCTGAGGATTCGGAGGATGTTGAAGCAGCTGGAGGCGACGGCGTTGACCTGTCGGGTCATGGAGAGGGAGGAGTCGAGTACGATGCCGAGGTTTCGGGCGTGGTTCTGGTTGTGGGAGGGCTGCCGAGGGCGGTGGGCCACCAGGTGTTGCCCCATGCGGAGGGGGAGGGTCCGAGGATGAGGACTTCTGTCTTCTCCAAGTTGAGCTTCAGGCAGCTGTTGCTCATCCAGGATGCGACGTCCTTCATTGCTTTCTGGAAGTTATGTCTGGTGGGGACGGGGTCCTTGGTGAGGGAGAGGATTAGCTGGGTGTCATCGGCGTAAGATACTATGTTGAGTCCGTGGTGTCTGACGATGGTGGCGAGGGGGGCCATGTAGATGTTGAAGAGTGTGGGGCTGAGTGATGATCCTTGGGGTACTCCGCAGTTGATTTCCGTGGGTTCGGAGAGGAAGGGAGGCAGCCTGATTCTTTGGGTTCTGCCAGTGAGGAAAGAGCTGATCCATTTGAGGGCGGTTCCCTGTATGCCGGCGTCGTGGAGTCTGGTGGTAAGTGTGCGATGGGAGACGGTGTCGAACGCTGCGGAGAGGTCGAGTAGGATCAGGGCCATGGTGTGTCCTTGGTCAAGGAGGATGCGGATGTCGTCTGTGGCGGCAAGTAGAGTGGTCTCGGTGCTGTGGTTGCTTCGGAATCCGGATTGGGAGGTGTCGAGGATGGAGTTTTCTTTGATGAATGTAGTTAGTTGGGCATTGACGATCTTCTCTGTGACTTTGGCCACGAAAGGGAGTAGGGAGATGAGTTGGTAGTTCTTGAGGTCCGTGGGGTCTGCTGATGGTTTCTTGAGCAGGGGTCTGACTTCTGCGCGTTTCCAGTCATCGGGGAAAGTGCCGGTCTTGAAGGTGGTGTTGATGGTGCATCGAAGTTCGGGAGCGATGGCAGTGGCGGCTCTGTGGTAGATGTGTGGAGGGCAGGGGTCCGTGGGGGCTCTGAGTGAATGCCTTTCATGGTCGAGGTGGTGTCCTCGGTGGTGGCTGGGGTCCAGGAGGAGATGGTAGGCCCGTTGGCGTTGCTGGAGAGGGCGGTGGTTTTGGTGTCAGGTGTTTGGTCGTTGAGCTGGGCCTGCTCTATGATGATCACAGGAAGCTTATGAACAGAGTCATGCAGGCAGAGAAGACAATCTCAGTTTTGCAGCTGGAGTTGGCGGACGTGCGCCACCTGGCCGTGGACCTGCGGACACACGTGTAACCCCTTCAGAGGCTCATGAAACAATCTATGTGTGGCTGGGATGGAGGTGGGGAGGGGGGTGGAGGGCCAGGGCACAGTTTCTTGCTTAGAGACTTTGATCAAAATCTTCAGGGTGGCTGACAGTCTACCCTTCTTCTTTACCATAGAACGCGCACACAGAATCCCGGCGTGACGATCTCCTCCACTCAGGCCACCTTCCCCCTGAGATCAACACCACCGCCGATGATAGCACGGCTCCTACACTATAGGGACCGAGATGTGGTGCTAAAGATAGCTTGAAAACTGTCCCCACTGTGCATTTATAATGCCTGTGTGATTGCTTTTTCTGGATTACCCCATTGTTTTCCAGAGACAGCAGTCATCGTACACAGCAGTGTATTTCAAACTCTAAGACTTAAACCTCACCTATTCTCTACTGTTTCCAGCTAGGCTCCGTTTTGCACACGCCAACAGATGGTACTTTGGGATGACCCTGCAGCAGCCTGAGGCTGAACAGAACAACTCCAAGACTTGGCCCCAGTGCCCAGCGCAACCGCTCTTTGAGATGCCTTGGAAGCTGAACTCTTGGGGGCCTGAGCCCCTCTGACGTTCAACTGGAGGGTGATCAACGATCTGCCCTGGAGATGTCATTAGCCCTGTGCGGCCTGGTATCACGGCGCACATCACAGCTGTGAGACCCTGCCAGCAATATAGACTCTTATATTTCTTGCACACCGACGCTGGGATCTCCCACCATCCCTGATGTTACACCACAAACTGATGATTTGCTTTGATTCATTATGATCAGTGTGAACTGCTGGAGGGGGGCCGGGGAGTCAGAGGGTAATCCGCCCAGCACCTGACATGCCTACCCACGGGCCCCATCTAGTTCCCTCAATGTTCCCCCTAAGCTCTCACCCTCTTGCTACCCTTCTCTCTCAGCACATAATGATACACAGGTTGCAAGCACATCTCTTTCTGGCTGCCTGACATTAGTCAACACCCCAAATCGATAGTATGTTTCCTAAGTTTGGGCAGCAGACCCTATGCCCCCCAACTCAGGTATTCCTTACGGGATCCTAGCTCTGCCCCTTGTTATTTGGTTCTTGCGATTATGAGAGTTGGCTATTTGTTCCTTTCCTCTCCTCCTGCCCCCTACGACCGCATTCCCGAGGGTACCCCAACTACTCTGTGTGCCTATGGGAACTAGGAGGACCTCCACCAGACAGACCCTGATGGCCCCTCACCGATATCAAATACTATTCTGAAATATGCAGGGCATGCACACACAAACGAAACCTTATAGAAACCATTCCCTCCTCAGTAGGAAAGAGGTCCATATTGCATTTCTAGAGGAGTCCGACCTGGTGCAGGCAATAATAGCGGACTACAAAAGCGTTGGAGCGTTCAGATATACACCACTAACTACTCCATATAGTCCGGGGGTGGGGCCTTAATTTGGCTTCGGGCGGGTACACCATTGCAAATTTTGGCTCGAAAATAGACTCTGAGGGCCGTTTTGTATATTCCTAGAAACACTACTAGACTGTGCTCCCCTACTACTGGGCTGCGTCTATGCCTCTAACTCGAACCAGCGGGATTTCCTACAGCATGTCACTGCTTTATGGTCCCATTGGGCTAACCTCCCCTGGGTCATTGGAGGGGACATCAACAGCATTCTTGACACCTGACAAGACTAATTGCACCCCACCCCCTATTTGGAGCCCCCCACAGTCGCCAACGCCACAGCCCTGGTGAACTGGTGAACACACTGGTCACTCCAAGACACCTGGCACCTCCGTAACCCAGAAGTCAGGCACTACCCCTTCTACTTCCCGGTCTACAACTTCTACGTACGCCTAGACTGGACAGTATGTTCCACTCCTCTCTGCCCTACACTGGTCGAGACAGAGTATCTGGGCAGGGTGATCTCAGACCATAATCCTGTGGTGCTCTCTCTGACATGGGGGTATGAGACCCTCTCCCATACCCACCTGGCAGCTGCAAAGATCCAGCCTTCCGGAGCATGCTTGTGGATCAGCTCATGAAATATTTTGACAATAACAAGGGGTCTACCTCCTCACCAATCACTTAGTGGTCGTACATGGAACCTGCATTTGCACCACCATCGGCGAGCGGTGGGCCATACTGCAAGATCTAGCTGCCGTGGAGGAGGAGGCCAAGAAGGCCGAATGTGAGGCGGAAGCTCTGATCATGCCTCCCACAGCTCTGCGAGAAGGAGCCAACACTACTAGAGAAGCTTTGGTGCCTTGACTACAAATCATATGTGACTTGAGCCCACTCGGAGGGAAATAAATCTTGGCATTTACTCGCATGGCTCTCAAGCAGAGAATCGTGAGAGCCAAATGTCACAACCCTCCACTGACCCAATAAGGGGGTGCTCCATTCTCAGCAGGAAATTCAGGAGGTCTTGCAGGAATTCTACAGAGACCTTTAGAGACAGCAACCAGATGCCTCGTCTGATGCTGTATGGGACATCATAGGCTCAGTCTCCCTCCCCAGGTTAATCCCAGAGGAAAGAGAAGTGATTGAGGCACCTATCGCCGCTCAGGACATCAGGTCGGCCATCACTGGGTTAGCCGGGAATAATACCCCGGGATCGATGGCCTACCGGTGGAGTATTATAACACCTTTGCATCCACCTTTGCTTCGAAGCTGACCACCGTAGGCAACACAGTGATCGACTGGAGAACTCTTTCTCCCACCCTCTGGGAAGCCTCGCTCATCTCACTACTCAAACCTAACAATCACCCCACTGATCCGTCCTCATATCGCCCTATTGTAATTTTGCCCACACATTATGCAATTCTGAGCAAGATGTTAGCTGCCCAAATCCAAACAGTGTTTCCACGTTTGATCCATCAGGATCAAAACAGCTTTGTGCCTGGGCCTTAACACCTCTTTTAATATACAGCGATTATTCCAGGTCATCGAGGCCACAAGACACCATCGGCCCCAGACGCCGGCCTTACTTTTGGATCTGGAGAAAGCATTTGATTTGTTGAATTGGACATATCTCTTTGAGGTGCTGGCCGGCTTTGGATTGGTAGCCCACAGCATCCGTATGATCTGTCTATCGTACTTGGCCCCCACCATCCCCGTACTCCTGGAAAACCTCATTTCTAAGCTCTTGCCGGTTGACAGGGGCACATGTCAGGGATGCCCCCTCTCGCCCCTTCTCTTTGCATTTGCAATGGAACCGCTGGTGGCCCACTCATGGAGGTTGGGCACCCGATGGGGCATTGCCCAACCAGCTAGAGCACACTCCATCATCCTTACTCTACCTAGTGATACAGGTCTATCATGAAGACCACAACATATTCGATGGCAACCTTACAACAGTGGTTAACTCTATCCGCTCGCAGGTGGCCTTCTGGCACACACTCCCTCCGTGAGAAATTAGGTTACTGGTTGACTGGGATTTGAGCCCTGGTCAAGCAGCAATCACAATCATCGTCAGGGTAAGGCACAAGCAAACCCGAAATTAACCTGTGCTCAACCCCCTGGTAGCTTGGTACAGAACAGTCAGGCTTAACTTGGAGGCAATGTATAAAGTATTTATGCAACATTCCAAACAGTAAAACAGTGAAAACACTGCATAAAAAGATCCCACACCAAGTTAGAAAAATAGAACAAAAGTTAATAAATAAAACAAGGCCAAAACAACAAAAATCATTCAGTAGAACAGACGTTATGAATTTTTAAAGAATAAAGTGAATATAGCGCCTAAAAGCACAAAGCTCCATCCTCGGCTATCTGGTCGTGCTGGACCCGGTCAAAGTCATAAATTGGGACGCGGGTAGGATACAGTTTCACATTAGTTCTGCTGAAAATTTACCTTCTCAAGTTTTGTGCCAAGAGTCCTGTTTCCGTTGGAGAGGTCCGTGAGGAGGCTGTTTGTGTGGCACGAAGAGCCGGCCGGGCGTTGTGGAGAGACAACCTGGAGCTCCGCGTTGGTGGTCCCCTGTGGGCGGTCGATACTGCAGTGCGGAGAGACAGGCTGGCGGCGCTTCGCTCTGATTTCCGGTGTGAGTGGCGCTAACTCGCTGCAAAGGGCCCATTCGCGGTCACGCAGAGCCAAAAAGTTTGATTTTAGCACCTGTGAGCCACACTAAGGGTCCAGGACCTGAGAGCCATGACTTGGGGGTCAGGAACTCACTGCAACTTGGTCCAAGGGCTGGTTCAGGATGTTGAGGTCCGTTTTATGTCCCCGAGGCTCAGAGCAGGAGGCCAGCAGACTAGCCCTTGGAGTCACTCTGAGGTTCTGGGTTAAAGATGAAGTTGCAAGTCCAGTTCTCCTTCCCCAGGCAAAAGTGCAGCAGATCAGCACAGCAGGGCAGCAGTTCATTTAGAGCCGCAGTCCAGCAGAGTGGCAGTCTTAATAGCAGCACAGCAGTCCTTATACCTGGCTGAGAATCTACCGGTTCAGAAGTGTCCTGAAGAGTTGGTGTCTGAGGTCCAGTATTTATAAACAGTTGTGCCTTTGAAGTGGGGAGAAGCTTCTAGAGGCATGACTTTAAAGTGCGCAGATGACCTGCCTTCCTGTCCCTTGCTCCAGACTAACTACAGGGGTTATGCAGCCCTATGTGTGGAGATAGGACATAGCCTATTCAAATGTATATGGGGCTGGGTCCAGCTCCTCCCATCCATCGTGCCAGCGATGACCGATCCAGTCACCCCTAAGCTCCCCATTGTGTGTGACTGTCTAGTAGAAATGCACTAAGCCCAACTGTCACCTACACCCAATCATGGCTAAGGCAAGAAAATAAGATCAACAGAAAAGAGAGAGAGGATTGATTGGAGCTCGTCCTTATCCCCGGGGAAAATACATTTACAATAAAAAGGACAGCTACTAACTAAATCTACTGCATCCAAAACGTACTCACAATGCGAAAACTGTTCAGTTTTCTTGGAAACTATTAAGTTTTTTAGAAGAACCCTCACCCACCAATCTACTTGGTGGCATGCTTCATCATCGGGTTCCCACCTAGGATTCCGAATGCATCTCAGGAGTGCTTCGACGCCTGATTACAGCGGAGCAGCTGTTTATTGTGCAGGATAGTGAAAAGTGAATTTTCTTAAAATTGTCTCAAGGATCAACCGCCAAGCCTGGAGAGTAAATGTATTTAATAATGGGGTCCTTGGACAAGGTTTATAAGAGTCAAGGTGGATGTTTATGGGATTAAATTGATCTCATACATCCGTGGGTTGGTCTACATTTTTCAGCCATTGTCGATAGATTGCAAGGCTTTCTTCAGGACCAGAGAGATAGAGGGTCGTGGAACACCTTTCCCCAGCCAGGTTACATAGGCTTTACCCGAACGCCTCTGACTCCTGTCCACACTGTAATTCCTGTGAAGCTGGCTTCAAACACACCCTCTGTGCCTACCCTACACTAGGTGACCGAAACCCTTTCCAGCATCACTAACTTTCCTGGCCTGGCCAGAAGGGAAGCTTTGTCCCTAGGCCTTTACAAACACTCTAAAAAACACAAGGTAATATCCAGATTTCTAGCTTCGGCCTTTCTGATAGCACAAACTCACCATCACAATGCAATGGAGGAGCAGAAAACCCCCACGCAGCACATTGTGGTGATCTGCCTTCATCCTCTGGCAGGAGGCTAAGGCCCTGTGTAGTGTGGAGGCCCATGGCCTCCGAAGCCATCCGATAGCACCAGTGTGGAATGAACTCCTGGAGAAACTGACCGCCCCAACGGAGGATCTGCTGTCCTCCTAATACTTTCAGTATCTCCATGCCTGCTTATTTGCAGCCGACAAAATATCTGGGGGCGATAGCCCTCACACTCCACTCTATAAACTCAGTCTCCTGTTCTTCCCCATAATAGCCTCCTTCCTTCTTGAATCTGTCCCCCACCTACAGTTAGCCATGATTCTCCTCACCTTCATCATAGTCCAAATAATGCTGCTTGCGTGCTGACTGCGCGACCCACCTATGCATCCATCCTGGGGGGGATGGATGCAGGTGAGATCTGACAAAGGACACTACGTCCTGCGCTGAACAATGCGCCTATCTGGACGCACAATATTGTCATTCTAACCGCTGAGCATGTGCCTTGTTAAATACACAATCTTAATAAAAACAAGTTGAAAAAAAAGTTGAAAACGTTCAGTAGATTCAACAGAAGGGTCATATCTGACATATACTGCGAAGTGATTGTAGGAATGGAACCATCTCAGATCAGATGTTCAGCAGTTGTGACTGATTCAAAAGCGAGTGCTAAATCCATAAAAGCAAGACCTACTTCTCCTTATTCTGCCTTCATATTTTTTGCAATGATGGCCTAAAGGTTCATGCATTTTTCTCTCCTGTCTCACTCTTTCTTAAACCCAAATAGCACATCAGATTATTTAGCCTTTTCTTTGGCCCACTTCTGTAATCTTCCTAGAAGCAATCTGGCCAGTCGTTTAACAGAGGAATCTATACGTAAGATTGGATAGTAGATAACATGCAGAATCACCTCTCTCCACCTTCTTTAAATAATGGACTGAAGGCAAGATTGGCGGAGAAAGGGCTCACTAAATGTGACACTCAGCACTTCAGTTAGCATGGGACAAAGGGTGTCTTGATCATGTTTAAATTGGTCCAGTGCCACCCTGGTCTTGGTCAGGAGTCTTATTCTTTGGAGAAGTATCTGCAATTGCAGTCACCTCTGCCAAAAAGCCAAGCAATCTGCAATGCGCATATTTTCTGGCATGACCCGTGACATATGATGAGCTAGCAGTATGAGCTTACTATTGCTTTATAACAGTTTACAAAATCAGCTGGGATAATCACTTACTGTGATTGTTCAATTCACCTAACCTGGATAGTTGCTAGTATAAATTATAAAATATCTCTAGGGTCATTTCTGGTTCTGACCAAGAATTGGCACTGACCTCAGACCTTCTCAGGAGCCTAGCCTTTCTATATTGTTTTCTGTACAGTGGTACCGCATTTAGGTGTCTAGGGCTCTTAGTCAGATCTTGTTTCAACTTTAAAAAAAAGGACATTCATTATAAACACAGACACTGTCAGCATTGACGTGACCCTGACTCGGTGGGAGTGGTGGACAATAGGAAAAAACATTCTTATAAACAACCAGAGTTTGAAATCTGTCTAAGGAATCATCTAGCATGTGTCTAGAAAGCTGAGAGCATTGATGCATTACCTGGGGATGAAAATCACTCAAAGGTACTTTGATTCTCTGTTTTAATCTCAAATAATTTGCTAGGAAACATTCCTTCATTCATTACAAATGTTCAAATTCTTCATTGTTTTCATGATTGGTAATTCTTTTAAACCTTTCAAGACCCATTCTTCATGTGAAAAACAGTTTTATTTATTACCTAGGAAGTGAATGGGGATTTTGGTCAGACCTAAAAATATTCCAATAGTTCAACTTTTTCATGAATTTGAATAATTAAACTGCCAATTCGCTTGTGGGTGGGGACAAATCAAGACCCCCTTTGTTGCACTTTGTTTCCATATCAGTTAGTTATGTTAGAATAATTAATGTTTTACTTTGTTCTGACTCCTTAATACACAGCTGTCTTCCCCTTCCTTTGCACCCTTTGTTTTCTTTCTCTGGATAATGACGCTTCTTAAAAAAAAAAAAGGTTGCACAAGTTGTTTGTTTTTGTTAGTTCGCTGCTAGTTGCCTTCTGAACTCTGTTCGTACCATATGTGTTTTCGCTTTGCTCGTCCCTGTCGGTGCTGGAATCATTTCAGGGTTGTTTCTGTCTGATCAACCTTTCTATTTTATCTGTGTAGATATCGGTCTAATTGTACACTACTTTTTTTTTCATAAATCATATTCCGTTCTATTTTATCTGTCAATTTCCCAAGGCAGTTGGATAGTTATTCTGTCTCACTTTTTGTTTGCAGTGGAGTCTTGAGTATTTGTATCTCTAGGTCAAATTGAATTAAAGATTTCGTAATTGTTTTATGGCAATAATAGAAGATGAAACAAACCTTTATGGAGTGTTTGATGCCATTCCTTAACAGAGTCTTTTTGTTTTTTAGAGGATGTTAGCTTTCTCGTCAGATGTAATCTACTCTGGATTCTTTGAACTTTAAAATACAGTGAAAGTTAAATTGCATGTCATTTTTGAGTTATTTAGGGAGAAACTAATAGTAAAGGTATTTCAGGTTCTGTTCTGCTTTAGTTTCAAGGGTTTAACATAATATTTCAATTGTTGTAGATATAAATGTCATACATTGAAAAAGTTTGAAGAGGGGTTCTGTATTTCAAAGCTTATAAAGTTAAGAGAAGAATAATAAAAATATTGGAAGACGGAATTAAATGGTTATGACATTTTTATTTGCTTGTTGGAATAAAAGGGAAATAATGAAAACATAAAATTTATAAACATTTAGCAAGCGTGTCCTTATTAAAATATGCAAATCTTAGTCCTCATTAAATGTTTTGAGACAATCCGTACATTCTAAGCTGAGTTATGGATACACTAGGTAGCACTCTGAAGAGAAAGATCAAAGAAAATTTAATTTTTGAAATAATTGTGATGTCGCATAACAATGGTGCACCTAGCTATATCTGACCACTATTGGTTTCCTATGGATGGTAACCCCAGTACACATCCACTAGAAACCAGCAATGGTAATCAATGCCTATCGGTGTATAGTGCTCTTATTCACAGGTGAGCAATTTCATTTTGTGGATGGTGTTTTCTACTGCCATTAGTAATTCCTTGCATATGTAATTGTTTACCGTTTATTGCTGGAGATAATAACTGGAGTGCACATCTTTGGCATTGTGTTTTCGCTCACTAATCAAGGTTGGGAGTATGATAGGTGTATTCTAGGCATGGCATCTCTTCCTTATGATAGTAACTAACGTTGTTTCTTCTCTCACAGGTCATCCGAGGGCTTAGTGCTGGCGCTCGAGTCTTCGAGTATATGATGCAGGAACCTCAGATTCCAATAGCTGGAGGTGCGCGGATTCCCAGCCATTCTCTTATGGGACAGGTTTCATTTAAGAATGTCACATTCAGGTTTGTACCGTCATTGCATTGTGCCAAACATCCCTTCATATAGAAGGCATATGGACACCAAAATCCCATCACCTAAGGTCCCTGTAAGAACACCTGTGTCCTAATCAGAAATCTAGATAGGGAAACCCAGTACCCTCTACTCCTGGTCTCTATGGACATTTTGTTCACTGGTTGATATAGGCTTAGCAGTCTCTAGGTCAGGTCTGTCCCCATATCGGACTGAAATAATTCTGTACAAGGATAAAAAGGTTTGGTCAGATGTACCTCTTGCTCTCTTTTAACAACCCACTGAGTAGAAAGTGCCCCTTCTGTCACATAAACAAATATTTCACTTGATCACAGGAAAGAAATTGCAAAAAATGACAAGGTCTTTGTGATGGTGCGTTGATCCCTGCCACACTATCAAAGAGATGAAATCTTAGACGGTCTCTTATCAGTCTCCCGTGCAGGGTCAAATCTTTCCTTGTACATCATCTGCTCCAACCACATGAACCTGTTCCTCATGCATTAACAGGGTCAACACCCTGCTTTCACATTTTTTACTTTCAGGCAGAATGATGATCAAGTAAATAAGGCTTTCTGGGTTCCCCTGTGGGGATTCAACGCAACGAAAAGAGTGTGTAAAAAAAGGTGCAAACGGCAGACCAAGGTAAAGCACATCCAGTCCATATGTACAGTAAGTTTGAGAGTGGTGCAATCACTTCCCACACCCGCCGTCCAAAGGTGTCAGAAATCACCAAATTTTCAAGAAAGAATGGAAGGTGCACTCATCATAAAGTCAGTATACACGGATAGGAATCTGTTCCAAAATACTTTTTTATTCCAATTATTCGTTAAAAACTGGCACACAGCCAACGCGTTTCGTTCCCGATTTTTTGCCAGAGGGAACTTCGCTCAGGGCTGCAATATTATAGACAAGACATAACATCAATGATACATCAAACAAAATTAAAAAACATACATACATTAATAATGACAGACGGCCCACAAATTCATATATTGCATCAGCTAACATTAAAAACAATATATTAATTAATTTAAACAGACAATCCACAAATACCTATAACAACACCCCATATAAAAATTACATATACCTAGTACATAAACAAGACACCCATAAAGCTCACAAAAATCAAAAACAATAATAAAAACAATTATGTGACATACCCAAGACTACATGCATACCAAGCATCCGAAATACAAAAACATTTTTTCAAAAATACATATTCCAATATCAATGAGTGGTAAAAAGAGAGTATAGTATCCTAAAGTATAAAGACATGGAAAAAACACCCTTTCTACACTAATGTGAAATGAACAAATCTAAACAATAAAATGACACTTCCACTACATGGAGTGTATTTGACCATTCATATGGCCATTTTTTAATTAAACAACACTTCTGTTGGAGTGAATAACCTTATTAGAAACTAGATAGATTACTCCGTACAGTCCATACCCTATTTATAAAGACTTAAGGAGAAAAATTGATACCTAATGACTCACAGATTAACAACTAAGGTGAAACTACTAATAAGTAGACCTATATCTCACCTCTTCTGTATAAAGCTGGTCAGTAGCGGTGACAAGTAGTTAAAACGAAATTGAACATCACGCAGCAAATTTGGGCTCAGTAGCGAAATGTATTATGAAGTCTGAGATAGAGGAAAAAGAACAGAAAAGGAATCACGGAGAAAGACCAATATTCATTCCCGACAATTTACTACAAAGGAATAACAACATCAAGGTACCATAAAGTAGCTGTCAAGAGTAAGGGAGAGATACGGTATATAAAACCCATCTAGTTAAAGAGCGGCGAAGTAAAGCCCTAATATTAAATTCATAATACAGGCAGACTCACCTAGTAACTCAGGTGTGTAGTGTAATCAAAAATTAGAGAAGGTCCAATAGACGCTATTCCGTCAAGAAACTTTATTAAAATGACGACATACTGTAGGTACTGTCAAGAAAAAGGGGAACGAATGTCACAGCCAGCACAAATACAACTATAAATCCAATCATACTTGTCAGGTACCGATGCTCGGAATCCCTCTCCTCTTACCTAGTAAGGCGACGTCTTCTCCAGGAACGGCATAATAACCGGCAGGGCTAACCCGGGCTGGCAGGCGCCATTATTTAAAGCCCAGGGAGACCACTGCGTCACGTAACAGGTCCCGGTCACGTGATACAAAATGGAAAAACGTCGGTTGATTAGGAACCTGATGGCGGCCATCTTAACATGGCGAAAATCCGCTAAAAAAATCTCGCTTCTATTTTTTGTTAAGAAATTCTATGGGTCGCATTGATCCCATAAGTATCATAAAAAGAGCATATCAAAATTAGAAATTGCGGTTAAAGTTACAGCGGCCAACCTTAAATAAAAGGTGTATGTCAGTACTGCCTGCCATTATTGAAAGCCCAGGGAGACCACTGCATCACGTAACAGGTCCTGGTCACGTGATACAAAATAGAAAAGAGTCAGTTTATTAGGAACCTGACGGCGGCCATCTTAACATGGCGAATGTCTGCCAAAAAACATTGCTATCTAAAAAAGAAAAAATGAAAAAGCAACAAATAAAACTAACAGCACGAGAGAACTAAAAAAGAAAATAAAGAAAGAAAAGGACACGAAGAATCAAAAAAAACGCTACCTCTATTTTTTGTTAGGAGATTCTATGGATCGCATCAATCCATAAGTATCATAAAAAGAGCATATCAAAAATAGAAATTGCGGGTAAAGTTACAGCAGCCAACCTTAAACAAAAGGTGTATGTCAATACTGCCTGGGAGAAGAAAGAAATTGTAATATAATGTCAATTTACCTTGATGAATGATTATTATAAAATGAAACAAATGCATATTTGCATCTAAGAAAATAGGATTAAGATCCTGATTGGAAGAGACCTAGAGGAAAAAATATCTAGTCCTGAAAACGCATAATAGCCCTGTGACTGGATCTGACCAAAGATCAAATTTAAAAAACGGAAAGGTTAGGATTACCTATTTAAAATTGAGTCAAATCAAAGTAACTCAAAGATTGCAAAAAGGGGGGATCCTTAAGTAATTAAAAACAAGAGACAAGAAGAAGAGTAGTTATAGCTTCTTGTCTGTAATATGTCCTTTCAGGATAACATTGAGGCATCAGTCACAGAACCTAAGCGAGTAAGATTAAGAAACAACCTCTTATCTATAATGAGTCCTATTGGGGTAGCTTGGGACGGCAGTAACAGATCCTAGGTAAATAAGATTTGGAGGCAGCATGAGAGGAGCGCAATAATAAATGTGCAAAAAGAACGCAACCCCATGATATGATTGCTAATCAAATATTTAACAAAGGAAATGATGTAACTCCCTATCAGTATTATGTCCCTTCAAAATCACTTGAAGACGACAAATCCATTTTGCCTCCCTTTGTCTGACGATGAGTTCACGGTTCCCACCTCTGTTCCCCGCTGGGATGTGATCAATACCGTGGAACCAAAATGTGTTATCACTGGGATGTGTATCCCTATAGTGATCACTCAGGGGGTAGCGACTGTCTTTGTTAATTATCGCCCTTCGGTGTTCTTGTATACGGATTTTTAATGAGCGTACCGTGCTGCCCACATAAATGATACCACAGTCACACCCCAGCACATAAACTACATGAGTAGTATTGCAATTAATAAAATGTGCAATATTATAGGAGATCACGTAACTGGGGCATAAGGCATCACGTAACGTTTTTCCCCTACGGTAAGTTAGTATTGGTACATTTGAGATGGATTCTTTCAACCCAGGTACATCAAGTAATAGTCCCCAGTTCTTTTTAAGGATATTACGGACTTTATTACTATTAATGTTATATTGTGTAACAAAACAAACTCTTTTTCACTCATAACACCTTTCCGTTTTTGCAACGAAAAGAGTGACTAATATGTGCAGCCCCTTGACCGAAAAGCTGCAACAATAGATTAAATGGAACTCTCCCAAGCAAGTAAAGTAACTGATAGGCAGATTGTCATCCCAGAGAGGGCACTCATTACAGCTAATGCACCTGTATCACACACATGTCTTCAGTCATAATTAATAAAGCAAAATGGCGAGCATGGCTGGGGCTGTCTGCGAGTGTTTGAACGAATCTGTTGTCGGATATTCATCATGTGTCTTCAGTTAAGTTGGGAGACCATGCATGTGGCATAAAGGGAATCATTGGACTATTTTGACTCCCTCATACCTAGTTTTATAGATGATCCCCATTATTCCTCCCTGAATAGAGCTAAGATTGCTTCTCTTGTCGTACCTCTCCTGTCTTTGACTTGGGAGACAAAGACATCTGCTTGATGTGGAGTTGTCTTCCTTGGAATCCTCATCAATAGTCCTAAGCACTTAATTGTCCCACCCATGTGCAGGATACCGGATCACTTTGACATATATTAAAATAAATGTGAATAACCATAAATATATGTACATAGGTGGCATCAGAATGCCAAGTATCTCAAACACGTATATGTCGAAAAAAGACTTTACATGCTCTGAAAAGACAAAATGCACAACCCCTACACACACAACTCATAAACCACAGCATTCACACCTTAGTCGTTCACTCTCTGACACATAAACAAAATAACAAAACACAAAGGAGAACGAAAACATATAACAAATAGGTAAAAAGACCTTACAGATAAACACAGATTAATCCGAAGGCATAACAAGAACAGAGCCTCAAAATTGCATATACATTCATTACATTTCTAGATTATCACAATAATCCAGTTGCATAAATCATCAGATAAATATCATAATCAATATGTTTTGTTTCCTAATAATGCACCGACGCACGTTTCAGTGACGACCCACAATCCTGGTCACACCTTCTTCAGGGCGCTAGATCATACAAGCCAGAGAAAAGACAAGGGGTACATCCAGCACAGTCTCTAAAAGGAAATATAATTTATATATATAGATAGGTTTTTGTTTATTTACAAACAAGACACATATATGCATATATATGCTACTCCTACTAGCATGATATTATTTGAAAAAAATATGTACTTCCTTAATAATAGAAGGCGGTGTGCATGAAAAGTAGATCACCTTATACCCCGCCAAGTGGTGCAAAAACTGTAAAATAAAAGTTTTTAGAAAAAATAATAAATGAGAAAAGTGCCCAAAAGATACCAAAGAACAACTGTGACCCAAAGAAACCATTTTAAGATAAAAAATAAAAATCACAAGTAAAAATGTTATTCCGTATATCCCACTCAGACAGTCACTCACATAAATGTCCAACACAAGAGATAGAAAAGATAAGGGACAGTGACATAAAGAATTTTCAAGGACATAGTCCCATTCACGAGCTCTTACTTACTCTTGGGCACTGTAGAGGTAAGACTACCTCAAAATATAGCACATGTATGGTAAACAGCAGTATATCCAGATGATAAAGACGATATCTGGAAACACATGAACCAAGAAAGAGGGGGACAACTAAATAAGCCATTCAAGGGAGATAATAGTGACCAGTCAGCGCTATCTAAATCAGAAAACAGACAAAACAATGATACCTCTTTAGGATGAAGGAGAACAAAGATGCCTAACCATACAGAATCTTCTATTTGCAAGGTATCGCAAGTATGGGCAAAAGGTAGCTCAGACCGCAGACACGTGGGTCAAAATCCAAATACTTCAATGCTTGATGTCACGAAGGACTGCGTTGCATAAATGCGCTTCCAGAAAGAAAAAGAAAGCATATATAGAAGGCATGTATTTAGGGTTCGAAATAGAAAGTAAAAAGAAACGCACATGGTTTAGGACATATACACATACAGACACGTAATCATCAAGGCTCTGCATGAAACTACCAACACATGTGGTCACAACAATAATCATGCCTATAATCCTAGATTTACCATAGCAGTCCACAAAAAAGACCTGATAAGAAAAGACAAACAATATAATAAAGACAGCATGCTAGACCGTATTCGTATCAGTAACATGTAAGCACAAGCATTTGCAATGCAATCAGTCTCGCCTTTGGGACCTTATATGTATTTAGCTATGCAGCACATTAGCCTGGGTGCTGAAACATCTACTGTTCTTTAACATGGAGGGAAAGTAAGCACCAAACTGCGTGACACGCCAGGTATGGGAACACATGGAGAGAAATATTGCCTTTCAGCGGGAAATGGTATAGTCCAAAGCTCTGTTTTTAATATAAAATCAGGGCCTTCGGTGGTTATATCACTGAAAATACAAGATTTGAAAAATATTATTGTCTACGGGTGCTCGTGGAAGACAATTTCTATGGACTGGAATCTAGAGAATGCTAAAGGGATTCTGGTATTTTACTGACTTCTGCTGGTCGTTTTCTATCAAGAAAGTTAAATAGAGGCAGTTGCCAGAAAAGTTTTTTAAAAAAGTCCCTCAGCAGAAAGCAATTCTGGTATTTTACTGACCTCTACTGGTCGTTTTCTATCAAGACAGTTAAATAGAGGCAGTTGAACAAGCAGAAAGCAATTCTGGTATTTTACTGACCTCTACTGGTCGTTTTCTATCAAGACAGTTAAATAGAGGCAGTTGAACAGAAAGAAAAGTCCCTAAGCGGAAGCAGACAAGTCCTAGGGCTGATCTCCAGAGCCCACAAAGTACATACACATAGAAGTATATACTAAAGTATATACAAGAGGTCTCGAATGCTCGACCTATAAAAGGGTCAAGCACAATAGATAAATCTCAAGCTTACCAGGATGTCGGACGCGTCTGAGAAAAACTTCCCTCGGCGTTTTAACTATCGGCGAATCCGCAGATAGGTAACGTCAACGTTGTACGAAGCGCATTATGTTTAGTTTTTCCGGAAATCACGTGGACAAACCACGACGTGGGCAGTAACCCAGTACGCGCCATATTTAAACGGGTAAATGCCCTCATAGACGGCAATTAAATTCTAATTACAAGAATAGAATGTTGGTAACAATTGTAGAAACATATGTGTATCTACCTATCGTGATCCTTAATTTAACATCAATAAAAAAATTAAACATGTCAATACATAAATAAACAAAAATAACTAAAATAATGATGTACCGTGCCGTCTAATCATAGATGACATATTCAAGAGGTTATCGAAACCGCGCAACACGGCGTTAGGTTCTATTTGCAAACAATACATTAAAGAAGTATAAAAAATGCATATATGTATTGGCCTAATGACATAGCTAATTCGGAAAAAGCAGAGCCAATAAGCCCACAGCTCGCATGAAAAGCCAGTATAGCAGCACTACTGGTGTAGCACGCCATATGCATGCATCAGAAAGCAGAGAAATAGATGAAGATACTATAAGCCTGAAAGGAGGGAATCAATGGACAAGATAAGAAGGCATGTTACATTAGAAACGGTAGGCCGTATTATGGCAGAACTAAACAGAAACAGCTAAAATGGCATCAGATAGAATTTCCCATGGAGTGTTGAGTAGAAAAATCCAAAAGACCTTTAGTTTCTTACGGTATGCAGTATGGTCCATGCCTCTCTGTGGGCTGATTCTCTCTATAATAGTCCAACAAAGGTAATGCTCAGAGTTATTCATTTCTACCCAATGTTGAACAAGAGGGGCAAAGACCCTTCGGTTGCGAATACTAGATTTATGTTTCCATACTCTCGTCCTACTTTCACGTCCAGTCTCTCCCACATATCCAAGCCCGCATGGGCATAGGATAAGGTAGACGATATTGGAGGTCCTGCAATTGGCCATACATTTAAGGTAGACTGTTTTCTCACCTATAGTGACAGAGTCTGCTACTATGTCTTTCACGCAGGCATGACAGTTTCCACATTTATGGTTTTGTCTTAATAAAGTGAGTACCAGTAATGGACTTTTGCACAAAACGTTCACTTCCCTGGAGTTTAGCACTCACCAAAATGCAAAGATTTTTTATTTCTTTTGAAGGCAAAAATGGGTCGAGCAAGCCTTCTCTCCTCATTGTTGATATTCAGAAGGTGCCATTGAGAGTTTACAACTTGTCTGATCTTTTGAGCCATGTTGGAATGTTTTGTGATGCAGATAAGGTTATCATCTACCTGCTTGTTTTTCATGTCAAACATGCGACCTCTGTTAAAGTATTGAGCTCTTTTGAAAGAGTCCTTGATCAAACCTTTAGGATAGTCTCTGGCTATAAATTTGGCTTTCATAAATTCTGCATGTTTCAAGAATTCAGCAATATTAGTACACTTTCTACTGAGACGTAGAAATTGACTGAATGGAATCCCTTGCTTTTGACATCTAGGATGGAAGCTACTGTAACGGAGCAGGGTGTTTTTGACCGTAGGTTTGGTGTACAATGACACTTGGAGCTGGTGGTTCTGATGTTCAATCCATACGTCCAATAATTCTGCGTTCAACGTATTAGTTTTGGCTGTGAGTTTTAAGTTAGCATCACATGCATTAATCCATTGACAAAAATCATGGAGGTCATCCTCATTCCCTTTCCACGTAAAAAAGATGTAATCAATAAAGCAAGACCAGTTAGATATATTCTCGTAAAACAGGGCGATCTCGTTATAGATGTATTTAGTCTCAAAACTTCTCATATAGAGACAGGCTATGCTTGGGGCGCATACTAGACACTGCGGCATGAACTCATGGTTGGAGCAGTTAGTCTCGCTACTAAGGGTCTCACGAATACCCTGAAGAGCCTAAACTTGAGGTACATTTGTGTAGAGCGCTACGATAGCCATTGTTATAAGAAATT
The DNA here is from genome assembly GCA_963921515.1 of Calotriton arnoldi. Lineage (NCBI taxonomy): Eukaryota > Metazoa > Chordata > Amphibia > Caudata > Salamandridae > Calotriton > Calotriton arnoldi. The sequence continues at coordinate 2,054,619 of CAWUFW010000455.1, read as the reverse complement.
CGCACTGAGCGTTAAAGGGTAATCCTTCAATCTTGGAAATGGGATGACCTGTATCCTTTACATAAGAATGCAATTTATTGACCAATGTACTTAGATAGCGGTTCAGTAGAAGCCCAGATGGTAGACACTATGGGGCACAAAGGGGGATTGGCAATGTCTTTGTGTCCCAGGTAATCTGTAAATGATTGGTATACGTGTATAGATAGGGGTGAGGAATTCCACCTCCTTCTTGCAATTGATGCCTTCCAACAATGCCCTTTCTACAATTACATTTATCTTTTCCTTGAACTTTATCTCAGGGTCCCCTCTAATCCTTTTATGGTGTTCAGATACCCCCAGCATTTCTTTCATCTTGATTTTATATTGCTGTGTGTCAAAATTAACAATACCACCTCCCTTATCACATGGTTTGATGGTGATGTTACGATTATCTCTCAGCTTATTGAGGGCTAAGGTTTACTGCTGTGATAAATTGGTCAGGGGTCTAGGAACATATTTAGTAACTTGAAGAATTTTAGACATAACATCTTTTTCCAAAGACCTCTACTTTAGTATTAAATCTGTTTTTATTGACAGAACACCAAATGGGTAACTAGCTTCAGTCGCCTACATCCCAGCGGGCCGGCGCCAAAAGTTCAGATATGCAGGCCAGTCAATGACAGCAATACAACTGTAAGGCAGTAAAGCTTTAAACACAGCAAGCCGCCTACAACCCATCAGGGCCGGCCGCGTCATAAGGCAGGCGGTAGTTAGGGCATCTGTTAGGTAACAGCGCGCTCGCTGGTCAGCAAGTAAGAGGCCCCATATGCCGGTGGACGGGCCGTGGGGGCTGCTGCACCACCTGGTATTCCAAGATTAAACACTGGCCTAAGCCAAGAAAACCCCTAAAAAATTTTTTTTTTAAAAAGAATCAGAACAAAAACCCCGCCCTCCCCCCTCCCCGTCCCCACGATGAGCCAAGCAAAAGAAAGAGGTGTGAGAAGGTACGCGCTCCAGTGATCCTAAGTTCCAGTCCGCCAGGCACCCAGTAGAGGCTATGGGCATGCAGGATCAAGTGAGCACTGAGGTATCCTCCGGAACCAGTCTAAGGATACGGAGGTATTGCGGGCAAGTGAGTTCGCGGAATTCTGTGGAGAGAAGCGTTATGAAAGGAGCCCATGTCTTAGCATAGTCTGCCAACTTCCCCGCAGCTGCCATAGAGAGTTTCTCCATTGCCAATAGGTTCCAGAGTTGGTGTATCCAATGGATATGTTCTGGAGCCTTGTTCGATTTCCACCTCGCCACTATAACCCTATGTGCTGCGTTCAACGCTAGCGCCATTTGCCGCCCCCGAAGCGAGCGCAGAGGAAAAGTGAGCTCGTTGGGAAGGCCCAGGATAGTGTATGCAGGGAGCCGGGGTATAAAAGTGTTAAAAGCCCTCTCGATGTCATCGAGGATCTGCTCCCAATATCGAGTTAGCTTGGGGCAATGCCAGAGAAGATGAAGCAAGGTCCCGGGGCTGCCGCAACCCCTCCAACAAAGGCCATCACATTGGGGCTGCCATTTGGAAATCCTAGCAGGTGTATAGTACCAATAAGTCGCCAGTTTATAGGCCGTTTCGGAGTGGCTTGATGAGTATGTGGTGTGATGTGCGCGATAAAAAACATCCTCCCACTCTTTGTCGGATAGGGTGCGCCCTAGTTCCGCGTCCCAACGTCTCTGTCCGGCCGTGCGTGCCCTTGGGAGAGCAGAGGTAAGAAAAGAGTAGATCTCCGAAATAAGGTGCTTATCATCAGATTTGCGAACCACCCATTTTTTGAAGGGTAACATTGGACGGTACGCCCGGGAGCGCGTTACAGACTCAGATAACCAGTGTGTCATCTGAGAGTGTAAATAATGGTCCGTCACCAGTAGCTGGAAGTCCGATTGGAGCTCCCTGAAAGGGATATAACCCCGAAGATCGAAGAGGTGCCCTAGTCGCTTACAACCTCCCTCAACCCAGCGAGCAGCCACTCCCCTGTTCATACCAGGCTGAAAAGCAGGGTTCATGAAAAGCGGAGTCATGGGGGAGGGAAAAGTGGTCAAATGAGCCCTCCGGGCGACTCTGTCCCAAGCGAGCATCGTGGGGCGCGTGACAGGGGAGGAGTAAAGGCCCCAGGCCCTTTCCGGTCTCGGTAACCATGCATCACGCCAGATGTGATGTCCCGCCACCGTCTGGTCCATAAATACCCAGTGTTTCTCGGTCATGGGGCGATTCCATTCCACCAAGAACCGGAGGAGGGAGGCGTGGTAGTAGCGAGTGAAATTAGGGAATGCTATTCCTCCGTGTTTTTAGAGCGCTGTAGCTGTGATTTTGCCAAGCGTGACGCAGTGGGCCTCGCACGAACCCCTCCACGGCCGCCTGGATCTGCCCCAGGACCCGGGGGGCTCTAGGGGTAAAGTCTGGAATAGGTATAGGGCACGCGGCAGGACGTTCATCTTAACCGCTGACAGTCTACCAAACCATGTCAGGGGCAGGCACCGCCACCGCTGTAGGTCGGTGCGGATTCGCTTTAGTAAGGCCGAATAGTTCACCTCTGCGGTTTGTGCAAGGCTTCTGTGAAGGACCAACCCCATATATGGTATGCCGTCCGCCACCCAATCAAAGGCAAATTCAGCACCCAGCGTCGTCACCGTCGAGGGGGTAGCGGTAAGATTAAGAACCTGTGACTTCTGCATGTTAATTTTGAAGCCAGAGTATCGGCTAAACATTTGGAGGTCGTCCACTACAGCCGGCAGGGCAGACAGAGGCTGTGCCAGTGAGAAAACGAGGTCATCCGCGTACAGGCTAATAAGATGCCGATCTAAACCGAATGGTATACCGTGCGCGAGGGGGTTGTCTCGGAGTCTCTGAGCCATTGGTTCCATATATAAGGCAAAAAGCAGGGGAGACAGAGGGCAACCCTGCCTTGTACCCCTCCCCACAGGAAAGTAGTCGGAAAGTACACCGTTGACCCGAAGGGCCGCCTGCGGCGCGCTATAAATGCTCGCAACCCAGTGCTGAAACCGTGGGCCCAGACCGAAGCGCTCAAGGGTTGCAAAGAGGTAGGGCCAGTGCACTCGATCAAAGGCCTTCTCCGCATCAACAGCTAGTAGGAGGGCCTCTTCCTTTGACCGATGCACCTTGTCAATGAGGTGGCAAAGGCGTTTCGTGTTGTCCCCACATTGCCGCCCCGGGATAAACCCAGATTGGTCGGGATCAACGAGTCCCGGCATATGGGGGTTCAGTCTGTGAGCCAGTATGCTAGAGAATAATTTAGCGTCGATATTCAATAGGGATATCGGCCTATAGGAGCCGCACAGGTCCGGGTCCTTGCCCGGCTTAAGGATAACTGCGATGGATGCCTGCAACATGGAGGGGGAGAGGGACCCTGTATCTGCAAAGGAGTTAAATAACCGGGTCAGTAAGGGGGCGAGTTCAGCGCAAAAGTTTTGTAAAAAGGGCGCCAAATCCGTCGGGCCCTGGGGCCTTCTGCAACTGTAATCTAGCAATTGCAGAAATTACTTCGGCTACCTGGATGGGCGCCTCTAGGGCCTCCGCGTCTCCTGCCGGCAAGGGCGTCACCCCCGCCTCCCGAAGGTAGCTGGTGGGATCGGCGTGCATAGAAGGGTCAGCCGCGTAGAGTGAACTATAGAAAGATCGGAAGGTCGAAACAATATAAGCGTCATCAGTGCGGGGTTGGCCTGTCGTATCCCGGATTGCCGACACCGAGTGGGCCTCTTGTTGGCTGCGCAGGCAATGTGCCAGCATACGGCCACCCTTGTTGGAACCTACAAAATACTTGTACTTCAGACGAAGCACTGCATGTTCTGCGCGGTCCAGATCCAATCGGCGAAGCTGGAGGCGCGCTGCCTCCAGCTGTCGCCAGATCCGGGGGGCGCCCGTGCGCTTGTGTATGGCTTCAAGTTCTCGAACCGCTGCCTCCAGTTCAGTCCGTTTCAACCGCCGTATCTTGTTCTCATAGGCCGCCTTAGCGATAAGGGCGCCGCGAACGACCAATTTAAGCGCTTCCCAGACCGAAGCGAGTGGTGTGTCGTCTCTAGTGTTTGTGGCTATGTAATCAGTGATGCAGCGCCGTATATCCGCAACATTCTCTGGAGACCTAAGAAGGGAGTCGCGCATGCGCCAGCGCATGGTGGAAGCAACCCGCTCAAAGGGGAAGCGCATAGATAAAGTAATGTGTGCATGGTCTGAAAGACCCCTCGCCTCGATAGTGGAGTCCGCCACCAAGGCCCAAGCGGCTGGGGAGACTAAGAAGTGGTCAAGACGCGCATACGTCTTATGCGCAGCCGAAAAATAAGAATAATCCCTTTCCGTCGGGTGCAGCTCTCGCCAGGCATCCCTGATGCCCGCATCGCGCAGCCAGTCCCTGCCCGTGTCCAACAGAGCGCCCGTATGACCATAACCAGAGCCCGAGCGATCCTGCTCCCCATCCATTACCAGATTGAGATCCCCTCCCACTACCACCCCTGGATCAGGAGAATGCAAGACATCCGCACACGCCTCGAGCAGGAATTTCTCTGGGCGTTCATTAGGGAGTAGATGGAAGCTATAGTGCAGTGTGAGGAACCCAGCTGGAAGCGTAGTGCTAGCAGTCGACCCTTGATCTCCGAAATTGACCCAAGGACTTTACCCGTAAACTTTTAGCAACTAATATGGCTACCCCTCCCCGCTTATTATTGGTGGAGGACCAGTACTGGAGAGGGAATTGTGGGCTGCGTAGTCGGTGGGTATCAGACAGTAGCAAATGTGTTTCCTGAATGAGGCAAATATCCCCTCCGGAGTTTTCTAAAAGGGATAGTACTGCCTTCCGTTTAACCGGATTGTTGAGGCCCCTGGCGTTGAGACTGACTATTTTAAGATCCAGGTGGGAAGTGAGAAAACAGGTATAGCCTTAGAGAGGGCCCACACCCCCATATCGAAGAGAGGAGGGCGCGAACATATTGGAAGTGCGCGGGAGAGGGAAGGGAGAAGGGGGCCCATGCGCGCGGGCTACGTATGGCACAGCAACTAAAAGGCTCATCGAGGAGGAAACCCACCCCAACCCAACCCAACAGACCCAAAAAAAACAAAGATGAGGCAAGAACATGACAAAAGTCTGTCAGAATTTAACAGTGGGAACATGACCAAGGTTCAACCTAAGTGAAACAGGAGACCAATGTCTGACTTGTATAGAGAATTGGGGGAGCGTGAGCCGGATGAAGACCTTCCCAATCGCGGTGCCGGCCGGTCCACGGGCCGTCAGTGAAGGTCTCGGAAGTCTGGAAAGGCGGTTCACTCTTGCGCTCCTCCGGCTGCCTGGCGTTGCTGCCGTCCCTGCAACAAAGGTGGAATGGTCTCACGGGGTATTCGGGCGTTCCTGGGTCTGAGACAGGGTCGTGAGCACCGCCTCGCTCTCTTTAGCCATCTCCTCCGGGGCTGGTTTCTTGGAGGCCGACGACTTGCCCATGGTCTGCCAACGAGGAGGCGATCGCTTGACAGGGGCCGAGGGGCCTCCCCGAGAACTCGGAGTCTCCTCCGCCTCCAGACCCAGCAGGCTTAAGGTGTCCTCGAGGGAGCGCATCTGTCTTAGCTTCCCCTGGTACTTGAAGATGATACGAAAGGGATGGCCCCATGAGTATGGGATCCCCTTGTCTCGGAGGTGCGACGTGACTGCTCTGAATTCTCTCCTTTTGGCTAGGGTAGACGCCGCTAAGTCTTGAAAGAGGACTGGTGTGTGCCCACGGAAGAGGAGCGGATGTTGTGGCAATGCGGCTTGGGCCCTGTTGCGTTTCGGTGCGCCACTCACCGGGAGGTCTCAAGCCGCCGCTCCTCTCGCCGAACGCTCACATCTGCTGATGAGCCCGGCTGCGTCCTCGATCGCCAACAACCACCTCGGTGTGTAGGGCGGGCTGCAGACTGCACCCCCCCGGGCCTCTCCGCCCGATGCAGGGTCGATGCCAAAATGGTGGATGCAAGGCTTTATCCCCCCAGGCCGCAGCACTGCCCGTTCCCGGTGCGCGAGACACCGCCTCCAGGCTCTCGCTGCTTCAGTGCCGGCCAGCGGGCGCTCGTTCTCCGAGCGTTGATCAGGGATCGTCGGGCCGGGCCCCACCACTGTTCACTCGGGCCGGGGCATGGAGAGCCGCAAAATGGCGGGCGCAGTCTGAGCCGATACGTAGGTCGGATCCTCGGCCCCTCCAATCCAGACACCGCCTCACACAGGGCCCCCCGTCGGGATCTCAGGCATTAGCACGTAATCCGCGGGTGGTCCGCCTCAGTCCGGGGCCGCCCCGTAGACCCGTGTGCGTGGGTCCCGCCGATGCGGACCTCGCGGCCCCGACTCCTTACACCGCAGTCCCAGCGCGCTCTTCAGCTGGTGCCCGACAGGGCCTGCAGTCGGCTCGCTGTTGCGTTCTCCCTCTCGCCAGAGCCTCCGGAGATCGGCACCTTAGAAATGCGGGTAAGTGCTGGTCAAGGGACAGGGCAATTACAAGGCTATTCTGTGGCGAGCCGGAGGAGCAGGGATTTGCGTCCTACCGTGCCGCCATCTTGGCCACGCCCCCCCAAAGACCTCTACTTTAGGTCCTAGTTGATCTAAGCTCGGATTAAAGCTTGAGGGTCGTTTCAAACCAGATACGTTTTCTTGTGGTAAATTTTCTCTTGTATGAAAAAATTTCCCAGGTCCTGTGATGGCTCAAGAAGGGGCGCCGGGCGGCCCGCCTCCCCATATTGAATGATTTTGGTCCCGGATGTGTGATCCCCGGGGTCTGTGATGGCTAAGGGAGGGAGGCCGCGGACCCCCTCCCATTATTAAAAGAAAGCAGACCCAGTCGCCATTTTTTTCTTTTTGATTCTGCACGATCGCTGCAGAAGCTGCTGATTTTTATTTTTTGCTTTTACCCCGGGGTCCCCCCCATGGGGCCTAGGGGTACGGGGTCTGCCTGCTGAATCCCCTTATGTTATTTTTTTTTTTAACCTCATGTCAGGGGACTTAGTCCCTGAGTCCTATAATGGCTGCCAGCAACATTTTCCTTATGTTGCTGGCAGCCAATCAGAGTGGTTGCTCCTGCGGGAGTCTGACTTCCGCTGGAGCGAGATGGCCCAAGGGAAATTACTATAAGCGCGCACCTCCGAACACAGTCTTGTCACCTCACTCTCCACACTATATTAACTATAACTCATGCTTTTCTCCATGTACTGTTTATACCCTTGCATACTACATCACTTATAGCATGTGAAATCATAGCATTCATAACAACACTTAACATCTCAAATTACATTATTTGTCACAACACAGTGCATGGTAGAGTGGCGAGTTATAGTTAATGTTGTCTGGTTAGCGAGCTGAAAAGAGTGTGTAACGAGGTCCGCTACTTATAATAATTTGAAGGTGGTGGATAAATCTCAAATGAAAGTTATAACTATATCTTTGGAATTTTTTTAAGTTTGTGTAGCTTAAACTTGGTTTGTAAATGGAAAATAAGTTTTCATAACTATGACTAAGCTTTCACCTTTGATTTTTTTAATTGAATTTCAATGGTTTTGATTAATTTTTAATAAAAATGTGTTTCAAATCAAAGAGTCCAGTGTCGCATGTGGAGAGTTGTTATGTGGATTGTCGTACAGCACAGTGAAGAAGAATGTTGTAAAGTCTATTGTCGTAGAGTGGCGTTATTGTAGATTGGAATAGAGTGGTGTAGAGTGGAGTAGCATATCATACAGTGTAGTAAAGTGTTATATAGTGTAGTGGCATGGTGTTTTATACAGTGTAGTCAAGTATTGTATACTGGAGCAGCTAGTTGTACATTGGAATGGTGTGTCGCGCAGTAGAGTAGGATGTCATAGACTGTCAGAATGGAGTAGAGTGTTTTATAGTTGAGTAGGGTGAAGTAGAATGTCTTCAAGTAGAGTATCGTGAAGTGGATTGGCAGAGTAGAGTGGAGGAGAGTTTCTTGTCATCTAGTGGAGTAGCATATCGTAGAGAGAAGTTGAGTGGCGTGTCGTCGAGTGTCATACAGTGATGTACAGTGGCTTACAGTGGATGGGCATAGAGTGGAGTAGAAAGTCAGAGTGGCAAAGAAGGTAGTACAGTGGTGTAGAGTGGAGTTGCATTCCGTGGAGTAGAGTGTTGGACAGAGGAGCGGCATAGAGTGGAGTAAAGTACAGTGACGTAGAATGGGAAAAAGTATACTAGAGTGGAGGATAGTGGAATGGAGTACACTGGAGTGAGGTACTGCAGAGTGGAGTGGCGTGTCATAGGTTATAGTGATGTGAAGTGCATTAAAGTGGAGTTACGTAGCATATATTCGAGTAAAGTATCATAAATTGAAGTACTTTGTTGTACAGTAAAGTAGGGTGTCTTACAGTATTGGAAAGTGATGTAGACTACAGTAGAGTAGAGTGACATATAGTCTACTTGATTTTTGTAGAGAGGAGTGGTGTACAGTACAGTGTTGTAAAGTGTAACAGACCGGATTGGCATACAGTGTTATAGAGTACAATGGCGTAGTGTCATTGGTCAGGGCTCTAAAAATCATTTAATTTTTACTAGACCTGCAGGTCTAGTAACCTACAATATCTACTCGACTTAACTGAAATGCACTTGACCTTTGTCTGTGAAAGCAAGCAAATTTGACAAGTTAACAAGATTTAAAGGCATTTTTATTGCTCATTTACTTTGTGAGTAATAAAGATGCCTTTAAATCTTGCTCTCTTGTCACATTTCCTCTGCTTTCAGAGACAGAGGTCAAAAGTCAGTTTATTTTCCTACTCACCAGAAAGGGCGAGTAGGACCTAAAAATAGCTCGCCCTAATTAAATCTGGCTCGCAAATGCGAGCGGGCGAGTGGATTTTTCGAGCCCTGTTGGTGATGTCATTTGAGAGGTCATCAGTGATGTCACTAGCCATGTCATGAGTGATGTAATATGTGAGGTCATTAGCAGTGCATTTCAGGATCGTAAGTTAAAGTTAGCTCAGGTAACTATAACTGCTGAATTTCTATGGGTTTGTGCTTGTGAAATCTCAGCCTAACTATAATGTCCCTGTAACCTTTGTTTTTTTTCTGTGAATTTCCATGGTTCTTTTTAATTCTGTTTCCTAACTAAAACGTCCCTGTAACCTTTGTTTTTTCAGTGAATTTCGAAGGCTTTTTAAATTTTATATCTGAAAGAGACAATTAGTTATGTATTCCTCACCTTAGAATTACCCCCAGGCGTCAGACTGGATCCGGAGAATTTTTTCTTCAGCAGTACCCCTGCGCGTCGATAGGTGGCGTCGGTCAACTCCGCGTTCGTCGTTGGTGTCGTGGTAGCCGGAATGACATCGCGGTATCTACTTGCGCACTGACGTCAGTTCTTTCTTTTTCCGTGCTAGCCAGCACAGATCTGGGGTGAGCGGTACCTCGAGTCACTTTTTGACTCCGTTTTTGCGACTTTTGTTGACACCTTTTTTGAGTCGATCGACTCCTGGTGCATGGAGGGATGTCACGTCGGACCGGCTTCAAGGCTTGTGACTCCTGTCATAAATTGATGTCGGTCACATTCCCGCACCTCGTGTGCCTTTGGTGCCTGGAGTGCGACCACGACCCAAAGTTGTGCTCCGACTGCCGGGCCATGAACCTGAAGTCTTTGCGGGAGCAGTCCCGAAAGCTTCTCGAGGCCTGGCAGTCCGCTCCGCGCCATTCGAGGTCCCGGTCGAGAGGGAGGCCGAGGGACCAGTCGTGGAGCCACCACCACCACTCGCCATCGAAGTCTTCGTCTTGGGGTAAGTCGAAGCACAAGAAGAAGGCGAGAAAGCATCGTCGCTCTTCACGTTCTCCCTGTCCGTCGGCCGACGTGACGCGGGAAGCAGAAGGTAGTCGTCCGGCTCTGCCCGCGGAGCCTGTTGGGTCGACTCCGGCCTTCCCTCCCTTTCCGGAAGCTGGAGCGACCCCTGCCCAGCTTCGAAGCTTTTACGAAGCCTTGCACTCCATCTTCGGGCAGCCCGACTCTGCCGGCGCGCCCTCGGGCCCCGCAGACTCGGCTGGGGGCTCTAGGCCTTCGATACCGGTGGCTTCGGCTCTGGCGCCGCAGGTCCCCCAAGGATCCAGGCCTGGTTCCGGATCGGCACTGGTCGACCTTGTGACACCTCCTCCGGTGCCGAATCCAGTGACGACACCCCCGCCGCCGGTTGTGTCCCCAGGCGGCGTCGGCCCTGGCCTCCCCCTCGATGAGGACATGGAGCCGGACCGACGTCGCCCGATGTCGGGACCGGCGCCGACCGGTACTTTTGTACCTCTGTTCTCCCCTGATATTTCCTACCACCTTGAGTGGCTACCAGGAGAGGGTGAGGAGGACTGGGAGGGGTCTGTGGACCCTCTTGCAGACCAGTTAGAGGAACCGGACTGGAGAGAGGAGTTGGGTGACGCCAGTGGTCTGGACACCTCCCCAGACCTTGGCATGCTTTCTCCCCCTACCGTGGCTACGGAGGAGGGTGCATCTTATGCAGTGGTGTTGCGTAGGGCAGCCGAGGCCTTAAACCTCGAGCTTCCTACGGTGGCGGTCAGGACTAACCTCCTGACCGAGGTGCTTCAGCCAGCAGCAGCCTCTTCGGAGCCCCTCCTGCCGTTCAATGAGGCCCTTACGGACATCCTTTTGGGCACTTGGTCCAAGCCCAACACAGGGGCTACTGTGGACCGGATGATTGCCCGACGCCACCGCCCGGCCCCGGCGACCCCATTTTCCTCTCTTCCCATCCTACCCCTGAGAGCTTGGTAGTCCAACCCTCAACGTTCAAAGGCGCATTCCCTAACGCACCACCTGATAGGAATCCAAGAAGCTGGACCACCTTGGGAAGAAGATGTTTTCTTCCTCCAGCTTGGGACTGCGGTCGGTGAACACAGCATGTCTATTGGGCCGTTACTCCCACTCGGTGTGGGACACGGTTGCGCAGGTGCTACCACAGTGCCCGGAGGAGGCCCGGGCCGTGCCCTCCCGTGCTGTTGCCGAAGGGAGTGAGACGCAGTGAAGTTCACCATCCGGTGTGAGCTGGACACCGCCGACTCACTGGCCAGGACGATTTCCACGTCAGTAGCACTGTGACACTATGCCTGGTTGAGGTCCACTGGCTTTTCGGGTGATGTCCAAGCAACGCTTTTTGGACATGCCCTTTGATGGCCGTCGCCTGTTTGGCGACAAGGCAGATAGCGCGCTCGAGCACTTTAAGGATTCTAGGGCTACGGCCAGACCCTTCGGCCTCGCTTCACCTCCCGCCGAACGCAGTCTGCTTTTCGCCCCTTTCGTGGCTACGGAAGGGGTGCCCCACCAAGTTCTGCCCAGAGCCACAGGCCTGCGCTAGCTGTCCAACCTCTGCGCGGCCGGGGACGTGGATCCCACCGCCATGGGTCAGGGGGCCAGCGGGCGGGCCAGTCCACCAGGGCCCCCTCTGCAGCAACCTCCAAACCCTCCTAGTCTGACCTTTCAAGCCCATCAATTGCCAGTGGGCGGCAGGATTTGCCATCACCTCCCCCACTGGCTCAACATCACGTCAGACAGGTGGGTTTTGCAGATAGTCCGAAGGTGCTACTCCTTCCCCTTCGAGACTACCCCTCCATCGATGCCACCTCAATTCCATCGCATGTCGGAGGATCACCTGGCCCTTCTCCAGCAGGAAGTTACAGCTCTCCTGGCCAAGGGAGCCATCGAGCAAGTTCCTGTCCCAGAAGTAGGTTGTGGTTGCTAATTCCACTATTTCGGGTGCCCAAGAAGGACAAGGGCCTGCGTCCTATCTTGGATCTCAGGAATGTCAACCGCTTCCTCCGGAAGGAGAAGTTCAAAATGTTGACACTGGCTCAGGTCCTGTCTGCCCTCGACCCGGGAGACTGGTTGGTAGCGTTGGACTTGCAGGACGCTTATTTTCACATCCCCGTCCTGCCGGCCCACCGGCATTACATACGGTTCACAGTAGGCCACAAGCACTTTCAGTTTACCGTGCTCCCCTTTGGCCTTACCAGCGCCCCTCGGGTGTTCAAGAAAGTGACGGCAGTGGTCGCAGCTCATCTGCGCAGATCAGGGGTTCCAGTCTTCCCCTATCTCGACGACTGGCTGTTGAAGGCGGGCTCGCCCCAGGCAGTTGTCTCCCACCTCCAGACTATGGCGGACCTCCTGCATTCGCTGGTGTTCACTATCAATGTGCCGAAGACACACCGGACTCCCTCTCAGAAGCTCCTTTTCATCGGAGCGGTTCTGGACACGACGCAGTTTTGGGTTTATCCTCCCGAGCAGCGAGTCTGGGATATTCGGGCTATGATTCCGATCTTTCAGCCTCTATCCCGGGTTTCGGTCAGACTGACCCTGAGGCTGCTGGGCCTCATGGCCTCTTGCATCCTGCTGGTGGATCATGCCAGGTGGCATATGCAGGCTCTGCAGTGGGACCTGAAGTTCCAGTGGGCACACCATCAGGGGAATCTGTCCGATTGCGTCCAGATCTCGGAGGGCACTGCTCGACAATTGCAGTGGTGGCTCACGAACCAGGATTGAGTCAATGGCAGATCCCTCTCCCTTCCCCAACCAGAGTTTACAGTGGTGACGGATGCATCAATTCTGGGGTGTGGTGGCCACATGGGAGTGGCGGAGATCAGAGGCAACTTGTCTCCGGCGGAGTCCGGGCTCCACATCAACCTTCTGGAGCTTCGGGTGATTTGTCTTGCACTAAAGGCATTCCTTCCCTCTGTCCGGGGAAGAGTAGTGCAGGTGTTCACGGACAACACCACCGCCATGTGGTACTGCAACAAACAGGGCTGGGTGGGGTCGTGGACCCTATGTCAAGAGGCTCTCCGCCTTTGGACATGGCTGGAATATCAGGGCATATCCCTGGTGGTTCAACACCTGGCAGGTTCTTTGAACGCCAGTGCAGACAAACTCAGCGGCAGGTGCATGATGGATCACGAATGGCATCTTCACTCAGAGGTGGTGCAAGGTCTCTTTCAGCAGTGGGGGAACCTTGGTTAGATCTATTCGCCACCGAAGAGAATGCGCAATGTCAGCAGTTCTGCGCGTTGGAATTTCCAAGGCGGCACTCGCTAGGCGACGCTTTTCATTGCGAGTGGAGTTGCGGTCTTCTATACGCCTTTCCGCCTATACCACTTCTCCCCAGAGTGCTGAAGAAGATCAAGCGCGACCGGGCCCAAGTTATTCTTGTGGCTAGGGATTGGGCACGAAGAGTCTGGTATCCCGAGCTGTTACACATGGCCATCGATCCTCCGATCAGACTGCCTCTTCGGGAGGATCTTCTGTCACAGCAGCAGGGGACGGACCTCCACCCGAACCCGAACCTTCCGTGGAGATTGAGCGACGGCAGTTGACGGCTTTTGACCTTCCTCCCGAAGTCTGTAACGTTATCTTGGCAGCCAGGCGTCCCTCCACTAAAACAGTATACGCCTGCAGATGGAACAAATTTGTTGCATGGTGCACAGCAAAGGCTGTGGATCCCCTTTCCGCCCCTCTTTCAGAGGTTCTCTTGTTCCTCCTTTCTTTGGCCCAGCAGGGCTCTGCTCTGGGCACTCTTAAGGGCTATCTCTCAGCCATTTCAGCCTTTCTTAGGCTTCCTGATCAACCTTCTCTTTTCAAGTCCCCTATTGTAAATAGATTCCTTAAGGGCATTACTCATCTCTTCCCTCCTATTCCTTTCGTAATGCCCCAGTGGGACTTGAACTTGGTTCTGACTTATCTTATGAGCGCTCCCTTTGAGCCGCTACATAATTGTCCTCTCAGACTTTTAACTTTGAAAACTGCCTTCTTGGTTGCCATCACCTCTGCTCGCAGGGTGAGTGAGCTTCAAGCCCTTTCTTCAAAACCTCCTTTCCTGGCTGTTCATCCAGACAAAGTTGTCCTTCGCACTAGGCCTTCTTTCCTTCCCAAGGTGGTTTCCTCTTTCCACATAGGACAGACCATCACTTTGCCCACCTTCTTTCCACCTCCGTATCCTTCTAAAGAGGAAGAACGGCTCCATCGTCTGGATCCAAAACGTGCGCTTTCCTTCTATCTGGATCGCACAAGACAATTCTGGGTTCATGACCAACTCTTTGTTGGCTACGTGGGCGCCAAGAAAGGTCGGGCCGGACAAAAACAGACCATCTCTCGATTGGTCGTTCTTTGTATAAAAATCTGCTATTCCTTGGCGAACAAGGAACCTCCAGTAGGGTTGCGAGCCCATTCCACTAGGGCAACAACAGCAACTACTGCTTTGGGACGTGGAGTCCCTCTTCATGACATCTGCCAGGCAGCTACGTGGGCTTCACTGCACATGTTTACCAAACACTACTGCCTGGACAGCCAAGTCCGGAGAGATGGCTTCTTTGGCCGTTCGGTTCTCCAGGACTTTCTGGTGTGAACTTGGTTCGCAGACCCACCTCCGGGGTTGGTATTGCTGGGGTATCTATTCTAAGGTGAGGAATCCATAACTAATTGTCTCTTTTAGATGAACAAGTTACTTACCTTCGGTAACGATATATCTGTAAGAGACATAGGTTAGTTATGGATTCCTCACCGCACCACCCATCCTCCCCGTTCTGCGAACTGACTTCTAGAGTAAGGGACTCCCTTTCAGGGCCCTAGTTTTTGTGCACCAGTGGTCAGTGTCTTGCATGGCTCTGCACTTCTGGCGTGGAATGTCGTGTAAAGAGCTGACGTCATCGCGCGAGGGCGTCGTCTAAGTAGATATCGCGATGTCATTCTCGTGACCACGACGCCAACGACGAACGCGGAGTCGACCGACACCACCTATCGACGCGCAGGGGTACTGCTGAAGAAAAAATTCTCCAGATCCAGTCTGACGCCTGGGGGTAATTCTAAGGTGAGGAATCCATAACTAATCTATGTCTCTTACAGATATATTGTTACCGAAGGTAAGTAACTTGTTCTTCCTAACTCTAACCTGTAGCCTTTGAGAGTGAGTGTGTGAATGAGTGCTTGAGTTTCTCACTTGGTGTGTGCGTGCGCAAGTGTCTGAGTTGTTCTGTGAGTGGGTGCATGAATGCCTGAGTGGTTTCTGCTTGTTTTCTGCCTTTTTCTGCTCACTTATGACCTTTATTTTGCCTCTTTCTGCTCGTTTCTGACCTCAATTTTTGCCTCTTTCTGCTTGTTTCTGGCTTCTATTTTGCCTATTTCTGCTCGTTTCTGATCTCTATTTTGCCTATTTCTGTTAGTTTCTGACCTTTATTTTGCCTCTTTCTGCTCATTTCTGCTCTTTATTTCACCTGTTTCTACTTGTTTCTGATCTCTATTCTGCCTCTTTCTGCTCGTTTCTCACCTTTATTCTGCCTCTTTCTGCTCTTTGCTGACCTTTATTTTGCCTCCTTCTGTTCTTCCTGACCTTTAATTTGCCTCTTTCTACTCGTTTCTGATCTCTATTTGTGCCTCTTTCTGCTCATTGCTGCCCTTTATTTTGCCTCTTCTGCTCGTTTCTGATCTCTATTTTGCCTTTCTGCTAATTTCCGACCTTTATTTTGCCTCTTTATGCTTGTTGCTGACCTTTATTCTCTCTCTCTGCTCGTTTCTGACCTTTATTCTGCCTCTCGCTGACCTTTATTCTGCCTCTTTACTCGTTTCTCACCTTTATTTTGCCTTTCTGCTTGTTTCTGATCTCTATTTTGCCTTTTTCTGTGCTCTTCTGATCTTAATTTTGCCTCTTTCCCCTCATTTCTGATCTTTATTTTGCCTCTTTCTGCTCATTTCTGACCTTTATTTTGACTCTTTATGCTCGTTGCTGACCTTTATTCTGGATTTCTGCTAGTTTCTGACCTTTAGTCTGCCTCTTTCTGGCCTTTATTCTACCTCTTTCTGCTCAATTCTCACCTTTATTTTGCCTTTTTATTCTCTTTTCCCTGGAACCACGTCCTGAGGGTGGGCACACCCCTGGGGGTTGTCAGTCTCCAGGGCCATATGACTCCAGGAGGAGGGCCACACAGCCCCTCTTCTTTGATTTGCATGGGCAGGCCCCGTGAATGTTGTGGTCCCGGGGGCTGAACATGGCTTGTAGTGGAGGGCAGCGCAGATCCTTACCCACCCTAAAAATACCCTTGCCACCCAAATACCCCTACCCACCCTAAACCCTAAAAATATCCTTGCTACCCAAAAATCTTTACCCCCTACACCCTAAAAATACCCTTGCCACCCAAAAACCTTTCCCTAAATCCTAAATATACGCTTGCCACCCAAAAACCTTTCCCTAAATCCTAAAAATACCCTTGCCACCCAAAAATCCTTACCCACGCTAAACCCTGAAAATACCCTTGCCACCCAAACACCTTTACCCACCCTAAAAATACCCTTGTCGCCCAAAAACCCTTACCCACCCTAAACCATAAAAATACCCTTGCCACCCAAAAACCCTTACTCACCCAAAACGCTAGAAATGCCCTTGCCACCCAAATACCTTTACCCACCCTAGACCCTAAAATACCCTCGCCACTCGAATACCCCTACCCACCCTAAACCCTAAAAATACTTTTGCCACCCAAATACCCTTACCAACCCTAAAATAACCTTGCCACCCAAATACCCCTACCAACCCTAAAATACCCTACCCAACCTAAGCCCTAAAAATACCCTTGCCACCCAAAAACCCTTTCCCACCCTAAACCCTAAAAATACCCTTGCCACCCAAAAAACCCCTACCCACCCAAAACCCCTTATATATTACCCTCGCCACCCAAAAACCCTTACCCACCCGAGACCCTAAAAATGCCCTTGCCACCCAAATACTCCTACCGACCCTAAACCCTGAAAATACCCTTGCAACCCAAAGACCCGTACTCACCCTAAATCAGGCTTCTCCAAAAAGTAGCTCATGAGCTACTGGTAGCTCTCCAGGTACCTGTAAGTAGCTCTCCTGTGTGCAGCCTAGTCAACTAAATTGGAAGCTTGTGCTTGGTTGAAGTAATATATGTGTACCAAAATTGAAAAGCATGTTTTTGAAATGAAAATGTGTGTATTTTCAGAACTCATAAGCTGATGCATGGAGAAAATTTAGAGCTGATATTTGAATGAGAAAAATCAAATGGTGTTGGGGAGATTTTTTACTATTATTATTAACTTGGCAGCAGGGCATTAGACCTATGGCTATTATGTATTACCATTGTGGAGGCATTCAACATTGACAGAGCATTTTCACATTACTGCTAGCAACCGTTCCTGATGCACTGATGTGATTGCTGTTGGTAACCTTGCATAAGATGGCCACTAATGTAATTTTGTCTGATGTGGTCTATTACATCTCAAATAATATTAGTAGCTCCGGAGAATTTATATAGACCATAAGTAGCTCTTATTACAGAAAAGGTTGGAGACCCCTGCCCTAAATCCTAAAAATGCCATTGCCACCCAAATACCCCTACCCACCCGAAACCCTAAAAATGTCCTTGCCACCCAAATACCCTCACCCACCCTAAACCCTAAAAAAACCTTGCCACCCAAATACCTCTACCCACCTTATACCCTAAAATACCCTTGCCACTCAAATACACTTACCCACCCTAAACCCTAAAAATACCCTTACCAGCCAAATACCCATACCGACCTAAAAACATATGTATGTATGTATATATAAATAAATTAATATATGCATATGTATGTATATATAAGTTTCCTGCTACTTATGTTCAAGCCGGTTTCCCCAACTGCATTGAACTCCAGGCTGAAGCAGCACAGCTCGGTGGGAATGAAAAGCTTCCTTCATTTCAATTCATTGTAATATCATAAAACGTGCAGCTTTTTTTTTTTTTATAATATATATATATATATATATATATATATATACAGTGATGTAGCATGTGAGGTCATAAGCAGTGCATTGTGGGGGCGTGAGTGATAGTTAGCTCAACTAACTATAAAAGCAAAATTTCACTGGTTTTGTATGAGTGAAATCTGACCCTAACTATAAAGTCCCTGTAACCTTTGGGTTTTTTCAGTGAATTTCTAAGTTTTTAAAAATTATATTTGCTAACTATAACGTCCCTGTAAACTTTTGTTTTTTCAGTGAATTTCTAAGGTTTTTTAAATGCTATTTCATAATTATAACGTCCCTATAACCTTTGTTTTTTTTCAGTGAATTTCTATAGTTTTTTAATTACTAGTCGTGTTTGCAGAGTGGTAGAGAAAGGGGGCTGGGCCTCTGACCAGCTTTCAGGAATCCCACTGTGAGGCTAAGTCCCTGGCTGGCTTGCTTAGAAAACCCTGGGACAATGTTTATATTGCCGAACTCCGTAATGAGGAAAACGAGCTGGCAGCTGGCCAGGCGGCGGTACAGGAGGCAATTCTCTCCTTTTACTTGGCGCTCTATAAGACGTCACAGGTTCGTGCCCCCAAAGATATTGATTCCCTTTTTGACTTGCTTCAGCATCTCTAACTTGAAGATGGGCATCGACGTTTTTTAGATGAGCCTTTTACGGAGGAAGAGGTCATACAGGTCATCAAGGCTCTCCCTGGAGATAAGGCCCTGGGACTAGATGGCCATTCTGCTGCGTTTTATAAGGAGTTCACGGCTATTTTGGCCCCCCCATCTTATCAATATGTATAGTGAATCACTGGAGAGGGGCGAATTACCGCTGCCACTTAGCTTTACTAGATCATTACCATCCTGAAGCCTGATAAAGATCCTCAGCGCTGCGAATCATATAGGCTTTTGTCCAAGATTACAGTGGATAATAAAATTCTGGCCAACTTAATTGCCTCAAGGTTTCTCCCTTTGCTGCTCCTCATAGTGAGGCCAGATCAATCGGGATTCATACTGGGTAGTGCCACCACGCATAATCTGCACACCTTTTTTGGCATCCTTCAGGAGGTAGAGCCTTCTCTTGCGGCAGCTGCAATCTTTCTTGATGCCACTAAGGCATTTGATTCACTTGAATAGCCGTATCTTTTTGCGCTGCTGTCCCGCCTGGGTCTTAGCCCTAAATGTATTCAATTAATTGGCCTTCTCATTCAGTGGAGGAGTCATTAAACCAAGGAATAAAAACGGGAGAGACAGTGTCGGGTTT
The DNA here is from genome assembly GCA_963921515.1 of Calotriton arnoldi. Taxonomy (NCBI): domain Eukaryota; kingdom Metazoa; phylum Chordata; class Amphibia; order Caudata; family Salamandridae; genus Calotriton; species Calotriton arnoldi. The sequence continues at coordinate 2,035,606 of CAWUFW010000455.1, read as the reverse complement.
TCAAAACCCCGAGTGCACTGCCTCTCAAGACCCCCATACTGAAATTACATCTGTCTCATCTAAGTTGAATGGCTGTGTACAGAATGTGTCTGACCATATTTATGTGTCCGACCAGGAACGTGAATCACAACCTCCCTCAAAGTGCCCAAGAAATCCTGAGGCCATATCAGATATTCCTGATATAAATCCGCTAGTTCTCATTTCTGATCCACCAACTAAAAAGCGTAAAAATAATATAACAACGAAACATATTAAGCCCAATGCTGGGAGAAGGGGTCATTCCGAAACTAACACCCGAACTAATAGCCATATTGTGGATTCCGATAACTTATCAAGTAAAATCAATAATTTACAGAAAATAATTTGTGAGGCCCTAACGAACCTTATGGACAGGGTGATTGCAATTGAAGATAGCTAAATAAACATCTAGGGGTGCTAAATGACCCCACAAAGGTCAACACATCTAATGTAGTTAGGCACACAGTTAGGGATTCACCGCCACGGTACGTCAAACAAACACGAGGGGAGGCTCACCCTAACGAACAACAAACGAAGATGCGACCTTTAATTACATCAAACTCTAACCCTAGTCTTACAGTTAAGAGTTTAACCCCTCTTAACAGAAATACATATAACAAGACACAAAATTCAGGTCACTAATCAAGGGAACCCGCTAGCTCCAGTACAGGGACAAATCTGCCATACTGTCCTCCTCACCTAACTAAGCTAGATGTAGGAGGTTCTAGACTGGACTTGCCACCCATGGTCACACCCTATACAATAGTTCTGGCCAATGTACCATGCCTAAGTCCCCCGGCGAAAGAATCCTGGGACTCGCTGAGAAATAAAGACCTTTTTTGGTTGGGCACTAAAACAGGGCTTACAGAGGTTCTATTCGGCGAATTTAAGCTGGCAAGAAGGATCGGGTGGGTTGGCAGGATCACAAAACTCTTATGGGCGACTGCATAGTACTGACATTTAAAACACCACAACTGGTACAAGAGATTCTTACCAGAGCCAGTAAGGACTCCATAATAACCACAGACATTAACGTACTGCCTCTGGGATATTTCTATCAACCACCTAACCAGAAACAGGCAAGAACTGGCGGGAGGGGAATTTTTGAAACCACCTCGTATTTCTATAGTATCCCCACACAGAATGGTTTTGACATTTTGCCTTCCTTAGAGGATATCGATTGACTTAATAGCTTAGAATCAATCGCAGTTCAAAAGAGGGACGAGGCCCCATATTGCTTTATAGTGAAACCAACCTTCCTTGACACTAGGGAACTACCCTCCGGTGATGGTTCCTCCCTATGTAGCAACACTAATTCACCAGCAAATAGCCAGAGTACTCTGACATCTGCAATTCAACATCTTAATATAGCAACTGATTATACAAACAAACTGGGTAGTAACTGTGACCAGGTTAGGACATCAACATGTAACATACTATTTTGGAATGTGGCGGGTCTGAGTGCCAAACTTTCTAATTCCCTGTGGACTTCTTTTGTCGAGGACTTTGACATATTGTGCCTACAAGAGACTTGTGTGGTGGGCGCATCGCACATTAAGGGTTATAAAACCTTTCATTCCCCGGCGGTTCCATCACCTCGCGGGAGGAACAAGGGTGGCCTATGTATCTATGTTTCCCATAGAGTGAATGTTAAAAAGATGGCATTTTTGACGTCAGACACTTTTTATCAAGTTTTGATGCTGTATATCGACAACACGCACTGCCCTGTTGAATTTTTACAATAATATTCCAAAAGAACGGGTGGAGGGGACTATGAAAAAACTGCAGAGGGAATTGATCAATATGCACAATGAGAAGATTAAGGATATGTGTGTCATATGGGGGGGTGATTTTAATTCTGCTTTGTGTTCTCATGCCATGACAGGCACGTGTGGTCTGAAGTCTGATGATGGAATAGATACTGCACATTTTCCCCATACAACACTTGGGGACCACTTAAATACAATACATTTTTCATCCGACCTTGGATTTGCAAAAGAACTCTGTTCCCCCTCAGTCCCTTTTGGCTGTACTTTCAACGGTCGAGGGTTGTGCTCTATTATTGACTATGTTTTGGTTTCAAATAGACACTCCAGTAGATTACACCTTTTTACAACTCACTCCATTGCTTTGAGTGACCATTTCCCCATAAGCATCATTTTTGATCTCCTTCGTGGCGTGCTTAATATAAAAGGCATGTCTGAACACCATGTCAAGGATATTGTCTTAAATAATATCAATGGATATTCACTTAGGTGGGCAAGTATAAATCCAATAGAATTCACAAAGACTTTAATAATTGTAAATCAGACTTTGCAGTTTGTCTCAGTGAGACTGCTGCATACTCTGGTATTTTGAAATCCTTCATGGTAATATGCTCTGAAGCCAAGAGGAACCTTTTTGTGGAAAATTCCAAACCGCATACCAAAATGCATGGATGGTTTGACATAAAGTGTTCGAAAGCCCTCAGGGACTTGAAAAGCATTGCATTTTACATAAACCGGCTAGAAATCAAACCCACATTAAGAACGCCAGAAAAGTATATAGAATGGCCCTCAAAGAACGGAAAGACGCCGTAAGAGAAGAATCATGTGGGGCCCTTCAAGAAGCATCAACACTTAGAGATAATACACGCTTCTGGAAAGCAGTAAATGCACCTTTCTTAGCTCCGAGAGGTCTACCCACAATTGAGATTACTATTGGCGAGGATCAATGGGTGGATCATTTTTTAACTATGTACAATGATAACACCCAAGTGACACCTATAAATATGCCTAGACTAGCCACAGAGTCAGCCCTACCCTCCTTTTTTCCATTGGATGTTGACTTTACTGTGGACGAAGTTGTCCACGCTATAAAGGCAAGTGCGGGAGGTAAAGCACCAGGCCCAGATGGGGTGCCTGTGGACCTTTATAAATCTAATCCTTCACTCTGGGGTCCATTACTAACATCGGTTCTGAAAGCCTGCTGCAACCATGGTTTCATCTCGTCTTGGTCCGAATCAATACTGGTTCCTATTTTTAAAAAGGGCGACCGCAACATTCCCACTTGTTATCGGCCGATATCATTATTGAATTATCTTGTGAAAGTGGCGGGTCGAATCTTATTGAACAGATTGCAGACGTGGGCAGAGGAAGTAGGGGTAATTTCCGAATTGCAATATGGTTTTCGAGAGGGTCTTGGCACTATCGAAGAAGGGCTAAATTTGAATATTATTTGGGGTAAATACATGCAAGCCAAAAGTGGTAACCTTTTTTTGGCATTTCTAGACCTTAGTACCGCGTTCGATTGTAACAGATACCACCAACTCTGGAGCACACTAGAGAACCTGGGCGTGGACACGCAACTCATAAACTTCTTAAGGCAGCTATATCAAGATCCCCATGCCAGGGTTCGTTACGGTGGTCTAGGAGAGTGTACTGCTAAGTTTCCAGTTAGAAAGGGGGTGAGACAAGGGTGCGTGTTAGCCCCCTTTCTTTTTACCTTGTACATCAATGGCCTAGGCCCAGTTTTAACGAGCGAATGCCAAGACTTCCCATATATTGACAGCCGCCCTATTCCAGCGTTGTTGAATGCGGACGACGCCGTCCTTATGTCACACACCCAAGTCGGGCTGCAAAGAGCCATCTCCAGCTTCTCAACCTTTATGTCCAACTTGGGTCTGCAAGTAAACATTAATAAAACATACATTATGAAATGTGGTAACAGCAATGTTAAATGTCGAGACATATTTATTACTAATAGCAAGGTTGAGTTTATCAACAGATTCTCGTATTTGGGGATTCTCTTTGAACATAAGGGGTCCTGGTTACATGCTATCTTAGCAAGAAAACTGTTATTTTCAAAAGCAACGGCAGCTTTAATCAACTTTGCTAGAAAACTGGGCAGAAGGCCGATTGTAGAGCTATTGAAGATCTACAAAGCCAAGTGTGTATCAACGGCCATGTATCGCGCTGGTATTTGGGGATATGCTGACCCACAACCTCTACAATCAATCGAGAATGCATTTTTGAGGTATTTACTAGCGGTCCCGAACAGCACTGCTACTTATATCTGCCATGCAGAACTCGGGGTGCCGTATATCTCCGATTTAATTAAGATACAACCGATCATGCTATGGCATAAGATATGGTCAACAGCTTTTACCAGTTTCAATCGGGATGTGCTAAACGATTGTTTTAAGTTTCAGAGGATGCTCCACATTCCATGGATAAAATATGTCAAGGACTTTATGACAGATCTTGGACACCCTGAATACTTTAACAATCCAGACAGCATTACCACAATCCCAAGAAAATCACTAAAAACTGACTGCTTAGAGCATTTGGAAACAATTAGATTGTCTTCTGAGATAATAAAACCCACAGTTAGGGAAAATCAAATGTTACTCTCTCAACCTGGTTTGCAACCATATCTCGTAACTGTAAATGGGGGGTACGATAGGATGCTGTTGACCCGTCTACGCTTAGGAAATCTACATAGGTTAATAACCTTTCCATATATAAATGACTGGTCGAGAACTCTATGCCCGTGTCCATGTGTGGACGCATCTACCCAATCCACAATGCACACGTTATTGTTTTGTAAATTTTATACTACGCTAAGAAAAAGATGGATAATACCCATACTACGGGTACTAGGACTGAGACGATGTCGCCCAGCCTTTTTTACGATACAGCTTTTAGAACATGACGTGTTTACCAGTTCCCTAGCTAAATACATGAAAGGTGTGATCAGATGTAGAAAAACTATGTGAATTATGATGACGGTCTTTTTAAACATATTTTTAAACATATTTTTAGATCATGTGTAATGTATTTACCTGTTTTTATGAATTTTACTTTTTCTTTTTCTATTATGTGCTTTTATGATTTAACCTGTTAAATCGAATAAAGCTCATTTTGAGTTTGAATTGGCCTTCTCTATGATAGAACCACGGCGTGCCTCCGGATTAATGGGATGATCTCTCCATCATTTCCAATCTCCAGGGGAACGAGACAGGGATGCCTGCTCTCTCCCATACTCTTTGCTGTAGCTATGGAACCCCTGGCGGCACGATTTAGGCAGCACCATGAACATCGAGGCCTGGCTTTCTCCCCGGGTGGTGCTGGTATCAATGTATGCAGATGATGTGACTTTATACGTTAAAAACCCTGCTGTCAACTTAGATCCTCTGATAAGAGAATTTACCAGGTTTGGCGGACTGTCCGGCATATCTATCAGTTGGGCCAAGTCGGTGATTTTCCCGCTTACGGATGCCACGGAGCAGTTCCGTTCAGAAGTCCCTCTCAGATGGGCGACAGAACCAATTAAATATCTGGGCATATGGTTGAGTAGGGAGACTGACTTCTTCTAGAGGGCGATTATGGCAGTTTGATGAAATGGTTGGAGGACCGATTGGCTAGATGGACGCGTCTCCCGCTCTCCTTGAGGGGACGGCTAGCCATTGCTAAAATGGTTATATTGCCTAAATTTCTTTATCTTTTCATGAACCTCCCCCTCCTTCTTAATAGGGGTTTTAGGCGAAGATTTCCCTACTGTCTGGTGTCGCTGGCATGGGCAGAGAAACAGCCCAGAAGTGCTTGGGAAATCCTTACCCCCCCCCCCCTTTGAACAGGGAAGGCTGGGCGCCCCGGACATGAACTTGTATTATAGCTGCGCATGAGCACAGGTTTTTTTTGGCTTTACCCTACGCAGTTCATGGCCCACACTGCGTTGGAGCATGATCACGCGGCACCTTCTCCGTTGCATATGACCTTATTTCGGCCTCAGACCAGGCCGCGAGCAGCATTGGATAAGATTAGCTGCACTGTGGCATGAGCTGCGACAGCTGGCTCACCTGGAGGTATTGCTTGCCCCCTCTATCCCGTTAGCCAGGCACCCTGCCCTTCTCCCAAGATGCGGGCGCTTTCGAAAGACTGAAGAGGCTTCAGCTTAAAACTATGGGGGACACGTTCCCAGAACGTTCAGAGATGCGGCATTCGACTCCGGTGCGGGTCCCTACTGCACGACAGAAGTGGGAAGCCCAGCTGGGTGTAGCTATATCAGAGAAGCAGTGGACGTTTTGCTGTGCTAAGGTAAGAGCACTATCACCCAACTCCAGGCTTCACCTGATACATTTTAAATTCCTACACAGATTTTACAGGACGCTGAAATGGTTGCTCAGAGTGGGCCTAGTAGAAGATGCGCACTGCACCCGCTGCTTAGCTCCTTGCACGCATTTTTTGCACCTGTCTTGGGAGTGCCCTGACATAGAACGATATTGGAGATCTGTTTTAATGTGATAGAGGAGATGACGAGTTTACGACTGGAACTCACCCCCCTCACTGCTTTGTTGGGATATGTTAAGGAGGTCCCCTCGGACTGCCGAAAGCTGATTTCATTGTTATTGCTGTTTGGCAAGGAAGGGTGGCCATGTGTTGGGGCCGTCATACGGACCCCTGAATGGAGGACTGGCTCAAAGACGCGGTGTATTGTCAGTCAGCTCAAGACGTACTTGGATTTGATGCCAGCCAGTTCGCACTCGAAAGACATTTGGCGCCCCCTCCAAGATTACTTGCGATTGCGAGGACAGATTAGAAATAAGGTTTCTCCCAGGATGGTGGATAAAGAACCCTTGCTACCTCAGAGTGGGTGCTAGCAGCTCGGAGAGAGACAAAAGGGAAGACCCTGAGTATGCATGATCTTCTGATGATAGGTGGGATGTTTTGCAACTGTGGAGACCCCCTGAATGATTGATGTTCCGAGGCATCTTTCCCCTCCCCCTCTTACTCCTTTGTTTCCTTTTCCTTCTCCTAACTGTTTTTTTTCCTGATCTTTAGTATTAGTCACTTTAAGAGAAGTCAGTACAAGAAATCTGTGATGAATATACAGTCTTATAAAGCTTTTATATGCAATGAAACCGACAGGCGTAAGATATGTGGAATATGTCAATATTACTAAGACTTATTGCTACTGTTATTGTGTACTGCTTTATAACCTCAATAACTCAATAAGCAGAAGTAATAAAAAAATATATATATATTGAATCAAACATCTAGAAAGTTCACGGCGCACTCCTCTGTTGGTGCTAGCGGTGGGGGTAGACAAGTCCCCCTGATTAATGACACATCCACCTTAGAAAAAAGGCTGCTGCACTCCAGTCTCCAATAGAAAATCCACAAGCTAATGGTCAGTGACTGGAGTGCAGCTGCCTTTTTTCTAAAGTGGATGTGGTATATATATATTTGCCCCGGGGAGGTGGCGTTCCCCGTGGCCCCCCACATTTGTGTCATTTAGCCCTGGGGAGGTGGTGGGCTGCGGGGGGCTTGTAGGCCCCCACATCACTTTTCATATCTTTGCCCCATGGAGGTGACAGTCCCCGGGGCAGCGGGGGAGCCTCAAGGCTCCCCCTCATATAATAATGTGACTGCCCCAGGGAGGTGGTGGTCTCCAGGGCTTTGAATAGCCCGAGGAGGCAGGCCCGTGCGCCCCCCTCCTATATTAACACAATCCCCCAAGACCTGGCCCACCAAGGGCCGATTTCAAACGAAGCGTGGAAGCCCACGATTCGTTTTTTAAAAAACTTTTGGCTGGAGTCGCGGATCCAACACGACTCTCGCCGATTTAAAAAAAAAAAAAAAAAAAAAAAGGGGTCAGGGTGTTTCTACCCTGCCCCATTTTCAAATCTTTTTTCTGTGACTCGGTTGAGTCACAAGATGGCTAACAACACTTCCTGGTTTGAAGTGTTGGCAGCCAATCAGATCTCAGCACGAGATCGGAAGGGGTCGCTGATCCACCGCGTCCCTATATAAACAACTGGAAATTTCTTTAAATTTTTCCGCAACTGCTGAACGTATTTACACCAATTTACAAAAAGGCACTTCCGTGAAACAGCATCTACCTTCCTGCCAAATTGGGTGTAATTCCGTTCTGCAGTTTGGGCTGTAGCCATGTCTAAAGGTCCTATGGGAATTAACATCGGGAAAACACGCTTTTAAGCAGCCCCTGCTTCTTGACCCCCGCTTGACGATCACCCAGAAATTTTCATGATAGCATATGAAGTGAGCGTCATATTCGTTTTGAACATTTCGTGAAGAGTCGTCAGCGGCGCCAAAGTTATTGGCAAAACAAAAAATGCTTTTCCTATGGAAACTATGTCCTAACTATAACTACCTATTGGCGACCGCCAGTAGGTTATATGGATATATATATATATATATATTCTTTCTCCAAGACCATGTCTCCAGTCAGCCCTCCTACATCAAGGATACCAGTGACTTTCTGTGTAAAATCAAAGATATTCCATGGCACAATGATTATCTTTTAATTTCACTTGATATCACGTCTTTGTACACTAGCATTCATCATAATGATGGGTTGAATGCCTGCAAACACTTCCTAGATAAAAGACCTATACAATGTCATAACCATAATGCCATGCTCCTCAAGCTCATTCACTGGTGTCTCACACATAACTACTTTCTATTTAACAAAGCAGTGTACCAACAGCTTAGGGAGTAGCCATGGGGGCCTGTTTCTCACCCAGCTACGCATGTCTCCATGTGGGTTGGTGGGAGGAACAGGTCCTCAAGGGAGAACATAACACGGCTTGGCAGGACAACATCATCACCTGGCTGAGATACATCGATGATGTCTTTTTAATCTGGAAAGGCAACACTGAGAGTGCCAACATGTTCATCATGCAGATCAACAACAACACTTTGAATTTAGAATTCAATGCAAACATTAGCAACACTTCTATTGAATTTCTGCACGTGACTTTATACATATCCAATGACATCATGCACTCCAAACTTCACAGAAAACCCACAGCAGGTAATTCTGTCCTGCACGCCTCCAGCTTCCACCCCAGGCACTTAATAGCAAGCATCCCCTACGGAGAAATGCTGAGGTTACGGAGGATTTGTAGTTCCCCCACAGATCTAGTGATATGTCAAAAGGAGGCAGCTAACAGATTCAGAACACGAGGATATTCCACAGCTAACATTAACAGAGCTATGAAAAGAGCCAATGCACAACCTCGAGAGGCACTCCTCAAAGGAACCAGGGGACCTAGTGTAGATAGTGATCCCAATCTCCCCAGCGTAGAACATCCCCCTAGAGGAGGCACCGTCGAACTAGAAAATAGCAGTATCCCAACCAGTGAGAACCAACAGAAAGTCAGCACGAGACTTATCATTACACACAACACTGAAGTGAGGGCTATTAGATCAGTCATCAACAGACATTGGGGAATCATTAGGTCTGACCCAACCCTGGGCCCTCTAGTTGCTCCTTACCCAGACATCACATTTAAACGGGCTAGATCCATGCATGACGCTCTCGTCAGAAATAGCCCAGAAATCAAGAGCACAGCAAATTGGTTATCTGACAGAAAGGGGTTCTTTAAGTGTAATAGCTGCAGAGCATGCAAATTTGGAAAAAACATAACACAATTAGATTCCTCATTCAGACTGACACCTCTCATTATCAAACACCACCTTACATGCAGAACAGAGTATGCCATTTACATTCTGGAATGTGATTGTGGTCTCCGCTACATCGGGAGTACCAAGTTAGCAGTACACATGCGCATCCTACAACATCTGAGAGCCATTGTGAATAGTGACCCCACATATCCAGTGGCCAGACACTTCAAAGAGACACATCATAATAACCTGGAACACCTGAGGTACTCGGTCATTGACTGTATTCCAACACTCAGAAGGGGAGGCAACAGGGAGAAGCTGTTACGACAAATGGAAAGCAAATATATTTTGCAATTTAACACCAAGGCGCCTGCGGGCCTCAACACTAGTGAGGACCTATACCACTTTCTGTAATCCTATCAGTATATGTATTTACTAGGGGGCTGCTATTCAGGACACCTAGAACTAGAGGTCTGTGACATCTGTTGTCCTATAGGTAACATATGCTTGACTGAGTAAGTTTCTTTTTCTGTTTCTTTTTCTTTTTCAATTTTGTTTCACTCCAATGTTATTGTTGTACTTGTCTGACGCCTTGCATTTAAGCAGTTATTTTTTAAATATTTTGTTTGCAACTTATTACACACACATTAGCTGCAACACGCACGTCTTTGTCGCCACACACTTTAGGTTAGGCTGGTTAGATCCACACATAAAGGATATTAAGGTTCTCCTTGACTTGTATGCACATGTTACCTATAGTCACAACATGGCATATAGATATTTTTAACCACAAGTCTTTTGGATTGGAGGAGATTTTTAATCAGGTAGTTATTTTCACCACTTTATTCATTGTGCACTTTTCACGCACGTCTCCTCCACTCTCCCCTATGCACACCCTCTCCACCACTCTCACCATGTGCGTTCCTTTCACATTTGTGCTTTGTAGTAGCCGCTTACCTTTGTCCTGCTGGTTGCTTGTTTCTGGACCTCATGTTGCCAGGACGATGTATTGTAGCACATAACTTAGAGGCTTGCGCAGCAGACAGCACTTTCATACATTTTGATATCTTTGGCGTACACATTATTTCTGTCCCGATTTTTTTCACCTCCAAGGCTCCTGGCACGGTCTTTTATTTTCTCATTAACTGGCAGGGTCATCCAATGGGCCCAGCGGCTGAGACTTCATGAGCCTAAACCAGAGTCATAGGCACTTCGCCACACGCCAGAACACGATAGAAGGCTGACACCTTCATCGCACCATATTGTGATAAACACAAACAGAATTAGATGTTTGTCTACTCAGGCCGTGTAATAGCCAGACAATTGGGAGTTTTGCTCGTGCATGTATTGCACTTGTAATGAATTTCGCCGCCACAGGTTTTTATCTTCATTTTTTCATAGTCTGTTTTTCCTGTTGTCTTTATGCCTTGTCATGTCACTAGTAGCTCGTTTTCCTTCTTGTAGTAAAATGACATGTATGACTTCTGGTACTAGCTGTAGCAAAATGCTTTCTCATGACAATGGACATAGTAATCAGACTACTACATTCAAAGCACACTCACCTGTATATATATTGCACATGTCTGTTCATAGCGCTATGTGATCAAGGCTGCATGTCTGGCAGCCGAAACGCGTCATGTTGGACCTTTTCTGATGTGTGAATAAACTACCATCCTGTTTCCACACCAACTGTTGGAGTCTGTGCCCGTGTGTTGCGCCGGAGTGCTTGTCGTAACATTGGGATTTCTTCGTGATATATATATATATATATATATATATATATATATATATATATATATATATCCAAAAGAACACTCCTACTCCAATAAAGAAGAGGCACGTACACAAGGTATGTAGGTGTAGGGCTGATTTAATGTTATTCAGGTCTCCCACGACCCCGCAGCAAGAGAGAGATGCGTTTTGCCTGCGCAGCAGGCTTTATCAATATATATATCTTTTATTTCGGCAACCAAGCCATAAAAAGTTTACATAAATAAGATTAATAGCAAAAATCATCATACATACAGAATTATTGCACATGGGGAGATACAGATAAAACAATCTTGAAAAGGAAAAATAGCAGCTAACAAATCATTATTAATGCAATCGATCATAGCCATATTGTTGCTATATAATAATTCTATTTCCTTATAAAATAAGAACAAGAATATCTTCTTGTACAACAAACAGTCTAAAAAGAATAGATATCATATAATTACGTGTAAAATACGTTCATATGTCAATCTAAAAACAATTCTTAAAAATATGGTATCAAACCAATGTCCTGGGTATAAAGTGAAAGAAAAAAGAGGTCACTAGACAGCCTAAGTCTAACTCGACAATTTAACTATCATAGTTAAGAATTATCTATAGCCTTCTTTCTTAGTTTCCACGCACAATTCAGGTACCGAGATACCGCGAAGGCTAGTTGTTCACTAGTGTCACTCTTGAAAAGTCTCATGGCTTCCCAATAATGTCTCAAGCCCACGAGTTTGCATACAGCTATGAGCCATTTCTTTCGAGCGAACCTATATAAAGGGCAGAAGAACATAAAATGGACCTCCGATTCTTCGATAGTAGGGCAGTTAGGACAGAATTTAGGGTGGAAAGGCACATTGGTCCATTTAGTAGTGTGAATTCTCAGGGGTAGAAGCCCACATCTAAACTGAACATATAAACGTTTGGACTGGAAGGGATACATTCTGTCCATGTAGGGTTCAAAGCCTGGGAGACACTTATGATTCAAGAACTGGCCTGTCAAGCTGTTATCTGGGTATGTTTCCCACGTTTGGATCAAGACTGCCTCCCAATATAACTGTTTTGCTTTTTGTGCATCACCCTTAACAATCGACTCAGGGGATGTCCATAATTCATCCGTGCCTATTCTGTGTGATGTTTCTTTAATATTCTTCAGCCATGGAGTGCATACTGACCTATCAACACCTATTAGGTCTCTAACGCAATCCCTATAGGTTCCTAATTCTTGCGTAGACCATAATCTGATCCAATATAACAATGGTTTTATTAGGACTGTTAGGTGGTTAGGGTTGAGTGCTAGGTCTAGTCGTAGTGGGGTAATGGGTGAGCTTGGGGGGAGTTTAAATAAGCCCTTAATAAACTTATTTTCAATCTTAGTTAGGGACACCGAGGTAGCATAGCCCCATATCTCTGCTCCATATATCACTGATGGTACCACTGCTGCTCTATATACCGTAAGAACAGGGGACATCGCGCCTCCCGATGCGGCCCTGTATTTTCTCCCTATTGCAGAGGCTTTCTGTTGGAGTATGACTTTGCTTTTTTCCAACTGCGGGCCCCAAGTTTGACTGTTGCTTAGCCTCACCCCAAGATAGTCGAAATGGGGCACTTTTTCTAGAGGAAGTCCCTCGATAATCATGTTGCCTCTGTATTTTTTGTGCAGGTTTATGATCATAATCTTAGATTTGGAAGGATTTAATTCAAGTCCTCTATCCTTACAAAAACTATCAAAGGCATTCAATTCTGTTTGCAGGCCCATAGGCTTACGAGAGATCAACAAGGTGTCATCTGCAAACAGAATAGGGGTAGGCACACCAGCTAGTTTAGGGGCATCATTTGTGCATTCCTTCAGCTTCCTTGCTGCACCATTAATATATAAACTAAAGATTGAAGGGACGAGGACACACCCTTGCCTGACTCCTTGATTAATCTTTATCCTTTCTGTCAGATCGCCTACATTGTTCCATCTAACCTTTGCATAGGTGGTAGCATGAAGCTCTATCAGTATTCTTAGTAGCTCTGGGGGAATACCATATCCTGCCAATACTTCCCATAGTGTTTTTCTTGGGACCAGGTCGAATACCGCTATCAAGTCGATGAAAGCGACATATAGATGGTCACACTTCAAGGTGACATATTTCCATGTTATCACCTTGAAGCGGAGGACCTGGTCCAATGTGCTGACCTTTTGTTCTGAACCCTGCTTGCACCTCATCAAGAATGTTATTCTGTTTGACCCATTCATTCAATTTGAATAGAACCTGTCTGCAGAATATTTTTTGTGTATTATCTAGCAGGCTTATGGGTCTGTAATTGGAGGGGTTTGTTCTGTCACCTTTTTTGTAAATAGGTATTATGACGACACCGTGCCATGTTGGAGGAATTGGATTGCCTTTTAATATGCTGTTAAATAGGGCATTCAAATATGGACACCAGATGTCAGGTTGGGAAAGAAAAAGGTCGCCAGGGACACCATCCATTCCTGGGGCCTTACCTTTTTTTGCTAGTTTCTTTGCTTGGTAGGTTTCTAATAGAGTAAAGGTAAGCTGAGCTTCATCTGTAGCAGGATTTTCCCCCTCGTATTGCATTGGGGCATAGCCATGGGCCCCGTCCAAGGGAAGGCTCATTACATTGCTTTGTGGATATATATACCACTATACAGGCCACTGAAATGGGTAACCCAGGTGTCAGGTTTAATTACTGGGTCTAGATTGTTACCAGTAGCCTGGTTAACAGGGAGCAATTTCCAGAAACTTTTAAGGTCTCCCTTCTCTAATGTTTCAGCAATAGTCAACCATTGATTCTCCTCGCATTCCCTTTGGCTTTGAGTACCAGAATTTTATAACTGTGCCTAGCCTTGATAATACCTGGCCTTGATCCCTTTTTGTCAGCTCTCAATAGGTGGGTTTTCCCTAAATGGCAGGCTTTATTAAACCAGGATGACATTTTTCTTTTAGCTGCTCCTCTCCTCTGTTCACTCATAAAGTATGGCCGTGTATAGCAACAAAGTTAATATTATGGACATTAGCAAGATCTATCTGGGAAAGTTTATGTACAAAGAGATTGTATATGTGTGTCATTTTCTTTGGATCCGTTATCAGGTCTGCCCATTTGACATTTCTAAGATTGTTTGTAGTGTCAATTAATGGGGTTACTACAACAGTTTCCATCTTTCCATCTTTAAAAGGGATCATCGAAAAGGTTGCACTTGGTGCTTGATGGTCACTATCTGGTCGAGGGACAACCTGCATATCAATTAAGCCGGGCCATAACTCATTGTCCAACAATATATAACCAATCCTAGAGGTACTAAGGCCTCCTTTAAAAGTGAAGCAATGTGGACAATCAGATTGCATGTTGCCATTAACAATTCTCAAGCCATATACCTACAGCGGTCGCCAGTAGGTAGTTATAGTTAGGACATACTTTCTTTTTCCACATCTAACTATAACTACCTATTGGCGACCACCATTAGGTTATATGGATATATATATTTAACAAAATCAACACCCCACTCACACTAAGAATGTGTCCGACACTGCTCGGGTTAATTTTCAATAGGGTTTATTCTGCCGAGGTATTGATCATCATGCATAGTTCAAATGTCTGTGAAACGCTGTGGCAGACGTGTTTCAGCTGTGAGGCTTTCTTCAGTGCCAGTTCCACTCGATCGGTCATTTCGCCTGAAGGTTCGTTTTTGAAGCTGGGATGACCACTCCCATTGGAATACGATCTCCACCCCTCCTTGACCTTAAAGCTGTAGTGCGACTTCAAAGGGCTGAACCATGCGCAAAGCCGCTTCACGTCCGAGTGCTCCCTCACTGCGAATGCCCATTCAGTAATGAGGCGATCGTCCACCAAGTGGCGTCCCAACCATGTTGGCCCGCAAAATGCAGACCCGCCGTGGCAGCCTGTCCATATGCGTTGGTCATCGCTGGTAAGTTCCCTCAAAGACCCCTTCATTCAGTTAATGCTGCTTCCTCTCTCCCCTTGCAGGAATTTGCACACTGTGGTGTTTCATCCGCCGGGGGGTTGATATATATATATATATATATATATATATATATATCGCTCAACAAAGTGCCCGAAAGCATTTGGAAGGGCACTCGACTTCACTTTCGCCCTCCGGCCTGATTATGCAGCTTGGTCTCGTGCCCCAACCATTACTCTTTCCGCCGACGCGTTTCGAGGCTTCACGCCTCTTCTTCTCGGGCTGCTAAGGAAAGGCATCACAGGCTCACAGGAATGTATTTCCGGCATTCTGGGATTTAAAGTTCCAACTGTGAGCAAACAATAAAAAACCTTAAGTAGGTGCGATGCACAGTCCCAATTAAAAGCTATCGGAGAGGCTGGGGGAGCGAAACCTCTTCGAATCCTGCGCAGCACATCACTTCAAATGCGGATTGAGCTGGTCTATTGTACTCCACATCCTACTAAGGAGAACCAATAGCTTTTAATTGGGACTGTGCATCGCACCTACTTAAGGTTTTTTATTGTTTGCTCACAGTTGGAACTTTAAATCGCAGAATGCACCTATCTGACACTGCACTTAGCGAGTCCAGGTGCCGGTAGTTGAAATAAAAGATGCCGGAAATACATTCCTGTGAGCCTGTGATGCCTTTCCTTAGCAGCCCGAGAAGAAGAGGCGTGAAGCCTCGAAACGCGTCGGCGGAAAGAGTAATGGTTGGGGCACGAGACCAAGCTGCATAATCAGGCCGGAGGGCGAAAGTGATGTCGAGTGCCCTTCCAAATGCTTTCGGGCACTTTGTTGAGCGATCTATTTACAGGGCAGCCCTGTCCTGGGAGGGGCACCATCTCCATCGTATCGGAGAGGCTGGGGGAGCGAAACCTCTTCGAATCCTGCGCAGCACATCACTTCAAATGCGGATTGAGCTGGTCTATTGTACTCCACATCCTACTAAGGAGAACCAATAGCTTTTAATTGGGACTGTGCATCGCACCTACTTAAGGTTTTTTATTGTTTGCTCACAGTTGGAACTTTAAATCCCAGAATGCACCTATCTGACACTGCACTTAGCGAGTCCAGGTGCCGGTAGTTGAAATAAAAGATGCCGGAAATACATTCCTGTGAGCCTGTGATGCCTTTCCTTAGCAGCCCGAGAAGAAGAGGCGTGAAGCCTCGAAACGCGTCGGCGGAAAGAGTAATGGTTGGGGCACGAGACCAAGCTGCATAATCAGGCCGGAGGGCGAAAGTGATGTCGAGTGCCCTTCCAAATGCTTTCGGGCACTTTGTTGAGCGATCTATTTACAGGGCAGCCCTGTCCTGGGAGGGGCACCATCTCCATCGTATCGGAGAGGCTGGGGGAGCGAAACCTCTTCGAATCCTGCGCAGCACATCACTTCAAATGCGGATTGAGCTGGTCTATTGTACTCCACATCCTACTAAGGAGAACCAATAGCTTTTAATTGGGACTGTGCATCGCACCTACTTAAGGTTTTTTATTGTTTGCTCACAGTTGGAACTTTAAATCCCAGAATGCACCTATCTGACACTGCACTTAGCGAGTCCAGGTGCCGGTAGTTGAAATAAAAGATGCCGGAAATACATTCCTGTGAGCCTGTGATGCCTTTCCTTAGCAGCCCGAGAAGAAGAGGCGTGAAGCCTCGAAACGCGTCGGCGGAAAGAGTAATGGTTGGGGCACGAGACCAAGCTGCATAATCAGGCCGGAGGGCGAAAGTGATGTCGAGTGCCCTTCCAAATGCTTTCGGGCACTTTGTTGAGCGATCTATTTACAGGGCAGCCCTGTCCTGGGAGGGGCACCATCTCCATCGTATCGGAGAGGCTGGGGGAGCGAAACCTCTTCGAATCCTGCGCAGCACATCACTTCAAATGCGGATTGAGCTGGTCTATTGTACTCCACATCCTACTAAGGAGAACCAATAGCTTTTAATTGGGACTGTGCATCGCACCTACTTAAGGTTTTTTATTGTTTGCTCACAGTTGGAACTTTAAATCCCAGAATGCACCTATCTGACACTGCACTTAGCGAGTCCAGGTGCCGGTAGTTGAAATAAAAGATGCCGGAAATACATTCCTGTGAGCCTGTGATGCCTTTCCTTAGCAGCCCGAGAAGAAGAGGCGTGAAGCCTCGAAACGCGTCGGCGGAAAGAGTAATGGTTGGGGCACGAGACCAAGCTGCATAATCAGGCCGGAGGGCGAAAGTGATGTCGAGTGCCCTTCCAAATGCTTTCGGGCACTTTGTTGAGCGATCTATTTACAGGGCAGCCCTGTCCTGGGAGGGGCACCATCTCCATCGTATCGGAGAGGCTGGGGGAGCGAAACCTCTTCGAATCCTGCGCAGCACATCACTTCAAATGCGGATTGAGCTGGTCTATTGTACTCCACATCCTACTAAGGAGAACCAATAGCTTTTAATTGGGACTGTGCATCGCACCTACTTAAGGTTTTTTATTGTTTGCTCACAGTTGGAACTTTAAATCCCAGAATGCACCTATCTGACACTGCACTTAGCGAGTCCAGGTGCCGGTAGTTGAAATAAAAGATGCCGGAAATACATTCCTGTGAGCCTGTGATGCCTTTCCTTAGCAGCCCGAGAAGAAGAGGCGTGAAGCCTCGAAACGCGTCGGCGGAAAGAGTAATGGTTGGGGCACGAGACCAAGCTGCATAATCAGGCCGGAGGGCGAAAGTGATGTCGAGTGCCCTTCCAAATGCTTTCGGGCACTTTGTTGAGCGATCTATTTACAGGGCAGCCCTGTCCTGGGAGGGGCACCATCTCCATCGTATCGGAGAGGCTGGGGGAGCGAAACCTCTTCGAATCCTGCGCAGCACATCACTTCAAATGCGGATTGAGCTGGTCTATTGTACTCCACATCCTACTAAGGAGAACCAATAGCTTTTAATTGGGACTGTGCATCGCACCTACTTAAGGTTTTTTATTGTTTGCTCACAGTTGGAACTTTAAATCCCAGAATGCACCTATCTGACACTGCACTTAGCGAGTCCAGGTGCCGGTAGTTGAAATAAAAGATGCCGGAAATACATTCCTGTGAGCCTGTGATGCCTTTCCTTAGCAGCCCGAGAAGAAGAGGCGTGAAGCCTCGAAACGCGTCGGCGGAAAGAGTAATGGTTGGGGCACGAGACCAAGCTGCATAATCAGGCCGGAGGGCGAAAGTGATGTCGAGTGCCCTTCCAAATGCTTTCGGGCACTTTGTTGAGCGATATATATATATATATATATATATAAATTCACTGAAAAAACCACAGGTTTCAGGAACGTTATAGTTAGTTGGACATTTCACTCGTACAAAACCAGAGAAATTCGGCCGTTATAGTTAGTTCAGCTAACTATAACTCGCGCCCCTGCAATGCACTGCTGATGACGTCGCATATTACATCATTCATGACATGGTCAGTGACATCACTGATGACATCACTGATGACATCTCAAATGACATCACTGATGACATCACTGATGACATCATCCAGTGACTGTGTGTTTCTTTAAAGTTTAAATATGTTTTATAAATATGCCAAGGTGTATTGAAGAATGAGTGGGTGTATAAGTGTCTGAATGGATGATTTAGTAGGTGCGTGACTGACTGCATAAGTGAGTGATTAAACATGTCTTACTGAATGCATGGGTTAGTGACTAAACTGTGAATGTCTGTATCAGTCTGTCAGTTGGTATGTAAGCGGCTCCATGAGTTGGTGAGTAGCTACATGAGTTTCTATATGGGTTATTGATGGGTTGTCTGAGTATTTGTATGGGTGCCTGAGTGTCTGTGTGGGTGGGTGGGGGTGTGTGACTCTGTGCATAGATGTGCGAGTGGGTGATTCACTGGGTGTATGGGTTCAACAGTGCATCTGTGAGGGGCTGTATGGGTGGGTGAGTGTGTGTATGGGTGTGTTGGTTAGTGAATGGATGTATCAGTGGTACATGTGTGAGTACCTATGTATGTGAAAGGCAGTATATGTGAGTGTTGGAGTATGTAAATGACTATATGTGAGAGTGAGTGATTGTGAGAGTGGCTGTATGGATGAGTGTGTGCTTGTATCAGTGATTGTAGAAGAGAGTAAATATGTGTTAGTATCTGTATTAATACGTGAGGTGGTGTGTGTATAACTGTATAGGTGAGTAAATGGGAGTGTGATTGATTCTTTGCATGGCTGACTAGGTGTGTGAGTAGCTGTATGGATGAGTGGCGGTGTGTGAGTATCTGTATAGATATGTGAGTGCATATGATAGTGCCGTATTGATGGTTGACTGCATGTATGAGTGACTGTATGGGTGAATGAGTGGATGTGTGTGTAGACCTAGGAATTAGTGAGTGGGTATGTACTAACTGGTATTGGTGTGTCTATGGTTTCGAAAATGGTAGTCTGTATTTTAGAGTAGGTGTATCAAAGGTTATATTAGGGTATGAGGAGGTGCATCAGACTATCACGTGGATGATGTCATCAGTGATGTCATCAGTGATGTCATTTGAGATGTCATCAGTGATGTCATCAGTGATGTCACTGACCATGTCATGAATGATGTAATATGTGACATCAGCAGTGCATTGCGGGGGCGCGAGTTATAGTTAGCTGAACTAACTATAACAGCTGAATTTCTCTGGTTTTGTACAAGTGAAATGTCCAACTAACTATAACGTCCCTGAAACCTGTGGTTTTTTCAGTGAATTTCTAAGGTTTTTTAAATGCTAATTTCTAACTATAACGTCCCTGAAACCTATGGTTTTTTCAGTGAATTTCAAAGGTTTTTTAAATGCTAATTTCTAACTATAACGTCCCTGAAACCTGTGGTTTTTTCAGTGAATTTCAAAGGTTTTTTAAATGCTAATTTCTAACTATGCCTACAAAGGTAGGACATGTGCAGAAAGAGGAAGAAAGGCACAGAAAGAAGCAAGAGAAATGCAGAAAGAGGCAACAGAAGTCCAGAAAGACGAAGAAAGGTGCAGAAAGAAGCAAGAGATGTGCACAAAGAACCAACAGAGGAGCAGAAAGAGGCCTTGTTGCAAAGTCATCCTGTGCCCCCAACTTTTTACTGACTAGTACTGGTGGTAACTGACTGACTAACCAGGCCCAGAGCCAGTGCTATGCTGAAAGACACTTAGAATGCAGTGAAAACACCTACATACACTAGGGTACACTATGGGTTGGGGTACCCCTGTGATTGGCATGACCTCCCCTGTAAGGCCCTAGTACATAATAGGGCAGGGGGATTAAAACTACCTCTAACTCAGAGGTGCAGAAAGAGGCAAGAGAGGTGCAGAAAGAGAAAAGAGGGGTACAGAAAGAGGCAAGAGATCTGCAGAAAAAAGCAACAGAGGTGCTGAAAGAGGCAAGTGAGGTGCAGAAAGAAGCAAGAGAGGTGCAGAAAGAAACAAGAGAGGTGCAGAAAGAAGAGAGGTGCAGAAAGAGGCAAGAGGGGTGCAGAAAGAGGCAAGAGGGATGCAGAAAGAAGGAAGAGAAGTGCAGAAAGAAGCAACATAGATGCTGAATGAGGCACGAAGGGTGCAGAAAGAGGCAAGAGAAGTGCAGAAAGAACCAAGAGAAGTGCAGCAGGAAGCAACAGAGGTGTAGAAGGAGGCACAAGGGGTGCAGAAAGAAGGAAGAGAAGTACAGAAAGAAGCAACAGAGGTGCTGAAAGAGGCACGAAGGGTGCAGAAAGAGGCAAGAGAAGTGCAGAAAGAAGCAACAGAGGTACAGAAAGAGGCAAGAGTGGTGCAGAAAGGGGGAAGAGGTGTAGAAAGAGGCAAGAGAGTTGGACAAATAAGGAAGAGGGGTGCAGAAAGAGGCAGGAGGGGTGCAGAAAGAAGCAACAGATGTGCCGAAAGAGGCAAGAGAGGTGCAGAAACAAGCAAGTGAAGTGCAGAAAGAGGCAACAGAGGTGCTCAAAGAGGCACGAAGGGTGCAGAAAGAGGCAAGAGAAGTGCAGAAAGAAGCAGGGAGAGGGGTGCAGAAAGAGGCAGGAGGGGTGCAGAAAGAATTAACAGAGGTGCCCAAAGAGGCAAGAGAGGTGCAGAAAGAAGCAAAATGTAAAGCTCCAAAGCTCTCCGACTTGTCACTGATGCGGTCTGCGCTCTACAAAACTTAAAGTAAGCAATCATAAATGAGAGCAAGTTTCGGCTACAGAACAAATAGATTAACTTCATGCTTCTCAACTTCATACATCTCTTCCCAACAAAGCAAGTCCCTGGTTTTCACCATTCATCCTGTCCTCTCCTTTGAAGAGCATGTAAAAGGACAAATCACAGAAAGCTGCACTGTCTCCTTCTTCTTAAGCCTAAATGTACCCACCACCTAGCACATTCCAGCCACAATATAGTTGCCTTCTCGATTTCACCCTCAGTCCATTCAAAAACATTCATTTCACCTGGATGTCTGAACCTCAGACAACACATATACAGTCACATTTAACCATTCTAGCCCATCCAAGGAATGGCAAAAGGCTCTCCTCCCAGCATGCTTTAATTTCAGTGCACTTTACATGTATCAATATTATGGGTGAGAATGTCTAACGCCAAGACTGGGCTTTAAAAAGATACAGCCAGTTTGTGAGATACTACTTCAGGGGTACGTTATTCAAAGAAAATGAGTGCTACTTCAGACCAAGAGGTGAGGCTCGCCCCAATAAGTGAGACGATGCTTCAAGATAGAAAACTCGCTATGCGAAAGCAGTGTGCACCAAGTAGTGAAACTAGGATCCAATCAGTGAGACTGTATGCCATGGTGCAAAACACAAACCCGATAAGTGATTGCACCACGTGATGGGACTTGCAGCAAACAAGGGAAGCTAAGTTCCAAAAAGAGAGACCTGCAAACAGTTATTAAGGCTGTTCTCCAAGAAGTGAGATTTACAGTGAATGAGATTGTGATCCAAAAAACATAAAAATTATTATATAGATATATTGTGGAAGTGCGTTTCGGGATGCCTCCATTGAGCATTTGGTGATATTCTTTAGCCCTTTAAAACCGATTCAATCAATAAGGATAAGAGGATTCCTGGTGCAAAGTAACCTTCGGAAGGTATTATTCTTAGTCACAAACTTGATTATTTAGCTCCACCTAATTTAAAAAGTAATCTCTGCAATATACAAAAACTAAGTGAGAGGTCGTAAGGAGAAATTTCAGTAAAACTGCAAGCAAAGGGGTTAATTTACAGTATTTTCTTAAAATGCTCAATGCACGTGATAGAGGTCCAATATATTTAACAGGGAAAGCTGTTTTCATTATCCAAAGAAAGCACAGAGCTTAGATGAGAATGCCGAAATTAAGGTATTATTTGAAGGGAAGGCCATTTGTGTTAATGTAGAATTATATGTCCTGTCTTACCACAAGATATACGAACTTTGGACCGCAATCATTTCAAGGAAAGAAGTGAAAGTATGCTTTAAACGCCTCTAACTGATACGCCAGATTTGTATAAACCAAGGGTGGTCCCCCATGATTTAAAGTCTTCAGAACTTGGAGGATGCCTCCTGCGTTAAGATGTTGTGTTAGGTAAAAACACATGCAGGCACATTTGTAGGGGCTGCTCAATAATACAGAGCAAATGTAGACACAGGCGGTGGAGTGCTGCAGTTTATGAAGGAGTGCACTACTCTATGAAACGAAGGAGGAGCATGAGGTGAGGTGCTGCACAACACAAAGAAGCATGCAGAAACAAGTTGTGAAGTGCTGCTAAAGGTGGAGTTTCGGGGAGCAGGACACAGTTACTCAGGCTTGCACCAGAGGTCGGTCTGAACCCTACGGGACCTTTTGCTGCCATGGCGAAGGGTGGGGCATGGACATAGTCGGGAAGCAGCGGTGCTCATGGGGCAGCGGGAAAGAGGACTTGAGGGGGCTGGCAGGAGGGGACGTGGGCATAAGTTATGCAGTCTTCATGCCCTCAGTCTTCATCCTTCTGAGGCCGGTTGGATTGGTTGCAATTCCTACGGGCGCTCCGGATACATGGGCGGGGGGGTTGAGTGCTGTCTCGGGAGGGGTGTTATTGCGGTAAAAAAGGCGGGGAGGTCCAGGGGTTGTTGGCGCAGGTGGTGCAGAGCAGACGGTCGCCTTCAAAGGTGACAGGGCATGGAGTGTAGTGTGGGGAGCTGGGACAGTTGGGCAGAGAGTATGGGCAGTTCTGCAGAGTGGATGGGGGTGGCTGCACCCGACGCTTGGCCCAGGTGCCACTTGGCAGACAATGCAGCGGCGCGCATGGACAGTATACCCTCCCTCGGTCCCCTCCCCCCCACCCCACCACCCCCTAGGGTCAGCCGGCAGCAGGAGTGGAACAGCGTGTGGGGGTGATGGGGGAGTGGGGGTTGCACAGGGTAGGCACGGTCGGGTGGAATTAAAATGTGTAGGGTGGGCGTGGTCAACGCAGGTCAGGTTTGGGCAAATGCTGGTAAAGGGCAGGGCGGCAATTTGGTCGACATTCAGAGAGGATGGGTGTTTGCTGGGCTCGGCCTACTAACATGGGGGCTATCTGTGAAGAGTTAGGAGGGCTACAGAGGGTTCAGTGAGCTAGGTCAGCTGGTGTAATGTGAGAGTCTGGGCGCTAATTTGGATGGGTGAGTGATGTGGGGAAGGTCACACGGCACGGGAGGAGGTGCAGGAGGGATGGGGATATGGGTGACGCTTAGGAAGGGAGATTGTTTCCCGGACTGCGGGATGCTCACTTTGGAGGGTGTGGTTGGCAAGGGGGGGATCAAGAGCACGTTGCTGTGGAAGCGGGTATTGGTGGGCAGTGTCGGGGTCCCGGGGGGAGGCACGGGCCTTGTGGGAAAATCGGTCGACTTTGCGCTACTGGGAGGGGGTTCCGGTTTCGGTGTGGATCACCATCCGTTGGTCTTGGGGCGAAGAGTTTTGGGTCCTCGGAATAGGACAGAAAGGGATTTTGTCCGGGTGTGAAGTAACGGGAGTCCTAAAGCGAACGCATACACACGGATTAGGGTTGGAGGGAGACAAAAGCACGCATGGGGGAGCGGCGGGGGTGGGGGGCACTAACTTAGGCAGCTAGGGAAGAGGCAGCGACGGGTCCAGTTACAGGGTTTAAAGGAGGGAAGGGGCCGTCCAAGGAAAGGAATTTCTCAGATAAGGAGAACAGGGTGGGGCTGGCTATGACCCATTGGGCGGTCCGGCAATTCTGGTCTGTACGGGGTGGTTGGGGGGCTGCTCCACCAGGCACTGCAGGGAGCTCCACCCGATTGATGGGGTTGGCGCCATGCTGACAATAGCCGGAGTCCTGTAATAAAAACATTATACATAGCTGCCAAGGTTTCAGAGTGCGTATGTGTGACATTTTAATAATTTCACTTTAATTATCAGTGAAATTCAACAACTATCAGTGACACTTTCTCGCAAACAAAAATCAAGCAGTGAAGACAAGGGAAACATTAAGTTAATAAATTACACAAAGTTAAGGAACAAAACTCTAACGCGATGTTACAACGGCTTCAAAGCACCATAAACCGAGGCCGCCAAACGCTTTCTCTTGCACCATTACAGGTACAAGTATGTTTGCAGCAGGGGAGACTGTTCTCGGACTGCTGGGGGGCTCACGGTGGAGGTTGCGGATGGCAGGGGGGGATCGGGAGCACAGTGTGGTTGGGGGGGCGGGCGATGGCGGGCAGTGTGGGGGTCCCGGTGGGAGGCGTTGGGCCTTGTGGGTGAAGCTGTCGACTTTGGGGCACTGGGAGTGGCGTTCAGATTGCGGTTTGGATTGGCGTCCGGTGATCCTGGGCGAGTTGTTTGGTCAATATTATAAGAATATTAACTTTATTTTACAATTTTATTTCAAGACGCGGCGATCTATGTAATTGTTGCAAAATGTTTAAAATGTTGTTGTCGAGGTGTAGACGATTTAGCCTCGGATAAAGTACTCACGCACCTCAAGAAACAACATTTGTTGTTGCGGTGAGAGATGCGGGAGGGGGGAGGTGGGCGTGAGGATGGGTGGGGGGTATTGCCACTCCTACACTTACCTTGACTCGCTCCAGCTAACGCAACACGTTGCCCTTCCACCGTCCTCGCTTGGACCCGCCGCTCTCCCAGCGTTGCTTGTCTTTTTCACATTTCAAGCCGGGTGCCAATTTCCCTGCATCTCTCGGCTTCCTGAGCATCGGCCCGATGCACCTGCCTCTCGCGCTTTCTCATTGGACAGCCTCCCTCACTTGGCTTCCTGGGATTGGTCTCTTTCAAATGATCCTGCGGTACCAGAAGAATGATCGGGGTTGGAGAAGGCACGCGAGTACTTTTGCAAGGAAACAGCTGAGAACCCAAACCAAGAGTGTAAGCGTCCCCTCGCCTCCAAAGCATTGCATGGGCAATATAACCCATTTGCAGATTGATAATGTCTGGGCTGGGTCGAGGGCGTGAGGATTGTGCCTCTATCGACTTCATCGACTTGAGCAGGTGCGCGTTTCAGATGGAAAACACTAGGAGCTCGAGTGGTGCTTAGCAGACAAAGGGCTGAGACGAGCGCAAACGAGACAGGGCGCTGAGCCGTGAACGGCCTTCCAGGGAGAATCGACCCGCGCGATATCCTAAAGACATTAGCAGGGCGCCATTAAAGGGGGGGGCGGAA
The DNA here is from genome assembly GCA_963921515.1 of Calotriton arnoldi. Classification (NCBI taxonomy): domain Eukaryota; kingdom Metazoa; phylum Chordata; class Amphibia; order Caudata; family Salamandridae; genus Calotriton; species Calotriton arnoldi. The sequence continues at coordinate 2,009,862 of CAWUFW010000455.1, read as the reverse complement.
GCCGGTTGAGGCCTCCACAAATTAATTACGCATTGCCCCCGGGACCTGGCCCACCCGGGGGCTTATATAAAATGAAGCGCGGGAGCCCGCGCTTCATTTTTTATTTATTTTTCGTCCGGATTCGCGACCCAAGCGCGAATTCGGCCGATTTTTGTTTTAAAAAAAAGCTTTTTTTGGCCCTGGGGTGTCCTTGTGGGACCCCCTGAGCAGGCCTAGGGTGTCAGGGTGTTTCTACCCTGCCCCCTTGTCTTGTTTTTCAACCTCTTTTTCACTGTTTTCTTGTGACTCGGTTCTACCAAGTCACAAGATGGCTGCCAACACTTCCTGATTTGGAGTGTTGGCAGCCAATCAGAGTGAAGCTCGTGCCCGGGAGGGTACGCGAACCCTCCTCGGTGCTCAGATATATAATTTTTTTCTTTCTTTAATTTCTCAGCAACTACTGAACGGATTTACACCATTTAACGAAAAGGGCTCTTTCTGAACCAAGGGCTACCTTTTTGCCAAATTTGGTGTAATTCCATTTTAGCAGTTCGGGCTGTAGCTTTGTCTAAAGTTTCCTATGGAAATTAACATGGGGAAAACGCGTTTTGGGACCCCCCTTTTTTCTCGGCCCCGGCTTGAAGAATCACCCCGAAACTTTCAAGACAGGAGCTGACCGGAGCGGGCCACTAGTTTTGAAAATTTCGCGAACATTCATCAAACAACGCCAAAGTTATTGGGAAAACAAAAAACGCTTTTTGAATACAAACGAGGTCCTAACTATAACTACCTACTGGCGACCACCAGTAGGATATATATATATATCTATATCTATCTCCTGGCAGTCGCCAGTAGGTAGTTATAGTTAGATTTGGAAAAAGTAGTGGCCTGACAGGAGACATTTTAAGAAACAGAGTCCCACCCTATAATATTAGTAGCACTACGGTGAGACACGAACAGTTCAATCATTTTGCACAGGAGAAACGTGGCTACGCAAATACAGCAGAAGACACAGGTACTTTAGAAGCTATGACATGCTGTGTGATAACGCATACCTGATTCACTTGAGGTCTGATTTTCCAGCTATAAACACCATTGCCGAACGACTGCATATGATGTAAACATGCACACACGCAAAAAATAAACAGAGACTACATGTGTGCCAAGTAATAGCAGCCATGCTCACATGCTCCAATCAGCACGTCAGTTGTACACTAACAGGACATTATAAGGAAGAACACCACTACTCACTAGAATAAAACATACTACAAGAGGGTTTTAAAGCAGTGACTGGGCCCGGGGTGATTTGTGGACGTGACAACCACTGGGTGGTGCAAGGGAGCAAGCAGAGATGGGAGAGAGGAGGTGGGGGAAACAGAAAGCAGCAACAAAGGGAAAAGCAGTGACAGGGTAATCTGTAGACGGGGCATGAGGGCGGATGGGAGGAGACAGAGCTGATAAATGCGTTTCTAGGCTGCTGCCTTTCATCAGAGGTCGCTCTTGGAATGACTCACAGGGAGTTCTGGTATACTTATTTATGCATGCCACGCCCTCAGTGGGTTTACTTTTTCGTTGCATGCTGGGTCCCGTAATTCCCTCCAGAACAAATAATACCTATAGTAGGTCCTGCTATCGTCATCACTTTCCAAGCATGTTTTCTCCACCCTTAGTGGGCCCCAGAACAAGGTGCAAGCTTGCTATAAATAAGTATACCAGAACTGTCTGTGAGTCATTCCAAGAGCGACCTCTGATGAAAGGCAGCAGCCTAGAAACGCGTCAGGTCTGTAACATGTTACCAGCGAACAATGATGCAAGATTGTGCCAGAAAGTGAAAGCCAGGTGGTTCAGCTTGCCGTGTGTGCGCTCTCAAAAGTTCTTGGACCTTTGGTGGAAAAAATTATCACGCGGCAGTCCTGTCGCGGGGAGCAGCACCGTCCTTGATAATTAAAGGAAGCCGTGGGTCGGAACTGGATCCGGACCCATTTTGCGGCACGGCGAACTGTGGCGAGAATTACTTGCACCTTGTTCTGGGGCCCACTAAGGGTGAAGAAAACATGCTTGGAAAGTGATGACGATAGCAGGACCTACTAAAGGTATTATTTGTTCTGGAGGGAACTACGGGACCCAGCATGCAATGAAAAAGTAAACCCACTGAGGGCGTGGCATGCTATAAATAAGTATACCAGAACTGCCTGTGAGTCATTCCAAGAGCGACCTCTGATGAAAGGCAGCAGCCTAGAAACGCGTCAGGTCTGTAACATGTTACCAGCGAACAATGATGCAAGATTGTGCCAGAAAGTGAAAGCCAGGTGGTTCAGCTTGCCGTGTGTGCGCTCTCAAATGTTCTTGGACCTTTAAAAAATTATCACGCGGCAGTCCTGTCGCGGGGAGCAGCACCGTCCTTGATAATTAAAGGAAGCCGTGGGTCGGAACTGGATCCGGACCCATTTTGCAGCATGGCGAACTGGGGCGAGAATTACTTGCACCTTGTTCTGGGGCCCACTAAGGGTGAAGAAAACATGCTTGGAAAGTGATGACGATAGCAGGACCTACTAAAGGTATTATTTGTTCTGGAGGGAACTACGGGACCCAGCATGCAATGAAAAAGTAAACCCACTGAGGGCGTGGCATGCTATAAATAAGTTTACCAGAACTGCCTGTGAGTCATTCCAAGATCGACCTCTGATGAAAGGCAGCAGCCTAGAAACGCGTCAGGTCTGTAACATGTTACCAGCGAACAATGATGCAAGATTGTGCCAGAAAGTGAAAGCCAGGTGGTTCAGCTTGCCGTGTGTGCGCTCTCAAAAGTTCTTGGACCTTTGGTGGAAAAAAAATATATATATATATATTAATTACCTACTGGCGGTCGCCATCAGGTAGTTATAGTTAGGACCTAGTTTCCATAGGAAAAGCGTTTTTTGTTTTCCCAATAACTTTGGCGCTGGTTGACGAATCTTCGTGAAATTTTCAAAACTAGTGATCAGCTCCGGTCAGCTCCTGTCTTGAAAGTTTCGGGGTGATTCGCCAAGCGGGGGCCGAGAAAAAAGGGGGGACCCAAAACGCGTTTTCCCCATGTTATTTTCCATAGGAAACTTTAGACAAAGCTACAGCCCGAACTGCTGAACGGAATTACACCAAATTTGGCAAAAAGGTAGGTCTTGGTTCAGAAAGAGTCCTTTTTGTTAAATGGTGTAAATCCGTTCAGTAGTTCCTGAGAAATATGAAAAAGAAAATGTTTCGATATCTAGGGCAGCGGTGGGTTCGCGAACCCTCCCGAGCTTCACTGTGATTGGCTGCCAACACTCCAAACCAGGAAGTGTTGGCAGCCATCTTGTGACTCGGTAGAACCGAGTCACAAGAAAACAGTGAAAAAAATGTTTAAAAACAAGAAAAGGGGGCAGGGTAGAAACACCCTGACCCCCTAGGCCTGCTCAGGGGGTCCCACAATGACCCCAAAGGCCAAAAAAAGCATTTATTTATTTTTTTAAATCGGCGGAATTCACGTTGGGGTCGCGAATCCCGCTGAAATTATTTTAAAAAATGAAGCGTGGGCTCCTGCGCTTCATTTAAATGAGGCCCCCGGGTGGGCCAGGTCCTGGGGGAATTGCCAAAAGAATAATAGCGGGGACCCGCGGGGGCCCCCACAGCCCCGGGGACCGCCACCTCCCCGGGGCTTATTACAATGTATGCGGGGGCACTACGGCCCCCCGCAGCCCCGGGAACTGCCACCTCCCCGGGGCTCTTTTTTTTAGGGGGTGGCTCGAGCCCCCCCCGCAGCCCCGGGGACCGCCACCTCCCCAGGGCTCTTTTTTTTAATTTTAAAAGATGTGTGGGGGTGGCTCGAGCCCCCCCACACGCCCTGGGGCCACTACCTCCCCGGGGCACTCTATATTTAAATTCGGAGGTCCGTTACGGACCCCCAGGCACCACCACCTCCCCGGGGCTTTTAAAATGAAGGGAGGGGGGCTGCGCTGCCCCTCTCCTGAAGCCCTCGATGGCCCTGGGGACCGCCACCCCCCAGGGCCGGCTCCTGCAGTGTCCCGGGGTGCCCACCCCCGGGACACTGCTGTTTGCAATGACAGGGCGGGAGCCGTGCGGCTCCCGCCCTGTCATTGCAAACTCTGCTTTGCTTCATTGAAGCGAGAGCAGGGAAACCTGCTCTCGCTTCAATGAAGCAAAGCAGGATTGCTTTTCCACAAGGGGAGCTGCATGTCAGCAGCTCCCCTTGTGGAAAAGCAATGCCGGCTCCCGCAGGAGGCGGGGAGCCGGCAGGGACCGTGGGGGCATTGGGGCTCCCCCCACGGTCCCCAATGGAAAGGCCAGGCCCCGGGGGATGGGGTCCCCGGGGCTAGAAGTGGCCCGGGAGGGGGGCCACGCGGCCCCCCTCCCCCAAAAATAAAAATAAAATGGATGGCCAGGCCCCGGGGGATGGGGTCCCCGGGGCCATAATTGGCCTTTGGAGGGGGGCCACGCGGTCCCCATCCGCATACTTTAAAAAAAAAAACAAGGCTGCCAGGCCCCGGGGGATGTCCCCGGGGCCAAAAGTGGCCCAGGGAAGGGGGGCCACGCAGCCCCCCCCCCCCCTCCCAAAAAATACAAAAAAAAGGAACCGGCAAATCGCCGGAGGCCCCGCCCCCTCCCTGCACCACTGTGCAAAAGCGCCCTGTGGCTCGTTTTAAGGTGGGGAATTAGTTCCCCTTGAATCATGAGAGTCCCTGGGGCTATCTAGCCCACCAGGTACCTCCAGTAAGCGCCACAGGGCTGCGTTGCAGAGAGGTGGTCCGAGGCCACGCCCCTTTTTACACCTCTCTGCAACGCAGCTCTGTGGCGCTTTCTGGAGGTACCTGGTGGGCTAGTTGGCCCCCAGGGACCCTCAGGATTCAAGGGGACTTAATCTTCCAAGTTACAACACACAGTGGTGCAGGGAGGGGGCGGGGCCTGATATGGCAAGTGTGCAAACGCACCCCCTGGCGCCTTGTACCTTTGGGGATTAAGTCCCCTTCAATCCTGAGGGTCCATGGGGGCCAACTAGCCCACCAGGTACCTCCAGTAAGCGCCACAGAGCTGCGTTGCAGAGAGGTGGTCTGAGGCCACGCCACTTTTTACACCACTCTACAAACGCAGCTTCAGGCGCACTGCTGGTGGGGTGATGAGGTCCTCTTGTGTCCTGAGGACCTCAGGACACAAGTGGACTTCATCCTCCGAGCAGCAGTGCGCCAAAAGCCGCGTTTGCAGAGTGGTGTAAAAAGGGGCATGGCTTCGGACCACCTGTCTGCAATGCAGCTCTGTGGCGCTTATTGGAGGTACCTGGTGGGCAAGTTGGCCCCCAGGGACCCTCGGGATTCAAGGGGACTTAATAGGGATGTTATAGTTACAAATTAGCATTTAAAAAACCATTGAAATTCACTGAAAAAACCATAGGTTTCAGGCACGTTATAGTTAGAAATTAGCATTTAAAAAACCTTAGAAATTCACTGTAAAAGCCATAGGTTTCAGGGACGTTATAGTTAGTTGGACATTTCTCTCGTACAAAACCATAGAAATTGCCCCGTTATAGTTAGTTCAGCTAACTATAACTCGTGCACCCGCAATGCACTTCTGATGACGTCACATATTACATCATTCATGACATGGTCAGTGACATCACTGATGACATCACTGATGACATCTCAAATGACATCACTGATGACATCACTGATGACATCATCCACGTGAATATCTGATGCACCTCCTCACACTCTAATATAACCTTTGATACACCCACTGTAAAATACAGACTACCATTTTCGAAACCATCGACACACCAATACCAGTTACTACATACGCACTCACTGATTCCCAGGTCTACACACACATCCACTCATTCACCCATAAAGTCACTCATACATGCAGTCACTCATCAATACAACACTATCATAAGCACTCATACACCTATACAGACACTCACACACCACCACTCATCCATGGAGTTACTCACACAGCTCGTCAGTCATGCAAAGAATCAATCACACTTCCATTTACTGACCTATACAGTTATACACACACCACATCACTTATTAAAACAGAAACAAACGCATACTTACTCTCTTATACAATCACTGATACAAGTACACACTCATCCATACAGCCACTCTCACAATCACTGACTCTCATGTATAGTCATTTATATACTTCAACTCTCACATGCACTGCCTTTTACATATGTAGTTACTTGGACATGTACCATTGAGACATCCGTTCACTCACCAACACACCCATACACACACTCACCCACCCATACAGCTGTTTCCACATGCACTCTTGAACCCATACACACAGTGAATGAACCACTCAAACATCTATGCACAGAGTCACACACCTCCCACCCACCCACACACACACTCAGGCACCCATACAAATACTCAGGAAACCAATCAATAGCCCATATAGACACTCATGTAGCTACTGACCAACCCATGCAGCAGCTTACACAACAACAGACAGACGGATACAGACATTCACACAGTTTAGTCACTAACCCATGCATTCAGTAAGACACGTTTAATCACTCACTTATACAATCAGTCACGCACCTACAAAATCCTCCATCCACACACTTATACAACCACTCATTCTTCAATACACCTTGGCATATATATATAAAACATATTTAAACTTTACGGAAACACACAGTCACTGGATAATGTCAGCAGTGATGTCATCAGTGATGTCACTGACCATATCATGAATGATGTAATATGTGACGTCATCAGAAGTGCATTGCGGGTGCGCGAGTTAAAGTTAGCTGAACTAACTATAACGGGGCAATTTCTATGGTTTTGTACGAGAGAAATGTCCAACTAACTATAACATCACTGAAACCTATGGTTTTTTCAGTGAATATATATATATATATATATATATATCACGAAGAAATCCCAATGTCACGACAGACACTCCGGCGCAACACACGGGCACAGACTCCAAAAGCTGGTGTGAAAACAGGATGGTAGTTTATTCACACATCAAGAAAAGGTCCAACATGACGCGTTTCGGCTGCCAGGCATGCAGCCTTGATCACATAGCGCTATGGGCGGACATGTGCAGTATATATACACAGGTGAATGTGGTTTGGATGTAGTAGTCTGATTGCTATGTCCATTGTCATGAGTAAGCATTTTACTACAGCTAGCGCCAAAAGTCATACGTGTCATTTTACTGCAAGCAGGAAAACGAGCTCCTAGTGACATGACAAGGCATAGAAACAACAGGAAAAACAGACTATGCAAAAATAAAGACAAAATCCTGTGGTGGCGAAATTCATTCCAAATGCAATGCATGCACGAGAAAAACACCCAACTTTCTGGCTATTACGCGGCCTGAGTAGACAAACATTTCAATCTGTTCGTGTTTATCAGAATATGGTGCGATGAAGGTGTCAGCCTTCTATCATATGCTGGCGTGTGGCGTGCTTAAGTGCCTATGACTCTGGTTTAGGCTCATAAAGTCTCAGCCTCGGGGGCCCTGGGATGACCCTGCCAGTTAATTAGAAAATGAAAGACCGTGCCTGGAGCCTTGGAGGTGAAAAATCGGGGCTGAAATATTGCGTGCGCCAAAAATGTCAGATTGTCTGAGAGTGCTGTCTGTATATATATATATACACATACTTTTTTCCTTTTCTTTCATGTGCATTTCCAGGGTCTGGAGTGCATATTTGGCAGGAAACGTCTCTCAACAGCACTTAGAAAGCGCTACACTTTATGGATTTTGTATTGCTTCAGGCCTTTGTTCTCAGATCTGTAAGGGAATGAAGGTGGATCTTTTACACCAGTGCATTTCTGTTTTTTGTCTTTAGCCATAGTCCTGAGGAGATTCCATGAAGGAATTGGAGGGTTGAAGTTATAGTCCACGAGTGGTGGAGTCCCAGTGCCCTACCTAAAAACGGTAGAAAGAAGAAAAGAAGGAGTGAGGTAATAGTCAGTGATAAAAGGAATAGAGGCAGATGGAAGAGGTGGGAGCAGGTACCGGAAAGAGTAGAAGCAAATATTGGAAACCATACCAGAAAGGCTATTATGCTGCCTTTTACTCATGCTGACAAAGCTATGTTGTGTTGAGTACTGTAGAGGATCCAGAGATGAGAAGCGATTATCTGAGAGGCAGTTTTGTGTGGATGATGAGATTAAGAAGAAGAGAAGGGAAATGATGGATGGGAGGCAACAGGGGATTATGGTGATACTAAGTTAGAGAGGGGAGGTGTGAAATAGGACAAAGTCTGTGGAGATTCTGAGATAGCGCGTATGGGAAGAGTTGTGAAGGGGGAAAGTGTTGGGACTCCGACCCCATTCTATTGGAGCTAGAGAGGAGCAGATGGAAAGTGCGCAGAGGGAATCCATTGTTTTGCAGCAGGTTCTCTAAGGGAATCTGAGTGTATTGCCTATATTTATATGTCTGGATGGAAGAGATCCAGATGCTGTAGGAAGGAGACAGGGCTACTGTTAGAAATTCTGAGTCCTTTTGTTAACAAGGGGTTGCTAATTAGTTTTCCTAAGCACTGCCATTTGGTTTGATTGTAGGGTTGAGGAGTAAGTGCAGTTCTGTTGTGTGAGGTGAAGAGGTTTCTAGGTCAGACATGCCCTTTGTCTGTCCCTGATTCTTCCTTCGGTTAGGCTGATAATATCCAGGTGCAAAAACCTTTGTGCGTGCGTTATGGGTGTTGCATCATTGAGACTGCCCCAGGGCTACCTGCTGTGAGAAGCATCACTCTACATAAAAGATGTGAATGGAGACCAGCCTAAAGAGAAACCTGAAAGACACACCCCAAACCGGTTCTGCAGTTTAAAGCAGTGGATCCACCTCCTCTCTCTGGAAAAGGTGTATATAAGTGGGACCACCAATCACCTCAATTTGGTTCCAGTTCCAAGTCCATTATGAACTGCGAAGGGAGCTCTCTGTAGAGTACTTGAAGGACTTCTGTGCAACTAGGGCTAGTGCCTCCTGACAGGCAGTGTCCTAGAAGGGAGAGAGCAGTGGCGAAGCTAGAGTACCATGGACCCTAGTGCCAGCAGGAAAAATGGCCAGTGCTCTTCATTTGGGTGGTTAAAAACAGCCATAACTAGGGATGGAGTGGGACCCTGAGTCATGCTGCCATTGCTCCTGCTGCACATCAGATAGCTATGCCCTTGGACAGACAGTTCAAGTCAGAGACTAGATAGGACTCCCTGATGCAGTCACCGGTGAGGAAATGAGCATACCATTTCTACTACATTGCATATCGGGAGTAAAGCAAAGCACACCATGCACCTTAGCACTCTGTCTGTTACAGCTGCTTCTAGCTTACGAATAGCTTTATTTGTATATGCTACAATGTTACTGTTTCTAAAAACTCGTATGTGTCTGAAAGGTGACAGCTTGTGGTTGTACCCAAAAGCAAGCCTGCTTCTTCCCATATTTAGGTTAACTCTCCGCGTTTTCACCTTCCCTCATCTGCGCTCCCACTCTGGCACTGTCCCCTTCAGCAGATGTACACTTGAGTACATCCATCTCTTTTACTCTACACGTCTTATTTCCATGCGTTTTGCCTCTCCCGACTTCTTTTGGTTTTCCTTCTTTCTCATCTCTTCCTCTTACTCTTTCATTATCTTCTTTCCCTCTTTTTCTCATTCTCTCTCTTACTATCTCTCCCACTACCAAATATTTAATCGAGCCACTAAAGAATGACACAAAAAGAAACTTTCCCTGGGCATTTTCTACAGCAATTACAGAGCAGCACAAGTTTTCATTTCACTTGCATTTGCACTGGGGCATTTTCAATGGGAAAAAACAATTGTACATGTACTAGAATGCAAATTTAAAAAAATCTCGTTTAAGATCTCACTGCGGATATGGGCCTACTTGAGATCACTGTAGTGGCAATGAAAGGCCATACAAGCAAACAACTACTTTCACTACTCATCTTTCCATTTTTCGCTGCAGGTACCCCCACAGGTTCTTGAGTGGTTGGATGAAGTGAGGAGAGCTGCTTTGGCTGTGATCAATAAACTTCCACCCTTAAAATATGCAGATACCTTCCTTTTCGATCTATTGTATGGGTATCCAAAACTGGTCCAGTAGGGCCAGATTTTTTAGGTTGCTCATAAACAAAATATACAGACAACAGCCCTAATTAGAACTGTTTTGCAGTGCTAGTGTTTACCATGGAAACCTGACCTGGATCTGGGAATCCTAACCTTGGCTGGTAACAACTGAACTGTTAAGCACTTCATACCAGGAAAGCCAGGCATTAAAATGGTAACATAGCGCATTAAATTAAGGTGCCTGCTGTAACAACCCATGTGTAGATGCCCAGAACAGCAAAAGTAGTGACCATTTGTACAACGATATAATAAACAACAACAAAAATGCCTCTTACCACTTATATAACGTGTAATTATTGTCCAACTCATTGGTACTCCTTTTCTCACAATGGAAGAGTATGAAAACGGTGTTACTTCAGCGACTCCTTCCCGGAATGGAAGGGCCAAAGGAGGTTTAGCCACATTGGTTTCAATTACATCCTCGATGATCTTAAAAAAAAGCTTATACCAACTTGCAGTTTTTTCAATTTCTTTGGTTTCAGACCACTGGAAACCAGTGTATATAAATGATAAACAATTATAATAATGTATTCGACAAATAAGGTAGTATTGGCCTTGGAGAAGGAATATTTTTAAAACCCATTAGGGATGATTGCCTATTTATTTGGGCTGGTGATTTTAATTGTAAGAAATGTGGCACTATAGAAGGGGAACACTGTGGTCATAAAGATGAATATGGCAAATCTTATCCTCATTTCCCCCATAATTTATACGGAGATACAATTAATGGCGTAATGTATAAATACAATTTGGAACCTTCAGAGCAGCCTAGCACAGACGGACAAACGCCCGTACCAACTTATGAAGGTGACAGATACTCCTCGACCATTGATCATATCCTGATCTCGGGAAATGGCCGAGGACAAATTGAACAAGCATTGGCATAGCCAATAGGTCTCGCCTTTGGGACCTTATAAGTATTTAGTTATGCAGCGCAATATCCTTGGTGCAACAACATCAACTGTTGCATGGCTAAACACTTATAAGGTCCCAAAGGCGAGACCTATTGGCTATGCCAATGCTTGTTGTACCTCTCAAGGCTCCAGGTCTGGCTCGATAGCACAGCTGTCTGCGAGATGTATCATTATCAGTTCCTTAAAATACACATAGCAGGTTTTGGCTCCTGACATCATGCAGTTGGTGATTTAATGCCTCATTCCGACTTCCAGGAAGTGCTTCCACTAGAATGAATGAGGGACTATTTTGCATCTGAAGAGAACACCCAATCATGTTTCTCGTTCTCTTGTTTTATCTACATGTATTCTATACAGAAGGAGGTAATCTTTTTGCATCACTGACAAAGCAATACAATAGGTTACAATGTGTGAAAGGTCATTGGAGAATGTCTGCGTTTACGTATTAGTAAATTATAGCTAGACCTTCTATATTTGCCAGTGCTTGTTTTAAACTGCAGACAGCGAGCAGGAATCGGATATTACACACTTGGGGTGCGTTGAATGACAAGCACATGGCCTAGAAATGCAAGTTGGACTGGAAGAGGAGAGCCCACGCCTGGCTACAGTCTTAGCATGGGGTGCCGACCACCACGAGGGTAGCAGTCAGACTAGCCCAGCGGACTCTCTACTGGCCACAGAGCGCGGAGATAATGTTAACCCCCCTCGCAGCGCAGACAAAAAATGGATGTATTATGTGGCCCCCGATAAGAAGCTTTGCAGTAGGACTGTGCGCACAAACTGAATTCCTACCCAACACCCACAACCAAGTCATAAGAATCTGGATAAAGGGCGCCCCGAGGAGCGGTCGGATTAGAGGACCCGAAGTTAGAGGCCGAGAGAGGCTCCCCCGTGTGAGCGAACCGCACAGCTGCCGATGACCGACACCGGCAACAAGGTGGACCCCCTCTCAACCACTCACCCAGTGACACTAACAACCACTGAAGAAACCAGAGTTTGTATTTAAGAATAAACACGTTTACCTTGCAATCCCTACCAATAAATACACTACCCAACCAGGCCGCGGAGTAGACAAACAGCATGACTACCCGTACACAAAGCGCCTCGAAGCATCAGGGGTGGCCTACGCTACATAAATAACCGCACCCGATCTTAACGCCATGCTTCAAAACGACACTTCACCTCCAAACCCATGCACTTCCGCAAACTCACTCAGCTGGCAGAATCAAACAAACACAACAAAATTAAAAACACAAGAGAAATAAGTCAGTTACCAAGTGCGTAAACCAGCGAAAATTCAACAAGCACTGAAACACAAGTGCGGCGCCGCGGCCGCGAAAGTGAAACAGTACTCCGGGTTAAAGAAGTGGGAGGGGTGGGGGGAGTGCGATTCCCTTGCGGGAGCGAGCGGCACCAGGAGCGATAATTGCTACCATATGGCGCCAGCTGCTCGCTCCCGCAAGTGAATCGCGAAACGTGCACGCGTTACCATTGAAGGCAATGGAACGCGTGCAAGTTTTTGGCTGAAAAGCCGAATCGATTGCAAAAGGTCTTTTTGCCTATGCAGCGCATGCGCGCTGCGTAGGCGAGACATAAAAACTTGAGGTGAGTAAGTCCGTTTAGTGATCACCACCCACTCGTCCTGACGCTCAGATTTAGCACGATGCACCAGGAGAGGGTGTGCTTAGTTGCTGACATTGAAACGCAGGGAGAGAATGGCATTAGTATTAAATGGTCAGGTGTCAATCCCTCTTCATTTCTAGATAAAATAGTACATGACAGGCAACAAGACTTTGATACCTGTATGAAGGGAGACTCCATAGAGCTACATATTATTATGGCATATTGTAGTATTGCCTCTGCAATTTCAGGAGATTTAAAAATTAATAATAAAAAGACTGTAGATCAAAGAGTCAGATGGTTTGACCAACAATGCTCTAAAGCAAATCAGGCTCTAAAAAAAGCACTAAATGCCAAACCTAGAGACCGTGAAAGGATAGTAACTCTAAGGAAATCTTATAAAGATATTTGAAACAAAAGGAGAGCTAATATACGGGAACTAGCCTGGGGAAAATTAGTAGAAGTGGCGGATACAGTGGATGTGACTGTATTTTGGAAGACCATAAATCATCCCTTTTTTAAAGACCAGGCCGCTGTTAAGATTGAGACTGGTTAACGTATTTTAGACAGTTCTTTAATCCAAATAATGATTAATTATTATCCTCTGAAAACAGGAACTTTAAAAGCTATAGATCCCCCAAATCTGGTTCCGATTACGCTAGATGAGATTAAATCTGCTGTAGATAGATGTGCAAATGGGAGGGCGCCCGGCCCTGATGGGGTACCTATTGATATTTTTAAGGCAGATTCAGATTTTTGGACCCCAATCTTGTTAAGAGTCTGCAATGCTGCAGCCGGAGGCCTACTGCCTGCCACTTGAATGGAGAGTGTTGTTGTTCCAATCTTCAAGAAGGGAGATAGAGGCGACATCAAAATTGATGGGAAGAATCCTCCCGGAGAGATTAGAAACCTGGACAAATAACAATCAAGTTCTTAAAGAATCACAATATGGATTTAGAAGGTATATGGGGATTATCTCCATTTGATAGTTTGAAAATATACACTCTCCAAAAAGGGCCATCTACATCTATGTAACGTAGATCTAACAAAGTGCTTTTGATTTAGTTAATCATGCAAAATTATGGCAGACCTTGACTAGGATGGGTGCCCCCACTGACATCATTTACTTATCACAAATATAGGAACAATTAACTACAAGAGTTCGATATGGACCCAAAGGTGAATGTACCTCCCGCTTTAGAGTCACACGCGGTATAAGACAAGGTTGTGTCCTTGCTCTGCTTTTGTTTTCCCTTTATATTAGCAATGTTGATAAATGTTTTCAAAAGCTGAACGCTGATGCCCCTAAAGTCGGCAATCGCGTCACTCCGGTCCTTCTGTATGCGGATGACGCGGTTTTGTTATCCAGAACCACAAATGGGCTTCAATGTCTAATTGAAAATTTTGCACATTTTATGGGTGAAAAGGACTTAAAACTTAACCTAAAAAAAAAATTCACGATGACCTGGGGAAAAGGGAAACCGAAAACTAGGAGACATCATGTTGGGGGGATGTAATTAGCAAAAACGTATTCCTTCTCGTATTTGGGCCTTCTTTTCACATCTGAGAGACACTGGGAAGCACATGTTGATCTATGTCAAATAAACCTTTTACGGATGATAGAATCCATTTTCAGATTTTCAAAAAAAATGGGGAACAAGCCAATCAGGGAAATTCTGGCCTTGTATAGGAGCAAGTGCCTCACAAGTACCTGTTATGGTACAGCATTATGGGGAATGGCTGACCACACTGCACTCCAGACCCAAGAAAATATATTTTTAAGGAGGCTATTAGCAGTTCCTAATTCAACCCCTTCATATATTGTACATAAAGAACTGTCAGCCCCTTGTAATAATGACTATATTAGTACAGCAGCTCTTACTGTTTGGCATGGGATTTGGAGTAAGGATGGAACCAAATTTACTCAGGATATCATAATGGACTGCCTTGCACTTGAACATAGTAAAATAATTCCATGGCTGCTGTATATTGATAATCTTTTAAATGAATGTGTTGGGAATGTTGATTTTAATGATCCCATGATTATCCTATGTCATAGTAAAAAGGTTTTAAAAACTGGGCTTATAAAATCAAGAGAATTACTGAGAGAAACAGAGGCAAGCTCAAAGCAGATGATCAAGTCATACTGTGAAGGACCATTTGTGATAGGTACACAACAATACTTAATGCGGGTAACAAATTTACAAAATAGGTTTTATCTGACAAGGCTGAGAATGGGTACTCTTCATTATCTAATAGCATTTCCTAATATGGGCAAATAGAATCGAAACCTCCCAATTTGCCTTTGTGACGGAAGTCACCTCAGTCGACATTACATTTTATTCCTTTTTGTAATTTTTATAGAGATATTAAGAAGAGCATTTTACAACCTTTATTTCTTATTAGAAAATTATATTTTTATAAATCTTTAATTTTATCCGCAGTTTGGAAAATGAGAAAATATGCAATGCAGTAGTCGTTTTTATACAAATGGCGATTAGAAGATGAAAGGATAATTCACATCCTGAGGCCTTAGTTTATGAAGGAACATAGGATTTACTGTACGTTGATGTACCTTATAATAAATATTATTTTTAGTCTCCATGGAAAATTATCAACTGTGGTTCTCACACTAACACTTGCACATTTACATAGTAATATCCAATGACCATTATCGAAATTTCCTTAAGATGTTTGTTTGTAATTTTATCTATGTACTGTATAATTGTTGCATTATATTGACTGATTCTTAAAATATTTATATGAAAAGTTTATTCCAATGTGATTCATATGTTTTAAAGGGTATTGGCCATTTGACCTTTATGAGGTCATCCTTTTTTAGAATGCTTTTATGGTTGTATTTTTTAACCGAATAAAGCTGATTTGATTGATTGATTGAGTATGAAAATGAGAGTTCATCCAGTCCAGGTGAAAACCTATGTACTGTTGGGTTCACACACAAAGCTGTACAAGAGGAGCTCATCCCACTGAACCACCTTACTACTTAAGCATTGTGCATCTTTCTCTTTCTCTGCCCGCAGTGTGATCTAAATTTGAAAACTCCTAACTTAAATCCCAAAAAGAGTCCAGGATAATTTTATAGCAGGAATAGTTATTGTTTTATATGCAAAATGAATACAGCGTGTGTTCAACTGAAAATGAAGAAGATTTTAAATTCAACAGTAATTGATCTGACAAGACAGCTGAATAGGTTAATGTACCAGTGCCACTAGAATTCATGACACTCACCTATGCCTGTGCTGACCAGCCACCAGCAAAGTCCACATTAACACATGCCAGCAAACTACTTCACCAACTTGGCACTGGTCTTCTGCGCCCGCTAAATTTGAGCTGCTTTGTAATTTGATGATGGACAGTGTAATCATCCAATGATAAAGCATCTTGTTTAATAACAAGCAGGTGCCTTCCCCGCTGTACAAGGCAGCGCCTCTAGAATCAGTGCTTCACTCTGCTGCCTGCTTGGGACCTCTCTGTTGCTTTCCTTTCTGTCCATCCTCCCCACTCACTCCCACTTTTCCCAACAATAAACAGCAAGGCATCAGTCACTAAAAACAAATTAAAAGGAAAGCAAATTTAAAAAAAGAGAAAAAAGAAGTTTGAAACTGTAGGCTTTTCAAATATCCCGCAGGTATAGAGCTGACTTGGACCCCTAACTCCTCTTGGCCTCGGTGCATTGCTCCAGCTGCATCACTGGTAGCCACGCCCCTGTGAGAGGGCATCACCTGAAGTCTTCCCTTTCTTCTGAAGGAGCTGAAGAGCTGCCTATACTTCCCAGAAGCATATCTGTCTACTGAAGAAGGGGAAGGCATCTGCATGGCCCTGCAGGATGAGAAGACTATTCAGGAGGAGTGTGGCCCAACGTTTCCCAGGGGACTGAGGGACATCCAGAGAGAACCGACTACCTGAGAGCGACCTAGTAGTTACTCGCACTTTAAAGGAACTCCTTAGCCTCTCACCGCCAGTTCCTAGTGGGCACTACTTCAAGTTACTGTGCCTATGAGTCTTTCAGAGTTGCATCTGTAGTGCATATTTCTTTGGCTCCATCAGTGCTGCATCTGCCATGACCATCGTTTTGACCTTATTGTGGCTGCAACTGCTTCTGGCCCGGTTAGGGCTCTTTTTGCAATGATCATTGCTTTGCCCTGATCAGGGTTTCAGAGGCCATCAGCTTGGTGGAGCAACACCTCCTGTGATCTTTGCATCATCGAAATCAATGCTACAACAACCTACATAGAACTGATGGGCCCTGCATCATATATATGCTGCTAAACAAAATGCACCAACAGTGGAAACCACACCTACATCCAGGTCACTGTGCCGCAGGACTAAGCTGGGTGTGCACACCTATTGAGACACTCCCCGCACTTGAATTACCAGGCGTCCATGGATTGTCTTTGCTAATTGTGGTCACCTCCCTACAGGACTGAAGAGTGGGCCAATTAAAAGGCTTTAGGAAAGACTATTGCCTACCCACTGCCCACCAAGGTTGTAAGTACTGATAGAAATTGTGAACTTAGTGCTCATTTAATTTGTGTGGTAAACTAAAGACCACACCTGAGCCTGATTCATGCATTTACCCGACCTCAAGAGGAGGGACCAGTCATAAAGGGTTTTCCTGGGTGGGATTAACATGGAATCCGATCAGTGTAGCACCACAAGAGAATTTCATACCCACAGTTACTACCATGTATACTCAATTGAATTATGTAATTAAAAGTTCATTCTCCGTAGCTATTCCAGTTCAAGTTTCTGTTTTCTTTACTTTTACATCATGACTGTCTCTTCCTTTTCTTCCTGTTTTTCCCAAATCATCATAATTCCTAGCGTGTGATGTTTGATCTCATTTTCTTTTGCTATATAAGGACTTCAGCCTGGTTGGAGGGTGCATTACAACAAAGTTGTGTTCCTTCCCTTGTTATCTCTTTCCCTCCACTTGCTGATCCTGACTCTTCGTTCCAGGCAAATTATGCTTTTGGATTCCTGATTCTTGGTTTTCTTCAATCCTTTTAAGTCTTTGTCCAGCAAGGAGGGTTTTTTACGCCTTGGCTATTGCCTCCTCAGAAGGTGGCAGCTTCTCAATGTTCTTGTCTACCACATACTCCTGTGTGTGGTGTAATCATGGCTTCAGGAAGCAGTCACGCTTACTTCGGGCAGTGGAAGATCTGGATTGCTGGTAAGCATCCTGCCTAAACTGGTTGTGACGCCAAAGGTATCCGTCTATTTCTAACATGGATCCTGTGACTGTTCTTCAGCAGACCAGTTAAAGACCAAGATTGGTGCCCTTTCTAAAGGAATCCACTCCAGATCTTGTGCCCTTCCTGACATATGTTCTTCAGCTCCTAAGTATTCCGGAGATCCTTCATGGTTAAAGGATTTTTGGACCACTTGGTAGTATAATTTGCCTTTCAACCTGGTCATTTTCTTCTGATAGATCCAAGGTGGGCTATCTGATTGGTTCCCTGTCTGATGCAGCTCTGGCGTGAGCAACTCCTCTGGTTGTTGTCGAAGGCCTGGCCTGAATTTTGTTTTCCAATTTGTTGGCAAACTTCAAGAAGATGGTTGAGAGACCTTATGGAGAAGCTTCCGCCGAAGATGCCTTGTGTGAAATATCTCAGGGAAATTTTGATGTCCTGTCCTATTGTGGTCAGTTTTGTGAGTTTGCTGCTCAAACCTCTTGGATGGAATGCACTCAGATGAACTTATTACCAAGAGGTTTAAAGGAGGAGCTGGCAAGAGTTCCCTGAACCCTGGGATCGAGTCCTCTTGATAGAATACGGACTTTAGATCAGAGTTTCTCCTGTACTCTTCTCAAGTCTTAAGACGAGCTGAGTCTACTGGCTCTTTGCCTGAAGAAGTAAAGCAGGTCAGATCCGTTAAGAGGCCCGTTGCCCAACACTGAAAAGAATTGAAGATGTAAGGGAGGCTTATGCCACTATTGTGCTACCCCAAGTCATATGCTGTGAGACTGCACTCACTTTTGGACCTTCTGGGGAAGGACCTTTATAAAAGAGAAAGGGCATAAGATCTTGCTGTCCCTAAAGTTTTCGGTTTCTCCATTGGGTCCAGTTCACGCTTGTTCGTATTGAATTTAACTCGTCAAATTCATCCCAGTCAGTCCATCTCTGTTCCAACTTTGTTGAATTTCAGTGCCTCTGAAATGTATATGGAGCTGAACTGTGCCCAGAAACTTCAAATTCCAGTCAGGAAGAAGTCTTCTCCTGATCATGTGCAGATTGATGGTTATCCATTGACTTCCAGACTTGTCACTTCATCCCTATTCCGCTCCTAGTCTCCATAGGCAATAATAAAGAGTTGGTTGCCTTTGCCCTAATCCCATCTCTTAATTGTACTATTGTGCTTGGGAGACCATGGCTGGATCTACACAATCCATACTTCAGTTGGGAAACCAGAGTTGTTTCTCTGTCCTCACCGTTCTGTAGAGACATTTGCTATTCCGACAAGAGCTGTGGGTTCCAGTTGTACAAAAACCTAATGAAGGCCAGTCTTCTTCTACTATTGCTCAGACCATGACTCTGTCTCTGGCTTATCAAGAATCCCTTGACATTTTTCAGAAGCCAACCTCAGTGTCATTCCCTCCTCATAAATATCTGGACTGTGTCATTCCAACCATACATGGAGCCATAATTCCTTATGGAAAGATATATTTTCTTTCTCAGCACGAGAAGCAGATTCTGAGGAAATATTTGGATGATATTCTTCATAATGGCTTTATTGTCCAGTCTGCTTCCCCTGCTGGGGCTCTTCTTTTCTTCATCCCAAACAAATCCAAGGAGCTAAGACTGTTTATTGACTATTGTGGGTTGGATATAGTCACCATAAATTACCGTTACCCATTTCCATTCATTAAAGACATTATAAAGTCCGTTCAGTCTGCTAAGTACTTTACAAAGCTAGATCTCCCTGGAGCATACACCTGCTCCAAGTAAAGAATGGTGATAAGTAAAAGACGGCATTGGACATTTTGAGTACTGGTTAAAGCCTTTTGGCCTAATCAATGCTCTTGTGGTCTTTCACAAATTTATTAACCCTATGTTCTCTGATGTCCTGAACCAGTTTCTTGTGGTGAACCTTGACGAAATCCTGATCTATTCTTCTTCTCTCCCTGAGCATCGATCCCATGTTCATTCTATTCTTCAACGTCTAATAGAAAGCTGTCTGCTCTGTAAAATAGAGAAATATGAGTTTGAGAGAACAGAGGTGGAATATCTGGGGTATTGCCTTGCTGAGAGTGGATTGCCAAGGGACCCTCTTAAGGTCTCTGCCATCCTAGAGTGCTGCTAAGTCCTTCAAAGAGACCAATAGTTTTTTGGGACTGGCTAATTTTTATAGATGGTTCATTAAAAACCTGCTCAAGGTTCTGCATCTGCTCCGGTGCCGATTTCGGTCCCAGATCAATCTCTCACGATAGCTCCTTTTACTTCACAACTGAAGCTGCCATAGGAGGAGGCACAGCCTATCCTGCTCTCCGACACCGAGCAGAGTTCATCACATCTTTGACTGAGGCCACATCCCGATCCTACTGGGGTGATGCGTTCCGGCAACCCTGATGATTCAGATACATTGCCTTTACCTTGCAGCAGAGCCCATGTATTGCACAATACCTTTGGCACAGACTCAGATAAGGAACATTTTGATGAAGGAGATGGCTTTGTTGCCCAATATAATGAAGACAATTGGTATGATGAGTTACAGGATGCCAGTGGCCTAGACACTTCCCTATACATTCGTCTGGTTTCGCCTCAGGCCCTACTGCGGAAGAAAGCACCTCCTTCACTGTAGTGATGCGGAGGTTGGCAGAAGTACATGATATACACCTATCCATCATGGAGATAAAGATTAATTACCTCACAGACATTCTTCAACCGGGCCAGGAACCAACAGAACCTCTCTTACCCTTCAACAAGGCCCTCATGGATACTCTTTTGGCCACTTGGGCAAAACCATGCTCTGGACCTCCAGTGAACAAACAAATTGCTAGACTAACACCCGGCGACCCCGAGTTTCTTACACAGCAGCCTACTGCTAAGAGCTTGGTCTACAGGACCCCACAAGTAAGGTGAATCCTAACGCCTTCCCCACCACCCCTCCTGACCATGAGTCAAAATACACTGAAACATTTTGGGAACCATATGTTTTCGTCTGCAAGCTTCATTCTCAGCTCTGTCAGCCCCAGCTGTCTCTTAGGTCACTATTCGCATGCTGAATGGGGCACGGTGACCCAAGTTTTGCCAGCTGTCCCGTATGGCCTGCAGGCATCCCATACCAAGGCTATTAAGGATGGATGTGATGCAGCAAAGTTTGTCATCTGCTGTGGCTTGGACACAACCGACTGTTTAGGCCAGGCAATTGGAGCATGGGTGGCACTTGGGTGCCACGCTTGGAGGAGTCTATAGGAGATCTGCTTTGGGGATGTCCAGGCATCCCTAGTGGACATGCCAATCAATGGCTCTTGCATTTTTTTTTTTTAAAGCAGATTCAGCCCTGGTGTGGTGTAAGGAAAGCAGGGCCACCACACGTTCTTTGAGCCGGTATATTCCCACCAGGCAAGTCTACTAGCAATTTCTCCACCTATGTGGCTATGGCAGGGGTTTTTAGTTCTGTTAACACACACCCCACCGCCAGCCCAGCAGGCCTTCCAACTTTTTCGTGGCAGAAGTTGTGGCTCACAAAGACAACAGTCAAGGGATCAAGGACAATTTGCAGCTCAGACCCCTGTCCCTCCAGCACCTGTAGCCAAAACCTACTTTAGTGTGTCTTTTCTGGCACACAGCTACACCTTAAGTGATGGAAAGCCATCACATGAGACAAATGGGCCCTCCAAGTTGTCCATCACCAAGTTGCTACACCCTACCATTTCTTTCCACCCGTCGCATTTTCTGCCACCATCAGGGCAGCTGACGAAAGACTACCTGTCCATCTTGCAGCAGGGAGTGTAGAATCTCGGAGAGAGTTCCGGCATCGGAAATAGGAGCAATAGTTCCTGGTGCCGAATAGGAATGTAGGCCCTCATCCTATTTTAAATCTCTGCCCTCTCAATGCCTTCTTGCAGAAGGACTAATTTAGCATGCTTAAGCTAGCCTAGATCATCTCTGCCCTAGACCCCAGAAATAGAATTTGATGTTATACCTGCAGAAAAATTACTTCTATCTCCGTCCTGCAGCCCATGGCACTACCTGCAGTTCACAGTGGGCCAGGAAAATTTTCAGTTTGCAGTGCTCACTTTTGGGCTCACCAATGCCCTTGGGTGTTCATGAAAATAATGGCAGGGAATACTACGACTTGCTGATGAAGGCGGGCTCGCCCAAGTAGTCATCAAACACCACCAGGCACCGCAAACCTATATTTGAGTTCACTATCAAGTGCCAAAGTCACACCGTACTCCTTTGCAGATGGTTTCTTTCATCTGAGCCATTCTGGATACTGTATGATTTTGTCTCTTTTCCCCGCACTGGAGAGTCCAGGACATTCGGGCTATGACCCCGATGTTTCAGCCTCTCTCCTGGGTCTCAGTGTGGATGACTATGACTCTGAGGCTGCTGGGATTGCCAGCCTTTAGCATCCTTCTGGTGAAACTTGCTAGATGGCATACGCAGTTTGTGTGGTGGGACCTAAAGTCCCTGTAGACACACCATCCCAGGTAATCTGTTTCTGATTTTGGAGGAGACTGCAAAAGACCTGCAGTGGTAGCTGCTGGACCATCATTGGATCAATGGCAAGCCCCCCTGCTTGACAAATTTGACAGAGGTGTAGGATGCATCACTTCTGGATTGTGAAGGCCATCTAGGAGAGGAGGGGATCAGAGGGTTCTAGTCTCCGGCAGAAGCTTGACTCCACATCAGTTTTTTGGAGTTGAGGGTGATTCATTTGGCATTGGAGGCCTTCCTGCTTATCGTCAAAGGAAGGCTGGTGCAGTTGCTCGCAGGTAACATCACCGGTATGTGGTACTGCAAACAGTAGGGGGTGGGATCTTGGTTTCTCTACCAAGAGGTTCTGTGCCTCTGGAAGTGGCTGAACCACCAGGGAATTTCTCTGGTAGTGAATTACCTTGCAGGATCTCTAAACGTCAGACCGGATGAACTCAGCTGCCTGCACCTAGTGGACCACAAGTGGCAATTACATTCAAAGATCGTCCATAAATGGGGATAACTGGCTTGATCTTTTCACCACCACCAAGAACACACAATGTCAGCACTTTTGAGCATTAGAGTTCCCAAGGAAGCTCTCTCTCTCAGTGATGCATTCCGCCTAAAGTAGAGCTCCGGAATCTTGCATGCCTTCCTGCCGCTATCTCTCCTGTCCTGAGTTCTGAAAACGATCAGGAACAACTGGGCCCAAGTAATCCTAGTTGCACAAGATTGGACCTGGGAAGTGAGGTACCCAGAACTCATGGGCATGAGCATCTGTCCTGCAATAAAGTTACAGCTTCTGTAGAATCTTCTGGTGAAGCAGCAGGGCAGGGTACTGCACCCAGGCTTGTACAATCTTCATTTCCATGCATGGAGAGCAGTTGACTGCATTTGACCTTTCTCCTGAGGTTGGCAGTGAGGCGTCCCTCTACTAAATCGTGTTGTCAGTCTTTGTGACAAATATGTGACTTGGTGGGGCGCACACCAAATTGATCCACTGCAAGCCATGCAGTTTAAAGTTTCATTGTTTCTTTTGTCTCTGGCCCAGCAAGGAATTGCACTAAGCTATTCGTCAGCTCTTTTGCGGTTGCCGGATCAGCCTTCTTTATCTTATGTGGCCCATGGGCCTTGTGAGATGCAGCAAGAAGCCAGTAGTTGTAGGCTGTGAGTCTCACTCACCTGGAGCTGCCTCCCCACATCATTGATAAGCCATTGTTTTACCAATGTCTAGATAAAGAACCCTCCTGTAATCACTGCAATGATTTACCTACTTGGATAAGGCAAGGTTTTGAGGGAATCATCGGGTGACTTTTCTTAGTTTTTACCGTATGCATTTACATATGTTTCTTTGCAGTTACATTCATAAAGTAGACAACCCAAACAAAATAGCTTTTGGCCATTTAGAAATAAAACTTAATACTAAAGACAATTGTTCTTATTTTATTGACGTCAGGAGAACTAAAGTTGAGTAAGTACTGTAAGAGTTTAAGCATATGCCCAGCATGATACATTTACATTTTTCAAGTGGAGCCTATAACCTAAGAGGTACCTTTTCATTATTTAGACCTGTGACCTTCTGATTAATCAAGTACCTCCGCACAAAGCACATTAACTTCTTGAACTATCTTACTCTGACATGAATGTATGAACAGCAGGTTACAGGTAGATCTTCACATCAGACACAGCAGGCCCCAAATCTCTCTTAACAGTGGGTTTAGCTGCCCAGCGAATATAGCATATAAACTTCATTAGTGGAACCTAAATGTATGGGTTAAAATGCTGTTGTGGCCAATTTAGCTTTTAAGATTTATGAGCACCTAATATTTAAAGTACCTCAAAGAAGTGGAATAAAACTGGAATCCAAGGGGGTTTAAACGTGGCATTTCAGATTTTGGTATATTTTGCGTCAAGCAAAGATGGTACTCCCTGCTTAGTACATGAATGCATGCTACCCGCTGCATTATCTCTGCTACGTCAGTAAGTGTCCCCTTCCTCTGGTGATGACAAACTCTGCTTGCCCTGCTATTGTGCACAACCATTCCTTCCACAAATGTTCCAGGCTGGGGGTCGACATCCCTCAAAGCCTGATAGATTACATTAACAACTAAGCCATCTCTCTTTTCCATGGATACGGAAAAAAGACTATCCAGCATACCAGCTAACATCCTGGTTTTAGAATCTAATTCACTCTTGCTTCGAAAGCTGCAAGAATAAAGTGTACTGCAGAGGTTATTAACTATCCAAGGATTCTTAAAAATCCCCCACAATTAATAACTATTCATGTATGCATGTTTAGCAGCTCCCTGTGTGTGAGAGCAATGCTGGTTCCTGCTGGATGTGGGGAGCCGGCAGGGACCATGGGGGTATTCAGGCTTCCCCCTCATTCCCCAGTGGTGTCTTGGAGCCCCTGGGTGGGCTCCAAGGCATTTAGCATGTCAAGGCCAAGCCCTGGGGTATGGGGTCCCCAGGGCCAAAATCGGCCTGGGGAGGGGGGCCACGTAACCCCCTTCCCAATTAAAATGTGGCCGGACCCCAGGGGATTGGGTCACCGGGGCCATTCTGGCTCTGATGCTCATTTCAAAGAAATTAAACCTCAACATGAAGCACTTACAAATATAAACATAGCAGGTGCCCAAGCTGAAGCTCCACTTCTGTAAAGGACAAATGATTCGAACTCCTTGATTGGCGAAGGCAAACCAAGTGTCTTTTCTCTGCAATTCCATATTGAAAGACAAACTGAAATGCTTTGTTGAGGTGAATGCATCGTTGAGCTATTGGAGGCAATCTGTAGTGACCTTGACAAGTGTGTTATTTCATATCCTTACCTGGTAAGAGCAGAGTCTATGGTTCTCCATGGTTCTCCCTTTAAATGGCTACAAGTACGCCAACATTCAAATCACTTGGAAGCTTCTCCGTTTGGCCTCGCCCACCTTAGTAGTATGCAGAGGTCCTCCTGCCTTTTGCCAGGATGATGTACAGCTTAACAAGTGCCTCCCCCCAGTGCATTTCCTGCCGATATTGATGAGGTGCTCTTGATGCTCAGGAATATGAGGACATCTCCACCATACAGAGAAGCACTTGCTTCATATAGTTAAGAAGAAAGACCGTTGTTTCATGGAGATTTACCTCTTTGTATCTTGTTGTCTTCTCAATAGAAGGATTTATGTTATTATATATTTCTGGATAAAGATGCACCAATCGCATTGTCAAAACACATACAAGGTCACTAGTGACATTTCCTCGTGCTCGATTATGCAGCTGTAGTGTAGAATATGTACTATTAATTTACCTAAGGAAGTAGCACTTAGTAATAAACCAATAGAAAGTACTTCAATTAGGTAGATATTTTGTGCAAAACTGTGGAGACTTGTTGGATTAAGTTGCAGGTGTGGTTCCTTTGTGGGCCAGTCACTCACATAGCTACTGACATACCCATGCATACACTAAGGCTACACATTCAGGCACTCACACTCTCTTTGACCTACTCAGCACTCATGCACCCACTCACAGAACCACTCAGACACTCTCACAGCCACTCAACAACCCATTCAGACAATCATGCACCCACCCAGACATGTACACCCACTCAGAAACCCATTCACAGACCCACTCAATTATGCACCCACTCACAAATGCACACAGACACTCCCACACCCACTCACAAACCCACTCAGGCACTCATGCACCCACTCATGGAACAACTCAGACACTCTCACAGACACTCATAGACCCATTCAGACACTCATGCACCCACTCACAGACCCACTGAGACACACACACACACACTCACAGACCCACTCAGACACTCATGCACTCACTCTTTGTCTGGCTAACACTTTCATGGAGGTACTCGCAAACCCACTAAGACACTCTGACACCCACTCATACACACTCAGACTTTCATGCTTCCACTCATGGGACTAACTCACACACACTCACCCACTCACACACCCAGTGAGACACTTATGCAGCCACTCTCAGACCCACTCACACACCCACTGACAGACCCACTGAGACACTCTCACACCCACTCACAGAGCCACTGAGACACGCATACACTCACTCACACACTTTCAAAGGTTACAGGTTACAGTTAGGAAATAGAACTTTAAAAAAACTAAAGGTTGTAGGGATGTTACATTACTATTCTTTCATGTTACTATTAAGTGATACTATTTGAAACCTGTCATCTGATTGGTCTGTGACTGTATCCGTGTGTGAGTGGTTGTATGGGTGTGTAAGTGGCTGTGTGAGTGAGTGGGTATGTGAGTGGCTGTATGGGTAAATGAGTGGGTGGGTGTGGCTGTATGGGCGAGTGAATGGTTGTGTGAGTAGCTGTATGGGTGAGTGAGTGTATGTAAGTGGCTGTATGAGTGAGTGGTTGTACGAGTAGCTGTATGGGAGAGTGAGCGGCTGTGTCAATGGCTGTATTGGTGAGTGAGTAGGTGTGTGAATGGCAGTATGAGTGAGTAGGTGTGTGAATGGTTATATGAGTGAGTGGGTGTGTGAGTGGCTGTATGGGTGAGTGAGTGTGTGTATGAGTGGCTGTATGAGTGAGTGGGTGTGTGATTGACTGTATGGGTGAGTGATTGGCTGTATGGGTGTGTAAGTGGTTATGTGAGTGGCTGTATAGGTGAGTAAGTGAGTGTGAGAGAGGCTCTATGGGATACTATGTGGTTGTCTCAGTGACTGTTTAGGTGACTGAGTATATGTATTAGTATCCGTATGAATAAGTGAGTGGGTGGGTGAGTATCTGTATGGGTGAGTGAGTAGTTGTTTGAGTGGCTGTGTGAGTAAGTGGCTGTATGAGTGAGTTAGTGAGTGGGTATGTAAGTGACTGTATTGGTGAGTGAGTGGGTGTGTGAGTGGCTCTATGCATAAGTCAGTAGGTGTATGAGTATTTGTATGGGCTTGTGAATGGGTATGTGAGTGGCTGTGTGGGTATGTGAGTGGGTGTATGAGAGGCTGTATAGGGTGTGAGTGGGTGTGTGAGTGGTTCAATGGATGATGTCATCAGTGATGCCATTTGAGATGTCATCAGTAATGTCACTGACCATGTCATGAGTGATGTAATATGTGAGGTCATAAGCAGTGCATTACGGGGTGTTGGTTATAGTTAGCTCAAGTAACTATAACTGCTGAATTTCTATGGTTTTGTACGAGTGAAATCTGAGCCTAACTTTAACGTCCCTGTAACCTTTGTTTTTTTACGTGAATTTCTAAGTTTA
Source organism: Calotriton arnoldi (assembly GCA_963921515.1). Lineage (NCBI taxonomy): Eukaryota > Metazoa > Chordata > Amphibia > Caudata > Salamandridae > Calotriton > Calotriton arnoldi. Next base: position 1,982,341 of record CAWUFW010000455.1, on the reverse strand, counting down.
AAAAAATTCTATTTCCTAACTATAACATTCCTATAACCTTTGTTTTTTCCAGTGAAAATATATGATATGCGGTCACCACTGGGTAGTTGTAGTTAGGATCATATTTCCATAGAAAATGCCTTTTTGTGTTGTTAATAAGTTTGGCGCTGTTTGATGAATCGCCCCAACACTTTCCAAAAAAGTGCTAATTTTGGACTATTTTGTGCATAGAAGGTTTTGGGTGATTTGTCAAGCGGGAGCCGAGAAAAAAAAGGGGGTGTCCAAAACGTGTTTTCCCTATTCTTTTTTCCTTAGGAACTTTAGGCACAGCTGTAGCGTAAACCGCTGAACAGATGTACACCAAATTTGGCAGATAGCTAGATGTTGGTCCAGAAAGAGTGCTTTTTGTGATTTGTTGTAAATCAGTTCGGTAGTTCTTGAACAATTAATGCAAAAATACTTTGTATATTTCACGCCGCAGAGGCCCCACAGACCCGAAAGATCTCCTGCTGAGATCTGATTGGCTGCCACCACATCAACCAGAAAGTGGTGTTACCCATCTTAGGACTCTGTTCCTAGTCTAAAAAATTACAAAAAAAAATAAGACATAGAGGGTAATCTAGGTATACTCTGACCCCCAGTCCTGGTGGCCAAAGACATTTTTGTTTTTTAAATTTTGCGACAAATTTGTGGAGGAACATAACGTAACATTTAAATGTGCAAAACCACTAAAATTCACCAGTTATAGTTGGCTTTGGTAACTATACCTCTGCCCATGCACAGTTTTCTCATCAATATTTCTGTTGTAAATGTTGCTCTGATATTAGTCATAAAAGGTGTCATGAGTGATGTAATATATGGGGGTAATTAGCAGTTCCTGGGAATCCAAGCGCACGCTAATACTTTTTAACATAAGAGTTCCTTAAGCATACACACCACCTATTAATTGGTGATTAAAATGAGCACACCAAATGTAACTTAACCTGGGATCTTCATGAACCTATCCATCGCTCCTTAACCTGGGTGTGCCTAAGCATGCCCCTTAACCTGTTACTCTTTAGGCACATCCAGCACTTCTCAATTAACTGTCTGAGACAAGAAAAAAGCCTCAACTTGAAATCTCTGAGGCCACATAGCACCCCTTTACCCATGTCTTTTAAGCATCTAGCACCACTTAATTGCCTCCACAAGACAACCAAAATAGTTAACTGTAGGTCTCAGTGAACCTTACTAGAACATGTCAAGCAGGTACATGTCAAACCCGTATATGTATTTATGTCACATTTACAATCTGGATCCTCACACACAAGTTTTTCTTTATATTAATTTTGCTAGAGGCATTCTTATATGCTGGTTTTGCCTCATGGAGATGTGGGGCAAGTCCTTATGCACCATGGCTGGTTGCAGCTTCCCATTATTCTAGCTGAACAGAATGATCCTTGCAAACTTGGTCCCTGGGTGTCACGCACCGCTGGCAAAGATCTGGGTTTTCATGGTTTACTTTTCTTCACTGAGCAGTAGATAATGCTGACTGTAAGAAATTGGTTTACTGATTTTGGGGGGGGAGGGGGGAGGTGAAACCCTTCTGAAGCAGCAACCACAATTTTTCTCGGGGTGAAGTCACTAGTAAACCCTAAATTAACCTATTCTCACCCTCAGGTAGTTTGGCACAGATCAGTTAGGCCTAACTCAGAGGCAATGTGTAAAGGATTTGTACAAAACTTGAAACGGTAACATAGTGAAAACAAACCACAAAAGGAGCCCACAACAGTATTAGAAAAAGTGTTTTTTAAAAACAAAACAAGACCAAAACAATAAAAATCCAATTAGTAGAACCGGAGATATTGAATTTTAAAGTTTTTAGAGAAAACCGCGCCAAGAGGAGCAAAGCGCCTACTGTGGATATCTGGTTGTGAAGGAACTGGAACAAAGTCTCAAGTTTAGGCCAACCGCGATGGTGTGCGCCGGCCAACTACAGGGACCCAGTTAGGCCCACTGAACACAAAGTATCTTAAATCTTAGTATGCAGAGCGTTGTGTGGAACCGCGTCGAAGATCCATAGCACGTGCTGAAGTGATGCATCAGTTCCAAGATGCGGCGAGACTTCCATGTGAGGTCCTTCTGCATCAACATCAAGGATCACATCGATGAGGGCTTGCAACGCAAAGTCCGGAGTTGGTGATGCGTCTCGCAGTCAGAGCGATGTGTCGGTTCTGAGGAGCTTCGAGGCCGCAATGCGGAGTTCAGCGTCACCATCGAGGCAGCCATTGACAAGAGTTGCAAGGGCCTGTCCCGAGGATGCATCGAACAGCGGCAGTTCTGAAGACCATGTGGGCTGTGTCGGCAATGTGTGTCTTTGCAAAGGGTCCAAATCACGCAGCAACGGAGATGCATCAGTTCTGCTCGGGTTTGTGCCACACAGCAGAGGAGATGCGTTAGTTCTGTCGGGACCACAGAGGTGGATAAAGCACCTTAGGCCCACTTCCAAGGGTCGAGCACTGAGGTGGCACCACTTGGCAGGGTAGGCTCACAAATGGCTGAGTCCAGGTGCAGATACAAGGTGGTTGGAAGCTTGTTATGTCCCTGAGGCTTCAGATCAGGAGGCCAGCCAACTAGCCCTTGGAGTCGTTCTGGGTTCAAGAGATGCAGGTCCAGTTCTTCACACCCAGGCAAGAGGGTCGCAGACAGCAGGTCAGCACAGTAAAGCCGGAGTCCATAGGGTGCAGTCCAGCAGAGTGGCAGTCCTCCAGCAGCACAGCAGTCCTCCTTCTTGGCAGAGTATTCACAGGTCCAGAAGTGTTCTGAAGTGGTGGCGTCTGAGGTCCAGTATTTATACCCGGTTGTGCCTTTGAAGTGGGGGGAGAAGCTTCTAGAAGTTTCCCTTTGAAGTCCCAAGCATTCTGCCTTCCCTGTCCTGGCTCCAAACTAAATACAAGGGGTATGCAGCCCTTTGTGTGGAGGAAGGACACAGCCTATTCAGGTGTAAGTGGGGCTGTGCCCAGTTTCTCCCTTCCCATCCTGCCAGTGATGGCTCATTCTGCCAGAGATGGCCCATCCAGGCTCACCAAAGCTCGCTATTGTGTGTGGCTGTCTAGGAGGAATACACAAAGGCCAACGGTCAGCTACACCGTCATGTGACCGGAGACAGGTTACAGTAACTAAATGGCTAAGGCAAGAAAATACCAACTTTCTAAAAGTGGCACTTTCAGAATTGCAAATTAAAATCCAAGTTCACCATAAGTTAGGATTTTAAATTGTGATTCTATGGACACGAAACTTCTAATTTGGAAATTACGCTTATAAAATGTAATAATGCAACTCCAATGTTATCATATGGGAGAGATAGCCCTTGCAGTAGTGAAATACGAATTTGAGGGTTTTTCACTACCAGGACATGTAAGATTTTAAAATACATGTCCTGCTTTTTACATATGTGGCACCCTCCCCTCTGAGCTGTCCAGGGCCTACTGTGGGGGGTGGGATCTATGTATTAAAAAGGAAGGTTTGGGCCTAGCAAAAGGCTTATTTTCCCAGGTCTAAATGGCAGTTTACAACTGCACACACAGACTCTGTAATGGCAGGCCTGAGACCTGTTTGCAGTGCTACTTAAATGGGTAGCACAACCAGTGCTGCAGGCCCACTAGTAGGATTTCATTTACGGGCCCTGGGTATATGTAGTAGGACTTTAGTATGGACTTATAATTAAATTAAATATGCCAGTTGGGGATAAGCCAATATTATCAGGTTTAGAGAAGACAGCACAAGCGCTTTTAGCACTGATGAGCAGGGGTAAAGTGGCAGAATCCTAATGTCAGCAAAAACGAGATCAGGAAAAATGAAGGAGAAAGGCAAAAAGTTTGGTGGAAAACCACCCTAAGGCTGACAGGTCTAACACTAATCGTAAGAAGTTTGCCATCCAGACTTCAAATTTGGGATAACACACATGCTGAACGTAAACTTTGCCACAAAGTTAGATATTTTCTTCCTATCGCATCACCTAAGATAGGTTCAGCCAAGTCTGAGGCTGCATGCAACAGTACCAACGTACTGTAAACTGCAGAGTGCAGCAGTGGGAACTGTGGTAGAAGGTGTTTAATCAGTGATGCTTTTAATTATGTGTTACTGTTGTTTTTAAGGCTGTTGTGAGGTTCTGGAAATAGATAATATTAGGAGGTTCCTCTGGCACAATCGATCAGTTGAATATGCTTATCCTTCATATGTTTGTTTTAACCCTAAATGTGATCAGTACTATTGTTTGAAAGTAGCACAGCTTTGTGGTTGGTTGGTTAACAGATATTTCCTGTTACTAATAAATAGACTGTAGCCTCTGAAATGACAGAATGGCCCAGTCTGAGGATGGCCAGAGGTGGTCCTCAGCACATTGATTGCAGATCGAAGGCCTCATTTGTTGGAAGGAGGTAAAGAAGAAACCAGCCTGTGGATGGGGATAAAGGGTTCCTGTGTTCATGGTGTCTGAACACTATCCACAGGAGGGGGAAAAGAGAGGCCCCTGTCTCTAGATGGTAGTTATAAGGGCCCTTGATGTTTAAGTGTATTCGGTCTCTGGAGTACGTGTAGATATTGTCCAAACTGAATAACAAGTTGAGGTAGTTGTAAGGGCCCTGAATGTTTAAATGGATTCGGATCTCTGGAGTATGTGTAGATATTATCCAAACTGAATAACAAGTTGAGTATTTCTGATCTATAACTGACAAAAAAGGGGTGCAGTCTGTGTACAGGGGACAGAGGGCCCATGGGTGGTGGAGAGAGGAATACATGGTAATGGTTTGTGGATGGAATAGGAGGAGCCTTGGTCTCTGCTTACTAGACATAGGAGCCCTTGAGTACATAGTAACTGAGGGTCCCTGGGGGGTGGAAGGCAATTGTAGTAACCTAACATATGTATTGATCTGTAGAGTATGGCCTGTATTTGGAGTTGGCGACTCATGCATTTGACGTTGATCCAAACGCCAGTGGCTGGAAGTGCCCCTTGATGGAACCAAGAACTAGAGTTATCATTGTTTCTATGTTATTTTTTCTGCCCGCCATGAATGCCTCCCAACTGCTTTCTGCATGCGGTCTGCTCATGGCCCAATATCGGTACCACTGCTTTTGACCTCTGCATGCGCTGTCATTCCTGTCTTATTTTATGTATCCTTTTTATGAGAACTCTGTTGTGCTGCCTGAGTGTCGTTTTCATCTGCATCGTTTCACTATTGTGCATTTCAGCTACCCCACCAGGCCAGGCCAGGATGTTCTGAAGGACTTTAGTCTCACCATCCCCTCACGGAAGACGGTGGCAATTGTGGGACAGTCTGGAGGAGGTAAAGACCTTTGTAGAGATCTGTTCCTGAAAACAGTTTAAAACTCTGTCAAAAGAGCAGCTACAGTCTAGTTTCTACTAATAGGAAGTCTATTGTGAATCTGCTCTGTTGATGTTTTATTGCCAATGCCTTTGTTCTTGCATTTATGTTATTTAGGAAAGTCCACAGTGGCAGCTCTGCTGGAAAGGTTCTATGATCCGAACTGTGGCGTGGTCACTGTGGATGGAAATGACATACGAGATCTGGACCCCGCCTGGCTGCGAGGACGGGTGATTGGATTTATCAACCAGGTGAAGTATTGGAAGACTCTTCCCCAAGCTTAGAGGCTTATCAGAGTGCAGCGGGTGACATTTGAAAGTGGTGGAGGGGAAAAGTTTGGGATGAGTGGCTAGTGGCGAGCGAGCGTAGCATGCATGCATGACCGTCATAAAGTGGGTTTGGGGGGGGGGGGGTTATCCCTGGCCCCCCTCCCCCCACCCCGAGGAAATTTTGAACAAAGAGTGGGCAAATGGTGCATTTTCAAGCAAATTTGAGAAAGCAAGTAGATTAATAAAGCGCTTTATAAAACTTCAAAAGAAACCTGTTACTGCGCTATGTAAAGCCTAAGCCTTTAGACATATTGCAGTAAGTACTAATTAACATAAGATGACATGCAGCGCAGGCACTGCCATTCATTCCTGTCCAACAAAAATAATATTTATAACTATTTTTTTGATGATTGCAAGTAAAAAGCCACTTCAGTTCTGCTTCTTATATTGGTAATGTATAAATTATAGTATACAGAATAGATGAGAACTGCATACTCCCTGGCCTGGTCACAAGGCTAGCATCAAAGGCAAGACTGGGGCTTCCTGGGATTTTCCTTTCGGAAAGTTTGCACTACACAGACTGCAACCTGAGGCCATAAATACTTCTTTCCATTGCCAATCTGCTCGTTTGTGCTTGTTTCCAGACCCCGTGTTCATGCCCTCACTAATTACTTCAATGTATTGCTTGCATTTGGGAGGACCTGAAAAGGCTGCTTTCCCCGGAGCCATTTGTCAGGCCATAAACACTGGCCCCAGATGGACATGGGCTGTAAGCTATTTTTTACATTTGTGGAATGCATAGAGGCAAATGTCGAAGTCGAAAACTTTTCTTGTAAACAATTCCGTTTTCAATGCACATATTGCCCCCCGTCATGTTGCACATTGAAAAGCCATGAAAATACCCCTGCATGATGCTCCTGCATTATGCTTCATCGCAAGAAGCCAACACATTGCCACTGCACTTTGTTTACTGCTCGGCGCCCCTTCACTATGACCAATGCACAAAACTCCTGGACGATGTTGCTGTCCATTGCCCATACAAAGTCTTATGTACATTACTCCTTCATTATACCTATGCACCATACCCATGCATAATAGCCCTGTGCACAACAGCTCTCTAAATTATCCTTTGACGTCGAACCCGTACAGTGCTACTCTACATAACACAGGCCTGCACGGTGCCCTGTACATTAATACTCAGCGCAATGGTTTTATACAGATTGGCATGAACAAAAAGCGCGGTACAGTGCCTCAGTAACATGCCCCGGTGCAGAGCCAGTGCAACATGCCCTCTCACAAAGTGCTCTTACACTACCTCCTGCAAGGTATCCCTTCCCTCTGCCCCTTCAGAGAGCCTCCTGCATGGATCTCCAGTTCATAAACACTTATTTAGGGTGTCTGCACACCTTCCTTTGCTGGAAGCTGCACGGATGGAGGCTGGCAGTGATGGAGGAGGGCGCGTGTGGTGACACTATGTTTTTGGCTAAAGGGCCAGACCTGTCTGCGGTGTCCCAGGGACCCTTGGCAGCTGTGTGTAAGGCACTCTTTTTCTTTGAGAAGCTCCCTGTGTGCGCTCCCTCCTGCCTGCGACGGGTGTGCAATGCACCTGACAATAATGGACAGGTAACAGGGCATATATGGGTGCCACCGGTTCCAGCCGCAGAAAGAGGCTGTGAACACCTCACACATTACATGCACAGCACATAAGGGAGATATGTGGGCTAGTTCTGGGAAAAGTGCCCACAGAGGAACAAGGAGACCTCGATGCTAATCATGGCTTCCTCTCTAGACCAAGATATGTGATCCTGGCAAATTGTTTTATCTCCATTTTGCTCAGTGCTCTCAGCTGTCACAATTAGATGACTGGAAGCAGGCTGAACACAACTCTTGTGTAAATAAATGAACATATCCAGAAATAAATCACTTCTGCCATACCATATAACATTGCCTACAGATTTTGACATAGCTGTTTGCACTGATTAAAGACAGATGTTCGCGTGAAGACGCATGTAGCACTGTTTGGCACACACAGAGAAACATACAAGCGTGTGTTCTCACCTCCGCATCCAAGGTCTCCCCATCCAGGTGAACCACAGGAAGAGGCATCCAGTCCTTGCCCTCACCTTCTGCTTCCTCTCCCTCTCCTCTCCCTCCTGCTGACATTGAAGGGTAGGGTGAGGGATGACTTGTCAGAAAGCTCAGGTGCGCTTAAAAAAAGCCATAGTGGAGCTGCATCAGACATGCAGGACGGACCATGCTGCATCTGTCCAAAAGGGACAGCAATTATGCACTTCATTTGACAACCAACCGAGACACAAATTGCATTGTGCGCACACAGACAGCTCAATCCAAACCTGTTTTTAAATAAATCAGCCTTTTGGTCTGGCTGTCAGTTAGAAATCTCGCCAGTGCTGAGTCATGAAACCGTTCTTCCTATATGCAGGGTAAGGGTTTCCAGAACTTTGGCACCGAAAGGCCTTGCTATGTTATCCCTGCTTATAATTTCACTTGGGGTTTTCCCTAGCTCCAGTTTTAGAGACACTGCAGCCCACGTGTGGTTGCAGCCGGGAGGTTGTGCGGTTGGATGCCTCTTACACAGAGGTTTTAGCGTCTCTCTGCAAACCACCCTCCTCTGGGAAAGAGTCTTACCCAGTTTTCTGGTTTCTGGCCGAATTTAGGCTGACCCGTCAGAAAAGCTGCACAATGTCAGCAACTTCTCTGACAGGACAGAGGGCCCGCAACAGGCTGCTTCGAAACAGGCTGGAGAAAGGGTTGAACCCTCCGAACACCAAGCAGCATTAGATATCAGCGCTTAATCCCACCCCCGCGATGCGGCTGCCTCACGTCACCACCAGAGGACTGGTAACCGTGCCAATCCAGACACTGCTCTTTGCTTTATGTTATCATCACACAGCATGAGAGCAGCGTCCGGACTGAATTGGGCAGGCGAAGTTAGCACCCATTAGGAGACCGGTGGGGATACAGCTGTGATTCCCCCTGGCTCACCAGTGAGCATGTGAGAGAGGCGGCTAGTGCGCATGTCAGGCTGGCTGCACACAAGGCTGCCATCCAACCCGAATTGCGCACTGCAACTTTGAAGAGTGAGTGACTGGCGCATCTGTGCAACATAAAGTCTATTTAGCTCTTCCCACTTTCCTCGGGGACTTAACAACTGGCCCACGGCTGAAAAAAAGCCGACTCCGTGGCCAGGAAAAAAAATAATTGATGGAGTTTTACGTTAATACTGGAGATGGGGGGCCACAAATAGGTGTCGGGCCGCAAATATAGGGGGACGACACCCCACCCTCTCAAAGAGGGATCGCCCCTGATTAGCGTCTGTGTCCACGTCGCTCATGCCCACTCCATTTCTAGCTGACAGGGCCGGTCCTAGAACTTCTGGGGACCCGGGTAAAAGAGAAGATGTGAGGACCCTCTAATTAGCATGTAACATCACAAGAAGTGACATCACAGAAAGTGACATTGCAGGACTATTGATCTTATTTGGCATCACTGAAGAGAGCTAATGTGGATATCAGTAACATGGACAAAAAGATAAATATATAAAAGTGAAATAAGTCCATATATTTGAAAACTGTATTAAATGGATTACGTTTGTCACATTGGATGGAAAAGCTAGGTGCAGGTCTCAAAAAGATGGATATTTTTTACTCCATGTTTCCAGATTCCATGATTGTTTCTAGATGAGTGCATGATAAAAATTCCAGTTCTGTCTCATAAAGGGGAGAGATCCTGTTGAGGTAATGAGTGGCGGGATCATTCAAAATATAAAATTAATCAAGAGAAAAACCCTCACACCATGGATATAATCGCAAATTTCAAAAGGCTCTGTTATCTTTCCGTGCCATTATTGTGCCACCTTAGGATGACATTAATACTTAGTAAGTTGTTTTAACGTAAATCCTCTCACACGCACATGCTAAGACTCGTAGGACAATCTATTATGTGTGGGCTCTTTACTCGCCAATATTATGTTAAGTGCAAAAACACAACACATATATTACAAAAATACAAGACACCATTGCAAACAAATAATGATTGCACATAAATTTTAAAAAAAGACTTTGAACCACTGAGACCACTACTAAATCATACATTGACTTGAAGGTATGCTGCAGATTCAAGGGGTTTTCAAATCAATGTTTTTGATTTGGTGTTAGAACTGTAGGAAGTGGTAGTGGCCAGCTTTAGCGCTGGTGGAGCCCTGTGCGACAATGTTTGTTGGTGCCCTCCAATGACTCCCTCTGCCACGGATTCCCTCAACAGTGCCCCTCAAGTCTCCGTAACCACATTCTTGCTCAGATGCATTTAATTTGATTTACAGCGCCACTGATACCAGTGTTGGGTGTCAGAGCACTTTACATCACACACATTACACAGAGAAAATCAATCATACGTATGTAAAACACTGTCTAGGAAATGTTACATAAGACAAAGGACTACAAGGTGTAGGAGTCACATGACAATCATACTAGTAGGCAGTATAGTTTAAAAGTGATTGGTCTGGAGAAACACAAACTATGAATTTAGAACGTAATATCATGGTTGGGGGTTCTCTTCAATAACCAGAATTGATTTCTATCCAAATGAACCCTTTTTGCAACATTAGGATAATCAAAGACTGGTTAAATAACCAAATTTATACCTTGCAGTTTGCATGCAGCTCTAAGATGACAGTTAATAGCTCACTGTTCTATGTTAAGATTTTTGACTTATAAACTGCAAGTAACAAAAGGATCTCACTGACAAAAGCAGTAACCCACTGACCTATTTACATTATGTGCACTTTGTGATCTGCATGGTACATGTTCTTTGCAGAAAGGACATTAACCCTCTGCGCTTACTTTTCACGAGTCAAAACTTCCACTTGACAAAACTCCATCTCTCTCTAAGAAGAACATTAATCACCGGAGTTATCATGACATTTTTATTGTTGCTGAAAATTGCTGGAGGCCAGGAAGGAGGCAGCAAGTGCTTTTAAAAACATAATATACTTGCAAACAAGACGCCCCCACCCGAAGTCAGCGACCGGTGCGATCGCACCGGTCGCACCGCCCTAGAGCCAACCCTTCTCAAGGGTCCTGTGACCTCAGTGACAAAGTCACTGTTGCTCTAGGGTATGCTGTTTCATAGGCCTGCCCGCAAGACTGGAGGTGAACTTCAGCATGGATTGTGGTGGACAGGCCTTCAAGGTTAACCCACACTTGCCACCGCTAGGGTCCACCTGCTGGTGCTAAGACACCAGGGCTTCTAAAGTCTTGCGGGGCCTTCTAAGGTCTAGCATGGGAATGTGCTCCCTCAAGAGAGTGGTCTGGGGACTGGTTATGACGGCTGAACCTGGTTCCCCAGTCCAATATTCGTCAGCTCTGATGATAGTGCCACATCCTACTGAGAGAAACTCGCACTGCCTTCAACTAGAACCCAATTGTGCCCCGCTATAATCACCTGGATGTGACTCAGTTCAAATTACGCACTAGACAAGAGTAATATGCTGCCTAAAAAAAAAAAGTAAAAACATCCTGGAAAAAGCAAACACTCATAGGGAATGCAAGATTAAGTAACACATGTGAAATGTAGGAAGGAACAACATGGTTACCTTAACGCTTTGGCACTTATTATTCAGAAATCAGTGAGTGCTTTTGCCTGAAAAGTTAAGGACATGGCTACAGGGCCCAGAAGGGACCCATTTCAATGTCCATTACTTATATCCATACAAAACATAGGCAGTATGGTTTAAAAAGACCACATCCGTGAACACAGAGCCACGGTATGCATTTTATTTTCCAATCCACTCATCAACCAGGTATAGCAGTACATCCAGGAATGGTGCACTTCCTCACCCGGGGAAACAATGTTGTTCAAAGAAAGAAGAGAAAATAAAAGTAGCGCTTCACTGGCAAACTCTGTAAAGTAGCGCTAATGTGTTTAAGGTGTGAATAAAATCAATCTGGCCACTTTGCGACCCACTCTGTCTTGCTTTATTTCGTTATTTTTCACATTTTGAAACTTTTATTTCTCTCCTTCCCGTGGCTGCACTTTGCAATAGAAAAATGTCCCAAAAAGACATTTCCAGCAAAGAGTTTTTCTTTTTTGGTCAATTTCACGGAGGAACAAATAAATGAAAGGAGAAGAAAAAGGGAGTAATGGCTACAAGGCCCAGGGAAGGGGGCCCCCACACCTAGACCTTACAGCTTGCTCAAGCGCTTCGAGGCCCAGGGAAGGGGGGCCCCCTCCACTGGGCCTCGAAGCAGTAACAAGGCATTTTGCACAACACTGCCCTAGCACCGGCAGTTCTACATACATTTTAAATGCGCATTCACATCAAAGCAATCTTTGCTATGGATGATGCAAAGGTTACAAAAGCCAGTTGATCTGGCTGCTCCCTCCTCCCCTCCCCTCACCCACCTCTCCTTACCTGTGTCCGGCTGGTCCTGGAAACAAAGGGGCCTTCTGTCACCTAGCAACAAAATGCCGAAAGGGCGCCTAGAATGGCCGGTACTTAACAGAGGCGCTGCCCTGCCCCTGACACTGTGAGCCAACATTCTGTTTGCTCCTTCCCCCCACCCCTGCACCCCCAGGAATGCCACCACGCCAGCAAGTCAAGACATTTCACATTTTTAATGTGATTGTGTGGGGCAGGGGGCCCTGGAGGAGCAGTTGGGCTAACTGTGAAAGTGCGGCCTTTCACAGTAAAGCGGGCCCCCTGTTTTTCAGCTGAGCGCGAGGCCCTGGGCAGCTGCCCACACTGCCCATGCCTAGTGCCGGCCCTGCTAGTTGAAACACGTTCTTGTGGCTTTCACCAACATCATATCTCAATTCAAGATCATCTTGTTCAATGGGCTTTGGACATTGCCCAATTTAGCTTACTTTTTCCACTTGATTCCCATGGTACCCCTGTTCGTGCCACAAGGGAACTGGAGCTGTCTGCAACAGTTGACTTGGGTTTGTGTGTCAAGATTGTAGGGGTGGTTGTAGTGAAGGTTTTCTGTGCTGCTCTACTTAACAATATAGGAGTACTGCAGAGGGGTGGTGCAGAAGCATAGTCTAACAGGCAGCATTGGTGTATAGAAATCAGTTTTGAATTGTTGCAGCAGCCTGTTCGGTGATGTAGGGATTGTTGGGCATGGGATGCCTTGTTGATTTCTATGAACTGGTGAAGAAGTGCCGCAAAGAGGTATTTTTATTTCTCCACAGGAGCCTGTTCTGTTTGGTACTACAATAATGGAGAACATTCGTTTTGGAAAGCCAAGTGCTACTGACGACGAAGTACAAGAGGCAGCACAGCAAGCAAATGCTGATGACTTCATTAGGAGCTTCCCTGATGGCTACAACACAGTTGTTGGTAAGTTCAAACTTTCATTTGGTCTCTCCCAGGCTCTGCAACCCAGGGGATTGGAAACCTGTGGGTAATGACTAGAGGAACTAGGGGAATTACAGATGGTGGTGAATCACAGTTAGTTGCACCAAGTCACAGAACTTGACTTTGCCAGCGCCCGCCCTCGCTGTCTCCTTTGCTGCAGTGATTGGTCAACCTCAACCGCTCCTCCTTGTGATGCTTACTTTGCTCAGTGGTGAAGGTGGAGCGATGACATCATAATGCTACAAATAAAACAGAGTTTTATAAACATTACATCCAATGTATGGCAATTAATTTTTTCATTTTAACAACAAAACTTGGTATTTTGGCAGTAGAGTTGCTCAGTAGCACTTTTGCTTCTAAATTCCAGTGAAAGGGGATGGAAGGGGGAGGTTTGCACTTGATACACAGACATAATGAGGGAAAGGATTGATAGGAAAGGGCCATTTCTGTTACCCACTCATCTGATTCCCTTCTCTCCATTGCAGAAGTCTGTCATGGTTCTGCCAACTTAAAAGGCATAAAAACTTAGCACCACTATATTGAAATGCATTGGATTTCAATCGTAAAGTGGTCTCTCCATCAGTTCTTAATACACATGTAAAGAAATGGGCATACATCATTGCTTCTTTAAGCGAGAGTACACCGAGGCAAATAAAAAAAGTTTTGCAAGGTCATAACGCTTACGGGAGAGTATCCCTTATAACTGCAGAAGGTTTGCACTAGGAAATTACAGAGACTAGTGAGATAATTCCCAACTTAAACATCATATTCAATATTCCCAAATGACTGAGAGTAGGGATTTCTTCGAGATACTGCTCACAATACCCTCACACATTTGATCCCTGTTTAAAATGTTTTAACAATGAGCAGAAGCTTTTTCGTACATAATCTTCCTCTGCTTCCCCCCATTATTTCTAGCTGGTGGACTCTGGGACTTGTCTTCTGCTATAATTGCACTAAAACTGGTTAGTTTTACTCCATATAGTGGTACACTTTTTATTATAATCACCAGTTAGCTTTGTACACACTTCAGAGTAATAAAAAAATATTAATATCAGAAATCTTCGAAGACAACCATAAATCACTTCTCTGCCCTGGAGCAAATAATTGTTAACGAGAATCAATTTTTAAATATTCAATAATATATCAGGATATGATAGTAACTCAATAACAAATGTGTTGGAAGAGCAGTATGCCACCAGAACACTGGTTATAGTTATTCCTTTGCAGATAGCAACAATGAAGTCACAAGAAGTGCGACCTCTCATGCCTTATGAGAGTTCTTCCAGAAACCCCCCTCTGCACCCATCTCTAGGGTGGATCTCATCAACCTGAGCTTCATCCCTCTGTCTGCAAACATTCACCCAGCAGACAACGTCTCAAGCCCATTACCCGCTGCCACCAATATCTGCAAATGGTCCCTAAATTACCCTGTTTGCAAAGCTTTGTCTTCCTGGGAACCACATTTACAGAGGGTTTTAATATGAAGCGTCCCACATTATTCTCATGAAATCCCCCCCACCTTCTTTCCAATAAACATGACCCTATCTGTTGGGATTTCTCTGACCAGACCTTCTCACCTGTGCCCAGTTTCCTCCTAACAGTTTCTAATCTCTAGAGTTTTGTTCCAGCACAAATGTCCTTCAGTAGATGCCGTTATAACCAAAAATCCCTTCTGTCCCTCCATCTCTCATCTGCAGATGTTCTTTTTCCCATATATCATCAGTTTACCAAAGAACGCTTGTTGTACAGTTCCTACTATTTCAGTTAAACTGTGCGTTTTGGCATCGTAAGCGTCAAAACTATGCGGGACTGAGTCCGTGCATACCTTCAGAATATGGTGACCTCAATCCGGCTAGCTCACAGTGCGACATCTGGACCTCTGAACCTCACAAGGTGCTGGATGGTGTGTGCAACCTTAGAACATAACAACTCTGGCTCCCCAAGGAAATAGTGGAAACAGATACTATCCTTTCGTTATTAATTCAGGCATGCCCAAAGGGAGACACAAGAAGTAGTCAATTGGCATTTCAAACATTTCTTGAAGCAATTGCATTATTGTGTAAAATAAGTGCCCTGAAATGATTAATAAAATGGAGCAAAACAATGTTGCCAGCATTACCAGAATGGTGAACAGAATGAAAAATTAAACCATCTGTTATTCAGCACCAAGATACCCTTTGCGGTGAACGTGCACTCTACAAATACACATCTTATGTTATCGTAACTTTGCTTATATTAGATATGCATACATGCAATTGCACTCCTACCTAGTGCTGCCTATCCTATAAAGCATAGAGTTTGTGGATCTGCCAACATGTCCCAGAGTGGTCTAACTCCCCATTTATCTGAGGGTATGTGTGATCTGGGAGCCCGTTTTTGGTGTAGAGCAGGTCACTGTCCTTCTCAGGATGGTAACGGGATTCAGCTGGGCTGGAATTCCAGCATGGGCCGACCTTGACAGTGCCAGCAAAATGTTCCTCTCCCTGAACAAAGGAGTGGGAGAGTTTTTATAATAAACCTCACCAATACTCTCCATGCAGAAGTTCTAGTCTGGCTGTTATTGTTTATTCTACTTTTGCAGAGCAGTCGCCGAACAGACACCAACAGACAAAAAAATGTTGCGCAGTGAACTTAGGGGCCAGATGTACAACCACGGAATTTGCGACTCGCAAATTGCGTCGCATTTGCGACTCGCAATTTGCGACTCGCAAATTGGGATGTACAACAGTGTCTGAGACACTGTTAGCAATTCCCAATGGGGTTGCAAATTGCATGCCTCATTAATATTATTGAGGCTGTCGCAATTTGCGACCCCATTGGGAATGGCGTGCACTCCCAGGGATGGTGGCCTGCTGGGGTCAGCAGACCACCATGTCTAGGACTACATTTAAATAAAGCAGTTTTTTTTAAAAATGCAGCCCGTTTTCCTTAAAGGAAAACAGGATGCATTTTAAAAAAAATGAAACTTTTCAGTTTCATTTTTTAAGGGCAGGCAGTGGTCCCTGGGACCACTGCCTGCCCTTAAAAAATATTATTAGAGCCAGTCACAACGGGGAAGGGGTCCCCTGGGGACCCCTTCCCGTTTGCGAGTGGTTTACCACCCTTCTGTGAAGGGTGGTAAACTGCGACTGTTTTGCAACCGCAATTGCGGTTGCAAAACAGTCATACATGGTATTTGGGGTCGCTATTAGGAAGGGAACGCCCCTTCCTAATAGCGAGTCACAAAACACTATTTTGCGAGTCGCAAAGTTTTGCGAGTCGCAAAATATGGTTTGTACATGGCCAACAGGATTTTTGCATGCGCAAACTGGTCTAAGGCCTGTTTGTGCATGCAAAAATCTGTCGTACATCTGGCCCTTAGTCCTTGTACAGAATGTTCAAGGACTTGATAATATGCCAACGAAGAAGTGTAAGTGTAAGCACACCAATTTCTGAGAATATTATCCTCTACAGGTGCGCAAACAAATGTGTGTTAAAAGCCAACTTTAAACATGAACATGTAAATTGGTGGTGTTCAGTGCCCACGGCATATGTAACCACATGACACTCTTGTCTTTGTAATTTGTGTTGTGTTTGTTATTCAGTTTCTGATTCTGAAGGTCCTAGCTTTACAAACGTTCTCCTTCTATGCATGTTTCGCAGATGGCCTTGTATACTGTGTCTGCAGCCCTCATCCTCTCTCTCTCTTTCCTGTAGGTGAGCGTGGGGTTACTCTGTCTGGGGGACAGAAACAGAGAATTGCCATTGCCCGGGCTCTCATAAAGAACCCCAGGATCCTGATCCTGGATGAAGCTACAAGCGCCCTGGACTCTGAGTCGGAGTGGGTTGTTCAGCAGGCACTGGACAAGGCCACATCAAACCGCACAGTTCTGGTCATTGCACATCGACTCAGTACAATTTTTGGGGCTGATCTCATCGTCGTGCTGTCTGACGGGAAAGTGATTGAGGTAACTGTGAGCTATTTGTGAATCATATAATGCATGAGTGTATTTACTAAGCAGTCTTCCTGTACTACTCCAGATGTTTTGGTCTGATGGTGTTACTAATACTCCATAGAATCCTACCAAATATCTCCTCCCTTATCATTCTCCACCAGAAACAAAACCTGCTTCTTTGGGGGTGGGAAAACAGCGTTTAAAGCCAAAAAGAGGGTGGCATATAAACCCTCCTTTAGTATATTCCAGGAATTCAGCAGAGAATAAGCAATGCTTGATGATCTAGTCACTAGTTAATGAAAAATCTCTTGATAATTCTGTGATTGATTACAACCAGCGAAACAAAAGTATTAAAAAGAGAAGAAGTTATTCACCCATGTTTACTCCAAAACCTCTAAATGCAATAATATTATCTTATGGTAATGTTATTAATCTACTGCGGTGGCTGTATTTAAAAGCAACATCTAAATGAAGTCTTTAGATAAAAAGGGAGTCCTCTCAGGTCGCAGAATAAGGGAGAAAGGGAAGAAATATGTATCACACAAAGCTATAGTAAACTATTGGCACAAATCAGGAAAACATGCCCTCTTAGGGTCACAAAGAGGAGAAATTTGATCTTTGATACCTTACTGTGCAAAAATGTTTCCAACTTCTACATGTTCTAGTCTACTTTCTCCATACCTCTTGATCAGAATGTCAAATTTAGCTGAACGACGTTTCAGGAAATGTTATTGAGTGGGCAAACTGTTGGTGATGCTGCTGAATGTGGATCTAGAAGATGGAGGTTCTAATCCCAGGGTTCTCAAGTGAAACGCACATAAAAGCAGTTCCTTCATCAGTTTACAAACTTCTGAGTTCCCTGATCTTGGTGAGAGAGGCTCTGATGTTTCTAGGTCTCTTAGCCTCCTTTATCCACCTTTTCGATTCTGCCAGGTGTCCCTTGTGGCTCTACAGTGGAATCTGAAGTTCCAGTGGGCCCAGCATCAAGGAAATCTATTGCATGCCATCCAGATTCTGGTGGAAATAGCTCAGTTCTGCGTTGGTGGCTCCTCAAACGCAATTGTTCTTGTGGCAGGCCCTTTTCCCTTCCCTTCCATTTCCCACATTATGGTGGTTGATGGATGCTCCATTGCTCAGTTGGGGAAGTCCTCTGCGGGAGGTGGAGACAAGAAAACACTGGTCTCCAATGGGAGGTCATCTCCACATCAGTCTGTTGGAGTTGCATGAAGGCCTGTGGTCAATCAGGGGGAGACGGGTGCAGGTTTTCACAGACCACACCATTGCCTTGTGGTATTGCTGCAAGCAGGGCAGAAGGTGGTCCTTAGTTCTGTGTCAGGAGGCTCTGCGCCTCTGGAGTTATTTAGAGCAAAAGGGCAATTCCTTGATCGTGAACCACTTGTCTGTACCCTTGAATGCCAGAGCAGACAAGCTAAGCAGTCTGCATTTGGCAGATCACAAATGGCATATCCATCTCAAAGTGGCGCAAGGCATCTTTCAGCTGTGGTGAGAACCCCGGCTAGATATTTTTGCCACCATCAAGAGCGTGCTGTGTCAAACATTTTATGCGATGGAAATTCTGTGAGTACATGTGCTAGGAAATGCATTCCAGCACGGCCAGTTCTAGGATTATCGGGGCCCCCGGCAGAAAGGGAATGTGCGAGGCCCCTCTAATTTACATAAATGACACTTTCAGTGCTCCGGAAGCTGTTTTGTGCAGACTCCTCCTGGGCCGCAGCTCCTACTCTCAGCCACCTACAAGCACCTCTTTTGCAGCTCCTATCGAGCTGAAGGTGTGAGAATTGCTTGTGGGCTGAAAGTTAAAACTGTGTGGGCGCTAAAGTGCTGGACATAGGGCGTCCCGCAGTGTCTGAATGGGCAGCTGGGCAGGAGCCTAATTGCAGGACAAACCTGCAAAATGTGTCTCTTTGCAACTGGGACAAGAGAAAGTATCTCCCTCCCCTAGGCCTCCCCTCACCATCCCTGAGAGGCCCAGGGAGGGGGCCCCCCTCCCATGGACCCAATTGCAAGGAGACACCTTTCTTTCAGTTGGATCGGCAGGGGTACAAGAGGACCGGTTGGTTGTGTGTTGCACAGGTGCGGGACCCCATGCTGGTGGACTGAGTGCGAGGCCCTGGGCAGCAGCCCACACTGCCCATGCCTAGCGCTGGCCCTGCATTCCAGCTGTAAAAAAACCCGGGACTTCTGTATACTTTTGTGCCTTTACTGCTCCTTCCTTGAGTTTTGAAAAACATCTGGAACGTCAAGACCCAAGTCATCATACTGGCTTCGTATTGGGCCTGGAACTTCTGAGCATTAGCATCTGCCCTCTGATTGGGTTACCGCTCTGAAGGATATTATTTTGCAGCAGGAGGGCAGGGTCCTTCACCCAACCATTGCAATCTACACCTCAATGTGTGAAGATTGAGTGGAAGCAGTTGACTGTGTTTGATCTGCCACCTGAAGTGGTGGATGTCATCCTCGCTACCAAGCACCCTTCCATAAAGTCCATTTATGCTGGGCACTGCAACCATTTTGTTGTCTGGTGTGGTGTCCAAAAGACTGAACCTTTACAAACCAAGCTGTTGAATGTTCTTTTGTTTGTTATGACTTTGACCAATCAAGGCCTTGCAAAGGGCAATATTAATGTTTTTTGTTGCCCCTTTCAGACCTTCTATGTTTTCCAGACAAACCATTCGTGTTTAAATCACCTGTTGTGATGACATTTATTAAAGGTTTGACAAACTTTTTCTCCCAAACTGTCTGTGATGCCACAGTGGGGCCTTAATTTGGTTTTTACATTTCTCATGTTTACGCCCTTTCAGCTGATGGATAACAGTTCGTTACTCCTAACTTTAAAGTCTGTCTTCCTCATTGTGATTACCTCAGCTCATTGCGTGAGTGAGCTTCAGGCATTGTTGGTGCAACTGCTTTACAAGACCTTTTTCTTGAACAAACTGAGAACTCGGGCGGCCTTCTTGCCTAAAGTCATGACTCCCTTCCATGTTGAATGTACAAAAACCCATGGCAACACAAAAATGTAAAGTTAGTGTCCTATCTAGATAAAGGGCTCACAACTAAATGTGTCTAGGGTGAATACAAAACATGTTTTTTATTAATGATCAACAAGGTAAAAAATATTATTAAAAACACATGATTTATCCAATGTCAATGCTATATTGGTGTACATATGCAATACTTTATAATTTGGCATGAATACCAACAATCATGTCCAACATATATCTCAAGATTCGTATTGTCAAACATTCATCACCCAGACACAGCTAACAGAGTACATTAAATCTCCCTTCCACATTGAGCAATAGTTGACCTTGCCAGGTTCTTTGACCCGCTCACCCCTCGAAAAAGGAGGAGAGGCTTCATTGATTGGACCCAAAAAGAATGTTAAACTTTTTTTATGGATCTTACCAAAAAACATAGGGGGAGATTTACTAAGATTGATGCTGTGTTTGTGTCACAAAAGTGACACACATCTGTTAAAAATCTGTTTTTTCCGATTTACTTTCCAGTGCTAAACTTGTTTAGCACTGGAAATAACGTGAAAGTATTGCAAAGCAGCGCTTAGCGCCAAGGGGGTGTACCATGGGTGGAGCATGGGCATTGCCATGCAACCACCCAAGGTTTCTAACGCTAAACCCAATTTACTAAATAAAGTAGACATGGTTTAGGTTCAGAAAACTGTGCCCTTTTGAAGTAGGCGCAAGGAAGGAGAATTGCATTAATTTCTCCTTCCTTTTCCGACTTTGTACGTGTGCTGCACTGTACAGCACACATACAAAGAGGGAAAATGGTTTAAGTCACTCTATGCATAGTATTTTGTACTGGAAGGGTACACTTCCAGTACAAAACCTATGCTAGACTCACAGAGACACCATGGCACAAAGGTGTCTCCGTGGCGCACAGCAGCTGATTTCAGTGCCGGTGCAAGGGAAAGAGGAGGAGAGTGCCATATTTCGGTAAATTTGGCGCTCTCCTACTTTTCATGCAGCGCAGCATTTGCGGCTGCTAAACTGCGCTGCTTGAAAAAGTGGGAAATTTGCCCCACAGTGTGGACAATCTGCTTCTTGGGGGGTTCTCTAGGGCAAAGAAAAGGAAAACTGTGCAGAAAAGGACCCTGCTGAGGTATCTGTATTAAGATCTTATATGCACTGGCCAAGAAGTAGCCTTCGGAAGGCTTGAGATCCCATTCCACCAAGGCTAAGGCTGCTACCTCTGTATTGACACGTGGAGTGTCTGTCCTTGCCATCTGCCAGGCTGCGACATCAGCATTTGTGTATACGTTCACAAAGTACTACTGCCTTGTCAGCCAGGTCCAGCGGGGTGGTCATTTCACCTGCTCGGTCCTGTAATAGTTTATAGCCGAGTCCACTCCACAGAACCTCCATCTGATGAGGCACTGCTCTAAGGTGAGGACTATGTGTTTAGAAGTGTCCAGAAGTAACACCCTATGTGGTGGAAACTATCTAACCGCAGGTTCCTCATTGCTCTCCCACCTCCCCATTGTCTGGAGTGGTCACTTTTAACCATCTAAAAAATCTGCACACTGGTACCAACAATTGTTAATACTTTGCTTCTGAGGGTTCGGAAAGAGAACAATAAGAAACTGACATCAGCATGTAGGGGTGGCACTTACATGTGGCTCCACTCTGTCACTTCTAGGGCGATACGGAGCTAATGCGGAGCCACGTGGCACTACATAGAGGCACGCTGGAGCATTGCTGGCAAAGAGTGGCTGGATCCAGTCTGGTGCCTGATGGGGGTATTCTAAGATGAGGAATCTTTGGTTAGGTAGAGTATTAACAAGAACAAGCATTTGCAATACAATAGGTCTCGCATTTACTCGAGTTTGAGCTATTGGCATTGTAAATGACAATGCCTTTTTTTTCTTTTTTGGTTTTTAAAGCCAAAATAAAAAGGCATTGTCCTTTACAATGCCAATAGCTTAAACTTGCGTAAATGCGAGACCTATTGCATTGCAAATGCTTGTTTTTAGCAGATGCAAGCCTTTCATTTATCATCAACATGGAGGAGAGGCCAATATGCCCCAACATAAGCCAAGCCCTCAGTACCACCTACTGCAGGCAGGCAGATGTGCAATTGCATTGCTACACTAAGTATTAACATTGCTACAAACAGCATTTAAGTCCGTGCCACACAACTGATATGGTGTGGAACAGTGGCAGGTCCTTTGCAAAGGTTAGTCGACTTTTAGTTGCCTACTGCAGTAGTCATGAGTTAAACCGGTAGAGGGGAAACTTTTGCTCACAGTATGTGTGATAAAATGGCGAAATAGTGAAATTAGACTGCAACACAATGTGTTAAATTACACCATATAATTAGACTTTTTTGTTTCAAAATTTAGGGACACACACCACTATGTGTTTCTACGTCGCTACAATATTCCAGTGGCGCAGCACATAATCCAAGGTTCCTTGCTGCATAGTCACCCCCACCCCAGGATTTGGCTCTTAGATGCTACAAAGCTCTAGTAGCCTCGATTAATGGTAAATGAGATTAACATTGCAAAACACCCGGCCACGTACACAACTTGAACAAAATAAAGTGTGTAAAGTAGCCACAGGATCTCTTCAGGGTGGCCTCAACCTTTAACAGTCCCCAGCATAATGCACATTTGAAGTAGAGCATGATAACATCAGTAACACCCGTTACCATCCCTTCCAAAACAAAAGCAGTGGCCACGGGCACAAGCATCCCAGTCCCCAGAAGAGCGCACAGCCCTTACAGTCCAAGCAGCATGGCGTCCTTGTTGTAACGCCAGTCACAAAGCTTGGCCAGAGTCTAATGAATCGTAATTTGGATCTATCCCAATTGACTGACAATCACAGGTCCTGACACCACTGAACTCCGGCGCAATTCTCTCCATGCTCCCTTAAAAAAATGTACTTCTATTTATTAGTCTTATTCCTAACATGAATCAAATAAGGATTGTTCCAACCCTGTGCCACCCTCAGGAAAAATAACCATTAGTGAGGGCAAACCACTGCACTTCAGGCCTGCTTGCGGGATCAAATAAACACGATCTCAGGCAAAATGCGTTGCTCAAAACCTGGCCGCAGGCTGAATAAACAAACATCAGAGCATGCAAAGTTCTGCGCGCCATGATGCCCCAGTAATAAGCACAGGCTCGGCACCACGTTCCAGGCCTGACCTCCCGCGAGCCCAGCTCCATGCCAGGAAATTAAACTATACATACAGCCCTCGAAATGCTCCATAATCCGGTTCTTTAACAAAAGCGGTCACGTGCACCGGTTCCCGTAAGAAAAATAAAAGAGGCCAACAATGAGCCAAAGTACTGACTGCACATGCTTCTGCACAGACACTCTACCATCCTGTGCCAGCTCTCTAGTCCTCCTCAGTGCTGCCGGACGATGTAAAAAACAAGCACGAACTACTTTAAAAACAAGCATTTGCAATGCAATAGGACTCGCATTTACGCGAGACCTATTGCATTGGAAACGGGAGTGCGGGCGTGCGAGAAGGCATGAACGGGAGTGCGGGGGGGGGGAGGGCGGGGGGCCGAGAAGTCACGGACTGCGGGAGGGGGGGGTGGGGGGAGAGTCATGGGATGAAAATACCGTTGAAAGTAAAGAGGCCAGTAGCCATGGAAGGATACAAATGACGTCATGGCCGTCATGAGGAGGGACTAACAAGCCTAAAACCAATCAGGAAGCAGTATTTAGGACCTAAGCCAATTAAAAAGATGGGTGGAGAGTGTGCGGAGCGTCCACTGAGCTTCCACGCCATACTGAATACTGCATGCCTCGCAAAGCGAGCAGCGTATGCGCGCTGCCGCTATAGGCTCGACCTAAAGAGTGTTACCAAAAATAAGTAACTTGTTCTGCTGGTCTAACATTACAGATGCATTGTAGGCTTCTGGCTGGATATATAGTGTCACATATTAAATATTCTATTTAGTGAGGAGCATTTCTATGTCCAGAACGTGGATGAAGTGTAAAAGAGTAAAAAGGGTTCTTATGTAGCGAATCCAAGATTGTCCTGGAGCAATGTCCACTTATTTATTAAGGATTGATCAGGAGGTCATCAGAGGCCTGAAGGCCAATGTTTTAAAAATAGCAATAATACACTGCACAAGTGTCCGTGCAACACTAGCGAAAGGTTCTTGCATATCAAAGAATTAGGCTCCATAGATGTGACACAGCCAAGAGGCAGTGGTGGTCACCTAAAGCGTAATTCCCCACAATGAAATGGCTGGGCTTACGTTCCACCTATTTTACTTTGAAAAGGAGTAATTGGGGACAAACTTGTTGGAGAAGGAGGGGTAAAGAATATTTTCTGTACTTCTTTATTTGAAAAAAAGGTGGTATTCTCACAAAGTACTTTACTTGCTGCAGCACTGACATATAATTTTTCATATTCGAGTTATAGGGTAACCATAAGAATGAACTCACATTTGTGAGGAGTATAAAATATTACCAGTTCTCACTTCCGGGATCAAGCCAGCCATGAGAGGGTTCATAAAATGTCCTGTGTTTGTAGCTGCAGCTCTAAGCCTAGAATCAATCCACGCATAAACATATCCTAATATGATCTGAAACATCAACAGCACACCTTCAAGGATTGTGGTCATCATCTGGTTTTAAGAGTGAGCTTAAGTCCAATCCAAATTCCAATCAAATTCAAAACTTCTATATTGTAGGATATTCATTGATGGTTATAAATATTAGTATAATCCCCAGCTCCATGTGGGGAGCCAGGAAAACTTTATTTCAAATATATATATGAATAGAGAGGGTGAAAAATCTGATGTGCATATGTACCAGATTACCCACAAAAGCCTATCAAATGCAAGATTTTCTGAATTTTTGACAGTTTATTATACAAAATATCCTTTCTCAAAATTGCGTTGTAGTAAATACTTTGCCAACTTCTACCTAACATGTCTAAGTAATGTTAATAAGAGCAGCCTAACAGGTTTACATTGTAAGAGTTAAAAAATAAACCACCCTCTCATTATGGTTCCTGGGCTTACTGCCCATGAATTCTTGCACTGGCAGTTACCTTTTTTCTAAAGGCTCATGTGAGTGGGATACTCGAACCCTATGTGACTTTCATATATGTTTATAGCAAATATATTTTCTCAGAAATCTTTCTTTTTCGATTTCATTCAATATTTTTTTCACCTTGGAAGCCATGAGAAGTGTTTGCTGGATTTTTCCTGGGATTTTTCCTGTTGTCATGCTTTCACTATTTGCCAAGTACATTCTTTAGAAGAAAAAAGCCTGCTTCATACCAAGACCAAATACATTCTTCCCACCTTGAAGGAATGTGAACTGTAAGTAAAACTTTCGAAAAGGACCTTAAAACATAGGGAAAACAACAGCCTTCATGGAATATTATAAGACCTGAAAGCAAAAAGGAAAAAAGCCAACAGGCCATCCTGAAAGCTCTCCGTCTCCACTGCAATGGTGCCTGCAACCCCAAAGGATCCTCAAAATGGGAGTTCCAATAAGTGAAGAACAAAACCAGAGGAAACATGAAAACATGGTCATCAACATTCCTATCCGAATTATTCCTGTTGTCTGCTGAAAACTTCAACGTCAGCAAGTACCTTGGCCTCAACAGGCTTGTCATTCAGAATTGGCTTGCTGTTGAAGACCCATTATCAGCACCATTCACGTAAGTCCTTGACGTCGAAGAATTCCAGAGTGACATCAGCATCACATTCCCTATTAATTCACTCAGTGTTGCCACACTGTCATGAAACCGCTCGACGTCACCAAAATTGATGTTGAAGTTTTCGACATCCTATAAAGGTAAGCAGTGTGACCCTTGGGTGGGGCCATTCACCATAATAAGAAATGTATGCCTCCAGTCGACCATCACTCAACAATTCTACTTTATATATTTGCCTAATACATAGCACTTCTGTTATCTAAATGTTCTTGTAATTCATTTCACACTTTTCAAATAATATGGCATAGCTCAACCACACACATTAAAATCAAATTTCAATTCAATTCAAATTCTTTATTTCGATTCATTTAGAACCATAAAAGATACACATAAAATCGCATTCCAATAATTCAAATCAATTTGTAAAAGATATAAATACTATACATCGCAATAAGGGCTTTTAGGACGAATTTGTAAAGCGCAACCTGTCCCTACTACAGCCAATAAAACTATATAATATCTAATAAATATCTAAAATACAGGCATTTATATTCATAAAAACATTTTGTTCTAATCCAATGACACTTGTCTATTTATTGTACTTCCTCACAGGGTCCCTTTTCACTTCATGGTACCTCAAATTCCGTCAAATACTGTCATAGATTTGCATATTTCAACTTCCCAGAGCTATAATAAAACATACAATGCTATATGCAAAATTAAGGTGCGTGTGCAATTTATCTCTATTATGCTATTGTTTACCAAAGTGTCCACAATTAAAGCTTTAGTCCTGCTTTGGCTCTTATAAGATTTACATTGAATAGGTACCTGCTTACGCCAAAGACAATTACTTGCAATGTATCAGTTTTCAAAATTCTCTCTGCCTCTTTGCAAACCCTGATGTTTAAGTTTTTGCAAATGGGTATGATCCATTTCTTCCTCGGTGTGCTATACGACGGGCAGAAAAATAGTACATGCAGATCATTTTCTTTGGCTCCACTTTGACACAGAACACACAATTCGTTACTTTCGCTTCCAGGGTTACTACGCCATCTAGATCTATTAACATTTGTTTGTAGCACCCCATATCTAAACTTTACATATAAGGACTTAGCTAATTGTGGGTGCACCTCATCCATAAATGGCTCAAAACTTGGTACATCTTTAAAGAGAAGAAACTTGGTTGTAAGTGACCCATTATTAGGGCTGTGTAACATGCTATTTTGGATATAAACCCAAAAAGTTATTTTTAGCAGTTTCTTTGATATTGATGTCAGCTGGGTCGGATCTTCCCAGAGATGCGGTATACCCAACTTTGAGAACCAAGAGGAAATATGCTTCAACCATGGAATATCCCTACTCCTATCGTTCTTTAATATCTCCTCTAGACCTTCCCTATAATGTTTCAGTTCCGGGGTTATCCATAATCTTACCCAGAATAGGAGTGGTCTTAATAGAGCGACATGGTCAGTGCTTTTAACATTCAGGTCCATGGTGATTGGAATCAGAGGAGTTCTTATAGGGAGGCTTAATATTTTTCTAAAAAATTTATTTTCTCCCAATTCAAAATTCTTTTGCAATAAGGCCCCCAAATTTCGGCCCCATAAAGGGAGGCTGATTGTGCTTTATGTTTAAAAACCTCCAAGGCTGGTGAAACTGCTTTCGAAACACTGCCTTGGTGTTTTTTGGCTATCGGTACTGTATTTTGGAGGAGGATTATCTTGTTTTTTTCCAATTGTGGTTTCCAACACATCTTTGTATCTAGGGTGATACCCAAATAATTAAAACTTTGTACATACTCTAGTTTTTAATTATTTAATACTAGATTCTTTTTAAAAGATCTATGCGGATTTATTGCCATATACTTGGTTTTGCTGGAGTTTATTTCAAGGCCTTTTGTGATGCAGTATGTATAAAAACGGTCTATTAAACATTGTAATCCCTTGGGGGTCTGTGATATTAGTATGGTGTCATCAGCAAATAATAATGCTGGCACCAAATCTCCCCCCAACTTAGGAGCGTCATTCGCACAACCATACAGATAGTCGGGGATATCATTTACATATAAAGAAAACAGGGTGGGCGCCAGTACACACCCCTGGCGCACACCTCTTCTTACGGGGATTCGCTTTGTGAGTTCGCCCCGTGGTCCCCATCTCACTTTTGCAAAATTTTCCTCGTGCAATCTCATAATTTGCACGAGCAATTCGCCAGGCACCCCTTGGCGTTTTAGCGAATCCCATAATAGGTTCTGAGGTATCGAGTCAAATGCAGCTTTCAAATCTACGAAAGCAATATACAAATGGCCCTTTCTTAGATTTACATACTTCCAGCAAAGGCACAAAAATCTAAATACTTGATCTATTGTGCTGGTTTTAATTCTAAATCCTGCCTGGAATTTTGAAAGCACATTTTCTTCCTCTATCCAGTCACTTAATCTATTTAAAATATGCCTGGCGTAAATTTTTTGTAAAATATCAATTAAACTAATTGGGCGATAGTTCACGGGATCATAGCGGTTGCCCTTTTTAAAAATCGTCACAATTTCTGCCCCTTTCCATGACTCGGGTATTGGCGTTCCCGAGGCTATTGCATTGCATAGGCAGTTAATATATGGTCCCCAGACACTAGTATCATGCTTTAGCAGGTCGCCTGGTATTTTGTCCGGACCGGGGGCCTTCCCTGGCTTTACAGCGTCAATGGCCAAAATAGTTTCCTCCAAACTAAAATGTAAATTGTCGATACTTGGGTTTGGTACTAAATCAACAGCAATATTAGACTGGTCGATTTCTACCGCTGCGTAAAGACTGGTGAAGTGTTCGACCCAGGTATTAGCATCGAGGAAAAGATCCTTAGTATCCCTACCTGACCTGTTCCCTTTTGCTATTAACCTCCAAAAGCTTAGCTGATCTTTTGTTTTCGCTGCGCTTATTAATTCTGACCAAATATCATCATCCCGAATTTGTTTTGTTTTAGTTAGGGTTCTTTTATATCTGATCCTATTCTCTCTTATTGAAATTATATTGTTGTTTTTTATTGCCTCAATTAATTCAGCCTTTGCTTCACGACACTCCTTGTTATTCCAAGGATTAATTCCTAATTTCTCATCTTGCTTGCTTCTTTTGCCCACCTTCGGAGTATTACTCACGAATGGATTTAATGCGTCTACGAGAGCATTGTGTACCTCTAGCATTCGGGTTGAGTCAGGTAGTTTATCAATATATGGCAAAAGAATATCCGCAAAGGTTTTATAAATGCATTCCAAAGAGTGGCTATTCCCTAGAATATGCGACCATTTAAGGGCTCGGCGGTTGTTACTTACTAGGGTTTCATCCACAAGGTTATTGCTTCCCTCGCTACATGAAGTCACAGGCAGAAATAGTTGCGCTGAGAGGGCCAGTTGTAGCGGTCTATGGTCACTCTCAGTTCTAGGCTCTATTATTAAGTCCAGGGCAATTGGCCATAACTCCATCGATACCATTATATAATCTATATTGCTCCTGGATTTGCCTCTACAAAATGTATACGCACTCGGTCTATCCGAGGGTAGGCGGCCATTACAAGCTCTTAGTCCGTTCCCTGTAGTTAATTTCATAATTTGTGCCACCGCCACAGTGCACGGCACTAGCTTGTCATTTTCTATATTGGGGATATTATTTGCTGCATCTTCACCCTCAAAGCGGTTTTCAAAACCCACCACTGGTTCAAAACAACAGTTCAAATCCCCCCAACAATTACCCGGGCCTTCGATTCTAGTGTATTTAAAAAGGAATCAAGTTGGTCTATCACTAATGATTCCTTGTATGCTGGGCTCGGTCTATTATAGATGTTAATTAAATATATCTTTTTTCCATCCCTTGCAGTTATTTTAATCCCGATCATATCATGGGATGGTAAGAAAATTTGGGTTATATCAACTTCAAGGCTAATCCTTACCCAAATAACTAGGCCCCCCGATGGTCTACCTCTGGCTGATGGAATGGCTTCCACATTAAATGTCTTATATCCTATTCTATGAGGAATTTCTAGTGCCCAAGTCTCCTGCAAAAGACAGATATCACTCTGCTCTATGTACTCATGCCATTCCATGTCTCTGAGATTCCTATTGAGGCCTGCTATATTCCATGAGACAAGGCGTATTTCCGGCCGTGAACCTGATTCATCATCAAGAAGTAGGTTATTACTCGCACTACAGTTAGATCTCTCAGGTGTTAAACTATTAATCATGTGGTCAGATGGAATCTCTAGGAGGTTGCCTTGGGTAGTACTTATATTCTCCTCCACTCGGTATTGGTTATTTTCCTCTATACTACCAAAATTTAGGGCATACTGGGGCACTTCCGGGCTATGAGCATTTATTAAACAAATTTGAACCTTTTTACAATTTTGCCAAATGATCCCAGATTTAGTATTTCCCTGATGTGGTATCTTTTGTTGTCAATCTAGTGTATCTAGGTCTGATAACCCCTGAAACCTATTTGAAAGTGCTACTTGGGTGCCGTCATTATTATGAAAGTTTTCAAGTAGGGGTCTATAGAAAAAGCCTAGTGGGAGGGCAGTGATACAACTGCCTTGGGTGGAGATTTCCTCATGCGTATTTAGTATTCCGCGTACCAACTGTGGTCGCCGAAAGTTTACTACTACACAATCATCTACCATATTTTTGGGAGATTTCCCTATCCACCCAACCCTACGGACCATGAGGATGTCTTTCGTGTTTGAGGGGTGAAACTTTTTCTGTTTGGTGAGCCAATCAACCGTCTTATTCCGTAAATTATGCCATGATTCTTTTTGCTCTCTTTTAAGGGGTGGAACCCCTGCTAAGATTAATGCATATGGGCACGAGGCCGGTGGTAGGCCTAGGACTTCATTGTTAGGTACAGGGTCTGTCCCTTTGGAGCTTTGTTTTTGACTTAGACCACTATGGATTTCAGATACATTAGGGATTATATGTGGGGTATTACTATTTTGTAACCCTCCTAGATTGTCTTGTGTATTCCGCGCTCTACCTAATTGGCCCGTGTCCCTACTGATCAGCTTTAACGTGTGATTTAGTGGTAATGACTCTTGAGACACATTACTCGTTTTGGCTTGCTCTACTAACAACCCCTCTGCTTGTGAAAATGGGTATGTCCCCATTGCTTTTTCAATGCGGGCAGTATTACTACTAATTTTTAGTTGTTCTATTGCACTATTCAACTGCTCTACCTTTATTCCTATTGGGCTAAGTTTTTTATCCATTAGGTCGCTAATCTGTGTTAACATTATCCCAAGTGCAGCTTCTAGCATTGATGCTATGGAGCCCTCTAAAAATGTCCTAATCTGTTCTATGAAGGATGGGTGCATGCCAAAATCTATCTCTGTCTGCGTACTAACTGTTCTGTTCTGGGTTTCAGTCTCAAATTGCTCCTCGGTATTGCGGCTTGAATTTACCATACAAACCTGCCCTCCTGTTTTCTTTGTTTTGGCTTTCCTAGGCCCATTTGTTTGTCTCTGTTTTGCAGATCGCCACATCTCCTTTGGTTTTTGAGTTACCCTTGGCGCACGCAACCTAGTTGCCATGCCCTTTTTATTCGGGCCATCTTCCATGGCTTCCACATCGCCCAAATAAACTAGGGATGGTATCGGTAAAGTTGGTGTACTTTGCTCATTGTGAACAATCACTGTTGGGCTTAACCTAGGTGACTGTAATATAGCCTTGGTGGTCGATGGGCTTATTTGTCTATATGTAGCTAATTTAGAGGGGTCAAGCGAGAGACGCCTCTCTGCTATCTGTATCTCGTGTGTTAAGAGAGACTCTGCTCTAATGATAAAGGCATCCAGGGTGCCAGCAGCCCCCTTGCGTCTATTTGAGCTCATACTTTTATAATTTATCAAACCGGAATTAGCACTTAATAATAATTCTCAAGTCCCAGCCAATTATTACGATATCCCGTATTGTTTGTAGAGTCCTTACCACACAGTATAATATTAATATGGGTTTTAGGGGTGTGGCCCAGTCCAGTCTCGTCCGGTCGCTGACGGGCGCAGACGGGCCCGCCCTTGGTCCGGGCTTCGTCAGGCGCGCGCCGCGGGTGGAGAGGCAGCGCTATAAGCGCGATGGCCACGCCTCTCCCTCACTCGCGACAGCTGCGTTGAGGAATGGTGCACTCTGGGGGTTGCAGTCCTCCCCAGAGTGTAGATGGAGGTACGGGCAGTGCGGGCAATACGGCAAGGCGGCGTGTCCCCTGGGACCCTCGTCCCACCAGAGGAGCTTTCAAAGAGCAATGACAGCGTTCCAAGCCGCAATCAAGCAGAAATCAGGCAGGTAACGTCTCCCCTAGGATATACTACCAAGGCCCTGATCTACACTGGGCCTTTCTGTTCAAATATAAGAGCTTTGCTTAACTTCACAGTATACTTTACCAGTCAGGCACAAGGATGGGTGAACAACAAATACAGTCAATCGAAATTACTTAAAATCAAGACTATAACCATCAAATAAAGCAATGGCGAGTTGTTCGCACTTAAAACTCCATAGGGATCAACGGTGTCACAGTACCTTTAAATTCGCCCCTTAAAACAGTTCTACACCCTGACCCCCAGATGTCAGAAGGGTAGCCCGGGTGCTTAAGTGGGCTCAGATTACACCTCCCACACAGCTGCGAGGGATTAGAGCCAGCCATTGCACTCTGGGACTTGGAGTCCCACCAGAGTGGATGTGAACGTCGTTGCCAGCGCGAATACAAGAAGAAAGCACCACAGGGATAGCAGATGACAGAGCAGGCAAAAAGAACAGTCTCGTCACCCTCAAGTTGAATTATTCTGCCCAGCAGCAGCAGTTCGAGCGTCCATTTATAAGAAAGGACTCAGAAACAAGCCCCTTTATTTGTGTGCCCCATTGACTATTCTCTTGCGTCTGGGTTGATCTACTGATTCTGTGGAACAAACTGGCAGCCTGGGGAATCCCAACTCCACTGTAACACGCTCCAGGTGTTTGATGACGTAGGAGGCAGGACGCGCTGAGACACGGAAACCGAAAATCGACGTTTGCTCCGAGTTCTGAGCTCCAAGGTCCGTGCTCCTTGCTCCGTGTTTCTGGCCCAGCTGCCCGCGTCAAATCAAATTTAAAGAAGTATGCTTATAAACAAAACAAGGCATTTGGATAAGTGATCACGTATCTACCACATTCACATACTCCCAAGCGTTCCCATAACGCAATGTGAAGTTAAGCATATACACTTTTACATTCAAAGTAATCACAGAAACATAGATAAATACTACAATTTTTAGTCCAAGGATTAGTGCAAGGGAACCTATAGTTTTAGAAAATGGTGCATCATGTTAAAAGAAAATTAAATTGAGAGATGTAATCATTCTCCAGTATTAAATCTTTAATAGATTCGCATGCTTGAATAATATCCATTGTCAAGCTGGGAGTCCCACTGTAACATTATAATAGCAGTGGCATGTTGAACATAAGCTGTAGACTGTAACCATAGCCGTTATGTAGCCTAGTCAAATAATTTTAAAAAGAACCGAACTTCAGTGAACCTGCCTGAAGCTAATGCCCTGAGAGGCCACCATCCTTCAGATTTCTAATCCATGTGTGACTGGAGCACTCTTGAGCTCTGCTCAGATAAATTATCTGTTCACATTTTTAAGACTTATAAGACATTTTTTATAAGGGAATTCAAAACCATTTCAACCTAGAGTACTTTATGATGCCTTATTCTGCTAAGAAAAGCCTTAGAGAGCAACATCTTCGCCAGATGTTGGCGAGGATTCAGCTTGTATAACTGGAAGAAACACAAGCAAGGTAAAGTGAAACTCAGTCATGTGTCAAAGCCACTATTCCTAAAGTCCATGCGGGCTTTGCCTACAGGAACCTGGAATAGGTAGAAATCTGGATTGTCTCATATCCCCGCACAGGCTCAATTTTGGCATGGAGTCCAACCGCCAAGGGCACAGAATCAATGCGTGACATTCACAGGAAGACTGATCTTTCCACTTTTAGGACCGCCACAGCTGATGGTAGCATCTTATTCTCCCTCATTGGGATATTGTGTGGGCCCACATTATATTAGGTGCATGGGGTACTGTCTTTATTACTTGCATGATCCATTGCACTACATCCAAATACGATCTGCTCCAGACGTGTAATCTTATTCATTCAAACATGCTTCACTACACCGGCACTGTAGGTTGCAAAGTAATGAAATAAAGGCTGCTCTTTCACCAAACGAAAATGTTCTCTCATTAATGCAACAAACCATAAGAAGTAGGGCTATATCTTGGGAAAAAAGAGCAGTGGAAGCTACCATCTCCACAGACTAGCTGAAAGTCTTAAACACCTTCGAAGGGGTTTTCTGCTCCTCACATTACTTTACACAGTTTTGCAAAGCTTTCTTTAAGTCGAAGATATATGTTGTGTGTGCTGCTGGGGTCCGCTTATATCCAGATCTGGGGCAGGTGACCCACCCCAACTGTCCAGTCACCTTCAAATTTAGCCCCACATTTTATGGTAGAACCAATCTGGAAAAAATATATTTTCTTTTCAGGTATGATGGCTCTATGGCAATGAGCCACTAGGGATTGTTTCCAAACAACTCTCCTGTCCAGTCAGTGCTGTTTCTGGGTCTTTCCTATCCAGCAGAGCACATGATGTGGGGGCTGGGCACGTAGCCCACTTCCATTGCGCTGTGTGCAGCACTGGCCGTGCCCAAGACAACAGTCATTTTTTGTGTGTTGATCCTATCAGGATGCTGACTGACCACCAGAACTGGCCCACTTCAACAAAGGGTCATTCTGATGGATACATCTAATAGCAGATTCCTCACCTTGTAAACAATCCCCAGGCCTCAAACGGGATCAGGAATCCTTCAGAGCAGGTCTCCAGCACGCAGCCAGGTGGCATCCTGCAGCTCCACACTGATGTCATGCTGCTCCAGGAGTGACCAGGGGAACCTCATATAAGTGCAACTCATGCACACTGACATCAATTCCTTTTTCCTACTCTTTCAGCCATGGATACGGAGCTTCTCCCTGGTCTTTGATCAGACTTTTTGTACAAAATGTATCCAGTGTGCAGGGAAAATGTCACTCCCTAAAACTAGAGGGTTCAAGCAGTGCAGGGATTGTCGAATAACAAATGTCTGCAATGGACCCACATGAAGTTTGTGGTGCCAGGGTTCGGAGCACGATTTTAAGGCCTGTGGCAATTCTCAGATGAACCCAAAAGCTATAGAGGAACACAAAGCTAAACTCTACATTGCCAAGTACAAGAAGGCTCTGTGTTGTGACTGGTTGAAGTCAAAAGGAAGGTCCCGTTCCATTCTCCCAAAGTTGTTCCCACTGCAGGTTGTCGTTGCGACAATGACTTTGGGTAAGTCAAAGAAGAAACATAAGAATTCCAAGCTGGACAGAGTCCCTTTACGCACCTCTTGCCCTCCAGTGTGGATCAGAAGGTGTCAACAGGCCTGCTGGTCTCGCTCCCGATCACCATCGGAGCAGATTGCAACTCTGATCTTGACACATCCGATTTTCCTGGTCCGTCAGCAATATCACGGAAAATGGATGACCTTCAGGAAAGCTATGCTTTGGATCGTCAGCACTTTACTGGCTCCCTTTGGAGCGAATTTGGGCTCCAAGGAACCCCAGGGGCCTCCAGTGGGGCTTCTGCTCAGGGGTCGGCCTTTAGCTCCGTCTGTGCCCCTTGGATCCACATTTGGTTCAGCACTTACTCCAGTGCCCGCTTCGGCTTAGGCGCCATCCCCTGTGTCAGTCCCGCTCATGTCGATGCAGACACTGTTGATGCCAGATGAGAATATACAGCCTACAGAGCTAGCTGATTCTTAATTAAATCCACCAGGAGCTCGAACAAAGTTGCGCCTGGAGTCTGACTGGCACTCTACTGCTCGGGCTTTGCTACCTATCTGACTATAATAACTTGACTATATCACATAGCAGGGCGCAGACTTATGACAATGAAGGGAATAATTATGTTCCCCAATATGAGGAAGACAATTGGTATGAAGAGCTTCCGGATGCCGTGGACTTAGCACTTCCCCCGATACAGGCCTAGTGTGTGTCCCGGGTCCTGCCACAGAGGAAAGCACCTCTGGCTGTAGTGATGGGGGCAACTAAGGTACTATAATTGCAAATACTAACCATGAAAGTCAAAACTTACTTGTTAACTGAAGTTCTGCTGCCTGGCCAGGCTCCAATTGAGCCTTTGTTGCCTTTCAATGACACACTCAGCGACACCCTTCAGGTCACAGGGGCCAAGCCCTGTTCAGGGCCACTCATCAATAGACAGGTTGCCCGAGGCCCTGCGCCTTGTGAACCTACCTTCATAACACAGTATCCCACTTCAGAGAGTCTGGTGGTACAGGCGTCCAACAGCATGGCCAAGCCAAATGCTTTTGCAGCCACTCTTCGTACTGTCAGTCCTAATGAATAATGAATAAAGAGTTTTGGCAAAATAAATTTCACCTCCACGAGCTTTGCTCTCAGATCAGTCAATGCCAGCTGTCAATTTGGCTGTTATTCTTATCCCCGTTGGGATATGATGGCTCAAATGTTACCAGCTGTGCCGGACATCCTTCGAGCTTCTCTCACACAATTCAGGACATCTGTGAAGAAGCGAAATTTGTGATATGCTCAGGACTAGACACAACTGATTGCTTAGGACTTGCCATGCGTACCAGTGTGGCTTTCTATTGTAGATGCGGTGCACAGGCTACTCTGGGGTTTTCCAGGCATCTTTAATGGACATCCCATTTAACAGATCTCGCCTTTTTAGATATAAAGCCGACTCTGCCTTGGAGCATTTTAATGAGAGCAGAGCCACTGCTCCTTCCTTGGGCCTTTCTGCTCCCAGAAGGCAATTCCACCAGCAATTTCAGCCTCTTTATGTCTATGGTAGAGATTTCCCAGTTGGTCAATGCCAGACGCCTCCAGAACACCAGTCTTTTAAGCCCCATCATGGATGAGGCGGCGGTTCCTGCAGACACAGAGGACAGCAGAGACAACGTGTTGCTCAGTTCCCTGTCCCATCAGCTGTTGTAACCACAAAACCGCTTTAATGTGTCCTTGCTGGCACACAACCACCCTGTCAGAGGCAGAATCCAATATTTCCTCCAAAGGTGGCAGGCGATCACGACGGACAAGTGGGATCAACAAATTGTCCACTGGGGCTATGCATTTCCTTCATTTCTACCCCACCATTCCTGCCACCGTCTTCAGGGTAGCTGACGGAGGACCATCTGTCTGTCTTACTGGAGGAAGTGCTAATAATTCTTTTGGCCAAAGGGGTCATAGAGAGGGTGTTGGCCTCAAAACTAGGAATTGGATGTTACTCCCTCTACTTCCTTGTGTCGAAGAAGGATAGAGGCCTTTGTCCAAATTTAGATTATTCCCCTTCTTACGACTTTCTCTGGAAGAACATATTCAAAATGTTCATGCTTGCCCATGTCCTGTCCACCCTGTAGACTCGATGGCGGCATTGATTCTACTGGGCGCTTATTTTCACATCCTCAACCTGCAGGCCCACAGGATCTGCCTGTAGTTAATGGTGGCCCAGGAACATTTTTAGTTCACATGGA
Organism: Calotriton arnoldi; assembly: GCA_963921515.1. NCBI lineage: Eukaryota > Metazoa > Chordata > Amphibia > Caudata > Salamandridae > Calotriton > Calotriton arnoldi. Next base: position 1,945,156 of record CAWUFW010000455.1, on the reverse strand, counting down.
AATCTGTTGAATTGCACCCATATTTCAGAGGAGACTGCAAAAGAACTGCAGTGGTGGCTCCTGGACTGCAGTTGGGTCAGTAGCAGGCACCTCTCCTTACCAATTCAGAGCTGACGGTGGTCACAGATGCATCACTACTGAGTTGGTGAGGCCATCTTGGAGAGGTAGAGATCAGAGGACTCTGCTCTCCGGCGAAGACTCAATTCTACATCAACTTCTTGGATTGAGGTCAGTTCACTTGGCGCTGAAGGCGTTCCTGCCCACCATCAAAGGAAAGCTTTTGTAGGTTCTCAAGGACAACATCATCACCATAAGGTACTTCAACAAGCAGGAGGTGGTTGGGTTCCAGACCCTCTGTGAGGAGACCTTGCGTCTCTAGATGTGGCTGGGCACCAACGGATTTCTCTGGTGGTGAACTACCTGGCAGGATCTTTAAACGCCAGAGCAGACTAAGTCAGTCGCAGGCACCTAGCAGATCCCAAACAGCAGTTACACTCAGTGGTGGCACAGGCCGTCTTCCAGCAATGGGGAGTTCCCTGGCTTGATGTTTTTGTCACTGCTGAGAACGTGCAATGGCAGCACTGCTATGAGCTGGAGTTTCCAACGCAGCTCCTGCTCAGAGACTACTTCCATCTAGAGTAGAGCTCAGGACTCTTGTATGCCTTCCCTTCAGTACCTCCTCTGCCCTGAGTTCTGAAGAAAATCATGAACAACCTTGCCCAAGTCGTCCTGGTGGTACCTGAGAATCCTGGACATGAGCATCTGCCCACTGATCAAGCTGCTGCTTCAGGACTATCTTCTGTTGCAGCTGCAGTGCAGGGTGTTTCAAAGTTGTCTGAAGTCTTGCTGTGTGTTCTGTCCCTAGCTCGAGACGGCCTGTTAAGGGCTACTTTGTCAGCTCTTTTGGTCTTCTTGCATTGCTGGACAGCTTCCATTATTTAAATTACCAGTTGTGATGAGATTTGTGGAAGGTTTGCAAAATGTATTTCCACTAAAACCCTGTGTAATGCCCCAGTGGTACTTGAACTTATTCCTCACCTTCTTTATGGGCACTCCTTTGAGCTGTTGCACGGTTGTCCCTTAAGACTTCTAACCTTAAAGCCAGTTTTTCTTATCGCTATACATGGGAATGAAATTCACATTGTTTGTGTATATACACCTTACACCACCTTATTCCCTGGATAAGTTGGTTTTGAAGACCCATGCTTCCTTTCTACCGAAAGTGGTTACTCTTTTTCATGTCAGCCAGACCATCACCCTTCTGGCATTCTTTGCTCCACCTTCGGTCCCTAATGAAGAGGCTTCATCATTTGAATCCTGCAAGAGTTACTATATTGATCGTAACAAGGAACACCGAGTGGTCAATCTGCTCTTTGTAGGGGTTTCTGGAGCAAATAAAAGTAAAGCAGTGCAAAAACGTATCTCTTGATGGATTTGTCTCTGCATAAAGATCTGCTAAGTGCTCGCTAAAAAGCTGCCCCGGAAGGCCGACAACCTTATTCCACCAGGGCAAAAGCTGCTACCACTGTGTTAATATGTGCAGTGCCTATCCGAGACATCCGTCAGGCAGCCGCGTAGGCTTCGGTGCACACGTTCACGAAGCTCTACTGTCTCTACAGCCAGGTCCAGCAAGAAGGGTATTTTGCCAGCTCGATCCTGCAGGACATTTTGATCTGAGCCATTTCACAGTCCCAGAACCTTGGAAGGTACTACTATGGTACCTATTCACAATGTGAGGAATCTGTGGTTAGAAGTACCCACCAGAAGAACAAGTTGCTGACCTTCAGTAATGATATTTCTGGTAAATACCCTCCCTAACTACAGATTCCTCCCCAAACCTCCACATTCTGTGAAATGGATTCTTTTTCCATCTAAAATAGTCCTAATGTAGAGATCTGCACACTAGTTGTACCAGCTTGCCAATGGGCACTGCGCCTGAGGTCACACATCCTAAAAAGCAACTGATGTTGATGTGCATGGGTGGACCTTGTATGCGGCTCTGCTTGTCACTTCCTTAACAGAACAATGTTGGTGTGGAGCCTCATGACACCACCTAGCAGAGTGCACAAGAACTGCTTTGAAAGTTTCTGCATCTAGTCTGACACCTGGTGATTATTAACAAGGTGAAGAATCTGCAATTATATAGAGTATCCACCAAAAAGATTGTTACAGATGGAAAGTAACACGTTTTTCCTGCTGCATTCTCTTGAATGATGGTTCCAGTCAGACAGTTACACTTGGCTGTACAAAGGATGCTACCTGGAGGGGTAAATAAGAAGAGCAGGAGAGAGGGTCATGCAAGCAGACAAGAGCATTAACTATCACTGAACCCTACTGAGCACCCAATACCTGATAGCTTTAGTGTTTACTTAGATCCAGTGGGGATGGAAACAACTCAATGGTTAACACCACTCATGTTGCCCCGTACCCTCATGCATAAACATTACCATCAGGGATCACAGTCATGACATACTACACATGTTTACCAGGGAGTGTCAGTAGATAGTCTCCCACTGCAGTGGTGGCTAGCGGTTATAAAACATGGTGGGGTCCAATGGCGCCAAACTCACCATAAATACTGCACTTCTCCCCCGCGTCCACAAGCAGCAATGGAAGGACTTCCTTCTTGCTCAGTGGAATGGAAATCCAACCAATCCTGGAGCTGCTCGCATGCTGTTTTCAGCATGAGAGCAGCTCCAGGATTGGTGGGAGCAGGCTAACCCAGCACTCATTTTGAGGCTGGGGCCTTTTCCCCCAGGTGTTTCACAGCCTGAAAGGGGCAGCAGTAGTCCTGCAATAGCAGGATTCAGTCCCCGCTTCACACTCGCGATGTACACAGCACAAGCTGGTGGCAAAATAAAATGGCATTATTATGCCATTTTATTTATGTGTGTTTGTGTTTCTCTTCTCTTGTGGAGGAGCTGCCCCTGTCCCACTGGGGTTCAGGTAAAACGCCACGTACCCCACTTCTGTAACCAGAAGTCAGCATTCTTTAGCAGTGTCATGGTGTGTTCAACAGGAAGTAGCCTGCAATGTTAAAAGTACAATTTTGAGTGGGTCCCGTCACCCAACAGTCTAGCACTCTTGTGGTGGGCAAATATGATGCCTCTGGTAGAGCACCATCAGTTACCAGAAGCCCTTCTAAAATATCGAGCCAGTCGCAATTATCGTATGTGCCACACCCTAGTCCTCCTATAGTTTCCCTATAGGGAGGTTTGCAATGGCAGGCCATTCTCCGAATTTGAAGAAGTTGCTTCAGATATATGAAAAATTTGCCTCGTACAAAATCGCACAGCACAAACTTGAAGGTGTGAAACAGGGGTTTTAAATGCAGTTGACATCCTTGAAGCCTTAACAACGTTTTTACCACCATTATATCATTAAATAAACAAGCATTGGCATAGCCAATAGGTCTCGCCTTTGGGACCTTATAAGTGTTTAGCCATGCAACTGTTGATGTTGTTGTACCAAGGATATTGTGCTGGATAACTAAACACTTATAAGGTCCCAAAGGCGAGACCTATTGGCTATGCCAATGCTTGTTTATTTGGCGACTTGTTTAACCGTGTCTCACATAAATGGCAACGGGGGAAATATCTGTATTCTGCAGGAGCAGGCTGCAAAGCTGCAAAGGGTATTTTAATGCATGTCTTTACCCTGTCAGGGAAGGGGGTCTCCTTCTGTGCCACATACGCAGAAGAACTGGCATACACCTAGGCAGAATATGTCATACGATTCCGAGAACTGCTGAACAAACCATTTGTAAATGAATTTGTCACTGTCTATGAATTTCTACAATATCAGGACATTTTGTGGGCAACTTTCGTTAAAACTGCACACTATGTGTAACAGGCATGCAAAATATCGATGTAATCCATCTTAAAAATAACTATTTCTTAAGTAGAGAAAAATAAAAACGGACTATTGTTCAAATATAACACCAGAAACTGCATTACTTTGTGGCGCGTGAATAATATGCAATCCTGTTACAAGACACAATGGTATTCATTTTATCAACCTCAGAAGGATGAAAGGCGAAGTCTAGTCTGCCAGGAAGGAAACCTGTGACCAACAGGTTACGCACAGGGCTGGCTGCTACTCGTTTATCTTAATGCACTCCTCCCACCCAACAAGGGCTCCAGTGAATGTAGCTTTTTAACTGTGCATTAAGTGCACAAATGAATAAAACTGAAATCGGCTCGGATTTATTGAAGTATACTAACAAGTCAGTAAATAACGCTAAACGTAATGCTAAAGCGAGTTCAAGTGTTCATAGGAAAGACATACATTCTGTGGCTGTTTGGAGCATGATGGCAAAATATTTGAAAATGTTTTGACATGTAGCGACGAGCTGGCTGTTTCAAAAAAGGCATTATTACTGGGCAGCGCGGAAACAGCCGGTCAGCTATTTTGCCGCTCCCTCACCCAAAAAAACAAACAGCCACATTGTTTGTAATTACCCAAATCACACCTCCATTGGCTGGCCTTAGTTACTTCACGCTCGAACAGCAATCTGATTGAGCACTCTTGTTAGGGTTTCATTCGTCATGGGTCCATGAGAATGCGCGAGCGGCTGACATCGGTCTGTTTGAATATGAATCTTCTGTGGAAAGGAGCAATAAAACCGGGAGAAACAAAGCCGCTTCTCAGGGGAATTTGCCACTGTCTGCTGACTCTTACTCTGCAGCATGCGAGAGGGTGCGCATCATCTACAGGGCAAAACAGGGGAGGCCCATACAAGCCTGCCAGGCTGCCTCAGAAATGGAAATAAGGAAAGAAAACGGGCAACACTTTGTTAGCCCCGGGGTACTGCTTGAGGGTTGTTGCCTCAGGGTTACTCTGACTGTACCCGCAGGTTACTCTATGGTAGCTCGGATACTAATCTTATAATTCCCAATGCCTTAACTCCTACCCACAAAAGCCACACCCCCTCCCTCATTTCGTTTTGAGAGCCCTGCGCGTGTGCTGTGTGAGACGAAAACCGCCTTAGCTCTCCCGGAGTCAGCGATCAAAGTGCATTAAAAACAAGCCAGCAGCACCCCAATAGATGGGGCTTCCCCGCATCAAACATAGAAGAAGGCAAAAGAAGGACGCTACAAGCAACTACTAAAGGGGTGGTTCCTTTTACAATAAGCATTCTTTTTAAAGAAACCGGCTGTCGTGCATTTCAAAGGAAGGTGCATGAATATGAAGAAACGAAGGCGACCAGAGGAGCAGAGATCAACAAGTTGACAAGGGAGAGCGAGGGTGAGACAGGCAGTGGAGGACCAAGCGCACGCGCGGCCATGCTAATTGAAAACAGATGGCCCCTGCGTGCCGCTGCTTGCTCCCGCAAGGTGGATGCCAGCACAAGCACGAGTGCTTGAAAAGAGCTGACCAATTTCTAAAGATCATCTCCTAGTGCAGCGCATGCGCGCTGCCTAGGCGAGACCTAAAAAGGTTAGTATTCAGAGATGCTTATGCTTGCAGCCAGGGCTGTTTAAATATGAGAACCTATAGAACAGAACAATAAATAAAAAAAAATACTAGTAGGTAACTTTTTCTTACTAAAAAGTCTGTTCGTTTGATGGTGCATAGATTATGAGTTACATCTTCTTACACTTCAGACTATAATTAGATTCAGGTTCACTTCTTGTATCCAAAGTAGCCTTGATCTGTGGCATGCCAAGTGCCATCTCCTTTCCTGAGATCTGCAGAGCTACACTTGGAGTTTTAGTTGACATTCATTTCATTTTAAGAAAGGATGTGCTTGTAATGCCATAACCAGCTTTACTTCCCTCCAAAAAGTTTGAGTCTTTAAACCATTACACCCGCTCCCTTTGAAAGATGATAAATGACCCTTTAGCAGTGCCATAGAGGCAACTACTATGCAATCTTATTTCAGCCCTGGTAGCAAATGCAGTCTAAGTAAGCTTGAGTAATCTGAAAAGCTCTACCTAAGGACTTCTTTTAAAGCACGCAAATACCACCAAACTCATTAATGATAATCGGAAACTAATGCAATAGTACTTTAGTAACAAATGAATAGAGGGAGGTGATCACTAAAACAGCAAGTAACTATCATTGTAGCATAAACATGCTTAAGACCCTTCAGAGCCAAGGGAAATGTTTTTAAAATGTATCTGAGGTCTTAAGTGGAAATAGCAAACAGACATGCTTTCTTTCGGACCTGTGCCCTTCGCTGGCCCTGCTGAGGCTGGTCTTCCATATATCACTGGTTCACCAGGGTTTCTAGCTGTGGCGTGCCAAATGGAGTGATCAGGAAAGTATTTTATGTGGGGAAGTAAGCAACAAATGACAGTTGTCTTTATTCTCTCTACCTTAGTGCGGCACCCATTCTGAACTGCTGAAGAATAAAGGGCTATATGCAGAGCTGATTCACCGGCAAGCAAAGGAGCACAAGTGAGGATCGGCAAAGAATGGCCCAAGATTCCATGCACTTTAATACAAGGCACTCCCCTCCATGGCACTTTGGCACTGAGACCTTACTGCATAATAGTATATGAACTCTGCCATTGAGTTCCAGGTGGCATTCCATGCCTGAGGACCAACCACATTCAGCCCTGCAGCACAACGTCTGGAGAGCATGTGTCACATTGATCCTGAGCTGCACAATCTTGACACAGACATTAGTTAATGCAGTGTAATGTCCGTGGCCATCCTTTTTGATATTTTCTTTGTGGGACACTTGTCTGTTTCAGTGGATCAAGAGGGACTGTAGTTATCTTGTGTTCTGCTCTAATGCTGTGATCTTAAAAAATGCAGAATAAATGAACGTCAATTAATTTTGATACTTGACTAGTGATTTCCTGTGCACCTTTATGTACTGTTGTTCTATGCCCATTGTGTTTAAATTCCTACTCTCACTACCCACCCCCTTGTTAGGAACAGTGCTGTTTCTCCAGGAACCATTCAGAGCACCATGAAGTTCCGTGGTTGATTCCTACATTTGAGGGTTGTGTTGCATTCTATAGACAAGGGTTCAGCTCACCATGAACGTGCACATGCAGGGAAAAGAATAAATGACTTACATTCTGTACGCTCTTTTTGGTGGATACTCTATCTAAAAAGAGTCTTCACCATGGCAACCTTCCCAGGTACCAGCTTAGATCCGGAAATTCTTGCAGTAGCTTCTGTACACAGACAGGCAGCACCATTGGCCTCTGTCGCATCTCCTGACATGATGACATGGAGCTGCATATAGGTACCAACCCTGCATGTTGTCATCAGTTCATTTACTGCCCTCCTCGTCTGCACCCTCAGACCTGCAGTATCAGTGACTGATTGGAAACATGGAGAATGCAAAATCTAACTTGGTACCTTATCAACTACTTAAAGTCCTCTCCACAGAACGGGGAGAAGTGTGGGCTTGAGTAATCTGTGGCTAGATAGAGTGTTCAACAGAAAGAGCAAATTAAAATAAGTTATTTTTCTGATCGATACTTCTTTACGGCACCTTCCTCACCTTATGAATCAGTGCCAATGCAATGCCCCTTTGAAGGTGGGTATAAAGAGTGGACTTAATACCTGGAAGTCCCGCCCAACTGAGCGGGAAAAATGACCCTCCTATTAGACCTGAGAAGGTAACTAGTATTGCCCCGTGAAAGTATGGATGGAAACCCATGTGGCTGCCTGGCATATGTACAAAATGAGGACACCCTGAGCCAGGGCTGTAGCCAATACATTTACCCTGGTGGAATGAGCCCTGAGACCATCAAAAGGTTTTTTGGGGCCAAGATGCAGCAAAATCTGATGCAAAAAACAATCCATCACAGTAAGGTCTGTTTTTGAACTTCCTTTCCTTTATTTGCACCAATGAATACAATGAAGAGCTAGTCATCCCTGGCATTCTGCAATCGCATGGATCCAATCGGTGTAATCTCTCCCCATTTAGAGGGATGTTGCAGAGATAAGAATGTATGAACCTTGAGGGATTGCCCTGAATGAGAGTGACACTACTTTCAGAAGAAAAGATGTCCAAGTCCTGTGTACCAGATTGTCAGGGAAGAAGGTAGCGTACAGAGGAAGAACTGACAATCATTGTAGATCACCGATGCAATATGCAGAAGTGATTACAATGAGAATCTCAGTCTTCAGAGTTTATTAACCTCAGAGTACAACTATGAAGGGGCTTAAAAGGAGCGCACATTAAGAATGTCAGAGCTAATCTTAGTATGGTTTAATGAAGGGGCAGTGGGAAATGTTTGAAAGACTTTTTTAAGAAACGCACGATCAGGTCAGCAAAGAAGGGCCAAAGGAGCAGACAAGTAACCTTTATTTGTACCCACAGCAAAGTCTGGCTGACCCATAGAAGACCAGAACAAAAGGGCATCAACACCTTAGCTTGTAGAGCTTGTTAGATTGTTCTTCTCCTGACACTAGGTGACAAGCTGGGACCTCGTTCCACTCAATCTCCATGCATAGAGGAGTAGATTTTGAAGGTTCAGTTGTAACATCCTGTTGTTGGGACAGAAAATCCTCCAGAAGAGGTAGCTGAAAAGGTGGGCAGATGCTGAGGGTCAGCAATTCTGAGTACCAGACCCTCCTGGCTTAATCACAGGCGACCAGAGTCTGCTGTGCATGGTCCTTCCTGACTTTCTTCTGGCTCCAGTGAGATCAGCAGCAGAGGAGAATATACATATAGTAGGCCTGCATCCCATCAAAGGTGGAACGTGTCCCCTAGAGATGCTCAAGGAGGAAACTCTAGAGCACAAAAAGTAAAACATTGAGAGTTTTTGGAGGTAGCGAAAAGATCTACCGGGTGAAAATACCCCAGGCCACCTCAGGGTACACACTCCACTTGCGATGTCCAAGATGATGCCTGCTGATCTTGTCTGCCCTGATTATGAAGAACTCTCCAGGCAACTCACTAAGAGATTTTGTGAAGGTCCACCCAGAGCTTCATAGCCTCCAGACATAGGACACGAGACTCCACTATGCCCAGCTTGTGTTGTGTGCTTGTTGCACTACTATATGGAGGTCATGTTGTCTGTCAGCACCTGAATTGTCCTGCCCTTGAAGGAAGGAAGAAATGCCTTGAGGGGCAAGTGGCTGGCGAGCAGCTCCAAAATACTGATGTGATGGTGCTACTTAATGGAAGACTGAGACCTCTGACGTCCAGGTGAGTGCCCCAGCCAAAAGTGGATTTATCCATCACCACTGAGACCTCGAGAGCAGAAGGGAAAATGGCCTGCCACTTTTCTGGTTGGTAACCAACATGCACCACTGAAGGTCCTGGGCCACCTCATTGGAGACCCAAATCCTACCCATAAAGCATCCCCAGTGCTAGGCCCACTGAAGCCAAAGATTTTATTGAAGGGCCGGCATGTGCCACCTTGTCTGTTTCTCAAGTCTCCATCGTTCTGGTGACCAAAAGTACATGGAATAGCAACCCATTCCCCTCACCGCCTCGGGTACACTTTTGGCAAGCACCATCATCACATCTTGGGACAAATAAGCGCGATCCACAGAAGTTTGGAGGGACATGAGAAGGGTGCACAAAAAGGAGAGGGCAGAATCTTGTTGAACTACATCAAGGACTCATTGGTGCCATATGATAGAGTGACAGTGGGGTGGCTTACACTAGATTCATACCCTACTGGCCCCAATTTGTTGGTGGAGGAGAAACTAAATGGGCTTGTGAGCAGCAGCTCCTGGCAAGGGGTGTGAACAAGACTGCTGCTGCTGTTGGTGACCGCTTGGCCTAGCAGGGCCCCTGTCACTGGAGCCACAAAAGGGCTGAACTAGCTGAGCGGGATGTGAGGGCTGCCTCGCAAGGTAAACTAATGCAGTTCCAGGAACTAACTAAGGCAGAGTAAAGCTTTCTGAGCTAGAGTATTTTGTCTAGAATCATGCTTTAATTTTGAATGTTAAAGCCATTTAAAGAGACATAATGTACCAGAATACTATGAGACAATGCAAATGTATTCAATTCGAATAAATACATTTTCATAGTCTCAGAGTGTCCTGGTACATTACGTCTCTTTCAAATGTTATAACATTCAATATTAATTCAGGGTTCTAGACACAATACCCTAGTTCAGGAAGCTTTGTTCTGTGTAAATGCCTTTGGCAATAGGCAACGCCCCTCAAATATCCCCCGAACTTCCAATACTGTTGGTAGAATTGGTGAGCGAAGGAAACAACCCCAAGGAACAAGACATCGCTCTGCTATCCTTAAAACGTTCCAGGGCAGAATCTGCGTTCTTGCCAAACAGTCTAGCCAGATCAATAGACATATCCATAAGTGAGGCTTGGATGTCCCAGAAAACCTGGTGGCACACATCCAAACCTGGTGGCACTCATCCAAACCTGGTGGCACTCATCCAAACCTGGTGGCACACATCCAAACCTGGTGGCCCTCATTCAAACCTGGTGCCACACATCCAAGCCTGGTGTCTAATGGCAACACCGGTGCCCATAGCCACTCAATACAATCAGTTATATCCAGGCCAAACCTCAAAATATACTTTGCTGCATTCTGACCATCCTTTAATGTTTGCGCAAAGGAATTTGGGAAACGCTCTGACAAAATGGGCAAAATCTCACTCAGATAGCATGGGTGTATTGACCCTAGAGACAACAATCATTCAAGGATCTGAGCACTAGGCTAGCCAATGAAAAGATTTGTTAGAAATGGGGGCCTCTAGTTGGCAGAGGTAGGTACCTTTGACCAAGTAGGGGCCCTTGCTTCTAGTCAGGGTAAGGGGGCTACACTCCTAAAATAACCCCTGCTCACCCCCTTGGTAGCTTGGCACAAGCAGGCAGGCTTATCTCAGAGGCAGTGTGTAAAGCATGTGTGAACATATACAGTAGTACAGTGAAAACACTACAAATGGACACCATACCAGTTTAGAAAAATAAGTAATCTTTATCTAGCACAAGACCAAACGACAAAAATCCACAATACAGTACTCAAAAATATGACTTTCAAATGGTAGAAATAGCTTAGTTCAATGTAGATGGTAAATGCAACACTTTACTCTCAAAGTACCTTGGATGCGTAATGCAATATAAACAAAAGGGTCGCAGGGAAGGCGATGCATCAGTTCCTTGCTTCGGGGGAGGCGGCACACCTGTTCCTTACTGCAGCGCAGGGGAGGCGATGCGTCTGTTCCTTACCGGAGAGGAGGTGCAGCGTCTGTTTCTTACTGCGTTCCGGTTACGATGCAACAAGATGGTGCCTCGATGCGATGCGACGATCCGGTGCGATGCAACAAAATGGCGTCTTTGATGCGATGCAACAACTTGGATGCGATGCGTGCACGCCCGACGGCCGTGCGGCGAAATCGGTGGTTTCTTGAGCCGCGACAGGCCCGGCGACGCGCTTCTCCGGTGATGCGACGGTAACCTCTGTGGCGGCGGCACGCTTCTCCGGCGATGCAACACGCTTCTTCGGCGATTCGATGGCAAACAGCTGCGGTGGCGGCACGCTTCTTTGGCGATGCGACGGCAACAGCTGCGGCGGCGACACGCTTCTTCCTCGTTGCGTCGCGCTTCCAGCTCCCAGCGACACGCAGTCTCTAGAGGTCCTAAAACAACAGCAGGCACCTCTCTGCAGGTAGAATTCCCAGCAAGGAAATTCAGGGGAAGCTGGTGGTGAAGTCTTTGTGTCCCTGAGACTTCAGAACAGGAGGCAAGCTCAGCTTCAAGCCCTTGGAGATCTTCCTCAAGATGATAAAGTACACACAAAGTTCCTTTTCTCCTTTCCTTGGCAATAAGTAACCACTGCAGGCCAACCCCAAACAGTCACCAGCGCAGGGGCAGTCTCCTCCTTCAGCTTCCTTGGTTTCTCTCCTTGGCAAAGGTTCGTCTTGATTCCCAGAAGTGATCTAAAGTTCTGGGGTCTGGGCCCCAAAATTTATACTCCAAAATCCTTTGTTCTCTGAAGGCAGAGAGTGTCTGTACCCAGTCCAAACCAGTTCTGTCCTCCCTGGTGCAGCATCCTGGCAGGAGGTGGAGACAGCATTGTTAAAAGCAGACCTGGCCCAGGTAGCTGAAAAGAAATCTCCTCCCCCTACTCTCTATTCTATGTAGGCTCAGGCATGTGAAAGGAAATCTCCTCCCCCTACTCTCTATTCAACCCAGGTAATATTCAGCCAAGCCCTGACTCATCAGACTGCTGGAGCCAAAGCCCTCTCCAGCCGCCTGTCACTCACAAACCAGACATGGAATACACAAACCTAGCAGAGGGATACTGGATGGTTAGGCAAGAAAATACCTACTTTCTACAAGTGGTATTTTCAAACACAGAATGTAAAAATCACCCACACTAAAAGATGTATTTTAACATTCCGAGTTCAGGCATACTAAACTTTATTTCTCTATCATGTTCCTAGGGTCAGTTATGTTTATAAGATGTTATAATCAAACTGCCCATTCTGGCCTATGGGAACAGATAGCCTTGCAATAGTGAAAAACGAAATTGGCTGTAATTCACTACCAGGACATGCCACACACACCAGGGCATGTCCTACCTTTCACATATAATGCACCCTGCCCACAGGGATACCTTGGGCCTACCTTAGGGGTGACTAACAGGTAGAAAAGGGAAGGTTTAGGGACTAGCAAGTGGGTGCACTTGCCAAGTCGACATTGCAGTCCCGGACTGCACACAGGCTCTGCAATGGCAGGCCTGAGCCATATTTTACAAGCTGCATCTGTGGGTGGCACAATCAGTGCTGCAAGCCTCCAGCAGCATTTGATTTACAGACCCTGGGCCCTCATGGTGCACTGTACTAGGGTCTGACAAGTAAATCAAATAAGCCAATCATGGAGTCACTAATCCATTACAACAATTTTACAACAGAGAGCATATGCACTTTAGCACTGATCAGCAGGGGTAAAGTGCCCAGAGTCATAAAACCAACAAAAACAGGTCAGAAAAAATACAGGAGGAAGGCAAAAAGTTCAGGGATGACCCTGCAAAAAGGGCCAAGTCCAACAAGATTCTTTTGTCCGTAGTGTCTATTTTCTTTGATTCTCTGTCCAGAGGAGCAGTGGAAAAATATGAGTTGACTTTGCTCAGAGAGGACTATACTACAAAGCTCTCTAGAGAAGGATGCTGGGTCAGGAAATTTGATCACCTGAGGCAAGTTGTGCCAGTTAGCAGTCTGGTAACTCACAGGCAGTGTCCAGCAAGGCTTGGATCAGGCCGCCATAATGGTCTCATTCAAGGCTTTATTAAAAGGCATTATCAGCTGCGGAGCTGAGGGCCCCAAATGCAACATTTCCGTCAGAAGGTTGGCCCCAGTCGCCCCTCCAGGCATCTGCAAATGTATAACTCTGCAGCTCTGTGTACCACCTCTCCAAAAAAAGCACTCTCTTCCACTGAGGTTCCTAGGAGAAAATCCAATTCCATCTCTGGTGAACTGTCCAGGCCAGTGGCGTTTTGTAGCTTAAGGTATAAGCCAGATTTATTGTAATTTGGGGGGTGGTTAGGCATAGTCTTCCTCCTCAATATCTTCTTTATTGTGGGTGACATGCTCATGACCTTAAACTAGATCAGTGTAAGAGCCAAAGAGCACCTTGATCCTCCTAAAATACCGTCTCTGGGCCACATACTGAGGTTGAGCCTTGTTTGTGGTAGGATGAACCCTAACCAAAGTTGGTTCTGGAGACAGATCAAAGTCAAGCATTTAGAGGGCCAACTATGGGACCTCTGCTTAGAATGGGAGTTTCAGGGAAAAGACGAACACCATTTGGACCTATTGTGTTTTTCTTTTCACCTTTTTTCTCGTTTTTTCCTCGACTTAGCCAAAGACTAGGAACAGGAGTGGGACCTGGAACAGCCTCGCGAATTAGTGTGGGACCGACCTCTTTTCTTATGCTCGATGACATATAGTTTAGCTTCTCACACTGTGAGCGGTTTCGGATGCATCGGGGAATATTTGTCGCACAACTTAGTCATGTTAGCTGAGGAGGCACCAACGACAGATGTGTGCATTTGTGGTAGACATCAGCTTGTAACACTCGCTGTATGGTTTAAATCCTGCACACCTTCAAAAAGGTTTGATTAGAATACCAAAGGAAAAGTTGGAACATCAAAGGAGTTAAGTCCCAGATCTGCCTTGTAGAGGTTAGGTGGAGTGAAGTAAGAGGAAGTGACATCAGGGTACAGGGCTGGCACCGCCAGGCGGCGTCGTGTAGTATTGTCCTGTCACCCTGAAAGAGGTATTACAAGGTGAGGTATATATTTGCAGTTAGAAGTATTCCTCAGAAATGTATGCTTTTTTGTAAGTCTGCTGGTTCACCTCTCTCAATTCACAGGAGCAGAAAACCCATACTCATTGGTATTGTTCTACATCTTTCACTGCTTTGCTCCGCTCTTAGTAGGGCACTGAGAGAGCTCCCAAATGCATCTTTGGTTCAATTTATGCTTTTCAGGCAAAATTGTTTGAAATTTGTATTTTAAACACTTAACAAAATCTGCACAAGTGACAATCTAGTCTTATTGAAAGATAAACACATAGGTGCTAGGTTTCCCAGGTCAATGGGCACATGACATGTCGTCCTGTTTTAGAATGGAATAAACAAGACAAGTCCTATACTCCAAATTAAAAAACCTGGACTGGAGCAGCATATCAAGCGTGGGCCTGGGAAACTTGGCAGGGCAGTAAAAGGTCCCATAAAACAGTCTTCTCTGTACAGAGAATTCATTGGATTACTCCAACCAAGTAGCCAGAACCTTAAAATCATGATTGCTAAATGAAGTAGCTATATAATTATCCACAAGCCTTCGATAATTCCTGGGCGTTGGTGTAAGAGTCATCATGGCGCAGATACTTCACCCTCATGTACTAACTACGGAAAGCATAATGAACTGCTTCTACCGTACACGAATCAGCTGGGATTCACCTGGATACGGGCACCTTTCATCCATTAATGGATGAATAGAAGTGATCGCTCTCCACATATAAATGTTGTGACAGATTCATAGTAGATACAAAGCGCCAATATCATGCGCATGAAGGTACTCCACATCTTCTTTTAAGATTGAACATAAGTGTTGCTCGATGCCCACCCTTCCTTGTACCCTTAACCTCAAATATGATGTTCTGATAGGGGTTCTTCCATGTGCCTTTTAAAAGTTGTCAATTCTGCTTTAATATGGGCTGTATTACCCTTGTACTCCCGATCTCTGTGAAAACGTATGCAGCTGAGCGTTATGTGACATTGATGTATTGATTAGCTCAGCTGCCCGCTAACATTAGCTACATTATAAGTACAGCAATAACGGGAGAAAATTCTGTGGAAATTATACTTGAAAAGCGGAATTCCTAATTATGACAAAAAAGGAGTTATGAATTGAGTCTGACATTAAAACACCCCAATATACTATAGTGAGGTCGTGTTATTTTCATTAGATTGTAAGAACATAGATAGTATGCGCACAACGTATCACTCACTCCTCCCCCACTTCTGACACCGTTCGGCCCCCGCGGGGCCCAAGAACTCACAGGAGCCGGATATGTTGTCCAAGGCGTAGACTTTTAATTCTTGTCAAATCATATAAGCACCACAAACCATTACGAGAGTGAAAGTATTCCACTTGTATATATAACATTATTCACAGCATCACCCTTTGGCGTCATCCACATGTCAAAACAGTAATGAAAATTAGGCCAAACATTACACTTGATCTTCAGCTTGGCCTTACACTTTAACTTGCATTTGGCTGACTCGGCCGACATGTCAAGGCAGTAAGGAAATTAGGCCATACATTACACTTGAACTTCAGCTTGTCCGTACAGTACATTTTTAACTTGAATTTGGCCGACTCGGCCGTCCCACTCCGTGCTGTGCACATTGTGCCGGCAGGCCCCAATGTCCGTACAGTACATTTTAACTTGAATTTGGCCGACTCGGCCATCCCACTCAGTGCTGCGCACATTGTGCCGGCAGGCCCCAATGTCCGTACAGTACATTTAACTTGAATTTGGCCGACTCGGCCGCCCCACTCAGCGCTGCGCACATTGTGCCGGCAGGCCCCAGCGCGCTACAGCAAACAGTTGCATTACCTGAAAACCTGTGCACCGCATATCGCACCGGCCCACCGGGGTACCTGTACACAGGCAGCCTCCCCAAGATTCTACTCAGTCCATACGTTGCGGGTTAGGGCAGTAGAGTCCAGGACCACCGGCAGGTCAGTCCCCTCCATGCCTACCCTCTGCACACTTCCATCCTACCCCCTCCTGGGGTCCATCTAGTGGTTGAACCTCCATCGCTGTGGATGCCCTTTTGCCGTTATCTGTCAGCGCTCCTCCACAGGGTGAGAAGCTCCCCGGCGCACTCGCCCTCCCCCCTCCCGACGCTGACTGTGATGCGCAATAGCCCAGTATAGTCTGGAAAAAGATCTCCAGCTCTTTTGTGGACCAGCTGCACCACAAACCAAAAGGAACAATTCCCTTTCCCAGACTGTAACTAGGTGTGCCGAATTGTGCCCAGCGTGGCACCGGCTAAGAGTCTTGCTTGAAAGCCTACTTAACCCTTCGACTTTCCAGCAGCGAGTCTTGCTCGAAAGCCTACTTTACCCCTCGCCTTTCTTGCGGCAGTACACTTTAACTTGAATTTGGCCCACTCGGCCACATATGAAAGGCAGTAAGAAAATTATGCCAGACATTACACTTAACTTTAGCTTAGCCGTACACTTTAACTTGAATTTGGCCGACTCACTCAGCTGCGCACATTGTGCCAGCAGACCCGAACGCGCAACGGCAAACAGTAAGGAAATTAGGACAGACATTACACTTTAACTTCCGCTTGGCCGAACACTTTAACTTGAATTTGGCCGACTCGGCCATATATGAAAGGCAGTACGAAAAGTAGGCCAGACATTACACTTTAACTTCAGTTTGGCCGTACACTTTAACTTTAATTTGGCCGAGTTGGCCCACTCAGCTGCGCACATTGTGCCAGCCGGCCCCAACGCACTATAGCAAACAATAAGGAAATTAGGCCAGATATTATACTTTAACTTCAGCTTGACCGTACACAAGTGGGACTCTGGCCCTAAATTTCCATGCTTAGATGTCTGGAACCGGAATATTCATGAAGCATGGAGCTCATTGACCACCCGTTCTGGCTAGGACGGGTCCCCTACTCGCTGCGCTTACGAAAAATAGCAAGCCTTACCAAAAGACAGAAGCTTGTCTTTATGTGGGAGATGGTGTTTTGCCCGCCCACTGGAACGTTTTATGTTTAGGGGTACCCCCAGGCTAGGGCCTGACTGCCCAATGATAATGTAATGCATATTGCATCCACCATACTGCCCAATGAAAATGTAATGCATATCGCATGATACATCCCGCTCTTGAGGTGAAGCCTGTAAATTACACCTCGCCACTTCCTTCACCACAACCAGTGTTGAGGGACAAGAGCACCTACTGTATGTGGGATATGGTGATTAGATCATCCATTGGTAAGATTCACGCTTATCGGTCCCCCCAGGCTATAAAGCGTCTGGCCGCCTTGAGATAATATAACGCAGGTTGCATAATATATCCAGCACCTGAGGAGTTCTATTACGAGTTGGACTGTGGGCCCTTATTCCATCTCCGATGCAATGTTCAAATGAGAGAGGGGCAGAGTGCAAAAATTATACCAATAAACGTGAATTAAAACTATCTCCACGAAGGACAAAATTAGTTTAACTGGCTGTCCCAAGCGGATAGAGTTAAAAAACAGTGTGAGAATAGGGATATAGATGTTCCCTATTTGACTAGGTCAACATGTTTCTGCCTTGGTGACTATGAGTTCTTAGGCATTCATCAAGGCCCATATTATGTCACTCTGCTGTCAATATAAAAAATTATAAATATACCATATTTAATTTATATGGAACATCTTAGGACCAGCTGCAGTCTGGTCTGTAATCTGTGAAAATAAACAGAATACATTCAATATCAAATGCATTAGATATCCCATATGCAAACCACAACACCCAGTGCATGTAGAAACCAGTGTATCGTCCACCTGCACACGTGAGAGTTAAAAAATATTATTTACTCTCACCAGCCTCAAAGCGATCGTCTACATCATCCTTTAGACGGTCCTGTATGTCTAAGTCGCAAGAATCTAAAATGTAGCGATTCCAAATAATTAAAAACACACCCATGTCAATATTAAAAAAACATGTATATTATTCATCACTCTTACACATAATCACGTTAGCAAGTCTCTATACCAATCATATGTGTCAACCTAAATAGTCAAAACTCGGGCCATGATATAATATCCCCATGATGCAGTATTGATTATATATGATTGACTATCTTAAGGCGGCAATGTTATTCATAATCTTCTAAAGTCCATATGGGCACTCATAGGACGATAGGGAACTCATTACTGTAACGTAGGCCGTCATAATTCACAAAAATGACAGACCATACACCCCAAACCCATGCGAACATGAAGTTAAGTTGAATTAGCAAGAAAACCTGTTGTGTTGGGGACTGCAAGGTTCTGCCCAGAACCATACCAGCCAATCACCACAGGGGGCACGAAAACCTTCTCATGCCTGCTGGTACCGTTGTTACCACAGGGGGCACGAAAACCTTATGCCTGCCGGTACCGTTGTCGGTTATCCTGAAACTCTTCCTAGCTGCCATCTTGATATCATGTTGCCGTGATGTCTGCGCGGTGCGCCTCCCATGACCATGTAAGAGAAGAAAATAACAAGCCATTAATGCTTGGTGTGCTTCCGCATTTATTATATAAAATCAAACGCATATATTATCTGCGACTGAGGAGGCTAACTCTTATGATTGCATATATACGATATGGACGCCAAACCTTAGAAATGTTGCTCAGATCAAGAACTGCAACACAAGTTAATTCGACAGGTATGGCTGAAACACCACCTAAATTAATTGTGTCCCTGTAACTGGAGAAGTTAGTGGTGTGCAAAATATTCCTGACAAAATACCACCGAGGGAATTACATTCTAGCAAACTACGTGAAATTGTGAGAAGTACTGATTAAAACTATCGTAGGTAGGGCACGTGAGCCCAGCGACCTGTAGTCATGCATGGCAGGGGGCATTGTCATAACGAGAAAATGAAAGCCTGGAACTTGCCCACCCCTAATACCAAAGAAACTGAAACACTAACTGTGTTTCTATAGACAACACGCTATTCCAGCTCTATCATCAGCAATACATCTGTCAAAATTCTTGTGTGTGACTTCGGTATGATGCATCCTGGTACACGGAGGGCCTGGGCTGTAATTTTCACTGCGCTCCCCTGTCCCAACCAGTGCAACCTCTGCGATTAGCTGCGATTGGCTGACCCCCACGTTAAGCCTGATGCTGAACTGCGCCCCGTTACCGGCAACCCCGCCGAAGGGAGCGGACTTACCATACAGGTAAAGATAAGGTCCGTCAAGTAACTGCAACGCCCAACGCAATTGTCATATAGGGCCGGGCCGCCATTACTGCTGGCCCCACCCAGAAGATCACCAACTTAGGTAATTTATCTCGCAATTAGCTAATTTGCTTGCGGACGTAATTAATCACTTGCGCACGTAATTATAACGCAAGCAACCACCGGAGAGCATATAGCGTTGTTATGTGCGGACGCATCCACTGTAAAAAACGTGCTATGTTGAATGGAAGGCGCACTTGTGTAGCGAAGAGAGCGCAATGCAAAACCTTGTCCTTTTATAACCATGCCGCGTGAAACCCCCAGTTAAAACACAGTGGGGGCCAAAGCGGAAAGACGAATCCTTTTATAACCATGCCGCGTGAAACCCCCAGTTAAAACACAGGGGTGCCAAAGCGGAAAGACGAATACAAAGAAGAATAAGAAAATATTCATTTTTATGCATTGTGATTTGAAATGTGCACTTTAAAAAAATAAAATAATTATATACCCCTCCCCTTTAACTATGGCGGGAAGCGAACCCCTCAAAAACTCAGTGCCACCTCCATAGGCGCCGGTCTCAACCACTGTGCCATAGGCGCCACATGGTGCTGACCATACCCTTTGTACGCCGTGATCCTGATATCGAACCCCCCCCCCCCGTCTTTGGTACTGGGTCATACTTTCGGCAAGGCTCCCAACCCAGGAACACCGAGGAAAGGTTAGCTCTGTGTGTATGTATATATATATATATATTTATGTTTTTGGAACATAACTATGTGGTTTTACCACCACGCTGCCGCTTTGCAAGGCTCCGACCCCCATAGCACCTTGCTAGAATACCACAAGCGTTTAAACTGCTGCGCACTACATATACCACTAAAGGAGTAAACTCAATTGTAAATTATCGGAGACGAAGACGACTCGCCCCCCACTGGAGCCACGCCCCCACTACATATGGGCTCAGCCAACACCACGGAGCGACTCGAAAAACCACCCCGCGCCGTGGCGTGGCCCCGACCCCCATACGAATTATGCAACAAGCATTAAAAACACTGCAAAAATTAAATAACAAAATTAACCAGAAATGACACACTAAAATATATCCGCCTATATGAATCGAACCCATGAGCCTGATGCTCAATAACGCTACTTGTTTTTGTTATAATCAATGCAATTTTTTTTGCCTTTTTAACGTTATATTGGCGGTCATTCTTCGCGGCCCCGAATTCTTTGGAAAGTAACTAAGCCTTCTGCCCACGTTGTCCCGGCATTTTACCAGATACACCCATGGAGTTTCTAAATTGCATCTGAAACTAGCGGAGTCCGTCAACTAAGGTCAGGTAAAGATTACCAAACCTGAACACTTTTTCTCCAGCACGGCCCGGGCTGACCTTCAACAACGCGGGATCCTCAAACAACTCATGAGAAAGAGCGCCTTGCAACACGAATGGTGAAATACGATGATTAGCATTAGCAGGGGTCTTACTATTGTGAGTAAGCCGCGACAAAAGGAAAAATGTGGCTTATTTGCTCCACAGTTCTTCAAACAAATCCGATCAAAAGCAAAGACGGTGCTCCGCCACCGGAGCCACGCCCCCACCCCAGACGGGCGCGCTTTTCCCCATATCGCGGCATCTAACATATTCAAGCCGCTTCTTGCCACGGACCCAGCGGCCCTAACGGAACATGCACCAGACAACAAGTGCCCCAAGAAACGAAGCCCTGAACGTGCTCACTGAGGCATGCACCCCTTTACAGCTTGGCAACCGGCAAATCCAACCATGAATTTATTTCAAATATACCTAAAATACCTAAAACGCATGCATAAAACAAAAGATACTGACAATAGAAAAAAGGCAAATTCCCATAAGGGGAAGTAACTTGGGTTATGAAACCATGAATTACTTAACTGAGCTAAACGCCATCAATACTGAACGCTACGCCCGGCCTCCTTAAAAACCCCGTGCCACACTCTGCCTCGCTTTGCGACGCTCCTGCAGCTTCCCAGGGGTCCAAGAAGACAAAGAGGACGAGACCCCTGGGACGCCGCCTTAAATAACATGACAAGTTTCGGTTTCCTTTACGTGTTACAGCGTCAGCAGGGATCCATCCTCTTCCGGCATTCCACCCCGGGAGGAGTCTCGGCTCCGTGGCGCAACTACGGGCGCCCCTCCCCTAGGCGTGGTGGGCGCCTCTCATATGCGTGGTCAATTTAACATAATTCCCTGCTCATTCACTACCTGGGATCTATAACTAAGAGGCCTTGGTCAGGAGCTGAGAAGTATGTCAGTTGAATTCAACATTGCAGTCATAGGTGCTTCACAAAAAAAGCGGCTAAAACATACACTTTAACATATGCATGTGTTGAGTTAGAAGTACTGTATTGTCCCAACCACATCCTGGAGCACTGTTTGCAAAATATACAAAAACATGTATTAGGCATTTATTTAGTTATTTTTTAAGAAGGCAACATGCTAACCTGCCATTTTTTGTATGACAACATTCTATGCTACTTACATAAACAACAGAGTCCCTAGGGGATAGTTCCAAAGGGAACTAAATGTAAAAGTTGCATGCCTTAGTGACCAATGTTCTGTGGTCATGTTAAAGGAC
Organism: Calotriton arnoldi; assembly: GCA_963921515.1. NCBI lineage: Eukaryota > Metazoa > Chordata > Amphibia > Caudata > Salamandridae > Calotriton > Calotriton arnoldi. Next base: position 1,923,182 of record CAWUFW010000455.1, on the reverse strand, counting down.
GAAAGCCCTCAACCACCCAGAGGTGACGTACTTCATCCTAAGCCTCTCCTCACATTGGTAGTGGGGTTTTAATGTGGGCTACAACTTTGGGGACTAGGGGTGCTCTTTGAATGGATACACTGCAAGAGTTTGGTTGCAGGGACCTAGAGTTATTGCCGAGGGGTGTGATTAGTGAACAGAGAAAAGGGGTACTACTGGTAGACTAACAATGTTTATTTGTGTCTCCAGTTTGTAGCATTAAAAAAAGTTGAGAAGGGAATAATTCTACACTTCTCACCACTTCGACTTTGAAGGAGCCGAGATCCATGTTCTAGATTCGCTCTAGAACCTTAAGTCGATGGTACATTTTCTAAGCATGAAAGCGTGAGGGGGAGATAAATTATTAGAAGATCAATCATTTCAGTTCCAATTTACTATGACTCTTAAGAATCACAGACTACCAATTAAGATTAGTCGATTTATTACAAAGCCAAGAATAACTGAACGTACAGCCATCTCAAAGTGAGGGTGTAGAAATACATTGGAACTAATACAAAGCCAAATCTACGGATGAAGTTAAGGCAGTGCAACACGCACAAAATGATTAGTTCGAGAATCAGGATACAAAAGATTATGGAGCAGACGTCCAGGTTCCCCTTTATCGGAAGTTCGTGAGTATACAGCATTAATCTGTCCTGCTCTATGCTAATGTAACATCCCCGATCGCATTTCCCAAAGCAAGATCAGTTAAGGTGTCAGCGTGTGAAGCCTTCTTAAGAAGTCTCTCCACATTAGTTGGGTCAAGCAGCATAAAGCTACTAAGGCAGAGATCGTTCTAAGATGCTTTCTCTCTCAAGGCAACTTTCCCTAGTTACGATATATCAATACCATAGGTAGTATCCAAGGGCCCTTTGCGGATCACGCCATCCAGTCAGGCCACTTCCTCATAGGTAACTTTCCAGTAGGCAGCGATGCTTCCGAGCTTGGCGAGATGACCTTGATTCCCTGGCTCACGCCAATGAGAAAGTACAACAGTTCTCCACTTTCAGTATCAATGCTCAATGTATCCTCTTCTCCCTAAGCCTAACTCCTAAAACAAAGACATTATTCTAAATAACAAGGATGATTCTTCCACTTGCAACAGAAACGTGAGAAAGAACAAATCCAACATGCACATGAAATTGAACTATTAAATCTAATGTGAGCGCTTCCAGGGAAAATGTAGTTCAGGCATACAGAAATCGGCAACATAAGAAAATGGCACACAGGCGTTATGAAATTACATATAAAATGATCACTCTTTACTGAGCACTTCTAAATTAACACATTGCATAAGCACATCAAATACATGAATAATTGTCAGCAGCATACACGAATTCTACACGTTAATGTTTACAGCTAATCACATCTAGTTTCAACGTTACTCTCTTCACATTACATTGAAATGTCCCTAATACACCACAATCCATATTATTACAGTTCACGTTCTACTGTCTCAGGTTAATACAACAAAGGAATATATGTGGGTGCAGACTACCCCCGATTATGAAGCACCCCAACAAATTAAAATGGAATTTTGTGCTACATCAGTCCTCCCCTCTGTGACATGTGTCATCACACCCATCACAACTCCCCGTAGAGAGGACTGATCTAAAGACCTGTTGTAGCCAGTCTCCCCCGTCGAAACTTCTCCAAGCACTTAAGATCCTCATAGTGACTGTCCTGGTGTCTTTCCAATCTCCTTTCTCTAATGGAATTCTTTGCTTGCCTATCTGATGGTCTCAAGATATAACCAAGGATTCCTTTCCCAAGATTCGCAAACCAACTTCCAACCTTTCCAAAACCTTTCCCAACCTTATCCCAAATTCCTTCAGTTGCCAAGTCATGTATCTCATGATGTGTCTCAGATGTTATTTATGTACTTCCTCAGATCCTTACTATGGTCTGGGATATAAGTACAGCACTGTTGGACCTTCAAAACTTTGCAGATTCCGCCCTCTTTTGCTAATAACACATCTAAAGCAAGACGGTTTTGCATCACCAAAGCTCTTATCGAAACCATCTCTCCATCTATGAGCAGCAACGACTGAGCTGTATTGACTGACAACTTATCTACTATAGTTGCAACCTTCTAATATTGACATCATTTAAGACCACTCCCAAACTAGGTATCAGTGCTCCAAACACATCTCCTACAATTTCCCCTGCACTTGTTCCACGTTTCTCTCTATGGGATGGATTCCGTTTCCAAACCCTTCAAATCGCCTACGTGGTATATCTTGGGAAATACAACAGCCACATAACAAGTACCATACCATTTGTTCGGCAATCGGATATATGCATTTCTCCCACATACAAAGTACACATTTGGCCCTTCTTGTACCGCTTCTTGCAAGAACTTCTTCGAAGAAGCGTCAATCAGAAATGTGTGTTCATAAGCACTTTGTCCCACAAAAATGGTGTCATAACGCGTCTGTAACTGTTGAATGCAAAGCTTGCCTCGTTGTTCCCAATCTAGAGCTATTGGACCATAACTTCCCTTAGCCTTGTGACCTAACTCTTCTGTGGTCCATTTGAAGACTTCCTCCCTACTATCAAGTTTAACTGTCAATCCCCTAGGTCTATCTTCTCCTTGATTTACAAACTTTTTCTCTTTCTCAGTTAGTGTGCAGGTTAAATTTTGTCTATGTGCATAAGCTGTGTCTAGCGTAATAGTAGGTACAAAATACTTTCCCATTCTCTCCTCCTATTTATAATAATCGTATTTGTTCAGATGTTTGTAAACTGGAAATTCTGAAAGCACCAGATCATAATTCGAGAAATAGTACTCGTAATGACCTTTTCCATAGAACATACTAAGAAGCAATCTGCAACTAATGCCATACGTCATGGGCAGGTGATGGTACCTAATACCCTCCTCAACCGAGGCAGGCAATCGCATGCACACATAACAATCTCTCACATCCATGGTATCCACATATTAATACAACAATTTTGCATAAGCATTCAGCGTATAATCACCTTCAGACAAATCTACATGCAATAAGTGACTAGTTTGCTCTATTAAAGCACTATCGGATCCTGTGCTAGAGGTGATAGGTGTGGATATCTCATGTACTCCCACTCCCTTGACCTCAGCTTCATGTGAACTTAGAGTGGACATAATGATGACTACAGCTATTACTATAATTACTCCTACAATAAGTGTACCTATTATACATTTGTGCCTACGGTTCGGATTTCCAGACTCCATTTTCAAAGTGGTTTGGATTGTAGCTGTAAGAGGATTAACGCAGTGTCTCCTTCGCCGCCTCTTACTGTTGCACAATAAACTTCCTTGAAATCGTGGAAACAGTTATCAGTCTTTGGCACAATATTTACACAGCTTGAAAGACTTCCCTAGCCCTCTTTCTTCTTCTGCAGAAAAGTCCCTATTTTTATTCTTCTTCCATTCGGGCCTAAGTTATCTTCTTTAGCAAAAATGATTTTTTTTTACTGTTCAAAGTTCAATTTACATCCCTTATGAGATCAGAGCCAACTTCGTCCATGACTCGCGACAAAAGTTCAATTCGGAACGCTGCAATCTCCTGAGACGGCTGATTTCCAAAGATTGGAAATGTGAGATCTTCCAAAATCAAACTCCTTAAGCCGCCCAGTCTTGGTGGATATGGTATAGTCAATGTCAGAACACCATTAGCCTCTACTCCAGGCACTCTCAACTCGATCTCAATTATCAGTATCGACGTCCTGGACCTCACTCTCCCCGGCATTTGTAGCAAGGTAAGTCCACTCCAGAGAGGCGTATCTCGGGCACAGCACTCTTGATCTCCTCACACTCCTCTGAGCTTGTTCTGACTCACTTTGGTCGGATTCAGATGATTCAGTTATGGGAGCAAGATCTCTCTCGGATGCGAGTCAAGTTTTGCCTTCTCTGTCTCACCAGCCACGATTCTCTTGCACCCCCTGTCTTCTTTGGTAGCACATGACCACTTTCCACACCAGTCTCTTCAGCTGAGTCAGATTCTATACCACTTGCAACGTTACCGTTTCCCACGGAGTCTATACCTGGGCCCTATATGTAGCTTGACCCCCCTAAGCTTGACTTGGTGGGTATCCAGCCCCTTCAGGAACCCCCACAGCCTGGCTTGTCCTCTTCGGTGGTCTTGCAACCACGGCTGGAGTCAATTTTGGGGGAGGAGCTGTTTCTTCCGAGGGTCCTGAGATGCTGCGGGTGTGTGAAGCATGTATCCAGTTCGGCAGACCTCCACACTTCACAGCAGTGCATTTCACTAAGATCACCTGGTATGGACCATGCCACCGTGAATCAAGACAGTTCTTCCTTACATGCTTTCGGACCAGGACCCAATCTCCCAGGCCCAAGTCGTGGCAGAGGTCCTTCGAAGTAGGAGCAGTCGCAGCTTTAACCTGGTGAGACACAGAACGAACCACATCAGCCAATCCTTTGCAGTAGTCAAGAACCAAATCATCGGTGATGTTAATTAACGCTGTGGATGGGACTGCAGGTAAGTGCATCGCTCTCCCCATGAGAATCTCATGAGGCGATAGCCCAGTCCTCCTGTCTGGAATGCTGCGCAAAGTCATCAAGACCAAGGGCAATGCATCAAGCCATTTCAGAGACGTCAAAGCACACACCTTTGCTATTCTCATCTTTAAAGTCCCATTAACCTATTCCACCATTCCTGATGCCTCTGGCCTATAACTACAGTGCAGTCTCTGATCAACATTTAAGGCAGTGCACAGCAGCTTCATGATCTCACTATGGAAATGCGTCCCTCTATCCGACTCCAGTGTAGTTGAAAATCCGAAGAGCGGGATAAGCTCCCTCATCAATAACTTTGCTACTGTGAGGCTATCACACCTTCTAGTCGGATAAGCTCCCACCCACCACGAAAAGATGCACACAACAACCAGAATGTATCTCAAACCATTACACACAGGCATCTCGACAAAGTCGAACTGTATTCGGTTGCAAGGACCTCCCAACCTTCCAATGTGACTCAAAGCAACCACAGTTTTCTTTCCAGCATTCATCTGTTGACACATGACACATCGATGGCACACTGCATTAGCAATCACACGGAATCTCTGGTTGAACCACGTTTGCCAGAGCAATCACACTATTGCATCTCTCCCTATATGAACTGCTCCATGAATCTGTCTCGCCTTGGGACTCAGCGAACAATCCGGCAATACTGCTCTACCATCAGTTGAAAACTAAATGTCATCTTTCCTCTTTTCACATCCTGCTTTGATCCAACCAGCCTGTTCCTGATCTAATGCTTCTCCCTGCAGACGCCTGACCTCATCCCAGGTATCTGCAATGGCTAGAATCATGCTGACCTTGGTTCCCTCTGTGCTCTCGCCAGAATATTCCCCATTAAAAATACATGCATGAGTGGCACAAAAACAGGCTACTTCGTACGCGTATCGGTTACCCACAGCCACAAAGTCTTTCCCTTTCCTGTGTGCAGCGCATTTTTCAACAGCCACTTCCTTTGGTCGCCGCAAGGCTTCCAACAGTTGTCTCACATACTCCCTGTTTCTTATGGGAGATCCTGATGACGTTAAAAGACCCCCCTCTGTGACCATACCTGTCCAAAGTAGTGAACTACCTCAAAACCCTAATGGCTATCTGTATGGCTGGTGACTCTGATTTTGCTCAGAAACAAGGCATGCACGGGCCAAGGCGATGATTTCAGCCACTTGTGCGGAGTATACTCCCTGTAAACAAGCAGCTTCCACAACTACAGAAATGGTACATTAATGGTCCTCACAATCTTCCCCATCAGCATTTGGAATAGGCAACAAGGTAGCAGGATTTAACACAGAACATCGCTTCAGGGTGACGATTTCAGACGGCAACACGATTTGCTCATACCTTGTTAGCCTATTATTCATCAAATGCTGTGTTTTGGTTCTCGCCATCAGAAGCTCTACTGAGTGTGGAACATATACAGTAAGTGGATGACCCATCACAATGCTTTCACATCTTTCAGTGCTAACACCTGTTGCAGCAATGGATCTGAGACATCCGGGCAATGCTAAAGCTACAGGATCTAATGTAGCTGAGAAGTAGGCCACAGGTCTACGGACACCCCCATGTGTCTGGGTGAGTACAGATAGAGCACAACCCTCCCTCTCACAGCAGAATAGCGAAAACATTTGTTGTAATGAGGCATTCCAAAAGCTGGAGCGCTACTAAGGCACTCTCTCAGCTCTAAGAAGGCAACCAAGCAATCATTATCCCAGGGTACCGGATCGCTTATGTCCTTGTGTGTCAGCCTCTGTAAGGGCTTCACCTTCAAAGACAATTTCGGGATCCATTGTCCGCAGTAGCCAACCATCCCCAAAAACAACCTGACTTCCTTTTGAGTGGTAGGCACATTCATTTTCATGATCGCCTCAATGCGATCTGGTGACACCTTTATCTTGCCTTTCTCAATGCGATGATCCAAATACTGAACTTCTGTTAAGTAGTACTGAAGCTTGTTCGGCAACACCTTGTGTCCATTTTCAGCCAAATGGTTCAGTAAAGCAATGGTATTGTCCCTGCAAGACTCTTCTGTCTCCGATGCAATTAAGAGACCATCTATGTACTGCATGAGCACTGAATTCTGAGGCAGTACCAAGCTCTCAAGGTTCTTTTTCAGAATTTGGTTAAAGATAGATGGGATTTCAATATACACTTGTGGAATACGACATGCTAAAACACGATTCTCCAGCCGGAAAGCGAATAAAAATTGGCATTCCTCATCAAATGGGATGGAGAAAAATGCTTGGCACAGATCAATCACAGTAAACCAAACAGCTTCGCAAGGGATCTGAAACACGATCACAGATGGGACAACAAGGATTCACAATTGTATTTATCTTTCTAAGATCCTGAAACATGCAATATTTTCCGCTCGACTTCTGCAATCCCATGATAGGTGAATTGCATGGGCTTCCTATTATCTCTTTCAATATACCCAGCGCAATCATGGAATCAATCACAGATGTAATCCCTGCCACTATCTCTGGGGTCAGGTTGTACTGGGGCATTCTCGGAAATTCCGCATTTGGCTTGATTTGTATACGGACTGGCTCAACTCTTTGACTTAGTCCTATCTCTTCTCCCGTGAAGTCCCACACCACTGGAGGGAGGGTGTCTCAGATTCAGCGGCATGTCTTCCACTGTCAGTACGGGAAACATGTCTACGCAGTTATTCTGATTTGCCAACTTGAACGCAATGGCATCATCATTTGTCTGCAGTTCAATTCCCTTTGCTGTGCAATAAATGATACAATTCAATTTACATAAGAGATCGCGCCCTAACAAACAGACTGGACTCGAATCCCACACCACAAATTGGTGTCGATCCTGAAAGGTTCCTATTTTCACTGGTGCCTCTTCTGTCAAAGGGTTCGTCTTTCTCTTATTGGCAACTTCTACAACTTGGATCGATTTTCCAGAGAGGGGTAGGTTTGGGACTACTGCAGATCTCACAGTAGAACGGATAGTACTAGTATCAATCAAGAATGTAATGGGATGATCGCCTACAGCTGCCTCCACATACGGTCCACTCTGGTCTACCGCTAAGACTGCTTCAAGGGTACAGTCTTCCTCCCCCCTTAGGCGCCTTCATTGTGACAGGTCCTGATCAAGTCCATCTAATGCTTCCATAAAGTGCATTTGGTGGTACGCTCGATTACTCTGCGGAACTCTTGGCGGTTGTGGCACTTGTACTAACTGGTTTTGACTTCCCCCATTGTAGGATCTTGGCCTTGTCACAGTGTTTAGCACATCTGGTACTTGCACTAACTCTCCCTCTTGCATCTGATTTGCTCGATTTAATCAACACTCGCGCTTCCAATGCCTGATTTAGTGACAAAAATGGAAGGCGGTCGTTTTCTTTAGTATGGCAATATCCATCCCTGTTTTGGGGTCTATAGGGACACCTCTCCCTTTTCCCTGTCCAGAGTTATTGGGAATGTTCTGAACCCCTCCTTGATTATTCCCCTGATTCCAACCCATTGTTCCTCCTTTTGTCTGCGCCTGATTTACTCATTGGGCATTCCTTATTTGGACCAACATCAACTTGTCCTTTATCCTCCTGTGCTTGTAATACACCTCATCACTGCAATACCTGGCATACTGTAAAATTTCATCCACTGTCTTATTTTGCCAGCAGATCAAATGTTGCTGGATCATAACGCTAATCTCTGGTCTTAAACCCATCACAAATTTGGAAACAAACTGTCCCATGTCTTTAGGGTCAAGAGTATCTAACCCACTGTGTTGCTTGAAAGCATGCAAAAGCCGTTCATAGTAAGCATGTACTGATTCTTTAGGCTCCTAGGTTGTTCAATCAATTTTAACCCAATCAACATCTTGTGGGGCTATTTTGGACTGCAACCATGTAATCACCTGTTTGAACTTTTTCATAACCAAAGGTGAAGGACTGTGAGTTTTAGGATCCCTCTCTAGTTCAGCAGAAGGCCAACCAATAGCAATTTTACAAGCGGACCATAAATCACTGTGAACCACAATGTCAAACAATGTGCTCAGGTCTATCCACAACACCTTTGAAATCTTGACAAAGCGATCGACTTGCTTGTACCATTCAGCAGGCTTCTCCCTCAATTGAGGAAAATCATTCGTGAACACGGATAGATCACCCCTACTCCAAGGAACATGCACATACCCTTCACTAGGCACCTCTCGCAGTGGGTAAGCCTCAACTCTTGCTGTTCCCCCTCCTGGAGCCGGCGTTTCCCCCGTCACCTTCCTAATGCTCTTTTTCTTTGACCACCGTTCCTCCCATTTGTAATTGTAATTGTAATTGTGATTTATAGAGCGCGTTATCACCTACAGGTCTCTAAGCGCTTATGAGAGGAAGTCCCAGCCCTTGCAAGTGTTGTGCGGAACTTCATTAAATTACTCCCCGTCAGCATACAGCACTTGTCAAGCATACTCCAAGCGTGTATCCCTATAATCAGCTTTTGAATGTGTGTTTTCAAGCCTGTTACTCTTTTCTCTTCCAGTTGATGATCACTGTAGTTCAACCTATGGTATGTAGCATTTTTGTCTTAGACAGATTTACATAGCAAAACCAAAGGGGATGATGGACGGAGTGTTGAACATTGCAAGTACTCACCCCCAGTCAACTGATCTGGGTTTAATCCATCATCATTCTTTAGCTCACTCCGCCACCCCAGTTCAGACATGGCCATATGCAAATCAGTCTGACCCTGTGCCTCATGGGAACAGTCCAGCCCGAACTGCCAAGCCATGTCTTCCCTGGACCGGAAACAAGCATCCTGGGACCGGTTTCTGGCTTACAGCCGTCATCAGCCAGGCTATCTTGAATCCAGTGGCAAAGTGAGCAAGGGACCCACGTCTGGGTATACCCTGCCAACTTAGGGCGAACATAGCAAAACCAAAGGGGATGATGGACGGAGTGTTGAACATTGCAAGCACTCACCCCCAGTCAACTGATCTGGGTTTAATCCATCATCATTCTTTAGCTCACTCCGCCACCCCAGTTCAGACATGGCCATATGCAAATCAGTCTGACCCTGTGCCTCATGGGAACAGTCCAGCCCGAACTGCCAGATTTACATCATATTTTTGAGCCAATTCCGTCAATTTCTCATGTGCTCGTCTCGCCCTCCGGGTGACATCCTTTGCAACAAACAATAGCTCGTTTTGCTCATAAGTCTCTATCCTCTCCAAAGGCAAGTTCCCACTGATTATTTCATCCACCTCAGCCTTCAACCTCACCACATCCAACTTCTTTGCCTTTACCGCAGCCTTAATCGTGCCCTGACTCGAAGTGTTATTCTGTCCTTCTCTATCACTATTTAAATTTTTCAGCCCATTCTCTAAATTTGTGGTCACTAGGACATGCTGGTTTCCAGATGTTCCCTGACCTGCACATAAACAATCAATAATGGTGATTTGTTACTTCATAGAAGTAGCAAATTGCCATTATTAATGATTAATGAAAAAAAAAATTAAACTTACCTCTTCGCCGCGTCCTCCACGCTGCTTCTCTCCTCCGGCCGGAACACGGAACAGGAAGAACCCGGGCACACAGGCTCCTCTGAGCCAATCACAACACTGCAATGCAGCATTGTGATTGGTGTGAGTGCACTGGTTCGGCACTCAGACAGGGACTGGGAGCCTGGGAATGTTCTCCACCTAGGCTGTAATACAGCCTGGTTGGAGAACACGTATAGTGAGCATGAATGTTTGGCCGGCCCGAGACGGCCGGCCAAACATTCATGTGCACTAAGGGAGTGAACACCACCCCTCCCCTCCCCTGCTGTGTCAGCAGAGCAGCCCCGCCACGCCTCGCCTGGCAAAGCTGCCGGGCCCACAACAAGGAAAAAATAAAATGAAAATAACTTTCAGTTATTATAATTTTATTTTTCCTTAATCTGCTGAAAAGCAGTGGGGCGGCGCACCTCTGCCTTAGTGGAGGAGCCGCCACTAGGTGGAATGATGGACACCACCAATAACGCTTCACAACCGCAGTGACTAGGATAGAACAATTCTGATTCCAAGCGATCCGATGGGAAGCAGGAAAAAGGGCAGAATTAGTATGACCTCCACCCCGGATGTGAGAAAGTAATGAAACAACATATATCGGGGTCCACCTCAGAGTGAAATAGTGTTCCTCCAAAGCACTTACATGCTTAGTATTGGCGCGTTAGCACATCGATCTTTATAGTCTAGAATAATTAGAGTGGTCACGTCCTGGAAAAAAGCCCCTGGCACATATGTAAGGCACCTAGAAGGGCTGAAACATGTTGATCTAGCGCAAAATTCAATTTTCATTTGTTGGGGTGTTCATAGTCGTGAGTAGTCCACACCCGCATATATTCCTCTGTTGTATTAACCTGAGACAGTAGAACATGAACTTTAATGAACTTTAATAATATGGATTGTGGTGTATTAGAGACATTTCGATGTAACTTGAATAGAGTAACGCTGAAACTAGATGTGATTGGCTGAAAACATTTATTATTATTTTATTATCAGCATTTATAAAGCGCAACTAACACCCTACGGGTACCCTGGCGCTGTGATACGAGTGCCTGGCTAAGTGTAAATACCAGTGGAAAGCACTTTACTAAAAGAAAAATTAGCAGGATGTAGATAGGCCAGCTTGAGGGTAGAGCCAGGTTTTTACCCTTTTTCTAAATTGCAGGAGATCATCTATTTGCCTAATATCAGGTGGAAGTCTGTTCCAGAGGCGGGAAGCTGCCGTACTAAAGGCCCTGCCTCCTGATTTAGTTTTCCTGACTCTAGGCACCTTCACCAGGTTGGCCGAGGAGGAACGGAGCATTCGGGAGGGGACATACCATGCAAATTTGTCCTGCAGTGATTTGGGACCGCAGCCATGCAAGGCTTTGAACACAATGCACAAAGCCTTAAAAAGTATCCTCTGCGAGATTGGAAGCCAGTGCAACTCTGAGAGTGCCTGAGAGGCGGAAGAGCGGCGTGATCTCATCAATGCCAGCTTGGCCGCCATGGTCTGTTATCGCTGTAATCTCTCAATCAGATTCTTCGGTGATTCCAACAACAGAGCATTACAGTAGTCTAGTCTACTGAGTATAGTACTTCTGACTATCAGTGTTCTAGCCTGTGTTGAGAACATTGGGAAAATTTTCCGGAGTGCTCTAATCAAGGTAAAGCAGCACCCGACTGTTTTGTTAACATGATTTTCAAGTGTCAGTTTATTATCAAACATGACTCCCAGATTACGTACCAAGTTGCTAGGAACCAATAGCGTGGTAGTGGAGGTAGGCCAGAAGTCAGACGGAAGTATAGGGGGAATTCTACCTGCTGCACAGTGTAGGATTTCTATCTTATCAGAATTAAATTGAAGAGAATTCTCCCTAAGCCAGAGTGCTGTGTCCTGCAAACAGGCGTGGAAGTCTTCTAGGGATACGGATTGCTCACCCTCTAGGGACAAGATAAGCTGGGTGTCATCCGCGTAATTTACTACATTAATATTATGAGCCCTTATAACAGCAAGTAAAGGGCTCATATAGATATAAAATAATATAGGACTGATCGCCGATCCTTGTGGGACACCATGCAAGGTATTGGAAAACTTGGAGCGAAAAGGGGGGAGGGCTACTGCCTGTTGTCTATTAGATAGGTATGATTGGAACTACTTTAAGGCAGCGCCCACAACCCCCACCTCTTGAAGCCTGGACAGAAGAATCCCATGGTTTACCGTATGGAATGCGGCAGACAGGTCAAGAAGAATCAGTATAGCTGACTGTCCCCTGTCTGCACGCATACGTAGGTCGTCCATGACGGTCACCAAGGCAGTCTCCGTACCATGGCCGGGGCGGAAGCCGAATTGCACCTTGTCCAGGATGTTGTTTGTTTCTAAAAACTGGGAAAGTGCTTTGCTAACTACTCGTTCCAAGATTTTAACTGGGTAGGGTAGAAGAGAAATCGGTCTGTAGCTTTTTGGACACGCCGGGTCAAGTGATGCTTTTTTCAGGAGGGGCGTTACCATCGCCTGTTTCCAGCACGTTGGCACACAACCACTAGCCAGTGATTGATTGCAAATTTGCCCTAGTGCCGGGAAGAGTTCAGGGGCCAGCTCCTTCCAGATTTTATGTGGTAGCGGATCCAGAGGGGAGCCTGATGATACCCCCATGGCCATTTTATAGAATTCTTCCACAGAAAGTATATTAAAATGATCTAGGGAGTGAAAGTTGTCCACCCATATCTGTTTTGCAGGTGTTGATTCCTTGGGCGTATTATCCGATTTGAGTCCATCAATAATATTACTAATCTTATCCTCAAAGAAGGTAGCCAGGCTATCACATAATTCCTGACTAGGCACAATCTCATTCTTGGAACAATCTGGATTGATCAGATTGTCTACTATCCTGAAGACACTTCGAGTACTATTTTGTGCCTTCCGAATAGAGTCTGCAAAGAACTCTGTGTTTCCTACGAGAATTTCTTTTTATACTCTGCTATTGCCATTTTCCAGGAGATTTTTTCCTCATCTGCGTATTCCCTACGCCATTTCCTTTCCGCTTGCTTACAGCCCAGCTTCAGGTTTCTCAGTTTTTCGTTGAACCATGGGGCTGACGGTCTACCAAGTTTCTTATGACTTTTGATCGGGGCAACTTGATCCAGCCTAGTGGTTATTTGTTCGTAGTATGTTACATAATTCTCTTCCACCTGCTTGTTTACATCACAGCCCTCGTTCGGCAGAAATATTGAAGATACCATTGCCTTTTTCAGGAGGCCCTTCCAGTCCCTGCTTTGAAAATTCCTGCCTTTCTTAGGAATTGGTTTATTCATCCTGGGATTATACAGCTGAAAAACAATCATGTGATGGTCCGACCAACATACCGGTAGGACATCAACTGTTCCCATTGTCTGTTCTTCGGAGAACACTAGATCTAGAGTGTGTCCCCCCTTGTGTGTGGGTCCCACAACCCATTGTTGTAAATTTAAATTTCCACAGGATTGAATGAGATTATGATATCCTGAATCCAGAATCCCGTTGGGCCATAAATTGAAATCCCCTACGACAAGCAGTCTGGAGTGAGTCAGTGCCAGATTGCTCAGGACCTCAATAAACCCCTGCTGTAATTGAGGACTGGCTATTCCAGGAGGTCTGTAGCTGACTATACCAGTTAGTACTTGTCCTTTGGGATCCTCTAATAGGAATCCCAGAAGCTCAATGCCCTCCAGCTCATCAATATTGAGAGGAGCAAAGTCCCAAATAACTCCCACACCACCACCTCTACCACTTAATCGAGGCTTGTGGAAGGCTTTGTATCCAGAAGGGCACACCAATCCCAGTTCCAAATCTGACCCAAGGTGTGTCCAAGTTTCAATCATGAACAACACATCTAGATCATACGTTTCTATTAACAATTGGATTTCCAAATAATGCTTGGGGAGGGATCTAACGTTAAGTAACCCACATCTAAGGCTACCTCTTTTCACGAAGTCAGATACGGGCCCTGAAGTTTCCTCTAACCTGAAACTGCCTCTCCTACCCTCTACTGCTCCAATCTCACGCAGATGTTCCGCGGAGTAGTAATAACTCCTGTCTCCAACCTCGATTTTCTCCAAACGGGCAGCATGGCTGGCGCTATGCGCGGTCGATACGCGGACGGGCGCAGACGGGCTTGCCTTTGGCATGCCGCTGCGCGGCCACACCAGCGCGGCCACGCCAGCGTGCTGCTTTTATGGGTGCAGAGCGTGGAAAGACTAGAACGTTGACCTTTGAGGAGGCGGGTCCGCTCTGACAGACGGGCACCGCGAGGTCGGAGGAGCCGGTAAAGATATTGTAACTTAAGCAACTTCAGGTATGCTGGCAGTATTTAAAACAATTACAATTCACTTTCGAATTAATTAAAAGAAGTTACAGAATAAAGTGCGATCGTGCAGCAGCATCAACAGTGGTCAAAATGAAAGCACAGTAAAACACGCAAAGCAAACACCCTCGTATCACGCTGCGCGGCCACGCCAGTGCGCTGCTTTTATGGGTGCAGAGCGTGGAAAGACTAGAACGTTGACCTCTGAGTAGGCGGGTCCGCTCTGACAGACGGGCACCGCGAGGTCGGAGGAGCAGGTACAGATATTGTAATTTAAGCAACCTCAGGTATGCGGGCAGTATTTAAAACAATTACAATTCGCTTTCCAATTAATTAAAAAAAGTTACAGAATAAAGTGCGATCGTGCAGCTGCATCAACAGTGGTAAAAATGAAAGCACAGTAAAACACGCAAAGCAAACACCCTCGTATCACGCCATTAACGTGTAGAATTTCTGTATGCTGCTGACAATTATTCACGTATTTGATTTGCTTATGTAACATGTTAATTTAGAAGTGCTCAGTAAAGAGTGTATATTTTATATGTAATTTCATAACGCTTGTGTGCCATTTCCATATGTTGGCCAATCCCTGTAGGCCTGAAATGCAGTTTCCCTGGAGGCTCTCGCATTAGATTTAATAGTTGAATTTTATGTGCATGTTGGATTTGTTCTTTCTCACATTTCTGCTGCAGGTTGAAGAATCATCCTTGTTAGTTACAATAACATCTTTGTTTAAGGAGTTAGGCTTAGGGAGAAGAGGATACATTGAGCATTGATACTGATAGTGGAGAACTGTTGTACTTTCTCATTGGAGTGAGCCAGGGAATCAAGGGCATCTCGCCAAGCTTGGGAACATCGCTGCCTCCTGGAAATTTACTTATGAGGAGGTGGCCTGACTGGATGGCGTGATCCGCAAAGGACCCTGGGATACTACCTGTGGTATTGATGTATTGTAACTATGGAAAGTTGCCTTGAGAGAGAGAGCGTCTTAGAACGATCTCTGCCTTAGTAGCTTTATACTGCTTGACACAACTAATGTGGGGAGACTTCTTAGGAAGGATTCACACGCTGACACCTTAACTGATCTTGCCTGGGGAAATGCTATGCAGGGATGTCACATTAGTGTAGAGTAGGGACAGATTAATGCTGTATCCTCACGAACTTCCAATGAAGGGGAACCTGGACGTCTGATCCATAATCTTTTGTATCCTAATTCTCGAACTAATCATTTTGTGCGTGTTGCACCGCCTTAACGTCATCCATAGATTTGCCTTTGTATTAGTTCCAATGTATTTCTACACCCTCACTTTGAGATGCCTATACGTTCAGTTATTATTTGCTTTGTAATAAATCGACTAATCTTAATTGTAGTTTGTGATTCTTATGTGTCATAGTAAATTGTAACTGAAATGATTGATCTGCTAACAATTTCTCCCCCCCCCCCACACTTTCATTCTGAGAAAAAGTATCATCGACTCAAGGTGCTAGAGCAAATCTAGAATATGGAACTCTGTACCTTCAGTTGGCAGCAGAGTAGGATGGTTCTCACATGAAGCGGAGGAGATTCCAGAAAAATCAAGAAAAAGACCTAGATCCCCAAAATTGAGGCCAATGATGAAGAACAGAGAGCGACGGACTTTGACGGAGACCCATTGAGTTTGACGGTGCAGCGAGAACAACAGTAAACGGAGGAGTGAGTATCAATAGGGATGCGTCGTGTGGTAGATTGCAGGAGTGATGTGATTGTGTGATGTCTGGCAGAGTTTGTGTGAAAGTCAAGTGAAGGTGGTTTCGGGCTGTACGTGATCCAAGGATTGAGATTTGAGTTTCAGGTCCCGAAGTGGCTGAAGTGGCTGAAGATCCCGAGATATACTGAATGGTGTAGAAGACACCGAGTTATTGTGATTGTCTGACCGCAGATTTGAGGAGTTGTCATGAGACGTCATCAGCAGTTCCACCCAAGACAGGGAACTTTGTGTGAATGGGATGTGTGGGAATCGTGTGGTAAACCTTGTGTACAGGGGTGAACTATAACGATTCGGGTGACCAGTACAGGTCGTGGGTCGCTGTGTGTGAATGTTTTTGGATTATTGAATTCCATCAAACTTTTAGAAGGCAGACAATTACGGAGTTGCGATTGTGCGAGTGAACGTGGATGGAGAAATTGTGAAGGAGGGTGAACCGCTGTGAGGAGCGAAGGTGACGTCAGAGTGTACCGCAATGCGATAGGTTGGTTTGTGTAACGCCGAGTTGGGATTGGTTGGTAGTCATCACGAAGTTGTGATTAAGAAAGTTGTCTATCGAGGGGAAATATTGATCTAATCATGCGATGCTTTAGAGTGTTGCAGGATTTATTCAGGGGAGATCAGGGAGTTGTTACTCGAGTGGGTGAAGAAGCACTGCCCGAGAATACTCCAGCACATTATATGGCAACAAATGTAGGGCTCCATACTATAGTTTGGCTTCAAAATCGGCATAAGATCACTGAAAAGGAAGGGGTTTGACATTTTCACGTTGTGGTTCATTTCAATTGGAGGTGTTGCATTAGTTGAGGGGAGTGATGTCTGTGCTGCGGCCTCTGCCTAGACCAACACAGTTTGAGGCATTAGATGCGTGGATGCGAGCAGCACATGCAAAGAACAGGGAGAGATTTCAAGGAAAGATTAAGAAGGCAATGAAGGCATATCAGGATGCACGATGGGATGCACAACTTAAAATATGGAGAGTAGACACAATTGAGGGAGATACGTTGTACCCGATGCTAGTGAGAGAGGGAAATACTCAGGATAGGAATGGAGGAGAAAACGGAAATGATGGGAGTGATACGGATGACAGCTTGTTAGTTAGTTGTTTATTATCAGAGCGTCCTCCACCTTACAACCCACATTCAGAGGTGGGAAGGTGAGCCCTGGCGAATGCAGGGAATACGGAAAGTGTGTCAACATCACAGACAGGCCCTAGAGCAGGGATAGTGGGAAGGACTTCAACAGGAGTAAAAGGAACAGGTATACCCGCTTTAGGAGGAGCAGAGTCAAGTGGAGTCAATGCTGCTTTACGGTTACCAGAAGCCCTTACGGTACCAGTCACCATCTGACCTGTAGTCTCTGTGTATGACCCGAGCTTAGTGGGAAACCCTAGTCAGCAACAGTCAGGGTTGGAGGAGATAATAGGCTTCGGAGGGAATGAGACCTTGAACGGAAATATTCCATCTCTGGTGCCTGTGGAATCTAGTACCCCTTTGCCTGCAGATCCTTCGAGAATAGGCACTGGGTCTAGTATCAAACGATCTGTATCCTTAGCGAACTCAAATTCAGATTTGAGAATGTAGGAAGCCCCAGTTAGAGGACCCATAGGAAGAACACCTGAAGCAAATACGTGAATAATTGTCAGCAGCATACACAAATTCTACACGTTAATGGCGTGATACGAGGGTGTTTGCTTTGCGTGTTTTACTGTGCTTTCATTTTGACCACTGTTGATGCTGCTGCACGATCGCACTTTATTCTGTAACTTCTTTTAATTAATTGGAAAGCGAATTGTAATTGTTTTAAATACTGCCCGCATACTTGAGGTTGTTTAAATTACAATATCTTTACCGGCTCCTCCGACCTCGCGGTGCCGGTCTGTCAGAGCGGACCCGCCTACTCAGAGGTCAACGTTCTAGTCTTTCCACGCTCTGCACCCATAAAAGCAGCGCGCTGGCGTGGCCGCGCCGCCGGCGCGCCGGACGCGTGTCAAAGGCAAGCCCGTCTGCGCCCGTCCGCGCATCGACCGCGCATAGCGCCAGCCATGCTGCCCGTTTGGAGAAAATCGAGGTTGGAGACAGGAGTTATTACTACTCCGCGGAACAGCTGCGTGAGATTGGAGCAGTAGAGGGTAGGAGAGGCAGTTTCAGGTTAGAGGAGACTTCAGGGCCCGTATCTGACTTCGTGAAAAGAGGTAGCCTTAGATGTGGGTTACTTAACCACTTAACCGCAGCGCGAATTCTGCCGCGGTGCGGCAGTTTAAAAGAGTGGGCGGGGCCGCGTCGGCCAACGGACGTGCGCAGCACTAGCAAGGTAGTGCTCGCGACGGCCGTTGGCCGACGGAAGCACGGAAGGGGTTAACGTTAGATCCCTCCCCAAGCATTATTTGGAAATCCAATTGTTAATAGAAACGTATGATCTAGATGTGTTGTTCATGACTGAAACTTGGACACACCTTGGGTCAGATTTGGAACTGGGATTGGCGTGCCCTTCTGGATACAAAGCCTTCCACAAGCCTCGATTAAGTGGTAGAGGTGGTGGTGTGGGAGTTATTTTCAAAGAAATTTGGGACTTTGCTCCTCTCAATATTGATGAGCTGGAGGGCATTGAGCTTCTGGGATTCCTATTAGAGGATCCCAAAGGACAAGTACTAACTGGTATAGTCAGCTACAGACCTCCTGGAATAGCCAGTCCTCAATTACAGCAGGGGTTTATTGAGGTCCTGAGCAATCTGGCACTGACTCGCTCCAGACTGCTTGTCGTAGGGGATTTCAATTTATGGCCCAACGGGATTCTGGATTCAGGATATCATAATCTCATTCAATCCTGTGGAAATTTAAATTTACAACAATGGGTTATGGGACCCACACACAAGGGGGGACACACTCTAGATCTAGTGTTCTCCGAAGAACAGACAATGGGAACAGTTGATGTCCTACCGGTATGTTGGTCGGACCATCACATGATTGTTTTTCAGCTGTATAATCCCAGGATGAATAAACCAATTCCTAAGAAAGGCAGGAATTTTCAAAGCAGGGACTTGAAGGGCCTCCTGAAAAAGGCAATGGTATCTTCAATATTTCTGCCGAACGAGGGCTGTGATGTAAACAAGCAGGTGGAAGAGAATTATGTAACATACTACGAACAAATAACCACTAGGCTGGATCAAGTTGCCCCGATCAAAAGTCATAAGAAACTTGGTAGACCGTCAGCCCCATGGTTCAACGAAAAACTGAAAAACCTGAAGCTGGGCTGTAAGCAAGCGGAAAGGAACTGGCGTAGGGAATACGCAGATGAGGAAAAAATCTCCTGGAAAATGGCAATAGCTGAGTTTAAAAAAGAAATTCTCGTAGCAAAAACAGAGTTTTTTGCAGACTCCATTCGGAAGGCACAAAATAGTACTCAAAGTGTCTTCAGGATAGTAGACAATCTGATCAATCCAGATTGTTCCAAGAATGAGATTGTGCCTAGTCAGGAATTATGTGATAGCCTGGCTACCTTCTTTGAGGATTAGATTAGTAATATTATTGATGGACTCAAATCGGATAATACGCCCAAGGAATCAACGCCTGCAAAACAGATATGGGTGGACAACTTTCACTCCCTAGATCATTTTAATATACTTTCTGTGGAAGAATTCTATAAAATGGCCATGGGGGTATCATCAGGCTCCCTCTGGATCCGCTACCACATAAAATCTGGAAGGAGCTGGCCCCTGAACTCTTCCCGGCACTAGGGCAAATTTGCAATCAATCACTGGCTAGTAGTTCTGTGCCAACGTGCTGGAAACAGGCGATGGTAACGCCCCTCCTGAAAAAAGCATCACTTGACCTGGCGTGTCCGAAAAGCTACAGACCGATTTCTCTTCTACCCTACCCAGTTAAAATCTTGGAACTAGTAGTTAGCAAAGCACTTTCCCAGTTTTTAGAAGCAAACAACATCCTGGACAAGGTGCAATTCGGCTTCCGCCCCGGCCATGGTACGGAGACTGCCTTGGTGACCGTCATGGACGACCTACGTATGCGTGCAGACAGGGGACAGTCAGCTATACTGATTCTTCTTGACCTGTCTGCCGCATTCCATACGGTAAACCATGGGATTCTTCTGTCCAGGTTTCAAGAGGTGGGGGTTGTGGGCACTGCCTTAAAGTGGTTCCAATCATACCTATCTAATAGACAACAGGCAGTAGCCCTCCCCCTTTTCGCTCCAAGTTTTCCAATACCTTGCATGGTGTCCCACAAGGATCGGCGATCAGTCCTATATTATTTAATATCTATATGAGCCCTTTACTTGCTGTTATAAGGGCTCATAATATTAATGTAGTAAATTACGCGGATGACACCCAGCTTATCTTGTCCCTAGAGGGTGAGCAATCCGTATCCCTAGAAGACTTCCACGCCTGTTTGCAGGACACAGCACTCTGGCTTAGGGAGAATTCTCTTCAATTTAATTCTGATAAGACAGAAATCCTACACTGTGCAGCAGGTAGAATTCCCCCTATACTTCCGTCTGACTTCTGGCCTACCTCCACTACCACTCCATTGGTTCCTAGCAACTCGGTACGTAATCTGGGAGTCATGTTTGATAATAAACTGACACTTGAAAATCATGTTAACAAAACAGTCGGGTGCTGCTTTACCTTGATTAGAGCACTCCGGAAAATGTTCCCAATGTTCTCAACACAGGCTAGAACACTGATAGTCAGAAGTACTATCCTCAGTAGACTGGACTACTGTAATGCTCTGTTGTTGGAATCACCGAAGTATCTGATTGAGAGATTACAGCGAATACAGACCATGGCGGCCAAGCTGGCATTGATGAGATCACGCCGCTCTTCCGCCTCTCAGGCACTCTCAGAGTTGCACTGGCTTCCGATCTCGCAGAGGATACTTTTTAAGGCTTTGTGCATTGTGTTCAAAGCCTTGCATGGCTGCGGTCCCAAATCACTGCAGGACAAATTTGCATGGTATGTCCCCTCCCGAATGCTCCGTTCCTCCTCGGCCAACCTGGTGAAGGTGCCTAGAGTCAGGAAAACTAAATCAGGAGGCAGGGCCTTTAGTACGGCAGCTTCCCGCCTCTGGAACAGACATCCGCCTGATATTAGGCAAATAGATGATCTCCTGCAATTTAGAAAAAGGGTAAAAACCTGGCTCTACCCTCAAGCTGGCCTATCTACATCCTGCTCATTTTTCTTTTAGTAAAGTGCTTTCCACTGGTATTTACACTTAGCCAGGCACTCGTATCACAGCGCCAGGGTACCCGTAGGGTGTTAGTTGCGCTTTATAAATGCTGATAATAAAATAATAATAATAATAATAATAAATGTTTTCAGCTAATCACATCTAGTTTCAGCGTTACTCTATTCAAGTTACATCGAAATGTCTCTAATACACCACAATCCATATTATTAAAGTTCATGTTCTACTGTCTCAGGTTAATACAACAGAGGAATATATGCGGGTGTGGACTACTCAAGACTATGAACATCCCAACAAATGAAAATTGAATTTTGCGCTAGATCAACATGTTTCAGCCCTTCTAGGTGCCTTACATAGGTGCCAGGGGCTTTTTTCCAGGACGTGACCACTCTAATTATTCTAGACTATAAAGATCGATGTGCTAACGCGCCAATACTAAGCATGTAAGTCCTTTGGAGGAACACTATTTCCCTCTGAGATGGACCCCGATATATGTTGTTTCATTACTTTCTCACATTTGGGGTGGAGGTCATACTAATTCTGCCCTTTTTCCTGCTTCCCATCGGATCGCTTGGAATCAGAATCGTTCTATCCTAGTCACTGCGGTTGTGAAGCGTTATTGGTGGTGTCCATCATTCCACCTAGTGGCGGCTCCTCCACTAAGGCAGAGGAGCGCCGCCCCACTGCTTTTCAGCAGATTAAGGAAAAATAAAATTATAATAACTGAAAGTTATTTTCATTTTATTTTTTCCTTGTTGTGGGCCCGGCAGCTTTGCCAGGCGAGGCATGGCGGGGCTGCTCTGCTGACACAGCAGGGGAGGAGTGGTGTTCACTCCCTTAGTGCACATGAATGTTTGGCCGGCCGTCTCGGGCCGGCCAAACATTCATGTGCACTATACGTGTTCTCCAACCAGGCTGTATTACAGCCTAGGTGGAGAACATTCCCAGGCTCCCAGTCCCTGTCTGAGTGCCGAACCAGGGCACTCACACCAATCACAATGCTGCATTGCAGTGTTGTTATTGGCTCAGAGGAGCCTGTGTGCCCGGGTTCTTCCTGTTCCGTGTTCCGGCCGGAGGAGAGAAGCAGCGTGGAGGACGCGGCGAAGAGGTAAGTTTAATTTTTTTTTTCATTAATAATGCCAATTTGCTACTTCTATGAAGTAACAAATCACCATTATTGATTGTTTATGTGCAGAAAGGGACACCTCCCTGCACATAAACAATCATTCCTTCCAAGGCAGGCACCCTTGCACTGTGGCGCAAGGGTGTCTGTGTTGGTGCTTGGCAGCTATTTTTAGCACTAGGGAAAACACCGTATTGTTGAAAATATAGCGTCTCCTTGTGTTTTGGAAATGGCGGAGCGTGGTGCTGCAAAATGTGCTGCAGCTCAGTGCTCCGTCATTTCCTTGTAAATATGCCCCTCTGACTGCAGGTAGTGTGTAGCTGTGAAGTTGCATTCAGAGAAGAAATACTGACCTTGCGAGTCAACACACTGAAGTGTGTGCCTGTTGTTGATATTTTCCAGTTTTGAAGCTAAATTACTTTCTCCTCTGAGGCAGCCCTGTTGCACCAGCGGTGCAGCTCTGTTATCCCCTCCAAGATGGAGAATGTCTGAAATGAGGCTCCTTTCTCTAATGGGTGATAGATTTTACAAAACTATGATGTGGATCCTAGGCTGAAGGTATGCTGGAACTGAGCTCGCGCCTGGAACTGAACCTATGCACTCAGGGTCATTTTTACAAGGGCATTGCGCCACCAGAGCATCCCTTTTTAGGACGTGCCAGTGGCGCAATGCCTTGCCACATATTTACAAAGCGGCGTTAAGCCACTTTGCGTGCCGTAATGCCACTTTGTAAATATCGTACCCTTTCACACAGGTATCTGCGTGATAGGGGCGTGCAATGGGTGTTGCTGTGGGCGTTCCACCGCAACACCTATTGCTTTTTGCTGCTGCCCCAGATTTACAAGGATGTCTAAATCTGAGGCAGCGCACAAAACTAACAGCACTGAAAAGCAGGCGTTAGATTGGCGCAGTGAGGAGAAATACTTTTATTTCTCCCCGTTTTTTTTATTTTTATGTGTGCTGGATGTCCCGTCCGTGGTATTACGACCATGTTCTATCCTATGGGGATCGTAATACGGCGTACGGGATAGCCGTCACGTTTGTGATGGAGTATTCTCTCCGCCAACTTCTAGATCAGGCCCTTAGTATTCAGGATTGTTGAGGCTGTCATCTCAAATATTAGCGCTATGTTCTTCGGGTTCTCTCATTGTCGTTTGGAGGAGATGCTTCTTCACTCCCTGCCGCAGATGTAATATTAACAGGTACTCTGCTAAACTCATGGTCACTTTAGACCACTCTTGCTGGTCACTCAGCTCCTTTTCTGACCTGATCCTTTTGTCTTCTACTGCAGTAGGCCCAGCGTCAATGAGGTTGATTTTCATTCACTTAAGGAATGACACATTACTGGGGATTCGTTCAAAGCCACGGATGGCCAGGAACATGGTTTCTTTACTATGCCTCACCGTAAATGGACCACACTCAAGTAGTGGCCAAAACGTCCCTGCTTATAATAATTTTTTTCCAAAGACATCTTTATCTTGCCTCACTTTGTATGTACTATTCATGCAGGCATACTGATTCTCTGTTAACCTCCGGTGCTGACTGTTTTGAGTGTACAAGCTGTGCAGTTCCCTAGTGAGGATCCACTAGAATAGAGTCCATGATGGCTCGGTCAAACACAAGCCAGGCAGGAGCACAGTGTGTTGCACTATGGACAGTGCTCTTGCAATTATGTAGGAAATTGTGGATTCTGTGGTAGTATTCACTCTAGTGTACACATATCCTCCGTTTTTGTTTAATTAACATAATCCTAAGCCTCTCCACTTATTTTACCTGGGACCCTCTAGGTATTATTCACTAATGGTATATGATGAGATGCTTTAGATACACCTGGAAGCCATTCTTTTGAAAAGGAGTTCTTTGGTCTTGATCGACTAGGCTATAGGCTGCAGGATTTTCTCCATTTTGGGTCCACATTTCCAAATGTTTTTTTTTTCAAATTTAAAATGTATTAATAAAAGTCTCACAACTAAATGTGTTGGTTATCTCTGACAATATTGCTCAATTGGCGTAAGGTTCATAAATTACAATAAAATGAATCTGTTAATCGTCTAGTTTAAATAATCAGGTTGCTGAAAGAAACTAGCAATTTTACACTGTGGGCGCGAGGTTCATCATTTTTTGATGCAGTTTTTTCATGACTTGTGTCAGAAACCTAATTGTCTGCACGTTTCAACTTATCTGTCCCCCATCGAAACATGCTATTACAGCTTGCCAACATGTTCGCACTTCTAGGGGCATATTTCTGACTTTTGTGGCACAGGGCAGCACAGCAAGTCACCTTGCTGCGCTGTCCTGTATCACAGGCAAAAGGGAGGAATGCGTCGTATTTATTCATTCTGCAGCACACATAAAAAGCGAAAAATTAGGAGAAATAAAGATATTTCTCCTTGTTACGCCTCTCCTGAGGAGGTGTATCTTTTTGGCACATTCCTAGGTTTACCTGTTCTTGTAAATCTGGGAATGCATCAAAATCCATGGATGTTTTGCGTAGGAACACCCATGCAACACCCATGGAAATGCCTCCTTTGCCCAGAGTTATGCAACACAGCGATTATCGATGCGTTACATTACTCGAGATTTATGAACCTTGTGTGGCTTCAAAAATCTCATTTCACCTTTGCGTCGCTCTCGCACCACTTTGCGTGGTGTAAGAGTGATGTGAAGGGGCTCATAATTATGTCTGTTAGTGTTTTGTTTTGTTAGTTTTTGTTAGTGTTAGTGGCGCAAGAACTGTCAACGCTCTGTCATGATTGCTGGACAGATATAAGTAATGTCCATGATGGTTTTGGGGGCTTGGTTGCATCCTGTGCAAGAGTTGTCCCTGTTACAAACCATTTTTGGCACAAATCTAGTGTTGTAAAATCTCCCAGGCGCAGACTTAGTTTCATTTTTATGTGGGAGGAATAGCTGGAACTTAAGTATGCCTGGTGCGCGAAGGTTTTATAGGAGTACATGACGATCCATGAGTGGGCTCGCTTTGAAAAGTTATTATTATCCTTTAATAAGGATAGAGCATGCACGCTTTTGTTGACATGTTTCTTGTAATTATGAAAAGACATTGAGAGGTCTCACAGCCCATTCATTTGTAAATTCTCAATGCAAGACCATAGGTAGTCCCTGCGAGGGCAATACCCTGTGATGTTTGATAGTTCTGACTGTAGCCTTTGGTCTAGTGTGTTAACCTTGGCAGTTCTCAGTTTTGACAGAATTTGACGAATGTACCTTGTCTTCCGTACTCCTGCTTAGCGAGCATTTTGAAAGATATGGAAGAGTTTAATGTTTCACAATGGTTGGTTGATCTGACCGTGGTGTTCTGTCCTGGCTGAACATTTGTTAAACCTTGTTTCTTCCTTTTCGCAATCTCTTGCATTGGCGTTTTGATAATTTAAAATTGCTTTGATCTAGCGGTGTGGGTAAATGTAAAAAAAAAATGTAAAATGTAAGTCTGTTTTTATATAGCGCAGCTACTCACCCTTACGGGTCTCAAGGCGCTGGGGGCCGGAGTGGAAATTAAGTGAGCTATTACCCAGAGTCACATGGTGCTGAGCTGAGCTGCCGCCGGAGCCGGGGATCGAACCGTGAACCCGGTGCTCCGAAGTCAGCTGCCCTGGCCGCTGCACCACACCTCTCCAGGCGAATTACGCTCGCAGATTACAGTTTCCATGTGCCTGTCAGCATCCGACATACTGGTGCGAATGATCTCTGTGCTGCTTTCTTGTACAGTAGAGCAGAGCGCTTGTTTAGGTTTCGCCTGCACAGCGCTTGCAAGGTGCTTGAGAAATCTATTGTTTTAGTATAAACTTAAAAGGGACTTACATCCCGCCACCTCTCTTCTCATTGGTTCCTGTGTGTGACACTTACCTTTCCTCCATTTCTATTGGCTGTAGCATATTTTCCTGCATTTACCAATGCATGTTCCTCGTCTGCTTCTCTTATCAGTTTCCCACCACTGAAATACTGCTAAACCTCCGCTTTGGTGAAACTATATTTTCATAAAGTTTTGCCTTTTACTCTTGCAGCATATTTATAAAACAATTTATCACCTGGAGAGAATAAGTGATTTGCATAGAATCACAGGATATTGCGCGGCGCCGCCGAGACTCGAACCGGGATCCACAGCGATTGAGTCAGCAGCTCCGGCTGCTGCACCACATCCTCTCCACTCCCATGTTATCTGTCAGGGAGCTCCTTCCTTCTGCCGGAAGATGATTGGAACAGCTCTTTATTCATTAGATAGGCGAAACCGATGCATTACCGATGCTTGTTTTTCAGAGAAGTGCCCCCTATGTTTGGTGAGCTTTGGTACAGTTTCTGTATAATTTTGACTATGGGTCTCATTGAGATGTTCTTGTGCTGTTGCCGATGATACTGGTGTACTCTGGCATGCAAATGCTATTAATCCATATAATCTTTAAAAGTACCAATTTTGAAAGGTAGAAGATTCCAATCCCCTATTTAAAACCATTCCAGTGTTTAAAAGGCCAGAGTAAACAAAAAATGCAGGAGCTCGAGGACGTTACACCAAAGGCACAAAGTACTAGAAGGGTCAGGATAGAGGACGACTGTAACCCAACTAAAAAGGCAATCCTCTAGCAACCTGACCCTTTCAAAATGATAACCGAACAGCACACATTTTGAGGTAAGGGCTGTTACAATGGTGTAGGCACAGTCATACAAGGGCCATAAAAAAGCAATCAAAGGCAATAAACATAAATAACATGTTTGCAAAATCAGGGCACAACCCAAGAAATGCCCATGTAGGAGAATAACTCATCGGAAGCATTCATAGAAAAACGTGTGGGGGCTAAACTGTTATAAAACAGCAATAGATATAAATAACATTTTTG
The DNA here is from genome assembly GCA_963921515.1 of Calotriton arnoldi. Classification (NCBI taxonomy): domain Eukaryota; kingdom Metazoa; phylum Chordata; class Amphibia; order Caudata; family Salamandridae; genus Calotriton; species Calotriton arnoldi. Next base: position 1,895,914 of record CAWUFW010000455.1, on the reverse strand, counting down.
CAATATAAGAGCACACCTCATCCACGTAATGCCCATGTAAGGAAATACCTAATTTAAAACATTGATGGAGCAGCACACGGGGGCTAAACTGTCACAGTATAAATTGACAAGCTAACCATCCAGCACTGTTAGACCTGTCATCCTTAGGGTGGTCTTTCCCCCAACTTTTTGCCTTTTGCCTCCCATTTTCGCTGTATCTTTTTGTTGGCCATAGGACTCTGGGCACTTTACCACTGCTAACCAGTGGTAAAGTGCCTGTGCTTCTCTCCTAAGACATATTGGCATTGGTATATACCTAATTGGAATATTTAGTTTACTTATAAGTCCCCTGTAAAGTAGTATACCATATACCCAGGGCCTGTAATCTAAATGCCACTAGTGGGCCTGTAGCACTGGTTGTACCTCAGGGGTGAATTCTCCATTAGGGCTCAGGGGCTGTGCTCCCCTGAAATTATTTCCTTCACATTCCTGTACAAATATTAAATAGATCGATTTATTTAGAGATACGATCGTATCTCTAACAAATTGATGTATTTAAGTGTGGGTTTTGTGTCCCAGGCTGCCTGCCCCGCCTCGCTCTGAATCAGGAGATGGAAACCAGGCAGTAAATCAACTTTCTGAACTGTAACGCACGACGCAGGGATTACTGTGGTAAAGCCCTTCATAATAAATCCTTGCCATTGTAGTCTATGGCAGTATTCTTTATAGGCCATTGACGCTGTCAGCGTCATGGTTTGGGTCGTTGGATTCTCCTTCCCAATATTAATGCCAAAAACATGGATTGATTTATGAACAATGATTGCTAAAAACGTTAAGGCAATGCATATCAGCGATTTAGTTTGTCTCTTATTTCAAGTTTTACGTAATCTTGCCTTCCTCAAGAGTAAGCTATTTAATCATGAGGTGTTTCTTTCTGTATTTTTTTCCTTGCATACTTTGAGCTGTGCAGGTGTTTATGAGGGGCTTTGATTGAGAGCTCTGATGCTGAAGCCAAAGCAAAGTACCTGTCAGTGGGTAGGCCTCTCTGCAGAGCACACAGAACAATGGTCATGTATTCCAGTTGTAATTGCAATTTTGTGAAAATGTGTGTGAAGGGGTGCACAGATGGCAAAATATTTACAGGGCAAAAGTAAATATATTGCTTAAATGTGAGTGAGTGCAGTGTATGTTTGGATGTGGTGAAGTGAGGGAGATGCAAGGAAGTGCATTTGGGGGAGAGTGAAAAGAGGGTGCTGAAGAGGAAAGAGAGGTATTTGGAGATATGCAGATCTTCTTTTCAATGTTTTCTTCTGGAGGAGGATCCAGCCTGGACCCCACATTTGTCCATTAAGCTTGCCTGCGTCACTCAGTACATAAAACTCATACCAAACTTTTACGCTCACCACTTTCAAATGTCACCAGCCACCACTGTTGTGCCACCCACATAAGTAGCCTTTCAAACCTTTCGCAGGCCTGCCATTGCAAGGCCTGTGTGTGCAGTTTACTGCCACTTCAACTTGGTATTTAAAACCACTTGCCAAGCCTCAAACTCCCCTTTTATTACACATAAGTTACCCCTAAAGTAGGTCCTAAGTGATCCTAAGGGCAGGGTGCTGTGTAACTAAAAGACAGGGCATGTACTTTCAAGTTTAACATGTCCTGGCAATGACAATCAGCTAAATTAGTTTTTCACTACTGTGAGGCCTATTCCTTCCATAGGCTAGCATTGGGGATTCCTTAAAATACCTTTTAAGCTGCAATTCCTGATTAGAAAGGAGCAGCTGCTTCATGTTGAATATCTTTGGAATGGTGGTGATAAATCCTCTCTAGTGGTAAAGTTGGATTTGACACGACCATTTAAGAAATGCCACTTTTAGAAAGTGGACGTTTCTCTGTTCTTAACTTTGCTCTGTGTGCCTACAATCTGTCTCAAATACACGTTTGGCCTGGGTGACAGCTTCCCTCTAGACAGCCATAACACAGGAAAGGCTGAGTGTGACAGGGGATTCATCTGCATACTGATAGCCTTCCTTGGCAGTGAGTGGGAAAAGGGGCTCACACTTACATCTCAATAGGTTGTGTCCTGCCTCCATGCAAAGGGCTGATTTACCACCCACTGGTAGTCTGGAGCCAGGGCTGGGCTAAAAGGGATCCTTGTGCACTTCAGATAGTTCATTTGAAGTCAATCCCTACATCAAAGGATCTTTTAGGTATAAGTACCAGGGCTCTGGCTCTATCAAGTAGTATACTCCTGGACCTGGGAAGACCTCTGCTGGAGTAAAGACTGCTGTGGTGAAAGAATTGCCACTCTGCTGTGACTGACTGTTCTGAGGAACTGATTGTCTGCTTTTTTTAACTGCCCTGCTGCCTGATGATCGCTGCTCTGCTGAGGAAAGGAGCTGAACTCATCTCCCTGGACCCCAGAGTGACCATAAGGGCTTGCTAGCTTGCCACCCCCGTCAGAAAGTCTCAGGGATCCAAAAGACTTTGTTCTACTCCTACACATCCTTAACCTCTGCCCCACATGACTGAGCGCAGTGCTGCATGGTGTCCCTAGCCATCTCAGCCCTACGCTTGCTGACCGCGCACTGTTCAAGTCTCTGCATAAAGGAGACGTGATAATCAGCACTTGGGAGTTTTCATGCCGATTTGAGGCACCACCTTCCTGTGTTTGAAATTGCCGCTGCAACAAGGGACCCCCCCCCCCCAGTGTGGCCCCTCCAGCAAAGGAGATGCAGGAATCAGTTCTTGGGAGGTTATGTGCCGAAGGGAGGAACCATCCCCCCAGCACGGCTCCTCCCACAACGATGTGCCAGGACAACGCAGAGTGGAGTCAGCGAAGCAGCCCGAACCACGAAGATTGGCAGCGCCTGTGCGAGGAGCACTAGAGCGTTGCCTGTAGTGGCAACGATAATCTAATAAAAATCATTAATGACTTTTAAAGCACTGAGTTGGCATATATATACTTTAAAAATCCCCACCTCATAAACTACTTATTGGATTTTTGTCGTTTTGATCTTGTTTTAATCAGATAAATATCCTATATTTTTCTAAACCTGTGTGAAGTCTTTTTGTGGTGTTTTCCTTGAGTTACTGTAATTTAAGTGTTGCACAAATACTTTACACATTGCCTCCTAAGTTAAGCCTGACTGCTCTGTGCCAAGCTACCAGAGGGTGAGCACAGGTTAATTTAGGGTGTGTAGCTGACTACCCTGACTAGGGTGGTGGTCCCTACTCGGACAGGGTGCAAACCTCTGCCAACTAGAGACCCAATTTCTAAAAAGCACCAACAAACAAGAACTGTTAAATGGATAAAGACTGTCATGTAAGAGAAACCAAGTTAAAAAGCAATGATAGGGCACAAAGCATAAGAACAAGGCACAGGTCATGAAGAGGGACAGTGATAACCCAATTATAAAATCTAGCAGGACCTAAGTCAAAATTGGGTCAGTACCATCGCCTCCTCAGAGCCTCACTAGTTGTACCACTCCCAGCCTCCTGGGCTACCTCACAACACCCCCTCAAGATGTGGCCCACCCCCTACGACTCCTTGATGCCTGTTTTCAATGGCAATTTCTGTAGGAGCCGCAGGGAAGGAGAGCGGGAGTGGAGCGAGAGAATCGGTGAGCAGCGAGCCGCTAGCAGGACGGTGCACCAGATCACGCGTATACACTTTTTCTAATGTTGTATATGGTACAATTTCCCTGCCAGATACCTTGTTGTAGTATACGAAGACACGCCCCTCCTAGAGTGTATCGAAGACGTGACTGTCTCCTGCCAGCCTCAACATCAACTGGCTGCAAGGATTCAAACAACTACATTCCAAAGGAATCCGAGAGCGCAGGTTCCATTAGCATCACAAATATGACGCATCTTAATAAACATTACCAACATAACTATATAGTAAGAAATAAACAAGAGAATACAAAAGAGTACTAAACAAGGAAACAAAAACTTAATCTTGGGAATAAAAAATAAATGAAACAAGCAAAACGTAGGTACAAACTAAGAATACAGCAATAAACCAGAACAAGTAAAACATATGTTATTTTCAGGAAATTATATGATGAGCAAATATACCTCAGGGCAACTCTCTCACGTAGTCCTGCATATAACAAGGGGGTTTCCTTTCTCTTCTTACTCTACACTCACCCCTCTCACTTTCCACCACAATTTCAAACCTCTCACTTTCCACCTCAACTTCATCATCAACTTCTTCTCCACATTCCTCAGTATCAGGACTACCACCTACTTGTCCTCGCCTGTCCAAAGAACTTGGAACATCACTCTCCCCGCTAGCATAAACCCACTACAGTCCTCACTATTATGCATCTCCGACTCTCCAAATTCACGTCCCTTCTGATACAAAGCTACTCGGCGTTGTTCCATTTATTTCCATTCTCCAAAACAACATACCAATCACATACTCACTTGACCTTAAATGGACCCCTAAACTTAGACAATCCTCTTCCAACAGGTCCATCCTTCACTTTCACCCTGTCACCAACTTGAATATTAGAAACTTTACATTCACTGACTGGAGTGTTGAACTTCTCTCCATCCTTCAACCAGCTAGAAACTAATTTTGTCCTGGCTTTGCGACCCCTCATCAATTCAAAAGGAGATTTAATATATACCCTATTCAAAGTGGTGTGATGTGCCCAAACAACCTCCTGAACTGCCTCACCAACATCATAGCCACTGCAAACCGCTAACTGAATAGTCCCTTTGATTATACGATTCATTCTTACCGAAATGCCATTGGCCTGGGGCTCATAAAGAGCTGTGCGATGATGTTTGATCCTATGCAGGGTTAAAAACTCCTTCATTTCATTTAAAGTTAGTTGGGTAGCATTGTCTGTTATTAGAATATTGGGAAACCCTTCTCTCTTAAACACCTCATGTAGGTTTACGATGGTACTCCGTGTAGAAGCATCCTTCATGAATTTCACCTACAACCATTTTAAAAAAACATCAACGGGGGCGTGGCCTGGACTCCGATGGCGTAGGACGCACGAGGATTGAGCTCTGCTCTCCGGGGGCGGCCCGGGGCTTACCTTAAGCGACTCAAGGCACGGGGCAAAGTCTGTGCCCCCCCACCGATAGCATATAGCCCGCTGCAGGTTCCTGGCGATTTAGGGGGGCCCTGACCCAATACAGCAGCCGAGAGAGCCGAGAGAGGTCGATCGCGGCGCTCCCATCCGCCACCTTGCCCGCATCGGAGTGTCGGCCTTCGGCTGCGGGAGGAGCGGGACTCGCCGATCCTTGGGCGGAAGAGGTCCTGTGTGGGGTCGCTCGGCCTCGGAGACCCTGCCTGCGACGGTGGACTGAGCTGGGGAGTCTGCCCCCCCCCTCTGGGAGCGGACGCTGGCCTGGCTCCCGAGGCCCCACGAGACCGTTGGCTGAGACCGGGGAAGAACTGAGGAAAGGACGGAGGTGAGGAGGGGGATCGCGGCTGGCCCGGGGGGTGGAGCGGTGGCCCTGGGGGGGCTTAAGACTCTCGTGTGGACCTGCGGCACGTACTGGACTCCCCCCCCCCCCCCCGGGCCCCATCCCCCGGCCGTGCCTGCGGCTTCGGGCCTCGTGTGCCCCTCCCCCACACAGTGGCGGCCCGGCGGAGTCGGAGGAACGGCGCTTGCGGAGCTGGAGGCCTGGCGAGACCCGGCTCGCTCGGGCTCATCACACACGGCGATCTGGGAACCGGTGTGGCTGCTGGCGCCTGTGGACACTGACGAGGCCGGGGACTGGAGGGCGGCCGAGGTCCCGCGGCCCTCTGCCTTGAAGTTCACGCAAGGGAGACCACGCCTGAGGGACCGGAGCCCTTGAGAGCGCCCTGCGCGGGTGGAGAGGGTCTAAAAGAGAGACAGGGGGAGTTGTGGAGGACCCCTGCGGTGGCACCGGATAGCTGGCCCTGAGGTGGAGGCTCTGTCGCTGCTTGCTGCCCCCCTGAGACTGCCCTGCCCTGGTGGATGGACAATACTCCTGGTCAGAGATCATCGCTCCTGAACCTCTGACTTTGCGTGTACTCCCCAGCGAGTAGAGGACCCTGAGGAGCGGATTGAGGGGAGAGAACTCGGCCTGGACGGCGGTGAGGGGCGACAGGGCGGGCCCCGGTTGCTGGGCCGGATGGGCAGTGAGGGTGCCCTGTGCTACGCTCGGGGGGCTGGAGCGATTCGGGGGCCGGATCGGGCTCCTTCCGGTGCCCGGGCTGATCTGGTGTGGAGCTGCCCTGAGCTCCGCTGAAGCTGTCAAGGCCCCGCCAGGGGGGTGACGGAGGAGGGTGGCCCCTGTGACCTGAACCGGCTGCGACTGGAGCATAGGGTTCGGACCCCCCGGGACAGTGCCTCCTGCCGGGATCAGCAACGAGGGGGCCCGTGTTGGACTGGCAGGCGGATCCTGCAGTCGGGCCTGCGCCGTCCTGTCTCGCCGCCGGGCGGACCTGTGGAGCATCGATTGGGTGGAAGTGAGGAGGCCCTGGTCTGGAGCCGAACGGGGGCAGGTGAGATCTACACCCCCGGCGCTGAAGTCATGACCAAGCCCAAGACGGGAAAGGCCGCAGCCCAATTGGCGCCTAAAGACACCTCGGTGGCGGACCTGTGGGGCAAGCAAGCCCCGGTACCCTCACAGGACGACACAGCAATGACCTCCAAGCTGGATATGCCTGAATCTGGCGCCATTACGCAGGCATTCATGTCTAGTTTTCTCCAGGAAATCAAATCAGAGATCTCTTCTCTTAAGTTGGAGGTCAAGTCCTACCTCACGGACATTAGACGAGATGTCAGCGAAATTGGCACTAGGGTGGACGACTTGCAGCGCACCCTCGACACGCGCATAGAAGAGCAAGAAGATCTCAGGCGCCGCGTCCTAACTCTAGAGGAGCAACATGTGGAACTCCAACTCAAGCAGGAGGATTTAGAGAACAGGAGCCGCCGGAACAACCTCCGAGTCCGGGGTGTGCCGCGGGGCGCAGAGGGCCAGGACATAATGACGTATGTCGCAGATCTACTGCATGCGGTCAGGGGAGACGAGGACTCCTCCCCACCCACACTGGACCGAGCGCATAGAGTAGCACCCCCACGGGGAAACACCAACCTGATCCCTGACATCCTGACAAGGGTACACTTTTTTACAGAAATGGAGGCAATCCTCCGAGCGGCCAGGGCGACCGAAAAGTTGGAATACGAGGGACACGCCATCCAAATCTTTCAGGACCTATCGCCCTTCACCCTGCGCCACCGTAGGGACTTCCAGCCAGTAACTGCTAAGCTGAAAGAAGCCAACATCAAATATCAATGGGGCCACCCGCTTGCTCTGATCTTTCACTGGGAGGGGAGGCGCAGGTCTCTGAGATCTCTTCGTGAAGCCCTCCAACTGCTGAACATCTCGCCTGGATCGAGGCCTTCCTCTCCCGGGCCCGCTGAGTCGGCATCCCAGATCTCTCTCCGCCCTGAGTGGTCGAGGGTCAGGCGCCCCCGGGCTGGGGCCTCCGGAGCCGGTGGGACAGACCTTCAGGCCAAGCAAGACATTATCCAACACCTAAAGAAAATGGAGGCTTCACAGTCTTCAACGAGAGAAGGCCTGCGATCGAGCCCGCCTTCCCCCTCTGGCTCCAGCGGTGGCATCTGTTAACCAGTTGAGAGGCCTCCACAGACACGTGGACTGGTAGAACTCACCTCTCCCGCTCAATTGATAGAGGCTTCAGATGGGAGAGGGCGTTGGATCACCTTGACTGCTTGGACGAAGCGCTGGAGCAACCAGTCGTCCATACACTTATTATGACTTGCCTTAGATGCGTGCCATAGGAGGCACTGTCTGGCTGTCCTTTGGGGTGGGGGGTCATGCCTGCAAAGCACTACACTCCCTTGTAGGGGTGGGTCTGTCGTGTATGGGCTTTTGGGAGGGCTTACTTATATGTGTTACTTTAGGCCACCGTATCCACCCCGGCTTTACATTGCTGAAAGCGTGACTGGTGGCGTGTTGTCCCTCCCCCACACTTGTCAGCCACTCTAAGGGTGCCCGAGGTTCTAGATCGCCCAATTGCTTGGAGGGCTATGGCGCCCGGATGTGTTTCTAGGCTCCGGGTCCATTCCAGAAGGGGCCCCCCTGTGGCTCCATCTTGGGAGTGTCCCTCCCCGTCGTTCCTGCGACGGGTCGCCCCTGGGGGGCGGACGACTCTTGCTCCCGGGGAAATCCGAGGCCCACCCTGCCATTTCCTTAGTCCCCAAGAGGAGTGACTTCCTCAGAGCCGCCCTGGTTCCTACCATTGGGCCGCTCCTGGACTGGAAAGGTCCTGTTGGGCCCAGTTGGCCCCTTAGTTATTTGGTATTTTCTCTATTCTGGGAATCTTCTCCTCTTCTATTCTTTCCCTTACTTCTTCTCTCTTTCTGGACTCGGGGGAGGACCCCGAATCGCAGCGAAGGGCCATGGCTCTGAGACCGGCAGCTTTGGGGATCCCGGGTACTACATCTCACACTCCTCCCCTGGGGGGGAATCCACGTTTGCTCCAACTCCCACTGCGGTTGACGCTTCAGGCTCTGACCAGAGAGAGATGTGACACCTTCAGTTCCGGCCATCGCATGCCTCTACGGGTACAGATCAATGGCTCAGCTTAAATGTCTCTCCCTTAATGTCAAAGGACTGAATGCCCCGAATAAGAGAAGACAGATCTGGCGCTACCTCCACCTTCAGGATCCAGACATTATCTTTCTCCAAGAAACCCATCTTTTACGGGCCGACACTATCCGCATGTCTCATCCTAAATTCCCCTTACAACTATGGGCGTCCGCACCATCTAAGACAGCAGGGGTGGGGATCCTTTTTAAAGTAGGTCTCTCGGTGAACATAGAGCGCACCGTTCGTGAAGCGGAAGGTAGGTCTCTTAAGCTCCAGCTCATTACAGGGCAGACAGCTTACCCTCCTTAATTTATACGCACCCAACCAGGCGCAGGATGCTTTCATCCGCCACCTCCTCCAAACTTCCCTCTCCAAGGAAACTAATCCTATCATCCTTGGGGGTGATTTTAACCTAGTTTGGGACCCCACCATGGATTGCACCTCCCCTTCTTATCAGGGGGTAGGGGCTATGTCCGCCGCTCTTAAACGCGATCTGGAAGCCCTGGGTCTAGTAGACGCTTGGCGCTATTGGGAACCGGACACACAGGACTACACCTTCTACTCCCATGTGCATCGTTCGCACTCCTGTATAGATTACTTTTTTCTATCCCACGCTCTCATCCGCTCCCTAGAAACGGTAGGGATCTCAGATATATCTATCTCGGACCAATCTCACTTGGAGATAACCCTGTCCGCCTTGGGCCGTCCCCCGAATTCCACCCCGCACTGGCGACTACCCCCGCATGTTCTCCGCGATCAGGTGGATGTGGCCGTGCTCAGACAGGCTATACAATCATATTTTACGGCCAATGACCTCCTGGAGACCACAATACCTATGCTGTGGGACGCCTTCAAGGCCACGATCCGGGACGTTATCACTTCCATCTCTATAGCCCGCAGGCGGGAGTCCCGCCTGGTGGAGGACAACCTCACCCGTGATCTTAAAACCGTGGAACAACAAAGTCGTAACGCGCATTCTATCGTAACTCGTAAGAGACTTGCCTCTCTTCGGGGTCAGCTGAAGGCTCTCCGGGTGAACAAAGCAGAGCATTCCCTCTTGACTCTCAAGCAGAAGTTCTATGGGGGGGGCAACAGGGTGGGCTCCATGCTGGCGCGTCGCCTCAGGAATCAGATTACTAGGGGCCATATCGCAAAAATAGTCCAGAGTGGGGGGGGCTGGGCTACCACCGAACACGCTAAGCAACAGGAGTTTCACGCTTTTTTCTCCGAACTATATGGTCGGGGAGAGACTTGTGGAGACCAGACGGATCCCTTTTTAGCAGCTTGCTCCTGGACGCCACTGACCCCCTTCTTTAAGGAACAATTGGAGGAACCTATTACAGCGGCAGAACTCCAAAAGGCCCTAAAAAGTATGCCCGTGGGAAAGTCCCCAGGGCCTGATGGCCTAACGCTGGCTTTCTATCGCCTCTTCCTCCCCCAACTTCAGGCCCATTTATTGCGTCTTTTCAATTCTTTTGCGGAGGCAGGGTCAGTATCGCCGTCGATGGCGGAGGCGGAGATAATCCTTATCCCTAAACCGGGGAAAGACTCCACGGCATGCGCCTCTTTTCGGCCTATCTCCTTATTGAATGTAGATGCCAAACTATATACCAAAATACTCGCCCAAAGACTAGGCCCCCACCTCCCGGGCCTGATCGAACCGGATCAAGTAGGTTTTGTGAGGGAAAGACAGGGAGCGGATAATATTCGCCGAGTAGCCCATCTAGTGCAAAAGGCACAGCATTATAATATACCGGCCTTCCTGCTCTCCCTGGACGCCGAAAAGGCATTTGACTGGGTTGACTGGTCCTTTTTGCGGGCGGTCCTCCATCGAGTGGGACTCGGACCGACCATGATCGCGCGCATCATGGCGCCGTATGCGGCGCCCTCGGCGCGGATCCGAGTAAATGGTCTTCTCACCCCGTCCTTCTCCATCTGCAGGGGTATGCGCCATGGGTGCCAGCTCTCACCCCTGCTGTTTGCTCTAGTGGTGGAGCCCCTGGCGATTGCTGTCAGGCAGTCGGCAGAAATTCGGGGACTGCGCATAGGAGGCGTGGAACACAAAATTGGCCTTTTTGCAGATGACCTTCTCCTGACACTTACGGAACCAGCAAGCTCACTACCCGCATTACTGGACATTCTCTCTCAATTTGAGTTGATATCGGGCCTTAAAATTAATCTCTCCAAATCGCAGGCACTCAATCTCACTCTCCCCCAGCCACAGCTGGATAACCTGGCTTCAGTTAACCCTTTTCAATGGGCCCCACATTCCATACGATATCTAGGGATTAACGTTACTGCTACCCTAGACACCTGGACTGGGGCTAATTGGCCGGCATGCAGGACGGCTGTCTGGGCTGAGCTTCACCGCTGGAAATCACTCCCAATTTCGTGGCTGGGCCGCTTGAACGCAGTTAAAATGGCAATCTTGCCAAAGGTACTGTACCTTTTCCAGGCTCTTCCCACGCCGATCCCCCAGCGAGATATCCAGAACATCCAACGGGATCTTACTGCGTTCATCTGGGGAGGAGGCAGGCCGCGTTTTTCCACACGGGTCCTGTTGCTACCTCGCGACAGGGGTGGTCTGGCTTGTCCCGACCTGCTCGTCTATTACTGGGCCTCGCACTTGTGATACATATCAGAATGGTCGGTTCGCGAAAGCGAAAAACACTGGTTCCATATGGACAGGGCAGTGGCGTGTCGTCCACTGTGGGACCTGGCCTGGATTAGGAGTGGGGCCAGGCATCGTAGTGCATACATTGCTACGCCAACCAAGACTGTCTTGGAGATCTGGGACAGGATTGCAGTATCCCGTGGTCTCACTACATTCCCCTCTCCCAACACATCGCTAGCGCTCAACCCAGATTTCCCACCGGCTCTACCCCCAACGTCGTTTCCGGCTTGGTCGGCCGGGGAGTGCCGTGTCATAGAACAACTTTTTGAGAAGGGTCTTTTTAAATCGTTCGACCAGTGCAGACGGGACTTCAATCTCCCAAAAACCACGCGCATGGAGTACTTTCAGATCCGGCACTGGCTCCGTGCCCCCTCGCACATGGAGGGAGCCACGAGGCGCCTAACGCCCTTTGAAACGCTGGTCCGTGCTTTCGATGGGTCCCGGGGGCTGATTTCCCGGACCTACAAAGTGCTTCAGCATTCACACTCAGTGCCCCCACACACCTACCAGCGCCAGTGGCAGTTTGATATCGAAGGAGACATAGATTCAGACCAATGGGAGCAGTTATGGCGCGATATCCCCCGCATTTTTAAAAGTATAACACAACAGGAATCGGCCTATAAAGTCATGACACGCTGGTATTATACTCCTCTCAGACTCCAGAAGATGTTCCCGGGCTTCGCCCCTCTTTGCTGGCTCTGCCAGGCGGCCCAGGGTTCTTTTCTTCATATATGGTGGACCTGTCCACTCATTCTTACCTTTTGGAGAGAGGTGCTGGGCCACGTTGGGGAGGTAGTGGGCTTCCCCTTGCTAAATGACCCGAGGGTGGTTATTCTGGGGCTCCGACCGACGTCTCTTAGAGCAATGAAGCACACAGACTGGCACCTGATTTTTCACATGCTCACTGCCGCTAAGCAGGTCATTGCCATACATTGGAAGAAAACGTGCTCCCCCTCGTCCTTGATTTGGCTTACACGTCTTTGGCATGGCATGGCGATGGAACTCCTCTCTCATAGGTTGGCATGTACGGATGCTAAATTCGAACGCATATGGCAACCACTGGTCTCGCATCTCTCTCGGTTGGAACATGCACGATCTGTGCCCCCCCAGGTTGAGAGCCCTCCAACTCTTTGTGGACCCCATACTCCCACGGGGGGAACCTTACGAGGAAGACACACGATAAGGAGAGAAGGGATTCCGGCCCCTCAGATAAGCTCACAACCACGCCACGGGAGATCCCTGAGCCCTGGGCCCCCTCTATTCCGAAGGACTGCTGCACGGTGATCTCTCCCCATACTGCCCTCTCGTCTCCTCTTTTCTATCCTTTCTCACTTTCTAATCTCCTCTTGACTATCCTTTCCTCTTAGTTATCTCTCCCTGCATAGACAGAACTATGGCCTCCTCAGCTCACTGGCCGCAGACACCGTAGTTACCGCCTTAGAATGTAGAGCTCAGGTAAGGCCACTATGAGGGCACCTTATCTAGATGGGGTGCTCTGCCAAACACAAACCGCTTCTAAATGCGCTAGCATCTTTTGGACCCCCTGAGTGATACATTCTCATACTTTATTTGCGTATCTGGGGAAACACAACCTTATTAGTCATAACATGTACCGGGATTAAGGGCTTGAATTGGTAGATAACTGTATGAAGTAGACTGCCTGTTCCCTGCTATTGTTATATCTCTAAAATTCCGGCTGTTGTTTTTTGATGCCTTAGCATGCTACTTGAAATTGTTCTCTTGCATTGCACCTGGACATTTGCTCTGGTAAACTGCCCACTATAACAGATATCGTGCGACTGGTCTTACTACAGACAATGTTTTGTTACTCTGTGCTGTCATATATTGTTCCATGCTTGTTATCTGTCATATTAATGGCTTTTGTTATATGAAAACTCAATAAAAGAGATTTAAACAAAAAAAAAACATCAACCAAAACCATGGCAAACCTCAACTTATGTCTCACACCCACAAACTGTCCAATAAAATCCATACAGACACTATGCCACATCTCTAGGAGATCTTGGATATGACCAGTCTCAGATTACTCTCCTTACACTCCACAAACCTTTCCACCCATTGGGCCATTAGTGCATCAATCCCTGGCCACCAAACATTTCCCTTTACCCCCCTTTGTGTCATAGTCTGGCCCAAATGACCCTCAAGTGCCAATTAAATAATTTGCCTCCTCAGTTTTTCTGGTGGTACGAACCTGCCCCCCCATTAAGACACTATTGCCACTAATCGAACATTCGTCTAATATCTTGACAAACGTTGTCACCCGAAGAGCCACTGCACTCTCTCTCCTACTACCAGCAATCACCATCCTAAAGACATCACACTTGGTGGCATCCTCAGCCATTCCCTGCACCCATTCTTCCTTAGTTAACACACACCAACTCCACATTGTATGGCAACGTCCAACCAAGCTACTGCACCCTCTTTTTCTTTATCAATCATAACCTCACTGTCCACCACCTGTCAATCAACTGACAACCATGAGACCGCATCCGCCCGAGAATTTTGCCATCGAGGTATGTGCTCCACAATGTACATGAAATCCTGTAGGCGAGCCGCCAACCTTGCCGAACCTTTGCCAGCCCTACCAGGAGTCGAGACCTTTATCAATGGTTTGTGATCTGTCCTCAATCCGAAGCCTACACCTCACAGGTATTTCCTAAAATACTCTGCAGACCAGAACGCCGCCAATACCTCACGCTCGATGACAGAGTAGTTTTTCTCAGACTCAGTCAATGAACATGATGCAAAAGCCACAGTTTTCTCTACTCCTTTGTGAAGTTGAGAGAGGACAGCTCCCTCCCCTGATGCACTGGCATCCATTGTAAGACTTGTGCTCAAAGAGGTGTCAAAAGGTACCAAAATACCTGCCGCACAACCCTCTTACTTGATTTTTTCAAAGCAGATTTGTTGAACCTCTCCGCACTTAAATGTACAACCCTTTTTTAACAACACTCTTAGGTCGCCAGTTTTTGTTGCAAAGTTCTCGACAAACTTGGAGTGATATTCTTTTAACTCCATAAACAATCTCAGTTCATCTTTGTCTCTGGGCTGTGGAGCTAGCTTAATAGCCTCCAATAAATCTCTTTTTGGTTTCACACCATAGCCAGAGATGGCATGGCCCAAATACTTAATCTCTTTACTCAAAAACACAAGGCTTGATTGTGTTGCTCGACAGTAACTCCAAATACAAGAATATCGTCTTGCAAGAAGATCACATTTGTGAAACCTTGAAAAATGTGAAACATCATATGTTAAAAGACGCTGTTATGAACCCCAATGTGCCCCAATATAAGCCTAGGTAGTTACACAACCCTTTACCTACATTTGTCCTACCATTTTTCTGCATAACGGGTCTGACGCTGATCTTTTACCTAGTTAGGTGCTGAATAAATGTTGTGTGGTTTTCTCCGAAATCTAGCCTCATTTATTATGTATGAGGATTCTCAGTATCACAGCAGGACTACCATCTTCTGCATAATAGCTATGTATAAGGGTCACCAATATCGTCATCCTTGGCCGACATGCCCATAGTACACGTCTAGGTAAAAAGCCTGAGGGTACCTTTTGGGTATATAAGCACCACATCTTCGCTGGGTAAACCAGAGGAGAAAGACTTACACGCTGACGCTGAGGTCCCTGCACACAGACACTCCAGGACGCGGTGGTCTGACATTCCTTGCAGGGTGTCAATCTTGTGACCAAGACGGGGTCCTTCGCTCTCCCACATCACGTAATGGGGTTGGCTCTATCCTAAGGGGATTCTTGGCTATACACCTACCTACATGCTAGGTACACCTAGGTACGTCTAGTTAGGGTTAGCATCACAGGAGTACGCATTTTATTGTCATCAGTCCCAATCACGTATTTGGAATACATTGTGTGAAGGCACATTTTCTTGACCAGTTGGTACCTGCTCTTACGTTTCTTTGTGAAAGGCCTACTCGGATGCCGGTAATGATACTGCGTACCTTCCCAGCCTTCTAAACGAGTCCAGAACCCAAGAATTGCAAGGTAAAAGAATCTGCCTAAATACAGGCTTTCCTCTTTATTAAATGAACGCTTATACTTTAGTGCTACCTGTTGTGAAAACGTTTTTTCGGGTTTATATTTTGTGCATAAATAATGACCATTAATATTCCTCTTCACAAGTGATTTCACATATATAGAGTGAATTAACATATTTTAATTGAAATGAAATTCCCGTATTGTGTAGGAATGTATTTAATAATGTGTTTTAGTTAAATGTCTTTGCCACATTTCTCTCTAAAATGCCATTTTAGACAGAATGGATGGTCACATTAGTCTATTTTCATTCCTGCATTGCTTTGCTCACAATGAACTTACTGTAGCGTGGATGCAAGATTGCAACAATTATCTATCTCATATGTTTCTTCACTGGATCTCTTCAGCGAGAGAAAGTCTTATTGTTTTAAAAAAAATAAAAAAAATTATTAGCATTTATCAAAAGTAAACAACATAAGTCATGCTGAAATGAAGAATAGACACACGTTGCACCCAGCTGAACAACCTATATTATGCATGAGGTAACCCCAACATTGTCACATTGAGGGTTACACCAAGAGCAGACCCTGCAGCATTTTAGTAATTAATGACAGTAGGATCCCAGTAGGATTATAGACCAACATGGAACGCAGAAGTTGCCCACACATAGTTGGAAGGTGTCCGTTATGGCCGAGGGCCACATGCCATTGGTGAGACCTTGTGGGCCTCTAGACTGGTGAGCCTGTACTGGCTGACCCATCCCACCATCTGCCCCCCCCCCACCTCCCCCAGATCCCATTCAGCCTGTGAGTCGGAGTCTCTCTGCTGAAGGAAAGTGGTAAAGGGTTCCCATATGTCTTTGGGTGTGGATCCGATCAGCATAAGTTCCCAATGGTTGGCTAGTTGCTCCTGACAGTAGGACACGTTGCTTAGACATGCCTTGCCAGTGGGTGCCGGCTTTTTGCCCCATTGCATGGCCACGCTGCATTTAGCCAACAGGATCAACATGGCTGTTAGTTGTTGGTGCATAGTGAGGGCATCTTTCACGTATCACAGTAATCCAACCACGGAGGTGTAGGGGGGCTGGGGAACCAGTGGTCTTGTGGACAATAGTGTAAATCTCCCTCCAAAAATCAGCCACTGGAGAAATGTGGCCTGTGCCGAGTGACAACGCTGACATCAGGAGTCAGGTATCACCCCTGTTTTGAAAATTTGTAGAGGCGTGCGATATAAACGGTGTAGGAAGTTAAAGTGTATAAGGCGCAGGCAATATAGTAAAGTGTTCAAAAAGACAGAGGTCAGGAGCGATGAACCATCAACAGTTGGGATTGTCAGGGTACAAGTCCAAAAACACTCTGATATCCCTCTAAAGCGCTCCCATAATGGCCCCTTTGTCTTGGAAAGAGTGGAAATGTGAGATTGTTAGCAAGTGTGATGGAAGCGGCATATAAAAGAAATAGTCTGGCCCCCTTTCTCAAACACTCCCATGCCCACCGCACACATTTGACTGTGTCAATCTCTGCCCTGGGCGCCTTGTACGGCTGAAACAATGACGTTGACAATGGTTAGGGGAAAGTGTGATCCCTCTCTGTGAGAAGTTGGCCTGGTATATGCTGTCCACTAATTATAGTGGGCACCTTGCACCAGTCCAAACAACCCCTTATTGGAGATAGGTTAAAGACAATCTTTATTGAAAGCTATCCTAGTGGTAGCTATGGAGAGCAGCCTTCAGGCTAAGTCTTGAAGGAATGTAAAGCAGCTTGTTTTACCAGTCTATAATCTCTTGAGTGACCAAATGAAAGAGGACCACACCAGGTATATATATAAAATATATGTATTTAGTCGTAAACACACCCTCTAGTCTCTTTATGAGGCTTGAGTTCGAAGTACATAAGTTACAAGGCAGTTATCAACAGTAATAGCACAAATACACGTTTGAGCCCTAGGGGCGTACCAAACCATATACCAATAAAGTGGTATAAGAACCACGACTGAGCTAGACACAAGGCCTAGAGCCTGTAGAAGTGCTTGGGCCCCAAGGAACCACCCAAAGTAGTGACACAGGGGACCCACAGGGGACGCGTGCAGTGTGAGAACACAGCCGCGAGCCACCGTTAACTTCTATGGGGAAAGTCGCGGTTGGATTTTTAAAAGGAAAGGACACTTAGAGGAGGACTTGGAGCAAATCCCTTTAGAACTAGGCAGTTCTAGAGTCACTACCCACGGGAGCACCGGAGTACTCGAGTTACCTCACCCAGGGAAGCCGGCTGCATAGGTGTCTTTTGGCGTCTGGTTTCGTCGTCGTTTTCAATGGCGATCTGCTGCAGCAGGCTGCTGGCGACCAAGTCGAAAGTGTTCGGCTGGATCCAAGGGTGGATCGAAGATCTGGAGAACCTGAAAGCAGAGGGGACAAAGTCTGTTTAGTTTAGTTTAGTTTAGTTTAGTTTATTATTTTTTGCTTGATTAATTAAAATCTTTGCAAATACATAACAAAAAGATTCCTCTTGTACACAAATAGAAATGATTAAAAGCAGTTTAAAAACATATAATGTAAAAAGGATCGTCATTTGCATATTCTTGTATTATGGTGTTAATTATTTTAAAAACGATTCTCATAGACTCTTACGTCTCATAAAATACTAGCTAGCAGTGACGACCACAACTTTTCAGAACAAATGCTCAGCTTAACCAGGTCCATTGACCAAGTTAAAATTTAGGTAAGTAAAGTGCAAGTAGGACTAAAACAGAGTAGGCTCTTAGAGGTTTTTTTTTGCATATTCCTGTTGACGACAGAGTTTTAAGTTTCTTAGTTACCATCTCAAAAAATTTTGTTAGCCGACAGTTAAGCTGGACGTCAGTAGAATTGAAGCAAAGCTTCACTGCCTGCCTGCAGGTCCGGATGCCGTAATACCTAAAAAAGGGACGTAACAAGATACATCTTATGTCCTTTAAGTTAGAACAATTGCAAATGACATGAATAATATCTTCCTTTCCATTTCCGCATAGACGACAGGTCGGAATACCCCCATCCCTTTCCCATGGAGGAAGATGAGGTTTGATCGCAATAACTCCCATGCGCAACCTTAGAAAGTTTTCCTTCCTGCTTATCTTCATTCCGGCACTGAAGTAGGCTTGGGGTTTTGGCCCTACATAGTCACTGAGCACTATCCAGCCGTGTGCCTTTTTAGTGAGAATTGCTTTATCTTCTAAGACGGATAGCATAGATGTTGTTTTTCTTACAGCTTTTTTAAAGGAAAGATGATCAGTTGGTACCGCCCAGAGATTGGACAGGCCCAGTGTCTCAATTGAATCAAGCAGATAATCCCTGGCTGGGCATATTTCCTGATTTTGCAAGGCTTTCCAAAGATGGAAGTTTAACGACCCTGCCACAGCACTTCGGATTTTGTGCCAACTTTTAACATAGGAGCTCCTTCTTTCCACCGTTTGTCTTTGGATCCCAAATTCTAACCGGATTTGAGCCGGGGAGACATATTTTGGGAGATGGAAAATTGCTCTGTAAGAGTTGGCTATTATAACGTCTAAGGCTGCTGCATCTTTGCCTTTTAAAGCCTCACTCCCATATGTCAATGTAGGCAGCAATTTGGACCTCAGGACCTGTAAAAAAGGACCAAGCGTAAGGTCAGGAAGGCGCCTCTTCAATGACTTCAATGATAGGTATGTCATGGTCCCCTTCCTTCGCGTGGACTCTAAATGACGTTTGAATGAGCTTGTGTGATCCATTAATATTCCCAAGTATTTATAGCTTTGTACTTGTTCCAAACGTTGGCCATCAAGGAACCAGCTATTGATCTTCTTTTGTGGTAGTTGACTGCCATAATTTTGGACTTCTTAAAATTTATTTTAAGTGAATTCCGGTTCGAGAAGCTACATGTTGTGTTTAATAAATGCTGAAGACCAATTGGTGTCTGACTAATTAAAACCAGATCATCGGCATATAGCAGGTTTGACATTAGCTTGTTCCCCAGGTTAGGAGCATGGGATACACAGCTGTCCAGCTCCCCAGGCAGATCGGCCAAAAAGAGATTAAAAAGGAACGGGGCAAGGACACACCCCTGATTGAGACCTTTCGAGGTCATAATTCGTTTTGAGATGTGTGCCCCTGCACCTAGTTTGACCCTGATCCATGTGTCTGTATGCAACTGTTTTAGCCGATCCAAAAGTGTGGTTGGTATACCCCATTTTTCCAGTTTTCCCCTAAAGTTTGGACCTATCGACATGGTCGAAGGCAGCTGTGTAGTCAATAAAACACAGGAAGAGAGGTGTTTTTGATACTTTGGCTGCATCCATTAGTAACATAAGAGCCAATATGTTGGTTGTAGTTCCTTGGCCACTACAAAACCCACTCTGATTAATGGGAATAATAGAATTGTCTGAAGCCCAAGATGTTAACTCGTCCAAGAGTGTTCCAGCGTAGTATTTGGCATCGACGTCAAGGAGGGCAATCAGTCGATAATTATTTGGATCATTCCTTTTGCCTTGTTTAAAAATTGGGCTAATAATAGATCCTTTCCAAGAATCTGGAATGATGACTCCGGTGTTTAAGCCCTTGAAGACTGATAGTAGAGCCTTGCTCCAAAAGCCGGCGTCATGTTTGTATAATATCGGGGGATCCCGCTAGGGCCGGGTGCTCCCATATCTCTACTCTTGGTTATTAGACCTTTTATCTGTTTTTCCGTGGGAGCATATCCTTCCTCTTCAGTGTAGTCAAAAAGTTTAATTCGCCAGCCAACAGAGTCCCTTGTTCCTTGAAGATGTTAATGCTGCTGACCAGATGAACTTTGGGTGTGCAATTTGGTGTTGTTTTTCCCTTAATAGGGATTTGATTTCAGGTGCCACAATGCCCGAGCCCTTGTTGAAATCCCCTTCCATGTTGTTAAAGTGGGTGGAGAGGTACTCAACCCAGACCGCCTCTGTTATATTGGAATTGATTCCTGGATGGGCCGGACGATCTAACTTATGGATTCTTTGCCAAAACTTAGCGCTGTTCTGTTGCTTGGCGTCATGCAGTATTTTAACCCACGTTTCGTCATTCTTTTGCCTTATTTTACGCCACTTCCTCCTTCTCAATAGTGCCTTCGTTTGTCGAAGAGTCAACTGCAACTCCAAGTTCCCTGGTGTTTTTTGCAGTTGTCGAAGGGTCTGATTTATGATCCGTTTGAGGCTCTTAGTTTCCGGAATGGAGTTCACTTTTATTGATATGTCTTCAGATTTTCTTGATATTGGCCCAGTCCTCATCACAGAGTTACCACTAAATGTCTTAATAAAGTTTTCCCAGGCTGTTACAATTGTGGAGCCAGTTTATTTTTCTTTCTCGAATATGATCTTGGCAGAGGCTGATAAAGCTTCAATATTGTTGACATTGCACCTTAGGCGCTTTAGATTGGAAACTTCTTTGCTTTCAGTTGGGTTCCAAGTATCTAAAATAACAACTGGCCTCGCATTCAGCAATACTTCCTGTGGAAGGTGATCACTCTGGACATTGTCACCTATTTTAAAGGTTGCTATTTTATCAAACATGGCTAGTGTTACAAACGTGTAGTCTAAGTGGGAGGATGTTTTTGAGGAATGAAAGGTGGCAGCTGGTGGGTTGTCCTCCAAGAAACGGCCATTCAGTGCTCTTAAATTTAAATGTTCTAGTTCTTGTAGCAAATATTTGGCCCATCTTGAAGGTTTGCCAATGTTTGCTTGGCCCTGATTTGGTATCCCCCAGAGCGATGTAAGTTTGTGCACTGAGCCCTCGTCTTGGCTTGCCCCAAGAAGGTGTAGATTAAAATCGCCGGCAACAATTATGTGATCGATGTCTTGCTCATCCATAATCCGTTTTATTTCGTCCGACAACTCCTTTACGGCTTTTTGTTTTCGGTTAGGGTGCACGTAGATGTTAATTATTATAACGTCTTGTGTCGTGTTATTAAATTTAAGCTTTGTCTGTATTGCATGGACTGCATTGGGTAGTGACATGTTTACCTCTATAGGCTTTATTGAGCCCATTGTGATTATTGAAGCCAACATCATTAGTCCCCCTGAGCGGCGACCAAAGTTAGAAACATTTGTTGCCGGAACGAAATAGGAGGAGTATCCTTGAAGTTCCTTGGCATTATCTTCCCATGTTTCCTGGAGAAGTATTAAATCGAATGTTTTCAGGTAGTTAACTACTTCATAATTGACCAGTTTGGCTGCCAGGCCATTAATATTCCAGATGCAAAGCTTAATTTGACCTCGCGCGGATGGTGCTGTCAGTGGAGTGTCACACTCTTGTCAGTTTGAACGGTCTGTTAATATTGTGCGAGATATTTGCGGCCGAGCTTCAGGTCCCGGTTTCAAATTTGGGATTAATTGCCCTACGCTTCTACCTGAGTTGGAATCCTCTGTAGAAGCAGTAAGTTCCCCAGGGGTTCTACTTCTGCCCCTCTTAGCACTGAGGTGGTAATTTTATCAGGAACGGTGAGTCGGGTTTTTAGAAATGGAGTTGGATAAGGAGATTTCAATTCAACTCCCATTTTTATACCCCAATGTTTGAACGTGCTTTCCTCTTCCTTGATTTTGTTCGCAATTTCACTTGTGCTCCATCGTGTCCTCGTCACCTCTGGGCCCAAGCAGTTATTATTTGGAAGGAATTCTATAGAAAGCAGGTCCGTTGAGCTTATATTTCCAAGGCTCGGGATGGAATTTAAGAGTCTTAGAACATTCCCTCTGTTTAATATATCATCTCTTCCTCGCGATTCATATTCAGGAATGAGAATAATGCTAACCACTTCTTCAATAGTGGTTTCCTTAAATCGGTAAGTAGGGATTCCATCCTGTAGGCAGGGCCTTGTTTGCAAAGGGTTGTTTGGTTCTTCTCCTTGATTTACAGATTTGCGAGAGCTCGACGGGAGGGTAGTTGAAGGCTTAATTTTATTGAATAGGCGGCCTTGATTTACAGTGCCCCCGTCAGTAATTTTTGTTGATCCTGTCTTATAAACGAGTGAACTTCGTTGGGTAGTACGCCCTGTGATTGAGCTTCCTTGTTATATTTTAAAATTGCTGAATTTAATGCTATTGATGTTGATTCCTGCCTCTCATTTGTTATTTGGATGTTCCTTCTTACTGGATCTTTTGCTCTTAATATTTGCTCCTGCCTCACATTCTCTGTTGGAGTGGTCCTTCTAACTGACCTCGGTGATGACCCCAAATTTAAAGAAGGCTCTACGAATGATTTGTCCGATCTGCCAGGCAAGGCAGGGCATAAGCTAGTCCTGGTTTCATCAAAGTCGGGGTCTGGTTCAACTACACTGACAGATGATTTGCTTAGTGTGTTCAAAGCTAGAGATAGTTGCTTCTTATTGCGACCCTTCCTTTTTTGTTTGTTGCGAACTTTCCGGGGTGTAGGATTTTTGTTTAAAGGACCCATTTTTATTAGGGCCGTGATTGGCATTGCATCATTAGCTACAACAATATTAGGAGAGCTAGTTCCTGTAAGTTCGGTTTTTTGAAGTTCTGGCGAAGCTGTCCCTTCCTTGTACTGACCATCTGTAAATGTAAGGGACGATGTAACACTGCCTTTTATCTCTGACAGAATATCCCCTAACATAGTCGGTAATGTTGTGAGCTTGTCAATTATTGGGGCACAGGTGCATTCAAAACGGGTGGTTTGGCTTCCGTGCAGAGCTTCTTGTCCCCGCCTAATTAGGTTATTGAGCTCTGAAAGTTTTTTGTCGATCCCAGACGTAAAGTCGGCCAGTGTCTGAAGAACCGTAATCTGTAAGTCCATTTTATGCGATTGATATTGTAAAGCTGTAGTTGAGTATTGCATTGAATTTAAAATTGCCCCCCAAATTGATTCAGTAGGTGTTATAGAACTGCGGTTACTTCTTTCCTGCAATGGTGTATTAATCGGGTCATATAATGTGTTATTTTGAACAGGTTTTGAATTATATGAGGCGACAAGCTCCTCCCATTCCTGAGAAGCCAGGAAAGACAAGTCCGGGCTTGATATATGAGAGTCTGCATAAAGAGACATTGTGTGACGATCTGCTGGTTTGCCGGCCAGGGGGCTGTTGGGGCCCACCGGGTGTTCAGATACACTTGGTGCCCCTGATTTTGATTTATGCTGTTGGAATGGAGAACTATTTTTTGGGGACAACGGGAGAGCCATTCCCAATTGCTCTATAAGCTGGTTCTGAGGCATGCCCCCTAGTGTGTCAATTCCAAATGTAGCCCCTGAAACCTCTTCAAAGACATTTTCAGCTGCCCTAATGCCAACGGGACTTTTTGAAGAATTCTGGCCGTCAGGTGTAGTTGTAGGTGAATTCCTTTGGTCGGTTTTAGCTTGATTTTCAACTTGATTAGTAGGTTCGTGAAATAAAGATTGAGGTTCAAGTAACTTGGTGGGTGAAACAACAGAAGCTTGGTCAACTGGTTGATTGGTTGACTGATTAGTTGGCTGATGAGTTGACCCGAACTTCTCTGGCAGTAAAGGCGATTGCAACCCTTTTACATTTGCGCTTTTTGAATAAATTTCTGTACCCGGATCTTTCAGAAACATGAACTTTGTGTAAATTTGGGGTTGGATAGTGCAGGGGATTTTCCTTTGAGGGGCCCCATCAGGGCTTATTAGAACACAGACCCCTTGTCCCCCCTGTGTTCCTTGTATTCCTTGTGAATGCATCAAATTAGCTGGGTGGTCAAGAGTTAATTCTCCCATTTGTGACTTTACGTTGGTGTCGTTGCTTTTAATGGGTGAGTTTATGCCGGAACGGGTCCTGGTAACCCCCATGTCTGGGGTACTTTCTGTGCTTTCTGTGCTTGTTGTGCTTGTTGTGCGTTTTTTGGTAGATACTGACCCCAATTGTGGGCCACTTGGCTCGTCTGTGCTCACTTTCGCATTTCCTTGTTTTTGTTTGGGCTTTGCCTTTGATTTTGATTTTAAAGGAGACCTCCTTACTCGGCCCGATCTCATGACCCTGTAATCCGTGTTTGGGTTAACACTCTGTAGGAGGGATGGGCGGAAACAGAATCTAGGAGGCTTAAGTGGTTTGGCAATGATGGTATTTATTGAAAGTCTATGGTGAACAACACGTCCTCTGTGCCGGTCTTAGGTGTTTTATGGATGTCCCTCGGCGCATCTTCTCTTTGGTCCTGGCCGGGGTTGTTCTCGCAGCCCGCCGACCCCCAGGAAGCTCAAGGGAAGAGATAAAAGAGGACGGTAAGTACTCTGCCTGCCTTACTCTTAATGTATAGCCAAGGGCTGGAAACCATCACCACACCCTGTGCGTTTTTCAACGTGGCCGGGGTATGTCAGGGAGCATCCACAATATGCCACCTCTGCCCAGACGCTGTTCAACTTCTTTTTGTTTAAGGCTCCGATGAGCCAGTGTAAAAAGGGGGGGGGGGGAGTGAGGAGGTAGAACCCTAGTGGAGAGTGAAAACGACGATAATGATCCTAGGATCGTGCTCAGAAGCCCTTCACTCAAGTGCCCTGTGTGTGCCTCCCGTGTTTACTCAACCCGTTCCTTCCCGCCCGTCCTCCCTCCTCCCTCGTACTCCCACCCTACTCCCGCTTTACTACGAGTCCCAGACTCGCATACGGTGTCACTCACCGTCCTGGCCGCAACTCTCCTGAGTTACGGCGGCATGCACGCCCTTCCTGAAGGGGGACTCCACCACTCCTCCGACCACTCCTCTTCTTCCTCCGCGTCGTTCGTGCCGGTCCCGGACTCCTCGCCTCCGCTCAGCATCCACTCCGGCTCCGTCTCCTCAGTCTCTCGTGACTCCTCCTCCTTCCGCCTTCCGGGTTCCCAGACGTCACACTGTACTTCTTCCTGCTCCGCCTTTTCAACTGGCCGCCCCGTCCTGATTGGTTATCGGACCTTGGCGCACTTCCTGGTTCCTGTGGAAAAGAGGTTCCGAACCAACAGTTATCCGGTTCGTCGACAGCTCGGACTCTGTCCCAGGGGATTCCGACCACTGTTCCAGGTAAGGGGAGGTTCCCGTACGTCCGTGAATAGGTTCCTTCCGACATCCCCTTTCCCTAACATCCTCGTTCACGAGGAGAGGTTCAAGCGGGTACCTAGACAGAAAGTCCGCATTGGTTTGTGCCCTTCCTTTGCGGTGGGCAATGGTGAAACGGAACGGTTGCAACGCCAAGAACCAACGCAAAATCCGGTCGTTGTGTCCCTTGTTATGTGCCAGCCATTCAAGGGGGGCATGGTCAGTGAATAACAAGAATTCACGACCATCCAGATAATACTTGAGGGACTCAACAGCCCATTTGATGGCTAAAGCTTCCTTTTCAATCACCGCGTAGTTTCTTTCTCTTGGGTAGAGCTTGCGGCTTATATACATTACCGGTCTCTCCTGACCCTGCACATCGTTTTGCGACAGGACGGCTCCTAGGCCGTATTCGGAGGCATCCGTCTGTATTACAAAGGGTTTGCTGTAGTCGGGACTGAGCAGCACAGGTTTAGTTATCAGGGTCCTTTTTAGACTAAGGAACGCCTGTTGTACAGGTGTTGATGGGTTCTTGAGTTCTGCTTCTGTTCTGCTATCTTTTCTAAGGAGGTCGGTTAGGGGGGCTGCTATCTGTGAGAAAGAGGGGATGAACCTCCTATAGTACCCTAGGATTCCAAGAAACGCCCGCAGGTCCTTTTTTGTGTGTGGGAATGCTAATCGTGATATTGCGGCAACCTTTTCTTCTTGCGGCTTGATGTATCCCTCTCCTAACAGATACCCCAGATATTTGACAGAGCGACCTGCTAGATGGCTTTTGGCGGGATTGATGGTCAACCCTCCCTCTTTTAGGGCCTGGATTACCTTGCATAAATGGGCCACGTGCTGCTCCCACGAGTCACTGTAAATAATGATGTCGTCAATGTATGCCGCTGCGAAGTCTTCGCAGGGTTTCAGTATGTGGTTCATTAGCCTCTGAAAGGTGGCAGGGGCTCCGTGCAAACCAAACAGCAGTACGAGGAAGTGATATAAACCCCCGGGCGTAGAGAAAGCCGTCTTTTCTCTATCCTTCTCACGGAGTGGCACCTGCCAATAGCCTTTGCATAGGTCCAGGGTGCTGATGTACTGGGCTTTGCCTAATTTTTCTACCATTTCGTCAACCCTGGGTAAGGGGTAGGCATCGAAATGGGATATCTTATTGATCTCTCTAAAGTCTATGCAGAATCTGATTGACCCGTCAGGTTTGGGCACTATAACAATAGGAGAACTCCACTCGCTGTGTGAGGGTTCAATGATCCCCATGTGTATCATCTGCTGTATCTCCTTTCCTATGGCCTCTCTACGGGACTCAGGTAGCCTATAAGGCCGTAGCCGTACCTTTTTCCCCGGGGTGATGTGGATCTCATGTTGTACCAGCGTGGTTTTCCCTGGGTACTTAGAAAACACCTCCTGTAAAGGGGACAGTTTCGTACAAAGATCTCGTCTAAGGTTTGGTTGCAATTCACAATCGATGCTCTGATGAAACAAGGGGGTTGTTTCTTCCACTATTCCTACCAAGGAAGGTCTATCACCGTACCACTTCTTGAGCAGGTTCACATGGTATATCTGTGTTTTCTTTTTGTTATGAGGATCTAGTTCTAGGCGGTACGTAACAGGGGTTACTTTGTCCGTTATTTTAAAGGGGCCCTGCCACAGCCCTATTAATTTATGGTCCGAACTAGGCATCATTAACAAGACCATGTCGCCTACACTCAGGGTTCTCTCTGTGGTTTTTTATCGTATTGTTTCTTCTGGGACTCCTGTGCTTGTTCCACATGGGTCCTAACAATACTTCTTATCTGGGCCAGATGGGACTTTAAATTCCAGACATACTCAGGGAGAGGCTTGCCCCCGTTCTCTTCCTCCTCCCATTCCTCCTTAGTCATATCCAACAAAGTATGGGGCTGTCTCCCATATAAAAGCTCAAAAGGAGAGTACCCTGTACTTTTTTGTTGTTGACATCTTATGGCAAAAAGGGCCAGAGGCAACATGTCCTCCCATTTACGCGATTCTAAGTCCAATAATTTCTTTAGAGTGGTCTTAAGGGTGGCATTGTACCTCTCTACGAGGCCGTCTGTTTGGGGATGGTAGGCAGCGGTGCGGATCTGTTTTATCCTTAAGTGTTGACATACCTGCTTCATGATTCGGGAAACGAAAGGTGTTCCCTGATCTGTGATGATCTCTTTGGGGAAACCCACCCTCGAAAAGAAGGCAATCATGGCTTTTGCTATCTGGGTTGTGTTGGGTTGACGTAACGCTATCGCTTCTGGGAACCGTGTGGCATAGTCCACGATAACCAGAACATATCGACACCCGCTACGAGAGGGCAATAGGGGGCCGATGAGGTCCATCCTAACCAGAGAAAAGGGCTCCTCAATAACGGGAAGGGGCCTTAAGGGCACTGGTGGGGGTTTGTACCTACTGTTTCTTTGGCAAGTAGGGCACTCTTGGCAGTACTTCCTCACTTGGTGGTAAATACCAGGCCAATAGAAGCGGGCAAGGATGGTTTTCTCTGTTTTCTCCTCCCCAAAGTGACCTCCTAGAAGATGGCTGTGGGCAAGAAAGAGGACCTTTTCCCTGAAGCCCCCCAGTACTAACAGTTGGGGTTTTTGGTCTCTCCCCCCTTTTCGATACAACAACTCTTTTGTTTTTATGAACTGGGGACCTACGTTTTGGTCGTCCTCTATCTCTACTGCCTTGCTCCAGGCTTCCCTTAGTGTAGGGTCTTCTCTCTGTGCTATACGGAATCGTTGATCATGTTCCCAGAGGCATTCATCCGTGGGTCTTGTTAGAGACACTTGTGCCCATTCTCGCTTGTCTTTTCGTTTCTGTCTTTTGCTTTTCTTCTGTTTCGTCGGAGGCCACTCTTGGTCTGTGAGAAAAGCAAAGGGGGCGGTTTCTCTCCATTCATCCACACCGGTCTTGGTCTCTTGTAACAGGTCTTCGATATATGGATAGTCCTGCCCCAGGAGCAGGGGTTCGGGTAATTTGGGGATGAGACCTACATTGATCTTCACCGGTTCAACCGCAGGGTCATGTTGCACGGCCACTTCCGTGGTTTGGTATGGTTTTTGGTCCCCGTGTACACAGAGAATGTTCACTATTCCGTGGGTGTCTTGTACCCCTCCGGGGATGGCTTGTGGTTGAATGACGCTTTGTAGACACCCAGTGTCTATTAGGGCCTCCCGGGGTTCTCCGTTGACGGACACCTGACGATGATAAGGGAGGGTCCCTTGGTCTCCCGATCTGCACAGATATGATCGAGTCAGCCCCACCTCCATCTGCTCTTCTTTTTGTGGACATACTCTAGCTATATGTCCGTACATTCCGCAATGAAAACACTGGGGACCCTGTGGGAATGAAGGCCTTGGGATGACTGGTAGGGGTCCAGGGGGGAGTGTGACGGTCTCCGGTTTTCTGGACGGAGGAGGCCTAACCATCCTGGTGGGTACCCCTCTGTCATGGTGTCTCCACGGGACATCCTCTCTCCCTTTTTGGCTGTCCTGTGCCCTGCTGAAGGCGCTGGCTATTTCCACCGCTCTGTCTAGAGTAAGCTGGGTGTGCTGTCGAACCCATTTTTGAATGGGCGGGTGTAAGGACGACAGGTATTGCTCTAGGTATACTTTTTCCATTATCTCGTCCTTGGTGGCACTGGCGGGTTGTGGCCAACGATCTGCCAGGTCTCGCACCCTGTAGTATAACGCTCTCGGGGTTTCTTGGGGCCCCTCGCGAATTTGCCGCAGACGGGTCCTATAGGTTTCAGGGTCGATTCCCATACGTTCCAATATGCTCCTTTTACGTCCTCGTAAGGAGTAAGGCCTAAGGGGTTGGCCGCTTGGTAGGCCGCTTGTAAGTCCCCCGATAGTAATGGACCCAAATACTGTCCCCACTTGTCCTGCGGCCAGGCCGCCGCCTCTGGCCATTCTTTCGAAGTTGGAAAAGTAGAAATCAGGATCTTCTCCTGCCACATATTTCTGCATCACGACAGAGGGAAGAGCGGTATGGGCCCTTGCTTGGCCCAGCGTTTCCGCCAACCTCCCTATCACTGTCTCTTGTGTGGTACTTTGCTCGGTGAGCGTTCAGTGGAGCTTCTCACGGTCTTCCTCAGCAACCGCCAGGAATTTCTCCATAATTTTCCCCAATTGTTCCTGGTTGTCCGCCATCTTCTTCATAACCGCCTCCATTTCCGCCGATCCCACTTCTGACACCACCTGTAGGAGGGATGGGCGGAAACAGAATCTAGGAGGCTTAAGTGGTTTGGCAATGATGGTATTTATTGAAAGTCTATGGTGAACAACACGTCCTCTGTGCCGGTCTTAGGTGTTTTATGGATGTCCCTCGGCGCGTCTTCTCTTTGGTCCTGGCCGGGGTTGTTCTCGCAGCCCGCCGACCCCCAGGAAGCTCAAGGGAAGAGATAAAAGAGGACGGTAAGTACTCTGCCTGCCTTACTCTTAATGTATAGCCAAGGGCTGGAAACCATCACCACACCCTGTGCGTTTTTCAACGTGGCCGGGGTATGTCAGGGAGCATCCACAATATGCCACCTCTGCCCAGACGCTGTTCAACTTCTTTTTGTTTAAGGCTCCGATGAGCCAGTGTAAAAAGGGGGGGGGGGAAGTGAGGAGGTAGAACCCTAGTGGAGATTGAAAACGACGATAATGATCCTAGGATCGTGCTCAGAAGCCCTTCACTCAAGTGCCCTGTGTGTGCCTCCCGTGTTTACTCAACCCGTTCCTTCCCGCCCGTCCTCCCTCCTCCCTCGTACTCCCACCCTACTCCCGCTTTACTACGAGTCCCAGACTCGCATACGGTGTCACTCACCGTCCTGGCCGCAACTCTCCTGAGTTACGGCGGCATGCACGCCCTTCCTGAAGGGGGGACTCCACCACTCCTCCGACCACTCCTCTTCTTCCTCCGCGTCGTTCGTGCCGGTCCCGGACTCCTCGCCTCCGCTCAGCATCCACTCCGGCTCCGTCTCCTCAGTCTCTCGTGACTCCTCCTCCTTCCGCCTTCCGGGTTCCCTGACGTCACACTGTACTTCTTCCTGCTCCGCCTTTTCAACTGGCCGCCCCCATCCTGATTGGTTATCGGACCTTGGCGCACTTCCTGGTTCCTGTGGAAAAGAGGTTCCGAACCAACAGTTATCCGGTTCGTCGACAGCTCGGACTCTGTCCCAGGGGATTCCGACCACTGTTCCAGGTAAGGGGGAGGTTCCCGTAGGTCCGTGAATAGGTTCCTTCCGACACACTCAGTGTAAGATGAATTCAAATGTACTGTACAGATAAAGGGTCCGGGTAGAGGCTGAGCAGATAGGAGCCGATAGTAGTGAGAGGGACTGCCAGTGACCCACTAAAGCTCCAAAACTGATGAAACACTCACCCCTTGCAGTCTTCCTTGCACCTGGAGAAACCTGCCGCAGTACCGGGGTGGGTGCTGGGTGCTGGGAGTGCCGGGGGGCGCTGACAGCCAGTCACACTCCACTCCACTCCCTCGCCCCCACCACCCTCTAACAACCCCCAGCAGCAGGCCGGCAGTCAGCCTCGGAAACCCTCAGCCTTATCCACGTAGATGCAGGCAACCAGGCAACCAAAAAAACAGCTGTTCAGATTGAGTCAAGCGTCGGGCAACAGCAGGGCAGCAACGGGGCTTTTGGAGGGACGTCAAAGGGGCTTCGGAGGGCTAATGGCAGCACAGGACAGCACTGGCCAGCACAACTCGAGTAGCACAATAGTACAGTGCCTGCGTTCTCTTGCTGTCGCACAACAGCAAGGCCTCCAACAGCGCTCCAGGTCCTGTTTCCGTCCTGTTTCCGTCACGGGGTGCCACACCAGGACTACAAGCGCTGGAGCACTGGAGCACTGGAGCCGCCAACCCCTGCTCACTCCTATGCTCCTGTGCCCCGTCCTCCCGCAAATCCACAACTGGGCTCTGCCGTCTCCTGCACCAACCTGCTCCGTCGCAGCAGGGAGCCCGGGCGCAAATCAATAACCCTTCAGCAACCCAAGCCTGGTCCAATGCACAAGAGGGGCAGGGAGCGGGGAAACAGCAGCAGCAACACAGTACTGGTAGCTCCGGGGGGCGGGTGGGCGAACCAAGGGAAGCAAAACACCAGCCTGCCTGTAACCGTAGCTCCGTCGGTAGCTGCCACCGGTCCTCCTCCTGTCAATCGCCGTCACAGACGCGGACCGCTGCCTCGGGGGACCCCCGGGAAACACGGGAGCAGCAGCCTCGGGGGAACACGGGAACAGCAGCCTCGCCTCTCCTCCTCCTCCTCCACACAATGCGGCGTAACCAAGTGTCGGCAGTAAAACCAGGACTGGCGCAGACTAGAGGGGGACAGAGTCTGGGTCACTAGCCAGTGACCAGGAAGGCGATGAGCAGATGCCCACCGATGTCGGGTGCTTCAGGTAGGTTGACGGTCGTCTTGATTCTTCAGCCACGAGGTCCAGGAGGCGTCGACGATGGCCAGGAGCTGGATTCGAGCTGTCCCACGACGTCTGTCGATTGCTGAGGTGTCGGCGACCAGATTGGACCAGATTGGACCCAACAAGCTTTGGCAACGGCAAGTCACGTGGAAACAAAGAAAGGACGTTGATGCAGACCAGCAAGGTCTGAGGGACTCACCCAGCGAGGGTACGTCAGGGCACGTCTGGAGCAACCAGGAAAGCCCAAGCAGAAGAAGAGTTGCCTTCGGGAGGGCCCACTAGCCAACAGACTAGCGACCGCGAAGGAGCCTCGAGTGGACGCACTTGGAGCTGGCTCACAGGACACTCGTGGAGTGGAGGCCAGTGATCTTCAGTGCAGTTGGTGCTGGAGGCGGGGGCTACTCGGAGCCCAAAGCACAACTTCGTGGACGACCAGGAAGAGGATGCACTTGCAAAAGTTCTTGGTGTCCAGGGGTCAAGGTTCCACGTTACCCACGACAGCTACGGGCCTCAGCTTCGCTGGGGACTCAGGGCAGCCTCGGGGAAGTCTGGAAATCCCCCTCTGGTTATGCAAAGACTTCGGCGTCTGGCGGGAGCTTCAGCGATGCAGACCGGACAATTGCTTCTTAGGTGCCTGCCAAGCAGGGGAGTCACTCCTTGACCCCAAGGGAGATTCTTCAGTCCTCTAATCTTGAAGTAGAGCATCGAAGGTGCAGGATTCAGTTTCAGAGTTTCGTCCAGGGATATCTAAAGTCCTAAGGACTGGGGTCCCCCATACTTATACTAAGTTAGGGGGTTGGACATACTCTGGGGACCCACCTATGGGAGGGTCAGGGAAGAGGGGTGGTTACACCCATTCCCTTTGTCCAGTTTCGCGCCAGAGCAGGGGCAGGTAGCACCTACAACTGGTTTGAACTGGGCTATGCACAGGGACACCAAATGTGCCCCCAGTGCAGGACTTCAAAGCACCAGAGAGTGCTCCCGCCCAGCCCCAATACACACTATCCTGTCTGGGGAGGTGATTACACCTCCCTTCGACAGGAAACCTATTGTCCAGGCCTCCCCTGCCGGAGTTTCGGTCAGCAGCAGGAGGCCAGACCCGTGTCTGTGGCAGCGGCATCCATTTTGTGATGCCAGGGCTCTGTGAAGTTAGTACCGGGCAGGCCGGTGGGTACATGTCTCTCCCTCTAGAAGGGTGGAATGCTACCCCCACCGCCAGGACTGGCGGGGGAGGGGGGGGTAGTATTCCAAGGTGTTTGACACCAAACACGACATGTTTTGGTGCAGCCAGTCCAAAGTTAGCATTCTACCGTGAGGATATAATGCACTTAAGAGTATATGGTCAGGCTGTACCACAAACAGCATCAGAGGATTGACTCTGAATGCTGCAGAGGGGCTCTGCTCATGCAGGGGCACCCTCTCTTATAAAAACCAAGCACTCTGCCTTTAGGATTGTTAAGGCCTGCCATAGGAGTGACTTATATGTTCATATGTGCGTGCAATGGTAGTGATATAGGTAGCCTATACCACAGTAAGGGGTGCATGCACCACCTTACCCAGGCTGCAGTAGCAGACCTGTGGTGTCATTTTGGAGGGCCTTCCAGGGGTGGCACAATACATGCTTCAGCCCCTGGTAGGCCTCTGGGGTACCTATGCCCTGGGTACATAGTATACCATATACTAGGGACTTATAAGGGTACTCCAGAATCCAATCAGAGATGTACCTAAGGTACATGGAAACCATTTTAGAGAGGAAGCAGCTAGGCTGGGGTTCTGATTAGCAGGGCCCCAGCCAGACTAAAGTCGAAAAACAGTGAAGCATCAGCAAAAAGTGGGGGTACCCATGTGAAGCAGATCCTACTCTCCTACACTCTCTATGGCCAGGTGTGGCTGAAACGCATAGGGCAGAACCAGTGGTGGAGACACTGGGCTTAGGCACACATAAAGGCGTAAAGGGTGATGTGGTCCTCATACGTGGAGACCACCAATCCCCTAGTTGTGAAGCTGATACCCCTGTCCGCATGGCATTGACGGAGCCTTGCCACAATGGCGATGGCGAACAGAAGCAGCATCAGCAGAAACCATTGTCACGTGCCACGGGTGATCCTAAAAGGTTCGGAGAAGAGTCTATTTAGATGCGCATGAGCAGTTGGAAGAGTATACAGAAGCTGGACCTGTTAAATGAATTGTGGACTTAAACCAAGACATGCAAGCAGTGGAAACAGATACACCCATTCTAAAGAGTTTATCACCTTTGTGGTGTCCAAGAGGGCGGAAATTGCGGAAAACTGAGGGCCCAGGTGGTGAATGGCTGCAAAAATAGTATGGAGGTTGTGCGATGCAGAGCGACTGGGGATGAAACCTGACTGACCTGGTCTACCGATCAGTGGCAGAAGGGGTAGCAAGCGGTTGTCGAGCAGCTTAGCATACATCTTATTGTCAACGTTTATTCATGGAAGGGGCATGTAGGAATCACAGTGCTCAGCTAGTTTTTCCAGCTTGAAGAGTGTTATGATGACTGCTTCTCTTAGCAAGAGGGGGGGAATGAGCCTGTGGTTAGTGAATCTTGGTACATTGCCAGCAGGTGAGGGGCCAACAAAGGGGCAAACTCCTTGTAGAATGCAGTAGTCAGGTCATCGAGTCTGGGTGCTTTGTCCCCCAGTAGGCTCTTGATCACCTGCACAATTTCCTCTGTAGTGATGGTTGAGTCTAAAAACGTGCGATGGGCCTGGTCTAGCCAGAGCAGTTGCATAGTGTCAAGATACCCTGTGAGCTCAGTTGGGCCAAGAATCTGGGTGGCTGTATATAGCTGTGAATAGAAAGAGGTAACTAACTCCGATGGGGAGGAGATAAGTCAGGAATTCACTTTCCAAAGCTGTGCCATGTAAGTGGAAGCATGCGGTCAGCGGAACATCCCTGCAAGTGTCTTACCCGGACGATCCCTTCACCATTCGTCGGGCCTGGGCTTCCTTGTTCAGATAGTGGGATTCCTGAGCCGCCTCCTCCTGGTATTCTGTTATTATGTCTCGCATGCTGGCTCGTATGTTGGCATTTTTCAAGTGAAGAAACTCCTGTTCCAGGTTACGGATGTCGTTCTCTAATCTGTATAGTGTTCTGTGGAGGGCTTTAAGATCTCCTGATTGCTTAGTAATACAGACCCTGCGTATTATTACCTTGATTGTCTCCCACAGAGTGGATAGCGATCGCACCGAACCCTCTTTGTGATCGAAATATTCTATTATTGCTGCGCAAACCTCTTCGTGAAATGCTGCATCACGCAGTGCTCCCGGCGGAAGACTCCACATGAATGCACAGGATATTGTTTGGGGGATCTGCAAAACCAGCTTGACTGGCGCATGATCTGAGAGAGTGTGAGGGAGGTACGTCACCTAGATGGTCCAAGTCTGGGCGTTCATGGACAGTAACCAGAAGTCATTTCTGGACCAGGTGTTGTGGTGTGCTGAAAGACATGTGCCCTCGTGGGAAGTCTTATTGTTAAATGTTGAATATTTGTTCCGACATCTCCGGATACTTTTGATCACCCCTTGATGATTTTGCAGTATTACTAATTTCCTATGCGAGAATAGTGTGTAAGAGCTCCTTGATTTTGGGGGTGAGTCAGGGATTTTCCTGAGCGTTCTAATTCTGCCTGAGTTTCTCATGATTTTGAAGCCTATTGGGATTTACATACTCTGTATAACTTATATCTGAGAGCCTTGATGGCGTTGATTCTTTACTGCTTGTTTTGAATTTTTGTAATACAACCCTTTAACTTTTCATTGATCTAGAACTCAATTATTGTGTCAAACCCATTACTTATTGAATTGCTTTTGCTCTGCTAAATTGATGTTTTGGGGGGGCGCCTTAACGCGGAGACCCATTGCCTCATGAAATGTTAATAGCATCTCTGATCCAGTAAACTGTGGGAGAGCTGACTGAGGTAAATTTTGGCGTGTCAAAATTTGGGCTGCAGTTTTGCTCCCATAAATCTTGGTAGCACAGGATTGATGCTCCTTTAGAGCATCTCCTTTTGCTTAGAGACCCTTTTTAGGTTTCCTTTTACCCCTTATGATCATTCCGGAGAGATAGGGGATTTTCCGGTTGAGTTCCTGGTGTCAAGATTCTGCTGAGTGGTCTGATTTGCAGTGGTGTTCCTGAACAATTTGGAGTGTAAGTATGAATAGGGTGGAATGATTCCATAAGTTGTGTGAATTTCTGAGGTATCTGGTGTGTTGAAGTGTGAGTTTGGGAGATGGATTGCTATGTGGTATGTGAAGTGTTGGGCTATCTGATGCTGTTTTTGGGCTCAATTGGTGGTTTGTACACTGTTGCGCTGATATATTTTTCCTTTTTGTGATTTTTTTTGTCTTACAAAGAATTTGTTTTAATATCATTGTTTGATTACATTATCGGATTCATCAAAATCCAAATTTTTAGATATTATGTTTTACTTATCTGCATAAGGCAGTGTGTAGTGCAAGGCACCGCATGCACTCAGATGGGGGTTTCACAAATAAGACGTTTTCTTTTTCAGAGTTGTTTTTTTCATATGGGTTGAAATGCTGTGCTCCTAAGTGCACAGCAATAGGTGCGATAGCAAGGGTGGATTACCGCTGGATGGGAGCTCTACCTGGTGTGAAATGTGATTTATGACGGTACCTGGAAGGGTGCTGTCCTTGTTACACCTGTGTCTATTGCGAGAATTGTCATACCTTAATTTGCTCACTTTCTTCCCTTTTAGGTTGAGCAGTGAAGGTTTATTTTATATAAAATGAAGTGAAAAAGGTTATGCAATTGTTTTCCTCATTCACAGAGAGGTTGCGCTGTGATTGGTTAGTCAGCCAGGGAGCCACACTGGGATTGGTGAGTCATCACCACAAAGTTGTTGTGTCATTGGTTGGTTGCTTACAGAGTCCCGTTGTGATAGGGTGACTTGACAGAGCTGCACAGGGATTGGTTGTTTGTTAGTTCGTTTTGTGTGATTTGGTTTGAACCAAGATAATGGGTGCTGGGTTGAAAAAGGCAAAGGTTTCTATTGTGCCTTCTGCTAAGGGGCAGAAACGTCCTGCAGAGGAAACGCCTGCATACAAAATGATGACCGACATTGGGTTCTGTACATGTATCTGGATTTCTGATTGGCATGACTATACTGCTTCTGATAAAAAGTTACGGTTTCCTTTAGTAGGTACCTTAAACAGTAGAAAGCTTGATTTCCTGAGACAAACAAAAATTGAAAGAAAGACATTATCTAGCTCTGCACAGTTTGAGACATTAAATAAATGGGATCGAATCATGACAGAGAGGGAAAGAAAGACGGTGTCTAAGCGAGTGAAGGGATCATTTAGACAGTGGTTGGAAAGCAAGTGGGATCGACAAGAGAAATGTCGGAGGTAGGATACGATGGAGGGGTGTAAGAGTTTTCCCTGCAATAAGTAAATAAACCAATGACAGAAAATCAATGAGGGCGAAATATAGAGTCATTATACAGATGAGGATGATAACTTTTTAAATGACCTTTTGAGTTACTGACCTCCTCCGAATACTGGCAAGGCACAAAGAAAAGGTGCTGGTCCTGGTGGAGTACCAGATACAGATGTAATTGTGAGCATTATAGCGAGTGCCCCACTTGAAATTGCAGTGACAGACAGCATTGCCGAGTACCAGCAGAGACCCCAGCTGTTTCTCAAATTCAGATCAATCCACCTGTTACTACAGTTGTGTTTGAAGAGATTCTGAACGAGAGAACTATTCTTTTTGGGCCAGATGTACAACAGGATTTTGCATGCGCACACGGGTTTGCGACCCGTTTGCGCATGCAAAATCCCTGTGGGCCATGTACAAACACTAATTTGCAAGTCGCAAAAAATTGCGACTTGCAAAATAGTGTTTAGCCACTCGCAATTAGGAAGGGGCGTCCCTTCCTAATTGCGACTCGCAGCCCTAGGTATGAATGTTTTGCGACCGCAATTGTGGTTGGAAAACACTTGCAATTTGCCGCCCTCTTCAAGAGGGTGGTAATGCAGCCGCAAATGGGAAGGAGTCCTCAGGGGACCCCTTCCCTTTGCAAATGCAGGGGAAAATATTTTGGGGGGCAGGCAGTGGTCCCAGGGACCACTACCTGCCCTTAAATTAAAAATGAAACAAAAACGTTTCATTTAAAAAAAAAAATGCATCCCGTTTTCCTTTAAGGAAAATGGGCTGCATTTAAAAAAAACTGTTTTATTTTAAAGCAGTCCCAGACATGGAGGTCTGCTGAGCCCAGCAGGCCACCATACCTGGGAGGGCCTGCCATTCTCAATGGGGTCGCAAATTGCGAGTGCCTCATTAATATTCATGAGGCATGCTATTTGCGACTCCATTGAGAATTGCAAAAAGTGTTTCAGACACTGTTGTACATTGGAAATTGCGACTCACAATTTGCGACTTGCAATCGAGCGCAAATTGCGAGTTGCAATTTCCAATGGTCGTACATCTGGTCCTTTATTCTTTTAAAAAATGTATTTAGAAAAATGTTACAAGGAACATTTGATCTAAATAGGCTATTTTCATACATTGTTGATGAAATTAGGTACTTTAATAAAGAAGCAGCCAGACGTGTGAATGAAGCACATGATAATTTAGAAAAATTAGATGATGAATGTGAGGGTGAGATGACTAAAATTAATGTGAGAAAGAATTACCAAATTAATTTGACTCATCATGAAACTAAGGAAATGGGTGTAATGACTTTAAGAGCTCATATTAAAGATTTAATTGAGAAGACAAAGGAATTGAGTGACTTGATGTACAGTGAGAGATAAAAAAAAGGAACAGCAAGCAAAAAGAAAGTTAAAGAATCAGGAAGTAAGACAAAGGGATCAGCTAGTGAATCAGATGTGGGATCAAGAACTATTTTGCCGTTTCCATTAAGAGAAGTCCACGGGGGAAATTTAGTGTAGGCGTCATGCACAAGAGCTAAAAATTCATACTTATGCTAGGAATTTTCCAAAACTGCTAGAGGATCCTGGAAGGTGGTACAAGGAGGTTCCTAGGATGACAACGATTTTGATATTTGAGAATGTAATCTCTAGTGATTTGTGGTCTAATTGTAGGGTTGCTGTTGCTTGGCCAACTGAAGAACCAGCTAGAGTTGCTCCTAATAATGTTCCTTCTGAGAAGGTAGCTAGCAAATATAGACAGGTGATTGAACATTTAAAAAAGCAGGTGCCTGAAAAGGATATTAACTGGGCAAGAATCCTGAGAACCTCACAGAACCTAAAGAGTCATTGCATGCTTATTATGAGAGCCTCATGCAGATTTTCAAGAGGCACATCAGAGTTGATGATCCAGAGAAAGATAAGTGGCAGTGGTTTTGTTTCTGCTCTTATTATGGGTTTGCATCCAGAATTTGTTAATCACATACAGCAAAATGAAATGTGCTGGCAGACAGAGTACAGATGAGATTTTGAAGCTCACCAAATACAGTAGTGATTGGTTTGATGTGAAGCAGAAAAGGATCAAGGACAAATAGATGGTTGTCCAGAAAGAGCAGTATTCAAAATCAGTTGATGGGTTCAGACACAGATTATATTCAATCTGGAAATGCTGGAGTGAATGGAATGACTCGGATGCAAGATTCGAGAATGGGAAATGGGTCCATGCAAAGGCAAGGTGGTGGTAAAGAGATGGTGAAAAATTATGGAATTAATGTAAATGTTGAAGATGAACACTTCTTATCAAAGTAAAATCATGGTAAAATCGGGCACTGAAAACAGGAATGTAGACAAAATCCAGATTGAGTTTGTTTCCCAGATGCAGAAAATACATGGTCAGTGGTTCCAACTCAAGTTATATTTGTACACAGTAAATATGATCTGAAACCAATTTGCATGATGATGCCTTCAACCCCAGTGTTGCATCAAAACATTAAAAACAAAATGTTATATAGCCCAGGGTGCTAACAGAATCCGCGGATTCTGAGTAGATTTGTTCGCAGAATAGTAAGCAATGATGGTGCCTGAGAGGGGAGAAGGATTGCTTACTTGGAACAATCTAAGAGGTAAACCAAAATGGCCCATATATAGTGATGGTGAAGTCAATGGCCACCAAATTTCATTTTGAAACGATGCAGGGGCTATCCATTCTACAGTTCGTTCTTTGGAAGTCCCAAAGCTACCCTTCTGAAGAAGATAAGTCCAAGTTGTAGGGATCAGTAATAAACAAATTGTTAATCAGTTTACAGCAGATGTCCCAGTTAAAATAGAACAAATGGAGAATAAACATCTAATAATTTTGTGTAATTCAAGTCTTGTAAATTTGTTATGCAGGGACTTGCTTTGTAAAATGAATTGTTTGATTTGCTGCACACTGGATGGTGTTGCAAATAAAACACAAGATGAGGATTCAGTGTTCCAAATTAAATCACAAGATTCAAGGGTTCAATTGTTTCCAGATGTAACAAAAGATGACCTGCTTCTGGAATGAAGGCATGCTTTCAAAGAAAAGGTGTGAAACTTCTCTGGTAAAGAGATAGGACTGATAAAAAGTGCTGAACTAGTTGAAATTACTGTAAAACCTTACGCAGTTTTCCCCAAAGTTAAACAGTATGAAGCTTCAAAAGATGCAGAAGAAGGAATGAAACCTCTTATTGAAAATATTATTGAGGAGGGAAACCTTCAGGAAGTAGTTGGTCGCCCTTGCAACTCTCCTGTGATGGGAATAAAGAATCCAAGTGGGAAATGGTGCATTGTACTGAACCTGAGAAATATTAACAAAATTGTCGTTCCATGATATCCGGTGGTACTGAATTCTGCAGTTATTGTCTTTGAAATTCCTTCAAATGCAGCATGGTATACACTCATTGACTTATGCCAAGTGTTCTTCTCTATTCCATATTCTTATTTGCATTTCAATTTCAAAATAAAAGACTTGTTTGGTATAGGATCTCACAAGAGTACACTGAAAGTCCTTCAATCTTTAGTCAAATTCGGAAGAAAGATCTAGAAAATTTCTGGTTGCCCTGTAACTAAGTCTTGGTGCAGTATATTGATGACCTACTGGTCACATTAAAGAGAATAGAGGATTGTAACCTTGATACAATTGCTTTGCTGAATCATTTAGCTGACTGTGGTCACAATGTTTCCCCATGAAAAATGCAGTACTGTAAAAAGTAAGTAATTTATCTTGATCACCATATTGAGGAAAGTTTAAAAAAGAGGGCTTCTGCAATTCTGGAAATGACTCCTCCTACCACCCAGAGAGAGGTGAAGATGTTTCTAGGAATTGTTGGCTTCTGTCAGTGGATTTAAAAATGTTCCTTGATTTTGAAACCTTTAATAAGGTTGAATCGCAGTGACACAAAAGATCCGGTACTATATGACAAAGAGTGTTCAGAGGCATTCCGAATATTGTGAGAAGGTTTATGCAGTGCACCCGCCCTTGGAAAGCCTGATTATAATTTGAACTTCTTTTTGTAATGCCATGAGAGAGCTGGGTGAGCATTATCGATCCTTGCCCAGAGACATGGTGGGATTATGGGACAGGTAGCCTACTTTTCAGCTGTGTTGGATCCAGCAGCTGTAAGTCTTCCTGGTTGTTTGAAAAGGTTTGCGGCTGTTTGCGTGGCTATTGAACAAAGTAAAGGAATAGTGATGGGACATACTTCAATTCTATATGTCCCAAACTCATTCAAGATTCTGTTAACCCAAACAAGAACATAGCACACGACAAACAGTTAATCAACCAGATACGAGTAAGTCATACTTACTGCAGAAAACATATCGATTAAGAGATTTAATTTACATTATTCAGCAACTCTGCTTCCTGTTCCTGATTAAGGTTGTGAAGACAGGAACCCTGGTGAAAATGAGGATGATGAGCCTGAACCTAATTGCATTGCTGTTACCGAAGTATATAGCAAACCAAGACCAGATATTAAAGATACTACTCTGGAAATGGCTGACTTTATTTGTTTATGGTTCTTGTTTGAGAGACCAATATGGATCATTGAAGGCTGCCTATGCAGTTTGTTCCATTTCTTAAATTCTTGAAGCATCCTGTTTGCAAATGTACCTTCAGCACAAGTGACAGAGTTGGTTGCATTGAAAAGAGCTTGTTGCAGACAGCCAATATGGTTTTGTTATAGGCACGATTTTGGTCAACTGTGGTCATAGAGAGATTTTATGACATCTTGTGGAGCTCCTATAAAAAACAGTCACTATATTCTTGATTTGTTGAAAGCAATACAGCAGCCAAATGATATGGCTGCAATCAAGTGTGCTGCCTATAAGCCTGGAAATGATCTGATTACTCCTAGAAATAATTATACAGATCAAGTAGCCAGATCCTGTGCATTTGAGAATGAAACAGTGATTCAGGAAACAGAGAATCAAGAATCAAGAGTAAATGCTATACAAAATGCAGAATATAATAATTGTTTCTTATCGAGTTCAATTCAATTTTCTTTGAGTGAGTTGAGCGCCCTTCAAGAAAAAAGCTACAGAAATGAAAAAATGAGTAGGGAAAAATTAGGTTGCAAGAAAAGTCATCAGGATCTGAATGTTACTTCTGAAAACAAATACCTTTTCCCGGATGCTATTATATCGCTTTATTCGGTCAAATGACCATTAAATTGCATAATAATAAATACATTAAAACATAAAAACTCTTACAAATCACATTAAAACAGCATCTATATGCACAATGATAAAAATTAGTTCATTTAGCTAGGACACTACCAACGTATCGACAAATAGACGCATGATAACTCTATTCTGTCTCTCATCAATCCTTCATGCTGGGAGTACATCAGTTCCTATTGTGAGCAATAATACAAGTTCTTTAAATCAGTATATAGCATATATATCTGTCATAAAAAGGTACTGTAATCCTGCGAAAGAACAGTGCAAAACGTAACAGTATTACACCCTCAGACTTTAAAAAATACCAAGTAGAAAGTAAT
Organism: Calotriton arnoldi; assembly: GCA_963921515.1. Classification (NCBI taxonomy): domain Eukaryota; kingdom Metazoa; phylum Chordata; class Amphibia; order Caudata; family Salamandridae; genus Calotriton; species Calotriton arnoldi. Next base: position 1,853,271 of record CAWUFW010000455.1, on the reverse strand, counting down.
AATCATTGTATCCTCATACATTCTAAGTAAGAACCATAAAGTGAAATGTGTCTCCGGGCAACAGTATACCCATGTTAAATTCCGTAGAATAAGGATCACTTTGTCTGTGGCTACGCTTCCAACTCAATTAATGCCAGAACCTCACAGCCTGAGACAAGAACTCTGATGCTTAAACCAGAAGCTCAGCAGAAATCTTCTCACAGCAAATACAATGAAAAGTGTAGTGTCAGATCTTAGTATTCTCAGAGCCACCCTATATTGCCTGATACCCAGTCTACAACAAATCTGACTAATCCATTTCCTGCGGTAAAGAGAGTATTCAGTGCAAAAGAAAAGGATATGTTCCACTGTCTCCTGTGCATCACCACAGGCTGGGCATAGTTATTGCTGAGTTCGACCCCCAAACAGTAAATGACCTTAAAGGTAAACAGCCAAATCTAAATCTCACAAAAGGATTTTTCGCCGTAGGTGGTGAGATCTGATCATAAAAAGGCTCAAATTATGCAGAGGGCTTGATGCTCAAGAACTCAGAGGTCAAGCGCCCCGCTGATCTATTGGTTGCATACTGGTATTCTACGTATGCCAAGTAGCTAGCTTTCAATATTGGAATATCATTCTTAGAATAGAATAGAAGGATTTTTGTATAGCGCATGGCTACCCGGAAGCATCCCAGCGCTGTGTGGTCACTAGAGTAGAGCCTAACTTCTATGGAAAGAGCCAGGTTTTAAGTTGTTTACGAAAAACTAAGTGGTCAGGTTGTTTGCGAAGCTGCAGCGGCATGCTGTTCCACAGCTTGGAGGCATTATACGAGAACCGTCGGCCTCCACTTCTGGCCTTCCTGACCTTTGGTACTGCTGCAAGGTACATCTCATCGGAGCGGAGGTTTCTGTTGGCTTTGTAAGGATGGATCAGAGATTTAATAATAGGAGGCCCATTTCCACCTAGGGACTTATGAACAACACATAGGGCCTTAAAGTTGATTCTTTCCTGCACCGGTAGCCAATGCAGTGTGCGTAAAGCCGGTTTTGCAGAACTACGTTTCTGAGTTCCCGTAAGCAGTCTTGCAGCAGAATTCTGCACGGTCTGTAGTTTTGAGATGACATGGTTGGGGGCACCGAGATAGAGGGCATTACCATAATCTATTCTCGATAGAATGAGCGTTTGGACCAGGATTTTTTTTGCTTAAGCCGGCAATAGCGGCAGAACTTTGCGAATCATTCTTAGCAAGCCAAAACAAAGCGCAATGGTTTTCCTTGCTTGAACTTTGAATGAAAGATCTTGGTCCAACCAGACACCCAGACTTTTTATCTCAGTTTTCGGGATGGGTGCTGAGCCCATACAAGCTGGCCACATGGTGTTGGCTTTGAAGTTTAACTGGTTGCCCAGTAACATAAGCTCGGTTTTGTCACCGTTGAGTTTTAAGTGGGAAAGACTCATCCACTTAGTGACTTCCTCCAGGCAGTGGTGGAGTTCCGGGGGTGTATGGTTGGTCTGAGTCGGGCCACCACCAGCTGGGTGTCGTCAGCATAGGTGACTATATGGATTCCGAAGGGGGCAACAGTCTCCGCCAGTGGCTGCATGTAAACATTAAAAAGGGTTGGGCTCAAACATGAGCCCTGTGGGACTCTGCACTTGAGTGGGGCAGGTTTGGACATGGCATCGCCTGAGAACACCTGGAAACACCTATCCTCCAGGAAAGATTGAAGCCATGATAGGACCTTGCCGGACACTCCTAAGTTCCTGAGACGGTGAGCCAGAGTCTTGTGGTTCACCGTGTCGAAGGCCGCGCTCAGGTCGAGGAGTATTATAGCGGCTGTGCCTCCCAAATCAAGAATCTTCCTTGCTTCCTCCACAACCGCCAGTAAGACGGTCTCGGTGCCTTGGCGAGGGCGAAAGCCCGTTTGTGAGGGGTGAAGCAAGTGGTTGGATTCCAGAAATGTGGAGAGAGTATGGTTGACAATTTTCTCTGCAATTTTGCCCATTGCCGGGAGAAGCGAGATAGGACGATAATTGCCCAAGTCTGCCGGGTCCAGGTTAGGCTTTTTGAGCAGAGCTTTTACCATCGCTTTCTTCCATTCGGGGGAGACAATCCCTAGTGAGAGGGACGAATTGATCAGACTGGTCATAGTAGGAGCTACCGTAGACGCTGCCAATTTTAGAATGTTAAGAGGTGCAGGGTCCAATGGTGACCCTGATTTAACCTTAATTAAGGTGGCTGGGAATGACTCCTGGGTCAACGGAGTAAAGGTCACCAGATTGTATTTATTTCCAAGCTGGCCCGCGACAATCGACTCAGGGGCGTCATTATCTTTTTGTGGGAGGTGCTTAAGGATATTGTGAACCTTAGTGGCAAAGAATTCTGCCAGTTCATTACAGCGGTCTCCTGACGGATCCGGAGCCGCCGGAGGATCAGGGGCTTTAAGAAGTCTTTTTGCGATTAAAAAGGTCTCTCAGGAGGAATTGGCTGCTTTGGAAATCTGTTCTGCATAATAAGAGGCTTGAGCTCGTTTTATTTCAGCCTTATAATTTCCGATGGCTATCCTATAATCCTGTTTTTTTGCTACAGAGAAGTCTTTCCTCCATAACCTCTCAAGACGTTTCCATTTTTGTTTTAGCGTCCTGCAGCTCAGGGGAGAACCAAGCAGTCTTGTTGCAGCCTGCTTTCTTCTGTATTAATTTCTTTGGAAGCACTGAGTTCAGTGATTCCTCGATCCAGTGTGTGAACTGCAGATAGTCGGGAATAGGATTAAGTTCCAGTTTTGGTTCAGTATTTTCCAAGACCTGGATCCACTCTTCCAACTGGAGTTTGGACCAAGGTCGGACCAGTGTTCGAGTTGGGCGTGGGTGCATTCCGGAAATTGATGGGGCCCATGTTGTGGAAATAAGAAAATGATCAGACCATGGAATGGGGATGGGGGCTTTGGCTTTGAGGTCCATCAAATTGGAAAAAATAGGGTCCAGAAGGTGACCCTTGATATGAGTTGCTTGGGAGACCTTCTGGTGGAGTTGACATGCCATCAGGTCTTGTATAAGTTCGATCGCTGATGATGCTGAGGGATCATCGAAGTGCAAATTAAAATCTCCCAGGAGGGTAAAGTTAGCCGCGGTGCTAGCCAGGGTCATAGCAATCTCCATCAAGGATTTACCAAATTGGCCCATTGGCCCGGGTGGCCGGTAGATGAGAATACCCGAAAAAGATAACGAGGGGGTAAATTCAATTGCAAAATGAACATTCTCACAATCTAACAGTGGACTCTCTAGTAATCTACAGATCATATGATCTTTATAGATTATAGCAATCCCACCGCCCTTTCCAGATATTCTGTCTTTCCTTTGGATTAAATATCCAGGGGGGAGTGCTTGGGCAATGTCTGGCTCTGAGCTGGGGTTAAGCCATGTCTCCGTGAGAAACAAAACCTCCGGCCCAAGATCTTCTAGCAGCGTGAAGATCTCGGCGTTGTGCTTGGGCAGGGATCTACAATTAAGCATAAGAAGCTGATAAATGGGTCCTATTGGAATCACGGGTGGGACCCATGGGACCAGTCTGAAATTACAGTATAGACACCTATCATGACACTCCTCCAAGGAAATGGTATGCATACAGCTGGAAGCTGGGTTTTTATCCAGCTGTTTTAGCACAGCGCTGGAGTAGGTGAGTCTTTCTGGGGGCCCAGATGCAGGGGTTCTGGCCCCTATACCCGGCCGGGCGCGGACGGGCGCAGACGGGCTTGCCTTAGGCGTGCGCGCCAGCGGCGGTCGCGCCATCTGGCGTCTTTATTGACTCAGCTGTGCGTCGGGTTCAGCAACTGAAACGCTGACCCGGCGCCAACCCAGCGTGTCACAGATCCCTGAACTTCCCTCACTTCCCCCGGAGCATTGAACACAGCTCCACAGTCAGGAACAAATACGAATTTATAACAGTTTAAAAGTTTTAAAATAAGTGCAAACAGCAATTTACAGTACATGATAAATGAGGGAGGCGACAGCCTTTTAGCACGGTTCTAAGCAAGTCAGACCCCTCTAGTGATCAGAGCGCGTTCGCGCCATCTGGCGTCTTTATAGAGTCAGTTGTGCGTCGGGTTCAGCAACTGAAACGCTGACCCGGCGCCAACCCAGCATGTCACAGATCCCTGAACTTCCCTCACTTCCCCCGGAGCATTGAACACAGCTCCACAGTCAGTTCTTACTGATGGATTCTGGGCTTTCCCACAAATGAGACATCCCCAACAGTGTGCACCATGATTTTATATGTCTAAACGAGGGAATCCGTTTGGCAGCACTTAGGTTCAGAACTTCTTTCAGAGATTCGCAGTATTGGGTTATCTCTGGAGTGGACCAAATACGTAACCAGTAGGTAAGTGGCTTAATTACTGCTACATCAGCAATTCTCCTCAGCCCTAGATCAAAGAACAGAGGAGTCAACAGGGTACTATTTGGGACTGGAATCAAGGCCCTAGCAAATGTATTCTCTCTCACCGCTAGCTTGTGTAAGTCACCATGCCCCCAAAGCTCCGCACCATAAAGTGCAACATTTTGCACCTTCATTTTATAGATCTCTAGGGAAGGAGTAATTGACTTGGACCAAGACTGCTCATGAAAGCACAGTATGGATTGAGACTTGTAGTATAAGGTTAGTTGACTTTTGTCTATCCGGGGCTCCCAACTCAGAGTTTCTGTTAGTCTTAAACCCAGGTAATCAAATTTAGACACCCTCTCTAGTGATTTCCCCATTATCTTTACTGATCTGTACTTCCCCTTAGTCTTGCCAAAGACCATATTTTTTGTTTTTTCAGTGTTCAATTCCAAGCCCTTGGCCTCTCAGAAACCCATACATTTATTAATTAGCCTCTGGAGTCCCATTGGGGACGTGGATAAAAGTAGCGAGTCGTCAGCGAACAGCAGAATCTGTACTGTCCCACCCTTCAACAATGGAGAACCATTTGCACAATCCTGCAGTTTGATGACTACTCTGTTACAATAAAGGGAAAATAGTGTGGGTGCAAGGACACAGCGCTGACGTACCCCTCGCCTAATGGGGATTTTATTAGTAAATTCTCCTGCTCTCCCCCATGGACCTGCGCATAGTTGTGCTAGTGCAGCCTTTCCAGCAAGTTTACCAATTGGTCCGGGGCTCCCATTTCTTTTAAAACCAACCAAAGCATTTCCCGAGGTACCAAATCAAAGGCGGCACGAAGGTCAACAAAAGCTACGTACAATTTTTGCTTTTTAAGTGGCACATATTTCCAAATTAATAAAGTGAGCCTGAACACCTGATCACAGGTACTAGTTTTAGAGCGAAAGCCTGCTTGATAGGGCGACAGAATCTCGTTCTCATTCATCCAAGTTAATAGTTTGTCCAGAACCTGTCTGGAGAAGATTTTTTGCATGTTGTCTAGCAGGCTAATTGGCCTATAATTCGATGGGGCACAGGCATCACCCTTTTTATATATGGTTATTATTTCCGCCCCTCTCCAAGTCTTAGGTATTTTCCCCCGTTAGCATCTGCATGGGGCACAAGATTTAAATAAGGGGCCCTGGCAAGTAGTTCGGACTTATACAAGTCTCCCGGTATCCTATCGGGCCATGGGGCTTTTGCTGGTTTCATCTTCTCTATCTCTCTAAGAGTGTCATCCAGGCTAAAGAGAGGTCCTGCGCTACCGGTCACCCTCCTTATTTCATTGGGTCTACAAACGGACAAGTTTTCACTGTCATTCAGGCAAGCGGTTACTTTGCTCTTTTCATATAATAAGGAGAAATTATCAACCCACATCTCAGGTTGAATAAAGTAGTCTGGTGTTGTAACCCCTTCTAGGCTCCTGTGTGATATGATGTGCCAGAATGTTCGATTATCTTTGCACCTAGCAGCTTTCAGCAGATCCTGCCAGTTCTTCGCAGCCCAATCACGTTTGGCTTTTCCTAAGGCTATTTTATACTTATTACGTGATTGGGCGATAGCTGTTCGTCCCCACCCCCTCCCCCCGCAAATTGCACTTTTTAAGTTCAGTTTTGCCTGATTACAAGAACAATTTTACCATGTACTATTCTTCCCCACCCTTGCTTTCCTCCCTGCGGGTTGTGATAAAAATATTCCTTTCAGCTTGTTAAAAAACCCTAAATTAACAATTAGTACTTGGTCTGGCAAAAGTGTGGCTGCGTCAAGACTGGAAAGATGTCGCACAAACAGGTCATATATTTTTGCTTGGCATCTGCTATCATTCTCGATTTTCGGCCACAGAACGCTTCTGGAGTTATTAGAAATTAGAGGTTATTGCTGTATTGTACTGCTACCAGACCGGCCCCTGGAAAGAGGAGTACCCTCCAGGGACAGAAAAAGGGGATTGTGGTCACTATCAATCTTGGTTTTAATCGTCATATCACACACCAGGAACCACAATCTAACATCCACTAGAATGTAGTCGATGACACTTGAACTACAACCTCTTTTAAATGTACTCTGACTTTCCAAGTCTGAGCGAGTCCTGCCATTACACGCCCTTAGACCCATCCCTGCTACTAGTGAGATGAGCTGGAGAGCTACCTTGGTATTACGTGAACCACCAATTTTAGTCACTAAGCTAGGGATTCCCCACAATTCGTCCTCGTCCTCAGTTAGGGATTCAAGTGACGTTGGGGGTTCAAACGTGTTAAAATCCCCAGCTACCAATATCTTGGTCTGTGGTTGGTAGTTCCCTATCAGCTTGTCTAGCAAATTTAGTGTAAGTGAGTCATTTCCTGACGGGACAGATCATATATAGGCATTAAAAATAGTTACTACTAGCCCTGACAGAAAAGTAACCTGAATCCCCATTAGGTCTGGTGAGTTGATTTCTATGCATTTATGGGTGCCGGCAATAGAGTTTTTTTACAAAAATTAGCAAGCTGCAACTTGCCCTCCCCATATTTCTTGGGGCTTATGCCTCAAGCTATATGTGGTGAAACCACTGATAAGAACCCTCTCAGTAGCCCAGGTCTCCTAGAAAATACAGATGTCATTGATCAACGTGAGCCACCTGGGATCGCAAAGGTTCGAGTGGATTCCAGCGATGTTCCACAAAATAACTGACAACCCGGACTTTGCAGTGGAGTCTCCCTCCTTAGTGTTACTATGAAACATACGTTCAGGATCAGTTAGGGGAACGCAGTTAGAGGTAGTATTATACAAACTATAGTTGGCATCAGAATGCGACCCCCCAGGGAGCATGTGTACATTGTCAGTATGAGTGTCTTGAATGTTTATATTCTACAGCAGCGGGGAAATAACAGCCTTACCCTTATTGCCATAGCTTAGAATCCTTTCGCTACTACCAGGTCCAGGCACAGCAGTTTTATCTGTTATCATATTATATGCTGGCAAGGTGTACATGGACCCCATCCTAGACGGCCGCTCTGTTCTGCCCTCTAAAGTCACACAGTGCTTTGATAAATCAATTCTAGTACACGCCTCATGTCAATCCACATCCTTCAGACAAGATGTCTGTCTACCCCATAGAGGCCCAGTAACCTGGTCACACCCTTGGCTTCCATACTTAAACTGTATATTTGAGTTGGTTGGCGGGCAACTTCTGGCGTCTAGTGCAACCAAATTCTCTCCAATCTTCCTATCCCTCAGGGTCAATTCAATAGCATCATAGGATGGGCTTCCTGCGGGGCATCTCTGTGCACCAAGAATATCGTCTCGGATCACTGAGCGACACCCTCTGACGTGCCTAATCCAATGCGTTACCTTGTTAATAAGAGAGTCTTCTGACTCATACTTCCCACAAGAGGGTTGGAATTTCGGGACATTTACCATATAAATTCTGCTCACAGCAGGGTCTTTTAATTGCTGAATATTCCTATTGTGAATTGAGCTAGGCCTGCTATTCCTCCCCTCCACAACCCCGGCAGATCTCATTGGCCCTCTATCGCATGAAGAGTAAACTAGTTGTCCGTTCCCGCTCTAATAAGCAGAACTGGGTCTGGGCAAGCACTTTGTAATCCTCAGGTCACTAGGACTGCTTTCACACGGTTCGCAACCAGAAACCCTAGTATTCAGAGTGGATTACCTGTTGTTGGTCACAGGTAAACTAGGTAAACTAGGTAGTGGAAGGGAAGGTGGTGGCAATGGGATACACCCAGTAGCCTGCACAAAAGGGGACCCTAGATGAGCATTTTGGAATGACTGAAGTTCCTTAACTGTTGTTAACAACTGACTAATAATAGCTTTTAGCTCTCCTACTTCAACCTTGAGTTCCTTTATCAGTGGAACACAGTCAGTAACAGGAGCGATGACAGGAGCAGCAAAGGGCATGGGAGCAGGTATTAGACTTGTGGCAGGAGAGGTATGAACAGCTATAGAGTTAGTAGGCGAACAGCCAGTATTAGGGTTCTGCAGTACTACGCTATCGGTTAATTCGAGTAGGGGTAAGAACCGATTTTTGCAGGGGAAATCAGCATCATCAGGCGATGCATTTGTCAACGGAATAGAACTTGAGTCACGATTTCTGTATTCAGCCATGTTCGATTGTGCGCTCCCAGAGCAATTTTTTACTTTCATGAACATTGTTGGAATTCGAGGATGGCACCGGTCTAAACCTGCCAATGTGGGAATTTCCCTCATAGGTCCTGTTTCAGGGGGCACAATAGGAGCGGGAGTCAGCAGCTGTTCAAATTCTCCCAAAAGGTTGTCAATTCGATCTATTACACAATTGCCCCCGACTTTCTTCCCCGCATTCCTTTTTGCCTTTTTCATTTCCCCCTGATTATTTATGACCTCCCCTTCCTTTCTTTTACCCATAGCCTTTAAGAAGGAATAGCAACCTATGTAGGCAGTGGTGGCTGGTGACATTTGAAAGTGGGGGGGCGTAAAATTATTGGCATACTGCACCGCAGCGAGCAAGCGTAGCGAGCGAGCCCGAACAACCTAAGGGGGTTCGGGGGTTCTCCCTCGAGAAAATTTTGAAAAAGAGTGGACAAATGGTGCATTTTCAAGCAAATTTGAGAAAGCAGGAAGGTTAATAAAGCAATTGTGAAAGTGCAGTTATTACATTAATAAAGAGATGTCATATAACATAGGTAGCTGCTTATTCAAGCTTTCTTTCACCCCATAGTCCAGCAGGGTCTTGATACAAGACAGATAAGAGAAAAAGCAGTGTGGTCCTCGACCAGGAAGACACTCATATTTTGTTGGTAAGAAGTCAAAGGATTGGTCAAATTGAAAACCTGAAATGCAATATGCAATCAAACAATTTGCAAGTACATCTCATCTATGTTCAACAAGCCATGTTTTACCCATGATTGGAATTGTGAATCACCAAATAAACTGAGCCACTGCAATCAAAAGCAGAGGGCCTCCTCAAAAAGTATGCCATTAAGAGAGTTCTCTCATCTCATGTCCTCTCTATATTTTCTCTGGAAGTTGAAACCCCATCACATTCTACTGCACAAACCTGAACCCTTCTGCATATTCCAACACCAGAACTCATTCTTGGCCATTTAGTTTGGAGCCATTCATACCAGGAATACAGAAAATACCTTTAAATAGAGTAGAAGGTTTATGAATACAAGCACTTAGCAATTGTACATATACTATGAATGAGAGCCAAAGGAAACAAAAAGGAATAAAGAAGGGAGCAACACTCAAACACAACTCACGCTCCGGAACGCCATAAAATTCTCTATGTGGCAAGTTCATCACCTATAGCAGAACACAGTACATTTAATGTCTCCCTCAGTTTAGCATATTAAACAATAGCAAGTGGTAATTCTGATGGCTGAAAAACAATTTTACAAAAGCTTCTGATATTTCACAACCACTTAACAGGGGCAATAGAACAAATAAACACCGCGCCAGATGTTCAGTGCTGGAGTTACTAGGCACCGTTTCAGCTGAGACTAGCAGTTCGTGCAAGGCATCATGGGAGATGCCATGTCTTGCAGAGCAGCAGATGAAATCAGGTGTTGAGCACAGAGGGAGCACAATTTACTATAAACAGTTTTAACGGCCTCAGCAAAAACTTTGTTTCATGAAGAAGGGGAAAAATCCTTGCCAAAACTATGTTTTCTTTTATATTGAGCCTGACACGTACGTGCAGGGTGAGGGGTGTTTACAAGCGATTCTCTGTTGGGGAGCGCTAGCAATTCTCTGTGTATGGGTGTTTCCATATTAGTGTTTGTGTATTTCTCTATGAGTGAGTGTGCTCTTACTTTTCTGAATGTATTTGTTTGTAAGTGCATTTGTATGTGGATATGCACACACGTCTGTGAGTGTGAATTTGAGGTGGTTTCTCCTATGCATGGTAACCTTGTCTGGCATACTTGAGGAGAAAGAGCGCTTCTTGAGCATTGACTGGCCTGTGGACATGCAAAGAGCACATCAGGAGCACTGACCTAACTATGGGAGATCAGTTACAACATGACACTGACTGGCATGTGGTGGAAAAATAGCCGCATTGTGGCACTGAGTGGCATATGACTACTGTGCCTGGCAAAGCCATGGTGTGCCATCTTGCACCCTAAATTCCAGTCAATACCATGATTTGTCCTTGTTTACACCCATATCCTAGGCAATGATGGAATGTGCGAAACTGTGCCATGTCACAGGCCCTGTTTCATACCTGGGGTTAAATTATGCACATCATGGGCAATCACTGGCATACAGTGAAAAGAGATCACATCAAGGACATTTATTGTCATAAAGGCAGGCCAGGCACATGATGGCATATTGGGTGTCATTTTGGGAAATGAGCACACAGTTGCATTAACACACCTAGTGAGGGATACCACTACACATTATCGTAGTGACTTGAATATTATAGGGGTACTAAGGGCGTGGTGGCAGTGACTCGATTATGGTGTGGTGTCACTGCTGGTGGCCTGCTGGCTTCCCTGCCCGGTGCCCTTGATCCTCGTCCCTTGGACTGCCAGCCGGAGCGTTCCGTGTAAGCTCCTGCGGGGTCTCTTGCTTGCAGCAATCCAGTCCTCTCCGGGTAAGCGCGGCGGAGCTCTCTTAGCTTGCAGCCATTTTCTTTTGCGGAAGGGCACGCCCCCGTAACTTGTAATTCTTAATTTAACTAAGTTATGACAAGCAAATCATTTGTTTTATACTATCGCTTCTTTAATGTTTTTGTTTGTCCAGATATCTGTCCTCTTTACCTCCCATCTAAACCTAAAAAAACAAGTATCCATTCTTTAACGAGGTAAAACAAACTTAAATTGGGAAGACCAACTCGCCTTTTTCTAATTTACAAATAAACAATCTAGGTATGGTCTGAAACGAACCAGCTATGTCGAGCCTAATTAGAGGATTGTTTTCAACAGTCCCATTGTAGACAGAACAATATAAACAGCAAGCTTTAGAAAGCCTCAGGTCGGATGAAGAACCGGCACCAGGACCTGCTTCACCGCAAAACGCAGAAAAAAGTCTGTGATCTTCTACTTGTCAATTACCGGTGTGTATGCTTGAATGAAAGGGCAAGAGGCATTCAACTAATCTCACTCGTACAATCAAACAAGTACACCTGTTTACTACAAACCAACCAGCACTGACACAAATCAGCAGCTATATGAAAGCTCTATATATCCGGTGCTCGGCAGAAATGAAAAATACGCGAACATTTTCGCACAGCCACTTGGAATTGCCAACAAAAATCTCCAGACATGACACAAATGCTAATTGTCAGCAAAGTATTTTCTAAGAGCCCTTAATCTAATTTAAGAAGCTGCACAAATGTTCAATGGTGGCACACTCTTTGAAGTTTATAAGTTGTAAACGTACAGGATTAAACATAACGTTTAAAATGTGAGTCATTTTGAAGATCTTTGAAATCTACACCAGTGTAACATTCCACCCCTGTAAGTATTGCTAAAATGCTGGCTGAAGTAGTATAACCTACTAATGTCTTTACTGTTTATGTGTCACCCACATTAGTAATGAAATAATCACATTACACGCTGTGTAATATGATTATTTATTTATAAGTGTGGCTGGCACAGTAAACAGGAAAACGTACCTTAAGGTAATGGCGGTACCAGCAGCTCCTAGAGAGATATGAAAACATGTCCAGTGTACAACAAACTTTGTAAAGATACCAAAGAACGAGGGTGAGGAATCCCATTGAGAAAGGGGAGATAAGATTTAGTTCCTCCTGATAGAGGTGAGCCAACCTAGATGGAGATTAACTTGAATTGTACGGACAAGCTAGCATAGTGCGTTGAAGCCGTAGCGCTATGAGGACTTAGGGAATACACGGCTACATGGTATAAGACATATTTGATCAAATGTGTCAAAGATCAAGAACTGTAAATGTAATTTAAAGTGTGTAGAAAATATCAGTAACTGCGTAGAACATCTGGAATGTAGACTGGGGGTGAAGGGTAGGAAAAAATGTATGTTATAGAAGGCAGATGAAGTGCATGTAGCGCCCTTTGTGTGTAAAATGTTGAAACGCGGTCGAACGATTTGAATACAGTACGCCTCCCCCCCCCCCCCCCTCCCGCACGCTTATTTGTGTAGAGCAGCAAACAGACTTAACAAAGCAGCCCTGGCCAGGTCAACCATAGCTCTATTAAACTTTCACCCACACAGGCCCTACCTGAAGGCCAATTTTCCACTCACTCTTAAAGCCATTCCATCGGCTATCTTGACTTAACGTCGCTCTTCTCCAACAGCCGCTCTCGCAGAAATGACAGAATATTCCACGAATAACACATCACGTCACAGATTTACAGCCGCGATAACTGCGCCATAAACGGCGCACCTCATGTGCTCAGGGACAGCTGTTAATGAAACGAGAAAAAGGCCTGTGGATGAGGTAACTGAGGGGCACATGCCGGGGTGTGCCCTCGCGCGTGTAACGGAGCTCTGCCTGTCAGCAGGAAGGCCTGGGAACACTTGTCAGGGCGGGCACGAGGGTGCCACAACCTACACCCACAGTTGCTGTTGGAATGGAATCCGGAGGCTAATTTGAAACTTGAGGCACATGATCCGTCCGCATCCGACAACTGACACCACCCTTACCCTCTTCTGCTATGCCGACTCCCGCCACCCCTCCGGACTCCCTCAATCAACCCTTTGCTTATGCACCAATCAAGGACCATCTGCTTTGAGGCTCCAAATCGAAAAACCTCACACAAATTAATATGATGCCTTCAAAATTGTCGCTTGTAGAATCTGGGTGTTTGTAATTGTTTGTAGGTGTAGTTTTAGCAACATGTTGTTGCCTCGACTTTTGATTAACTATTTAAACTTTTAAATGCTACTTAGTGTCATCAGGGCACGAGGATATGCGAGGTCACACCCTTTGGTGGTTTCATGAAGGGGGGCGAACGGTCTCAGACGCGGCTCGCAGGGGGGGTGCCGGGGGCCCGGGAAATGTTTCAAATAAAACAAAAATCCTACCTGACTCTGAGGAGGTCCGTCGTCCGCGCCGCCTAGGGTCCGACTCCGTTTGGCCCTGTCTACAGCCCCTCTCAGCCAATCCTGGCGCTGCTGGCAGCGCCAGGATTGGCTTAGGGCACGGTTACCCCTCGCCCGCCTGCCCATTAGGAGACCGAGGTTTGAGCCTTTGCTCAACCCTCGCTCTCCTAATGGGCATGCGCAAGCCAGTGCACACACAAGTGCGCATGACTGGGCACGGCGCGAAAATTTGGTGCCCTTGCCCACTCATGCGCACTTGTGCTGCAGTGCTGACTGCTGCCCCTGGTCCCTCTAACAATCATGTCAGTCAACATGACGCAGGACCGCCCACCCCCTTCAGACTCTGAAGGGGGTGGGCGATCCGACGTCATGCTGACTGACATGATTGTCAGTTCTCCCTCGGCTCTTTGAACTTAAGTAAACTGATTCAGTTTACTTAGGTTCAAAGACGCCGAGAGCTGCGAGCGGGGGCTGCGCCTCAACGCCCCAACGGACCGCACCGCCCTGTATGTAGGGTGTCTTATTAGGAAGCAAAATAACTTCTAGCTTTAGAACAAGCAGTAATCAGCGCTACACAAACTGTTGTATGCAGAGTCCTGGGGGCGATGGAAAGTCAATAAATATCAAGCGTAGAAGTCGCAGTCCAAGACCCTACTGCTCGCCAGTAGTCCCACTACCAAAAATCTGCGAATGCGCATTAAAAGGAACACCAAAGCTGCAAACTGTACCTTGTGCGTGGGGTATTAGAGGGGGGCGGCCCTGCCTCTTCCTGGCGCTGACGGGCGCAGACGGGCCCGCCCTCGGCTTTATGCACCTCAGGGTACATGGAGAAGGGTTGGCAGCAAGGGAGCCTGGGGAGTGTAGTCCGTGCCCCAGCTCCCCCCAAGACAAAAGAAGAAAGTGTTTACCGTGCAGCCGGAGCTCGCATCTGGCTTTATGCTCCTCCGGGCGCCTGGAGAAGTGTCAGCAGCAAGGGAGCCTGGGGGATGAAGTCCATGCCCCAGCTCCCCACAAAGCAAAAGAAGAAAGCGGGTGCTTTATAATATGAGCTAGGCCTTCACACTTGCAAAAGATGTATGTCCTCAAAAGCAGCTAGTGTTAAGTACCCAAGTATCCTTTTCCAGGATTATTTACTCTGTGATCTCTCATGCAGCCTGCAGGCCCAGAATGTCAAAGCTTATAGAAAGTCCCTCACGCTTTAAATAGAATCAGTGGGGGGAGCACAGTAAATGCAGGGGGTTCATAAGTTAAGATACAGTCCAGCGGGGTGGACTCACCCGCCTGCCAAACGTGGAGAAACGGTCGCCAGACCACTCTAATTATTCACTTATGCGCGGGACCGATGAGGCCTCCTGCAGGGACCTCTCAAGCAGAAGGCCGGGCCTCAGGCTCTCCCCCATCAGTCACTGCAGTCTCGACAAGCATACCCTCGCCGCCTCAGCTCTCCAGTCCGCCGATCTGCACGATGGTGTGGGGCTGCCCGGGTGTGTCACTCTACTTCAGAGGGAGGATGGTTTTGTCACCATCTCCTCCATGCAGCGATCCCTGGGCTCACAGTCCAGCAGGCCGCTTTTCCCAGATGCTATTTTATATCCTTATGTATGGGAACTTTCATGGACGGTCTCATTCAGGGTGAAACTGTATGCTTCAAACATTTATAAAATATTAGGAAACTATACATTTCAAAAAGGTTGCCGAAAGGTTATGTTCTAGGTGTTTGGTGTGGCAGAAAAATAATCAAGGAAAAAGGACATTGACCTTAATGAATCATATTGACAAATCAGAGGGCCCATTTACAAGACTCCAAGTGGACTTTGTGCAGATGTCAGTTTGTAATGGTTTAAAATCCATCTTGGTCATTGTCTGCTTGCTTTCTAAATGGGGTGAGGCTGATCCTACCCAGACATCAGATAGCCTTACAGTTGCTAAACATTTGTTGAGGGAGTTAGTTCCAAGTTTCAGCCTACCAACTTCTTTTGAGACATGAGATCGTAGCTCACATTTCAAAAATAAAATGTTGCTGATAATTTGTACTGCCTTTTAAACTGATCGGAGGTTCCATTATAATTATCGTCCTCAATCTTCCAGAGTGGTCAGAGAATGAATAAATGGAACTCTCAAGAACAACCTGGCCAAAGTCTGTACATTCTTCTGTTTTGAAGTGGCCGTACACTGTTCCTCTTGTTTTGATGAGCATCAGATGTGCCGCAGACAAATAGATTGGCCTACCCCGCCATGAAGTGATAACGGACAGAGCAGTGAGATTGGCTTATACTCCTTCAGCTGTTCTTGTGACCAAGGGGAACGCTGGGTGGTAGGACATTTGTGCCGGCACAGTGATCCCACGCAAAAATGTGTGGAAAAATTTGATTTATTCAGCTAAATTTGAGGTTTGCAGGGGATTCTGGGTAGGAAAGCGTTGGGGGATCCATGCAAGACATACCTCCCTTAACTCCCCAGGGTGTCTAGTTTGCAGAAATGTGTGGGTATGGTAGGTTTCCCTAGATGGCCGTCGAGCCCAGGACCAAAAAACGCATGTACCCCGCTTGCAAAACCTGGTCGTTTTGTGAAATGTAATTTTAATGTCTCCACAATACGTTTTGGGCCCTTGCCTGTCGCGTGTACTTGGCCCACCCACACCAGTGAGGTACCTTTTTTATCAGGAGGCCTATGGGAACGCTGGGTGGTAGGAAATTTGTGTCAGATCGGTGATCCTACAACTTTCCCACACAGAATTTTGAGAAAAATTGATTTTTTTCAGCTAAATTTGAGGTTTGCAGGGGATTATGGGTAGGAAACCGTTTGGGGTCCACACAAGCCATACATCCCTGAACTCCCCGGGTGTCTAGTTTTCAAAGATGTCTAGCTTTGGTAGATTTCCCTTGATGGCCGCCGAGCACGGTGCTAAAAACCCATGAGAGCCCCTTTGCAAAACCAGGTCGTTTTGTGATAGGTAATTTTGATGTCTCCACAATACGTTTTGGGCCTTTCCCTGCTGCGGGTACTTGGCCCACCCACACAATTGAGGTACCATTTTTATCAGGAGACTTTAAAAAATGCGGGGTGGGTGGAAGTTTGAGGACCAACGCATATTCCAGCACTTTCCATCACAGAAAGTCACCCCCTCCTGGATTCCCCTGGGTATCTAGTTTTCAAAAATGTATATGTTTGCTAGGTTTCCCTCGGTACCGGCAGAGCTAGGGTTCAAACTCCACAGCTAGGCACTTTGCAAAAAAAGGGTCTATTTTCACTGTAAAAATGTGGTGTGTCCACGTTGCATTTTGGGCCATTTCCTGTCGCGGGTACTAGGCCTACCGACACAAGTGAGGTACCATTTTTATCGGGAGACTTAGGGGAACACAGAATTGCAGAGCAACTGTTATTACCTATTGACTTTCTATGCATTTCTGCCTTCCAAATGTAAGACAATGTGTAAAAAAGAAGTCACTTTGAAAAATGTCCTATAATTCACATGCTAGTATGGGTACCCACAATTTCGGAGATGTGCAAATAGCTACTGCTTCTAAACTCTATATTTTGTTCCCATTTCGGAAATACACATAGGTATCCTGGATCCCTATTTTTCACTCTTTATATTTTACCAAATGAATTGCTATATACGCGGTACACAATGAAAAACCATTGCAATACGCTGCTCAGTTATTGGCTCTGGGTTCCTCAGGTTCTTGGTGAACCTACTAGTCATATGTATCCCCACAACCAGAATGGTCCAGCGTATGTAACGGTATATTGCTTTTAAAAATCTGTCATACTTAGAAGAAGTTAAAGGTGAAAACGTTGGCACAAATGGCTGTTTTTTTCAACTCATTTTCAATTTATCTTATTTTCAACTGTTGGTTTCTATAAAAAAACACCTTGAAGGATCTACACAAATGACCCCTTGCTGAATTCAGAATTTTGACTACTTTTCAGAAATGTATAGCTTTCTAGGATCCATTATTGCTTTCATACCCATTTCTACCACAAACTGGAAGGAGGTTGAAAGCACAAAAGGAAAAAAAAATAGGCACTGTCCCAGTAAAATGCCAAAACTGTGTAACAATTTAGGATTTTCTGACAAAAGTCTGCGTGTCCCTGAAAGCTGAGAAGATGGTGATTTCAGCACTACAAATCCCTTGTTGATATGATTTGCAGGGAAAAAAACAGACTCTTTCTTCTGCAGCACTTTTTCCCATTTCCCCCAAAAAATGGCTGTATTTTGGCTAATTTCTGGGTCCACTCTAGCTCTAGGGGAATCCACAAACCCTGGGTATATTTAAAATTCCCATGATGTTGGAAGAAAAGGACGCAAATTTGGTGTGGATATCTTATGTGGACAAAAAGTTACAGGGGCCTAAGGGAGAACTACCCCAAATAGCCAAAAAAAGGCTTAGCACGGGGGGAGGCTTAGCAGCGAAAGGGTTAAACCAATCGATGAAAGTTCAGAAGTAATTGAACTAGAATCAGAAAATAGTGAAAGTGAATCACCTGTTGCTAAAAGTTCAACAAGAAAGAAAACAGCAAATAGAAAGTATACATCACCTGAATGGGTATATCTAGTTACGGTGTCAGAGGAAGAAGAATCGGAGTAAAAAATGTATAGCCCAATAAATTGTTGCCAGTACACCTTTGAAAGCGATTTTGGAAGTAAATCAGAAGAGGAAGAAGAAGCACCTTGAAAAACTTTAGAAGACTGTAAAGATCAAGTAAAATTGAACCTTCCAATTTAAATAAACGAAGAAAGAGAAAATTAACTAAGAGCATGATATGAAAGAACTTTAGGGGAAAAAATAAGATTATTTTGAAGTTTTGTTTTGATTATTGTTTTGGAAATAGTTAGAAAAGAAGAAATCTATCATTATTATAAAGAAATGTTTTTTTATTTTTTATTTTTGAGCCTCACAATTATTTTGTTTTAGTCTCAATGAAAATGGAGTACAGCAAATGCTGTAACCATATTAGTTTAATTGTTTTAATAGTGGTATTAATAGTCTTAGCCTGTTATGTTTACTGTCTGCGGTGGAATCTGGGTCCACAACAGATTAATTAACTACAGTGCATTATGGTAGTGAAACTTAACACAGTAATTCATAGGGACAATTTAAGTTAGTGGATTTCAAGATAATATGTATACTAACATGATACAGGAATATTTCAATGCTATGACGGCTAGAAATAGTTGTATTTGTACTTTCCTTCCCTTTTCTGCAGTTGAGGGTGTTACCTATATGCAGCTTCCCATACGCCTATGGCCTATCTTACAGAATGTTTGTAAGTATATTTAATAATAATGAATTATTCCCTCCTTATTTCTTGAATTTCAGCATGTCACTGGAGAACCTACTCATCCTGGAGAATGAAAAATCTAATAACGGTATTAAATATGGTACATTTCTAAAAAGTATTGGACAAATTAAGTATGAAAATATGTGTACATATGGATATGTGTGTAGTATGAGTGAAGAAGGACATGAATTTATTAAGGAACACAATGAGAAGAGAGTAGAGATTGGTAAAGATTGTAAAGATGAAAAGGCAATAAGAGAACTAATTAAAGAAGAAGAATTTATATTATCATATCTACATTTTAGATTGAGAATGGAATACAAGAAGAGAAGCGAAATGTGTATGATGTGTTGTGAACCTCTTAATTGTTGTTAGGCTGAATATGTGGAAGAGAGTGAGTGTGAAAGGAGTAATGTTGTAAGTGATTTTTTTGTTGGTGGATAGTCGATTCTGTGAGGAATTTATTATGTGTGTAGTAAGACTGCCAATTTATATTTGCTGTGTAATTGGGTTGGATCTTGTTATTTTGCTCTGTTGTTTCCTAAACTGTATCATATGAATGGAACAGATGATGCAGTTGATTTAAGGAGAGTGAGAAAAGGTTTTGAACAGGTAGTTTTTTATTTATTACATGCTAATATTCCTCCCATAGGTGTGGCATTGAATGTTGTGAAAATTCGATTTTTATCTATATTGGTGAATAGGCTTGCCTTAAGCACGGCTGGACCGCTAATTAATAATTCAGAACTAATTGCTATAAGAGTTATGGTAATGCAGAATCATTTAGCATTAGATATCCTTCTTGCAAATGAAGGCGGTGTTGGCAAAGTACTAAAGGTTAAGAGATGCTGCACTTTTATTTCTGATAACTGTTTTATTATTAACTCGTATCACAAATCTGATTAATATCTCTTGTGAACTTCAGTCTTTAGAAGAGCATGGCTTATGGGAAGCTTTAGGTCCCCGGGTTAGCGAGATAGGGAACAATTTTAGCAAGGTTAGTGACTAGATCAATATTTGAGTGGGGGGACCTTATGTATTATATTAACCCCTGTAATATTTATAATGTCTTAGGCAATAATGTTTCTCTTGCTAAAATATTCTGGGTGTCTGATTAAAAATTGTGGGTTTAAAAATGAGAAGAGACCATTAAAGAGAAGATGGCCTGAAGATTAAGGAATGCAGAATATCAGCCATCATGTCTACAGTCAGTTAAGGATGGTGGAGGAGAATTCCAGAAGAAGCAGAACGTGTGAATACATTTCTGATTAATAAAGTTGCATTCATTGTTTTAGTGAATATAGAGTAGTAGGGGGATTTGTGGAAAAGGTTTATCTGGTTTATATTTTGTGCATCAATAATGGCGATTAATATGCCTCTTCACACTTGAGTTTACATATATAGACTGAATTAACATAATTTTAATTGAAACAAAATTCCTATGATGTGTAGAAGTGTTTATCAATGTGTTTTTAGGTATGCCACATTTCTCTGTAAAACACAAGTTTAGACAAAATGGATACCATCTCTGTCACTCACTCCTGCAGTCCCCTCTTGCGTACATCCTTTCCGCCATAAGCTCCTCAGGACGTGGTAAAACTGAGGTCATATCAGTTTATTTTCATTGCTATATTGTTTTATTGACGATGAACCTTCTATCGTGTGGATGTAAGATTGCAACACATATCTATGTCATTTGTTTCTTCACTGGATCTATTTACTAAGAGAAAGTCTTATTGTTATGTGTTTCATATTTCGTCAAACCTCTCTGGAGGACATTAATATAGAGGTGTTAAATAATTTTTTTAAAGAACTGGGATGGTGTTTATTTGTTAAGGTAATGACGTGTATTATTCTTGTGTTCTAATTTCCTCACACCATTATGATTTTGCAGTATTACTAATTTACAATACAAGAAATGTGCATAAGACCCCTTGATTTTAGAGTCAGAGATTTACTTGAGCTTTCATCTGGTGCAAGGGATGCTGCCCAATTCTCTAATGATTTGGCTGCTTATTGGAACTTAGAATATTTTCAGATTTTATATACTCAGTATAACTTTGCATCTGAGTGCCGTCATTGCATTGAGTCTGTACTGCTTATTTAGAATTTTTCATTATAAACCCTTTAATTTTTCTTTGCTCTGGAATTCGGTTATTAAGTTGACCTCATTACTTATCAAATTGTTTTTACACTGCAAAATTGATGTTTGCGGTGGTGCATTAACGTGGGGACACATTGACTCATGAAATTGAGGTTTAACACCATCTCCGATCTAGTCAACTGTGGGAGAACCGAATGAGGTATATTTTGGGTTGTTCAAATTTTGGGGTATGGTTGTGCTCCCACACTGTACCAAATGGACTCTGTCAAGATGTTCTGAGACTGGATGGTAGGTTGAAGGTTTATTCTCTTAAAATACAACAGGAGCTATAACAAGTCACCCGCACTTCTCCTTCTGTCCTCCTAATGGCCCATCTCAGAACCTTCCTAAATTCTGTGGGTCTGATGTTCAAAATGTTTTAACGGTCACAAATGCTCAGATTCTGTAAATCTGAGGGTTTGCTCTGCTAAGACACTTTAATTAAATTACTAAACCAAATTAACTATTTGGAAAAGGTTTTCTGAATCGTTAAATGGGTTAAGTAAACATTAAGGAAACGCTATTTGGAAGGGCTTGTTAAGGACGTCCCTTCCAAATACCGATTTATTAAGAGATGTATAAGGGCCAGATGTACGACTGTTTTTGCATGCGCAAACGGGTTTGCGAACCCGTTTGCGCATGCAAAAACAGCATGGGCCATGTACAAAGCTTATTTAGCGAGTTGCAATTTATTTGTGACTCGCCAAATAGGTTTTGCGACTCGGTAGTAGGAAGGGGCGTTCCCGTCCTAATAGCGTGTGCAAGCCCATGTATGAATGTTTTGCGTCCGCAATTGCGGGCGCAAAACACTCGCAAAATACCACCCTCTTCAAGAGGGTGGTAATGCACTCGCAAAAGGGTAGGGGTCCCCAGGGGACCCCTTCCCCTTTGCAAATGCATGGGAAAATATTTTTTAAGGGCAGGCAGTGGTCCCAAGGACCACTACCTGCCCTTAAAAAATGAAACGAAGACGTTTCATTTTTTTCTTTTTTAAATGCATCCCGTTTTTCTTTAAGGAAACCGGGCTGCATTTTAAAAAAAATTGCTTTATTTAAAAGCAGTCCCAGACATGGTGGTCTGCTGAGCCCAGCAGGCCATCATACCTGGGAGGGCCTGCCATTCCCAATGGGATCGCAAATTGCGAGAGGCTCATTAATATTCATGAGCCTCTCAATTTGTGACCCCATTGTTAATCGCTAACAGTGTGTTACACACTGTTGTACATCCAAAATAGCGCCTCGCAAATTGTGAGTCGCAAAAAACTCTCAATTTGCGAGGCGCTATTTTGGGCGAAGTACATCTGGCCCTAAATGTTATGTGACCGAAATCCAGTTGCAAAGCATTCATATTTTCCCACCACTTAAAAATTGATGGTAAGCAATCCACAAACCGAAAGGGTTTCTCAGGGGAACCCTTTCTTCTCAAGAGTGTTGACAAAAATGTTTTTTTAGGTGGAGATAGCGGTTCATGGGACCACTGCATACTCCTAAAAAAGGTTTGTTCAACTTTTCATTTTTTATTTTTTTAATGCGTCCCATTTTCCTTTTAAAAAAACTGGTTGCATTAAAAAACGAAAACAAAGAAAAACAAGTATTGCGTTATTTAAAAGTAATCACAGACATGATGGTCTGCTGACCCAGCAGGCCAACATGACTGTGACTAGCTAATCGTAGTGGGCTGCAATTTCTGACCTACCTCATGCATACTAATGAGGTAAGGCAATTTGCAACCCACTATGATTCAGAATTTTATGAACTGCCCTATTAGTAAACAAGTCAGTTTGCAAAATTATTTTCCATTTGCAAAAAGTTTGTGTGCAATTTTCGACCACTTTTTGCGAATGGAAAATTCATAAATCAGGCCCCAAGTTCCATGCCGTCACTTGGAACAGAATCAATAGGAACAGGATACAGCAGGCTCCTATGCAAAAGTGGCATCTTAAAGACTTATAAGTTTCTGGTTTACCTTTAATGCAGACAAGGAGGTGTATTTTCATCAAATGCCCATTAACAAAAACCTCCATTGCAGGCCCGGTGGCTCAAGAGTTCTCTCTTTGAAGGCCACCTTGTTTTCCTCTGTGCACCGAGATATACAAGACCACATAACTAGTCTGTCATTTCATGGTAAACTATTTTTCATTCAGACTAATCATTGCAAAAGTGTGAGCCATGTATGGTTGCTATACAATGTACACCTAGATCATCCGATTCTGTGCACTGTGAGTTTCTCTTTGGTCAGGTATATAAGACCTTCAAGTATAACTTTTATTTTCTACCCAACACAATGTAATTTAAATCAAAGAACAAGCCTCAATGAGATGATTGGATGTTTCACAGCCCCTACATTTATAGAAGCATTGATACCCTCAAAACAAGAGGGTGTCTGACTTTTCCACCACTTTTGAAAGATAGCATTTGAATCTGGATGTAAGAAGTATCCATTTGGGACTCATCATTGGGGGTTTGTGACTGGCCTTTACATTTCTTTTTATTTTGGTATCTTTTAGTGATTATATTATTGTGATGAAAGTTCGAAAAATAAGTCCCTTTCCATTATAAAATATTCATTAATGCCTCTGAGATAAATTCTGGAGCCTTATTTCAAGATTTCTTGGGCATAACAGGCTGGCGTTTTCAGGCTCATAGTGATGGATATCTTGAACGAGACAAAAACTCGTACTATGTACCTCTGTGTGCCATTGGCAGTCAGTTGCATATAGCAGGAAAAGCGTGGTGGTTCTAACTTGATCCATCTGTGAAATGACACAGTGTGGCATGTACCACTTACATGTGCAGAATCAGTTAGTGTATAATATGTTGTTAACCACTTCAGTGGCATAGGGTTATTGGGGTACACATCCTAAATTCCATCCTTAAGTAATTTTACTCTCACTGACTTTTTTTTTCACTCTACCTGCTGGCGCCGGGAAACCCCTTGGGGTAGCTGTGGGCCTTATAAATTGAAAATAACATAACATAACAAGTATTTTAAGTTAGACAGTGAAAGGCTTGATGGGGAAATTTGTTATTTAAAAAATGAATACAAACCATCTCTCCGGCCATCCATCCTATTTAGGTTCTTTATTTACTCTCATGAGTACATTTGCCTGCCATGGGGACATTTTCATGCATGCTTAGTCATCCTGATGTATTTGTGCCCACAGTGGTGTCAGGGACAAATAGACAAAACCCCTGCATGGGCCATATATTCTGCAAGTTAATCAGAATGCCTGGAAGAGCTTGTCTAGTCCAGTAGACATGACTGCAGAGTGACCTTTGTTTACTTTAGTTTTCAAAGTTTATTTTCCTCAGTTGGACCTTAGGCCTGATTAAAACTAATTCCTAAGCAGTCTGGAGAGCTGATGTTTGGGTTATGAATCTATAAGTACTAAAGTTCATCTGTTTGGATTCTTTTCAAGAAAAGTGGTTTAAGAGGAATGAGAGTTTTAATTTTAGAATGATGAGGGCAAGTGGAGATTTGCATTTAGTTTGCAAGATTCTGTAGATAAATTGAGTTTGTACAGAAGGTAGTGTAGCAAGAGAGGTAGATGGCCTTACCAGTAATTTAAGAGTTTTTAAAGATGATGTGATTATCTTAAAAGGATTGTGGTGAAATGTGAAGTTTGCTTGGAAAATGATGGAGGCAGCTTACAGTATAATTGATGTTAGGGGAGTAATGATAGACTTTGGTAGTACTGCCATAATGGTGTAACTACCATGAGGATGTGTAACAGGTTTAATTTCTCTCCAAATCTGAAATTGAAACGTTGCTGATGTATTCACCTTTGTCACACAATCATGCACATTGAGGTGGGCATCCAACTTGAAAGTCAAACATTTAGCTGAAGCAGAGATATTGAAAGTGATGCTAAGCAGCAGTCCTTGGGCAATCCGTTGCTGAGCAGAGATGCTTGTACAAGCAACTTAGTTAGAGGCAGGATGGGGAGTTGATCAGGGAAGGGATCTTACTGCCGTGGTTAAAGATTGATTTGCAGAGGCTAGTGACATCTGTTGCTGAATCGGAGAAAGGCAGGGTTTCATTTATGTACACCATCAAGATTATGTATCTCAGAAGAAATGTGGTGCTATATGTGTGAATAAAAATGCTTTGCTGTGTATTTGATCTTCCAGTGGTTCCCATGTAGGGGTGAAAAAGGATGGTTAACAAGTTCTGGAGTGGTGGCCAGAGGTGGTTCTGGAGGACTTGATGTGAATAATTGGAAATATTCCTTAGAGGAACGCGACGAACTGTTCAGGACTTTCTAATTGAACGTATTGCATTTTGATATGGTATAAAGTATTGTCTCATTGTTGACTATGTTAAAAGCCATAAAGAGATTTAGGAGTGGCAGGAAGGCAAGAAATTGTCTAACCACCTTTATATGAATCCCAAGCAGTATGAGCCCAGGGGTAGCCCAGGATGGACCTATTGTATTTGTTGCATGCTTTAAAAATTCATTGGCAGTTAATAAGGGGAGTTTAATTTGTAGAATTGTGTGGTATTAATTTCTATCCCATTATCAACTCCTAAAAAACAAGCCATAGATAAGTTTTGTATAATAATAAGGTGGTAATTAGTATCATATCAATTAGAAGTGTTTCACTGCAACGTGAAACGTGTATTATTAGATATTGCCTCAAAAGACTTGCTTGTTCAGTACTTCTTTTTGTCAGTTGGCCCAGTATTACTAGGGAAGTGAATCTTGAATCTTTTTTGCTGCACATCACAGTGGGTGTTATTTCCATTTTTTACTGTGCATGCGGTGAAGGTTTTTTTGTGTGTAAAAATACTGTCTTCTTGTGATTCTTTTGTAAGAAGCTCATAGTACTCACTTAATAGGTATGATGTGATATTTGTTGTAGAGGTGAGTAAAACTCAACTTTGTTTTTGTAGCGTAACAAGTCATGTCGTCTGAAGGTGGATCTACTGCTGAGGTTCAGGACCTACCTAAGCTGAAGGATGAGCAACTGGAACAGCCTCAAGCGGTGAAGGAACCACAGCAGTTAATGGATGAAACCATTATTGAGAAAGAGAGTGAAGGTGCTGAGCCAAAGGCTGCTGAGGTTTTGAGTCCTCCTGCATCACCAGCAAGCCCAACTAGCCCAGGCAGCCAGAAAAAAGGAAAGCCATCACATGATGGCATGAGTATTTCCCGCTTCATACCACCATGTCTTCGAAAACAAAGATCCCAAAGTCATGAGGAACCCAAGGAAGAAGGAGAGATGAAGCAGACACAGGTGGTTGAGGAAGATACGACCATAACAGAAGAAAAGACTCAAGAGGAGGCAATGGACACTAAGGGGCCGATTCCGATCTCGGTCGGAGGCGGACCCAATACCATTCGGTCGGGAAAAAAGCCATGCGAAAGCCTGTTTCCCGACCGAACCGTACGCTGGGTCCGGCCGAGCGAGTACGATGCGAGTCGCCGACCGACTCGTCCGGGCGTCCCGACAACTCCGACCGACTCGCTCGGACTCGAACCGCTCCGACCGACTCGCTCGGACCCGATTCGCACCGCGCAATGGAGACGTTTTCCGGCCGGGTAAGTACGATGCGCACCTCGACCGCTCAGACCGACTCGCGCCGTCCGACTCGAACTCGCTGTCGGAGCCGTACTTCTGGGGGTCCGTGTCGGACCCTCTGTAGCCGCGTACCCGTGCGAGCGCACACAGGGGGACCCAAGGGTCCCCCCTACCTGTGCGTGTACGCCGCGAGCGCTCGCGGCGTACTCGCTGTAGGGGCGCCCTTGTCCGCCTCGCACCCATTGAGGCAATGGGAGCCCGCGTACGCGTTGTGCGACCGGCTCCCATTGAGTTCAATGGGAGTCCGACTCGACTCGTGTCCGATAACATACGGACGCATCGTACTCGTTCGGTCGGACTGCACGGGTCCGATTCGGTCGGAAATCTCTCCGGGTCCGGCTCAATCGGAGAGATTTCCGGCCCGAATCGGAATCGACCCCTAAGAAGGAATTGGAGAAACCACATGAACCACAATCAAAGGATGTCAAAACAGACGAGAAGGAGGAGAAGAAATCAGTGAGCAGTGCTGGAACACAGGTATGGTTGATAGTGGTGTAAACCTAAAATTAAAATTGTGCAGATGGATAGTCTTAGAAGTATTTCGAGATGCTTCATTTTAATGTGGCAGCGATTTCAGAACATTGAGCCTGATGCATCAAACACTGGTTGCAAATAATGGGCGCAATTGGCATGTGCATATCTTTAGACTTTTTTTTCTGTGTACAGGTCCTTAAATATTTAGGGATTTCAGATGGATACTTGAACCTGCAGAGTTGGCAACTCTTGAATTCTGCTAGGAACCAAACTGGATCTGGAAACTGTTGCAGCTCTCCTGCACCACTGGTCTCCATATTGCTCAGGCAAAGACATACATCATTGAATATATAAGCCATATAAGGCGCCACCTCAGCTCACTGACATCAGTTTCTTTTTGTACTCGCACTAGTGTGAAGATTCAGAGTTGCTTGCTTTGAAACTTTACAATTTTAAAATGTATATGTGGAGTATTTATGGTTCATGTCCCTGCTCTGTAGCGTAGGACCAAGCCGCGATGGCCAGACGCGGGTAGGTCCTGCGCTACAGAGAACCTCTAAACGAGCACTGCTCCACTCGCCATTCAGCGAGTACCCTGGATGTCACGTTGGGGCGAATAGACCCCTTCTAGGTGCTTTTCCAGAAGGTATAGACCATTTTACCTCGATTTAATCAATTTTTCACTTTGAAACAGGACTACAGCACGAGTCCAGACTATAGGGGATGTGAACTCCTTTCACCTATTCCGTCCCCTTAGAGTAGATGAGGAGCCCCTGGTCCTGATGAAATGCCTAGATCCGCCTGGACAATACAGGGCATGAAACATGTCGACCCCTTGCAAACTTTACACATCATCCTGAGCTGAAGTAGGTATAATTCTCCCTCCACAGCCACGACTTCCTAGTCAATTTTTACTCATAGCACGGAAACCCAGCGAATAAATAATTTTTGGAGAATTCTGTAGCTATTTTTAAACCACACTCACATTCTCCCACTTCTACTCACTACAAATACGCCCAAATATTTTCTTTTAGCTTCACATCGGCAACCAGAGAAGATCTCCGGCACAGAGCCCCCCTGTGGGGCCCGTTGGGCATTGCAGCACCGGGCCAACGAGGAGCTGCCCAATGATGAAGCATGACACCCTTCGGGGGTGTGTGAGGGCTCTTGCTCCTAATTGGAGCTATTCCTTCTTTACCACATCTTCCTCTTAGGGACACCTGGCTTCATCTAATAGATCCCACCCCCCCATTCAGTTTTCCTGCATTCCACTAAGGAACAGCATACCCTTCTCTCTTCACATTAGCCTGGGGCCTATATGCTGGACCTACCAAGCCCCCATCCCTCCCTGTGAGATTAATAGGATTCAAGCTGTGTCATGACTTCAGAAAGCAGTTCTCAGTCATAGTGTGCCTTTGGGCCTGGTTTTGGGACAAGACTATTAGGTTGTGTGATAAGTACGCCTGATGTACCCGTAGGCGATTCAAGACCGGGATGCAAAGCTGTATGCTGCTGCAGAGCACAAGAAGTAGTTGCTGCCTTCTTCTAGATCCTACTACCGCTACAAGTCACTGGCAAAGACCCTGTCTTGGTTATGGGGCCTTTCCCTTGACCATTACACTTCCAGCACAAAGTCTACCAGTAAGTCGAAGTCCAAGTTCAAATGCATACATAAAAAGTGCAGTAGGATTTGATCCCATTCCGTCACTCCAACTGCAAGAAAAGGGTACTAAGATGTAAGTAGCACTCTGCCGACGTCACAAGTCACTGAGTCGATTCCTCAGCTGGTCCTGATGCATCCCGAATTCCAGAGCTCATTATTGATCCTGCAGCAGAAGGAGGCATTCAAAGAGGCCATATTGCAAATATTCAGTGCACTTTCTGCTCCCTTTAGTGCACCTTAGGGATTAAAAAAATTGCAGGTGCCTAGAGTCCAGTTACCGCTGGCGGGTTCTCCCCCTGATCCATCTGTTCCCTTAGCACTTAGCGTAGTTCAGTCGTCTACTCCGTCCCCACTATCCACACTGGTTCTAACGCCGCCAGCACCGGAGAATGGATCCCGAACCTACGTTGGCCCAATCTCGATCAATGTTGTGCTACGAAATTACAAAAGGTCAACTGATTGTCATGCAGCTTGATGTCTGCCACGTAAAAGCTATCAGCAGATTACTTATTTTTTCAGACATTGACCCTATGGCAAAGCAGGATGCACCCGACACTGACCATGTGGTAACGCTGGGGGCATCCGGGATTTTGATGATAGTGATGGTGTGCTCCCCGTTCATTACAATGATGATGCCATATACCATGATTTGCAGAACATCAGTGGGATTGGCACCGCCACTGAGACAGAGCTTTGCTTGCCTCATGGACCACCAATGGAAGAGAATGTCTCATTTTCACTCGTGGTATGGAGGGAAGTCCAGATGTGAGAGTTACAGCTGCCCTCCGCTCCAGCAACATCCGTGACCTTACTTCAGTTTAATAATGTCCTCATAGATATCCTGATGGCTACCTGCTTGAAACAGTCTTGCCAGCCTGTCAACAGGCAATTGGCCAGATGTCAAATGCCGGAGCCTGGTGACCCGGATTTTCTCACCAAGCTTACCACTACAGATAGTCTTATTATGCATGCCTCGACCAGTAAAGTGAATTTAATTGATGTCCCACCACTCCTCTGGATAGAGAATCTAAATGTATTGACATCTTTCGCAAATGTATGTTTTCTTCACCTGGAGTCAGATGGCCTCAGGCACCCCGACTCGGTAAGCTACCAATTAGACCTTGCTATCTTGTCGAATCTACATAATTTAGGCTTATTAAGTAATACCATCTCAGCAAGAGAATCGGTTATATCAACTGATCCCCTCGTAACTGCCCTAATGAGGATTTCTACTTCTGTCAAGGCAAATACTAACCAACTCACAGTCACCTACTTCAACACTATATCTATGGTAAAACAGCATACTGAAATATTTCACCTACTTGATTCTGAATTGCCGGATATATTACTTTTAACTGAAATATTGTATTGCATTGTAATTGCATTTATATAGCGCTTACTACTCCTGACGAGGCGTCAAAGCGCTTTTTCAGCGAGTAGCAGGCTACTCCGGAACCCATAAAGGATTAATGGTGAATTAGTATAGTGAAATATGAAAGTTATTTTTAGTGGTGGATCTGTTAGTCAGTTATTTGGATTAAGAAGGATAGTGGAGGGATAGAAGAGGGAAAAAGGTTTGCATTTATATAGCGCTTGCTACCTCTGATGGGGTGTTTAATCGCTTTTTTGGTTGAGTAGCAAGCTACTCAGGAACCCATAAAGTATTAGTGGTGAATTAGTATAGTGACATATGAAAGTAATTTGAGTGGTGGATATGTTAGTCAGTTATTTGGATTGAGAAGGCTAGCGGAGAAATAGAAGGGAGGAAAGGTTTGCATTTATATAGTGTTTGCTACCCCTGAATAGGTGTTGAAGCGCTTTTTCGGCGAGTAGAATGCTGCTCCGGCACCCATAAAGGATTAGTAAAAATGAGTAAAAGGGAGGTGAAGGGGGAAGAGTTGGAGGGAAGGGTTTGGAAATGCTTGTTTTGGGGGATTGGAATAGTAAAAGAGGTATGAGATGATGCAAGGAGGGGTAGGGTAGGGAAGAGTCTAGAAAGGGTTATTTTGGTGATCATAGTAGTGGTATGGGGTTTGGGATGAATGAGAGAGTGGAGGTAGAGGATATATTGATAGAGGTATAGGGTTAGAAATAGGGTAGTGCATTGGAAAGAGTAGTAGAAAGACGTTTGAGATGAGGCAGAGATTTGAGGTAGAGGATATATTGAGAGCGGTATAGGGTGAGGAATAGGGTAGTGCATAGGATATTCTGAATTAGAAGAAAAGTAATAAATATATAGATCCATAAGTATATGAAATGTATATAGATGCATAAAGGAAGGTAGTATATGTAGATTAAAGATGCATTAAATAAACTCCAGCTTTCAAGTGTTGTACTTAATATTAATTTTATTTACTTATATATTTTTTGTAATTCAATAGTGAAGCAATTGTAGATAAATAGTTATAACAAAAGATTTACTTATTTGTGAAGTCACTTATATGCATATTAAAGACATAGACTAATGTAACTATCAGTAATATGTACATTTGTTAAGCAGAACTAATGAATATCTATATATATATATTTTTAACATAATTGTTCAACATGTTTTTACAAAGCAATATACATATATATCGGTACATATCGATAGTACAAATAAATGCTTATATACAGAGGGATATGCTGTATATTTCTGTTTGTGTATGGTGGTTATGTGGAGAAGAGCCAATTCTTGAGTAATTTTCTGAAGATAAGGTGGTTATCCGTGGATCTTATGTTGGGGGGTAAAGAGTTCCATAGTTTGGCTGCTTGAACAGAGAAGGATGTGCCACCCATGGTTTTTTTCTTGTATCTTGGGGTTTTGAGGCAAGGTTCCACTCTAGAGCGGAGCTTCCTTTGTTGAATGTGTTTGGTGATTTTATTCCCGATGAAGAGCGGCCCTGATCCATGTATTGCTTTGTGGGTGATACAAAGCAGCTGGCAACCTGTAACCAATGCAGGGCTTTCAAGGTGGGGAGATGTGGTCTTGCGGTTTTATATGTAAGAGTAGTCTGGCAGCCAAGTTCTGAATCCGTTGTAGTCTTTTCGTGGTTGTTAAAGGTGATCCGTGGTAGAGGCTATTGCCGTAATCAAGTTTGGACAGAACAAGGGAGATGGTAGCCTGGACCTTGTGTGAAATCCCATATGGGGGAAGATTCAGCGCAGGGTTTTTATAGTAACAAAGCTTGATCTTTCTAGTTTTCATGGTCATTCTGAGGTTTCTTACTCCCTTCGATACTTTAGGCGGTGTTCCAAGATCATCAGGCCAAGCGGCGAGTGGGTCATAATGTTTCCAATCGCCACAAGTAAGTAGTAGCAGTAAAGAAGGTCCATCGATTTCCTCATTTGGCCAGTAGTTGAAGTCACCTTTTAGCAACATTTTTGCATGGTCGATGACTATTGGAGGAATAAATTCTACAGGAAGTCACGGAAAGTGCCGCACCAGAGCACATGTTAAGGGAGATGTTGGTGAGTCGAGTTTTATCAAGAGGCTATCGACCACTGGGATGTCAAATGATAGAAGACGAGAAAACCTTAGGTGTTTCTTGTTTATTGCTGCTACTCTTCCACCTGATTTAACTGTAGGTCTATTAGTTTGGAGTAAATAGCATCCTTCTGAAAGAGTGGTTGAATGTCTGGAGAAGATTTGCGCCTCGGTGGAAATCGCGCAGTTTGCGTTTCCAAGAAAAAGTATAGCCTGCTGGGTCGCGCCCGATGCCTTAGCATCCTCAGTTATGTCCAGAATCCTGGATAAGGGGCCCGCTGCATCCAGTACCTTATCCTGGCATGCGCGTCAGGAGCGATCTGTCACCCTCTTTGGATCCCGGACAGATTCCTCCAAAAAGGTAGCCATTCTCTCACTTATTTCGGGACTGAGGGGCAACCTTGCCCTCCAGTGAGGGACAAGGGCACTCTAAGATGCCGACAGCCACGTACTTGTAAATCTACATCTCGTGACCAAATGAGCCAGTCAGTCCACGTCCAGCGCCATGACACCCTTCTTTTTAACAACAAACCCATCCCCAGTAGTCAGTGCCTCCCCGCACCCACCCTTGCCGCAGTGGGCCCTTCCTCTTGTATTGCCAACAATGGTTCCCTCTTGTCGGTAATTAATCTGCCCCCGGCCTGTTGCCCTTACACTGTGGTCCTGACTGGAGTTCTCGGTATCGCCACCTATAAACAGTAATCCAGAGGCCAATTGATTAATAAGGTATCTCATTGGCTACGCAAACACACCAGATTTAACATCGCAGATCATAAGAACATACTGATGGCCCAGAGGGTTTCTTGAATAGGGCCCTCACGGAAATCTTTTGAGGGAGATTGTGTGATTGTTAACGTCAGATACCAAGAAATTGTTTGTAATATCCTGAGGGGGCCCTCGCAGATATACTCACTTGATACTGGCTTTTTTTAAGGACCCCCAGCCTCCAGGTTTTGGGGGTGTTAGTAGTGCTCCAGTCGAGCAGTTGGCACACCCTAATCGTTTCACACTCCTTGTGGATCTTAATGATTTGGACTGACTTCCTGAGCCCTATACTACAATCCCCCTCAATCAGGGCCTCCCTCACATGGTTTGGTAGAACATGCAGGCTTGTCCCCCTCCAAATCTTTGCATCAACCTAAACCTTTTTGGGCATTGCCCCTTAGGTTACATTCCTCTGGGGCTCCCGCCCCTCTAGTCAGGCCCTTAACTTTTTATTCAGACCCGGCACATGGTATTGGAAAGGACCAAAGACTCGCCTCTTGGAATGTTGCAGGTTTGTCTGCAAAATTCCTAGACAAGAGCTGGATCTTGTTTATCAAGACTTTTAATATCATCTGCCTACAGGAGTTGTGGGAAGTAAAGAATAATGTTTTCCTGTAGTGGTATAAAACCTTTTTTTGACCTGTTGTGGGCTCGTGCCCCGGGAAGGCGTGGGGTGGGTCTAATTATTTTTGTTTCCCTTGAGCTTTGTGGCTCCATTAAGGATTTCAAGTGGGATTCACTTGTGTCTCAGGGTCTTAAATTGCTTGTCTGGAGATCTTTCCCCTGGTTTTGATTAACTTTTACAACTCAAAAAGGGGGTTATGAGGGACCTCAAACTTCTTAGCCTTAAGTGGCGCCATCGATTTAGTATTGGGGGGGCTTGTTTAAGAGAAGGTAATCTTGGCAGGGGATTTTATTTGTCATTTGTGTTTAAATTCTTTAAATCTTGACCCTAGTAAACCAACCCGCATGATTATGGAGGGCATCCATATGGAACACACTCCCCAGGGTGCAGAACTAAATAGTTTTCTACATACTCATAATCTGATTTTTACCCTAGACAAGATGACTAACCCGGCTAATCCTCAAATCCCCACAATCAAAGGGAGGGGTAGTGCTACGATTATTGACTTCCTTTTTGTCTCAGCTTCCCTGGGATGGCCTTCTGTTACTTTTAACATCACCCACAGTCCCTATAGTGGCCATAACACTTTGTCTTTGGTACTTGAGGGGGTGGGGTGCATAACGGAGCGCTCTTGCAAACCCCTAGAATCGCTTTCCCAATTGACTAGGGAGGTGATTGAGGTGGTCACAGGTAGACTTCGAGGCTTTTAAATGCTCACTTTTTTAGCTTGTCAGAAAGAGATACTCACCTGCTTCGACCCCCTAGTGCCAGGGGAAGAGATTTTAGGCTCCTTTGTTTTAATCGCTGAGAAGGTCTCTGGCCTGTTAACGGTTCCTGTGGTCGGATCCAGATCCGAAAACCCAAGTTGGTTTGACAGTGAGTGTTCACGGGCCCTCCACCACCTGAAGAAAGCCTTGAAGTAGTCTCCTCAAGATAGAGAGTGGGTGGCAGATTGTCGTTCTGAGGGGGCTCTGAAAAACAGAGGCAATTGCTACAGAAGGAGGCATGGGACAAGCTCATTAAAGCTAGTGAGCTCAATCAATCAATCAATCACGGCATTTATAGAGCGCGCTACTCACCCGGGAGGGTCTCAAGGCGCTGGGGGAGGGGGTAAGTTACTGCTCGAACAGCCAGGTCTTGAGCTGCTTCCTGAAGGCGAGATGGTCCTGGGTTCGCCGAAGGTGAGTGGGGAGGGAGTTCCAGGTCTTGGCCGCCAGGTAGGAGAAGGATCTTCCTCCGGCGGTGGTTCTGCGGATGCGTGGTACGGTGGCGAGGGCGTGGCTGGTTGATCGTAGCTGGCGTGTGGGCGTGTAGAAGGACATGCGGTCGTTGAGGTACTTTGGGCCCAGGTCGTGGAGGGCCTTGTGTGCGTGGGTGAGGAGTCTGAACGTGATTCTCTTGCTGACGGGGAGCCAGTGCAGGTCTTTCAGGTGTACGGTGATGTGGCTGTGTCGGGGGATGTCCAGGATGAGTCGTGCGGAGGCGTTCTGGATGCGCTGGAGTCTCTTTTGAAGTTTGGCTGTGGTTCCGGCGTAGAGGGTGTTCCCATAGTCCAGTCGGCTGGTGACGAGTGCCTGGGTGACGGTCTTCCTGGTTTCAGTGGGGATCCATCTGAAGATCTTGCGGAGCATGCGCAGGGTGTTGAAGCATGAAGATGAGACGGCGTTGACTTGTCTGGTCATCGATAGGGAGGAGTCCAGGATAAAGCCCAGGTTGCGTGCGTGGTCCGTTGGCTTGGGTGCGGTGCCCAGGGCCGGGGGCCACCAGGAGTCGTCCCAGGCGGAGGTGATGAGCCCAGGATGAGGACTTCCGTCTTGTCTGAGTTCAGTTTAAGGCGGCTGTTCCTCATCCAGTCGGCGACGTCTCTCATCCCGGTCGTGCAGGTTGGCTCTGGCGGTGGTGGGGTCGTTGGTGAGGAGAGGATCAGCTGGGTGTCGTCGGCGTAGGAGATGATGTTGAGGTTGTGTCGGCGTGCGATGGCTGCGAGGGGGCTCATGTAGACGTTGAAGAGGGTCGGGCTGAGTGAGGATCCTTGTGGAACGCCGCAGA
This sequence comes from Calotriton arnoldi, assembly GCA_963921515.1. Taxonomy (NCBI): domain Eukaryota; kingdom Metazoa; phylum Chordata; class Amphibia; order Caudata; family Salamandridae; genus Calotriton; species Calotriton arnoldi. The sequence continues at coordinate 1,817,822 of CAWUFW010000455.1, read as the reverse complement.
TGACTTCGGTGGCTTCGGATCTGAACGGGAGAGGCGGACTCTCTGGGTTCTTCCGGCGAGGAACGAGATGATCCATTCCAGTGCTTTCTCTCGGATTCCGATGTTGCTGAGGCGCTTCACTAGGGTGCGGTGGCAGACGGTGTCGAACGCCGCGGAGAGGTCCAGGAGGATGAGGGCAGCTGTTTCCCCGTTGTCGGTTAGGGTTCTGATGTCGTCGGTGGCTGCGATAAGGGCGGTCTCGGTGCTGTGGTTGGCCCGAAACCCGGACTGCGAGGGGTCGAGGATCCATTCGTCTCGAGGAAGGCGGCAAGCTGTCTGTTGACGGTCTTCTCGATGACTTTGGCCGGAAACGGAAGGAGCGAGATGGGGCGGTAGTTCTTGAGGTCGGTGGGGTCCGCCGTTGGTTTCTTCAGGAGGGCGGTAAGCTCGGCGTGCTTCCAGCTCTCCGGGAAGGTGGCGGTGTGGAAGGAGGAGTTGATGATGTCCCGGAGATGGGGTGCGATGGTGGCGTCGGCTTTGTTGAAGACGTGGTGTGGGCAGGGGTCGGTTGGTGATCCGGAGTGGATGGAGTTCATCGTGCGGGTGGTGTCTTCGGTGTTGATCGGGGTCCAGTTGCAGAGGGTGGTGGTGGCGGGCATTGGTTCGGCGGTAGGGTGCGTTGTTTGTGCGTCGAAGCTGTTGTGTATGTCGGTGATCTTGCGGTGGAAGAACGCGGAGAGTGAGTTGCAGAGCTAAGGGATAGTGCACTTTTGTGGCAAGTCATAAACAGGCCTTGCTTTTCAGAGCCCATAAGGCCAGCGTTATGCCATCACATCACTCCTCAACAGTGGGTTGAACACTTTAAGAGAGTGTATAACTTTGGGCAGAATGAAGGGACATCTACTGAGACAGAATTGACAACGGGTAACACGAAAGTTACCTTCTCTTTGGAGGAAGTCTGTCAGGGCATCCAAGCATCGTCCCAGAAAAAGGCACCAGGGTCCGATGTGATCCCCCGGACCTTTTTTGGGATAATATAGAGGTTTGGGGCCCAGTTTTAACAATGGTGTTAAATGCAGCAGCAAGGGAGGTAATTCTGTCATCCTGGTCAACTGCCTCTGTAATACCAGTTTTTAAGAAGGGTGATAAGGACAACCCGCAGTGTTACCACCCTATTTCCCTTATCAATGCAGTTATCAAGGTCCTTGGCAGGGTATTATTGGTTAGACTATCATCATGGGCTTACACAAACCAGATAATATCAGAGGTGCAGTTCAGTTTCTGCCTGGGTAAGTCAACTACCTAGCAATTCCTTAACCTCTATTTAATAATTAATAAATATACGGTAGCCCAATCTCGTGCCCTGTTTTAAGCATTCATGGACCTTACGTCCGCTTTTGATCAGGTGAACCAAAGAAACTGTGGGACTTACTTATTACCTTAGGCGTTGACCCGGATATTGTAACAGCGGCCAGATATTCCCAGGGGACGGGCCATACAGAACAGTTTAAATGTACAAGGGGTATTTGTCAAGGGTGCATACTTGCCCCCTTTCTGTTTACTATCTACAACGGACTTGAAGTCGCCCTCTCCTCATTACAGTATGACTGCCCTAGAGTTTGCAAGAAACTGTTATCACTTTTATTGTATGCTGACAACGCTGTGCTCACGGTGCGCACAGCTGTGGGTCTGCAGGTTTGAATTGATGGGTTTGTCTCTTTTATGGACAATTGGACCTGATGGTCAACTTTACAAAATCTTACATTTTGGAAGTTGGCTCTCGGTCGACTAGGTCCAAAACATTTAAGGCGGTCTTGCCACATCTTAGCGAAGGTCCCGGCTTTCTCATATTTGGAAACCTTGTTTGATGCAAAACTGAACTGGAAACCCCTGGTAGAGGCTAAGCTGGGCGACATGAATAAATCAATAGGACCATCACCAGCTATGCTCAGAGATTGAGATTGTGGTCGCCAAGCATGCTTTAAAGCTTTACCAGTCTAAATGTATCTCTAAAGGTTTATATGGTAGTGACGTTTGGGGGTAGACCTCTGTGCATAAGTTACAGCTCGCTCAAAACAAGTTTTTGAGACGAATTATGAAGGACCCCAAAAGTACCCCGTCGTTCTCTGTACATGAAGAACTTGGAGTAAATTATATTGTTGACTTGATGGCCTCTGTTGTGCTGGGTGAAGATTTGGTCCAGGGAGAGTGCTGAGTTAAACCGCCTGATAATTTCAGATTGTTTGTCACTAGATCACGCGCTCAAAATTCCCTGGATCTCATACGGAAAGGAGTCCCTCACCAGGCTAGGAAGGGCAGACATCTTTCTCAAGCACTACTCCTTGAGTTCTCAAGAGCTTATTATAGTAAAGGATCTGCTCTTTAAGCATGCCTCTGCTCACAGCGAAAATATTGAGCTCTTGAAACCTGCAGTGAAAGGGCACATTTTGCTGACATTTGTGCAGGGTATGAAGAATTACCTTTTTATGTTCACCAGTGCAAGAGATAGGTTTCTCGTGGCCCGATTTAGGTTCAACCAGCTTCATCACCTCTTGGCTACCCGCTCCGGTTATATTCACCCAAATCATAGATTGCCCTGTGGCTACGACTGTAGGTCTCCACAGCATACCCCACAGTTTGTATTTTTATGTAAATATTTTAGCCACCCTGGAAGGCAATTTCTTTGGCCTCTTTTGAAAGACCTGAATTTCAGGCAAGCCGAATGGCGTTCATGTACTTGCAGCTTTTTCCCAACGAGTTAACCCTGTTTACTATAACTAATTTCCAACCTTTCTCGGTATGGGAAAAGATCAGAGAGCAGCTGGTGAAAACCCATAAAACATGCAAGTTAGTAGGTTTGCACAGACTCGAAAGGGCAATACAACCATGAAAATATTGCTTACTGCTACCTCCAGCCCCATTATGTAGATTTGCAGAAAGGTGGCAAAATAATGGAATTGCTAATGTTCAAACCCTACTGTAGTATCAGCCATGGCATAATCAGAGAGGCTATTATCAGAGCTCTTACATAATGGAATTGCTGCTATAATTTTCGCCGCACTACATGGCACCAAATGGACTAGTGGATATTTTTACAGGACAAGTACATTTATGAAGCAGCCTGTCCCATGGGCAAGTAGATATTTTATTAATTTCCACACCCCTGGTTCAACCTTGATATGATCAAACAAGCAGACACCAAGTCAGAGCACAGCCCCTCCTGGGGACAGGCATCCAGCCCATCTCATAAGACTTCACTTCCTCTGGCGGCTCCATAGCCTTCAGCCTCTGGCTGGCTCTAAGGCAAGACATTGGATTCAAAGAATGCCGAAAAAAAGTTGGGTCCAAAACCACACTCGGCTTCTAGTTCTGACGGCACCCAAAGGCCGATCCTCGAGAGACTGCAGAAGGAAATTGATGAGAGACAGCACCACATCCATCCACACATCGGGAAGATATCTGCTAAGAACCTTATTGACTCAGCACTCCTCCCCTGGAAGAGAAAGCTCACTTTTGAGAAAGAGCCTACGGTGGCCTTCCTTCAGGCACTCTACCACAACCCAGGAACTTTATGAATGCTGCCACCAGTCCTTCTTGGCATGCGCCTGCTTCACCACCACCTCCATGGGAGGTGACTCCACATTACCCTCCTCTCATTCCCCGCCGGGCTGTCCAGATTCCTGTTACGACACACATGCCCCTTTAGTCCCCCACTGACTACAAGGCACCCTTCTTTTCTCACCCAGCAGATAATACTTGGTAGGATTACGATGTTGATCCGTCAAAAAAAACCACAGACATAGACTCATGATGAAATGACCATCTACAATGGGGCCGTTCAGAGGCCTGCACTGTACCATAAGGAAGATATGCATATCAGTCCAGAAGAAGAGAACTTACTTGTTAAAACTGTATTCAGTTAGGAGCAGTCTTTGCATTTCCTCCCAGTGCTTAAAGAAATGTCAGGACCTGGGTAGTTACCCCCAAGGAAGAAAGTACAAGCCTTCTCCCTCAGACCCCATCTGCCTCGGCTGTCATGTCTTTCCAGACTGCCTCAAGGAGTACACTGCTTGTAATAGGGCCTCTGCACAAGTCACAGAGGATGCTTCTCCACCAGAAAAGGAAAGTAAAATAATAGACGCTGCAGGGTAGAGAACTTAAGTGGGAGCTTCCACTCACTGGTGTATCATCAACTCATTGGGCTTCCTCTTTACAAGTGATAGGACATAATGGGAGGAGATGGAAGCTCTTCCTGAAATTTCAGAAAGAGGGGGTAAAGAAATTGTTTCAGAAGGCACGCATTTGGTACTGCAGATAGTGCAGCCAGAGCAGTTAACACCTCGGTTATTCTGCTTAAACACTCCTGCCTCCTTATCTCCGGTTTCAAACCAGAAGTACAGCAACGCCTGGTCAGCCTACCTTTAGGTGGGGTGCACCTTTTTTGGACCGCAAGTTTGTCCAAATCTTAGAAAAAATAAAAAAAGATACAGAAATAGCTAAGAGCTTGGAAACTCTACAGACCCCATCCTCCAGGGGCTCCTTTTAAAGGTAACAATACTAGAATACAGCAAAGGCCTCTTTCCCGGAACACCCCCAATCATACAGCCCCAGCAGCAATTCTTCCACCAACATGCAGGCAGGGAGGACTCATGTGGTTCCTATAGCGGTAATTCCAGCACAGGTAAAGGCAGAGGCACTCCAATAAAGGAGCCTCCGCCACAAAACACAGACTTGCCACTCATCCCCCATTTTCCCCTCCCCCTGATCAGACCACGCCTGTTGGGCATGGACTACAGGGCTTTATTCCTCATTGGGAAAAGATTATGTCAAAACACTGGGTTCTAAACATAATACAGCATGGCTATTGCTTAGAGCTTTTCTCACCAAACATACCACCCCATGCACAACACCATCACCTTCTTCAAGAAGAAGTACAAGCAAGAGGGTGTATACTCTGTACTTTAGGTTTCTCAAATTGGACGGCTCTTTAATACCAGTCCTCTATCCCAGACCCTTCAACAGATGCATCCTGTCAGAACATTTCCATATGACCACTCTCCAGGAAGTTATCCTGCTGCTCCATCAAGGTGACTTCATGACCGCTCTCGATCTGAAGGACGCATATTTTCATGTAGCTTATTTGCGCTACCTTTGCTTCGTGATAAGTGGACAACACTACCAGTTCAAGGTACTGCCTTTCAGCTCCAAGAGGGTTCACAAAATATTTAGCAGTGGTAGTCATCCACCTCAGGAGGGGAGGCGCACATGCCTTCACCCTACTTAGATGATTGACTGATCAAGAGCGCGGGCAAACAGCAATGCTTAGCACACACCCAAGCATGCATCTCCCTCCTTCACAAATAGGGATTCACAGTAAACACCATTAAGTCCTACCTCCAACCTCTGCAAATCTAGCCTTGCCTGGGGTCAATTCTAAACAGCATCTCCTGCAAGGCTTCCCCAATCCTCAGTGAATTCTAGCTTTTCTGCAGCTACTGCCTCTTTTTCAACCAGATCGTCATCTTCAGACATAAGTCATGCATCTCCTGGGAATGATGGCTTCTTGTGTACCCATAGTTCCCCATGCCATATTACACATGCGTCCACTACAGTAGTGTCTCTCGACTCAATGGTTACAGGCGGAGGGTCATCTACATGATCTATGTTAGTAAAAGGCAGTACCCATCGCACTCTGCAGTGGTGGAACAGCAACAATATGCTGCAGGGCTGGCCCTTTGCAGGCCCCATTTCTCAATGACTATCATCGCGGACGCCAATCTCTTTGGGTGGGGGGTTCATCTCTGCACCGTGACAGTTTAGGGTCTCTGATCACCCCTGCAACTTGGGTTTCACATCAGCAACCTCAAGCTTCTTGCTATCCAACTAGCCCTCAAAGCATTCTCACAGAACATTCAGGGCAAAACGGTATTGATGAAAACTGACATAATGACCGCCATGTATTATCTGCAAAAACAGGGTGCACTCACCTGCCACAGCGGTCAGCACTGGCGGAAATTTTGGCATTGGGCGATTCACCATCACATATATGTTCTAGCAGAGTATGTCCATGGGGTGAACAGCGGCCTTTCAGACCTGCTCAGCAGGACGCATCAACAAGTCCACAACTGGGAACTTCACTCACAAGCCCTACTCCCTTAGTTTCAGAGATATGGGTTTCTGCAGTTAAATCTCTTCACCACTCACAAATATGCGAAATGCCAAAGCTTTGTCTCCAGGTTCCCACACTTCATGATCCATGCCCTATGGATGAACTGATCAAGGATATTTGTCTATGCTTTCCTTCTCTCCCACTCTTTCCAGAAGCTACGGAAGACCTATGACCATTGTAGCCCCACACGTGGTCCAGACAGCCATGGTTCTCATCCCTACTTGAGATGTCTGTTATCTTGCACAAGAGGCTCACTAACAGGTCGGACTTTCTCAATCAGGACCAAGGCAAAATCTGACATCCAGAGGCCAGACACCTTAAGCAAGCAATTTGGCACCTGAGGTCTTAGGTTATCTCAGTCTTACACAAAACTTTATGGATATCCTGAAAGAAGCTTGTGGACACACTTCCAGGGGCTGCTATGCAGCAAAGTGTAAAAGGTTTCTCCAGTATTGTCCATCTAAGAGCCTGGACCCCCCCTTAAACCCTTGGTTCAACATATTGTTTGTTAATTGATCGACCTGCAGAAATTAGAGTTAGAATATACTTCCATACGTCTACATCTTGCAGCTATTGCTGCATACGTGTAAAATAGAGAGCGTTTTTCGACATTCAGGATTCCAGTCATTAAAGCTTTTATGGGAGACCTTAAAAGAGTGAATCCTCCAAGAGTGCCACCTGCCCCTCAATGGAAACTTAACATAGTACTCAATAGACTCATGGGTCCCCCATTGGAGCTCTTGCATCCCTGTCCTTTGCAATAGCTCCCTGCAAAATTGCTTTGCTTATAGACATCACCTCGCTAAGGCGAATACGTGAGTTGCAAACCCTCATTTTGAAAGAGCCTTTTTTCCAGGTCAATCAGGATAGGGTTCAGTAGCGGTCGGTGGTGGGAGTGCCGCCGGGCGCTGACGTGGGGCGGGGGCGGGGCAGGGTGGGGGGTAGTAAACTATGGATTACGGCCGATTACAGGTAAGTACACATATAAATAAATAAAACGAATTTCGTTGCGCGCGCTGCATCGCATTTGGCGATGCAGCGCGAGAAACGAAATTCGTTTTATTTATTCATATGTGTACTTACCTGTAATCGGCTGTAATCCATAGTTTACTACTCCCCACCCTGCCCCTCCCCCGCCCCACGTCAGCGCCCGGCGGCACTCCCACCACCGACCGCTACTGATAGGGTTGTCCTCAGAACTGACCTAGATTGAGATACCAGTCTTTTTCCCTTGCCCTGACTCTGTACCAGTGGTGTTGCCTCTCTGATGAGGCAGCTTGGTACCTTCAGTGGCGGCTGATAGAGGCCAAGCTGATGTGGCAGACCGTTCTCGCTACCCCACCCAGAGCTCCCAGCAGTGATAGAGGCACCTTCTCTAGGGGGCGGTGTGAGAAGCTGGCCTGGTATATGATGTACACTTAGGTAAGTGGATACCTTGCACCAGTCCAGACAACCCTTATGGTGATTTAAGAGGTCTTAGACAACCTTAGAAAGCTCTCTAAGTGGTAGCGGTGGAGAGCAGCCTTCAGGCTTAGTCCAGAAGGAGTGTAAAGTAGCTTGTTTTTTCCAGAATGCAAACTTATAGTATACATTAAATGAAAAGAACCACACCAAGCAATTATAAAAAATATGTATTTATTATATAATACTCTCAAGTACATTCAAATATCTCCAACACGGAGATAAACACAAAGCACACAATACTTTAGCAAAGAAACACAGTAAATAGCACAGAATACACAGTGGACCCCAGGGGGGGACCAAACCATATATAAAGAATGTGGTATAAGAACCAGGACTCGAGTCAGGATGATGTCAAAGGACGTAGAAGCGGTGGGGACCCACAGAACTACCCAAGGTAAGTAGATAGGGACCCCACGTAGAGCGTGTGCAGTGTGGGAACACGACCGCGTGCTCCGTACAACGTGTAAGTCGCGGTTGGATTTCTAAAGAATAAGGACCCTTCCCAGTGGACCCTGAAAAAACCCTGTGGATCACGGAAGGTTGGAGAGCCACCCCACCCGTGGATACCCTAGTACCCACGTTACCTACACCAGGGAAGCCGGCTGCATACGTGTGAAGTGATGTCGGAAACCGTCGTTGAACCCAATGGAGGACTTCAGGAAAGTGCCGCTGTTGCAGAAGAAGAAGGTGTTCAGTGCAATCCAAAGATGGATTCTAGATGAGGGGTATCTGCAAGCAAAGGGGACAGAGTCTATGTCACTCAGGAGTGACCAGGAGACTTGGAAGACGAATGCCCTCTGATATCAGGTGTTGCAGGATGGGTGACAAGGACCTTGACTCTGCAGCTGTGAGGACCAGGCGATGCTGAGGAGGACCAGGAGCCATACACGAGCTGTCCCATGAAGGATGTCGAGTGCTGAAGGGTCGGTGTCTGGCGGGAGCACCAACAAGCCTTGGCAAATGCAACCAACGCTGGAATCAAAGAAGGAGCAATGTTGGGACCAGCAAGGTTCAAGGGACTCACCACAAGCAGGGGAGTCAGGGCAGGCCCCGAGCAATCGGGGGAGCCCAAAGGAAACAAAGGTGAACCTCAAATGGACCCACGTGCCACGTGCCAGAGGGGGAGCCAACAACTCCCAGGATTGGTTTAAACTGGACTACGCACAGGGACACGAAATGTGCCTCTCATGTAGACTTTGTGGTGCTGGCAAGCGCACCCACCCGGTCCTAATACACTAAATCCTGTCTGGGAGGTGGTCACACCTTCCCGTGACAGGATGCCTATTGTTCTGCCTTCCCCTGCTCGAGCTTGGCTCAGCAGCAGGAGGGCAGAAATATCTCTCTGGTTGGCAGCAATCATTTGGTGCTGTCCGGGTCTAGAAGGTTGGCACCGGGAACACTGAGAGCCTAACGGAGGGCTCTTCCAGTGCTTGAAACCATACCTCCCACACCATTTACGGTGTGGGGGTATGATTCCAACATGTTTGATATCAAACATGATCGAATTTGTTGCAGCCATTTTCGGGATGGTCATCGTGTAATTACGTGGTGCCCCTCTATATAGTATAGGGCTGCTTCACTGACAACCCGGGAGAATGGACTCCATATCTACAGGGGTGTCCTGCTCGTGCAGGGGCACCCTCTCACTTAGAACCAAGCACCTTGCCTTCCAGATTGCAAAGGCCTGCTATAGGGGTGACTTATAGGTTTTAAGTGCAGTGACCCTAGATATAGGAAACCTATATCTTTAGTAAGTGGTGCTAGCACCAGCTTACACAGGCTGCAATGGCAGGCCTGTAGTTCCAATTTGAATGGTCTCTCATGGGTGGCATAATACATGCTTCAGCCCATGGGAGACCTCCGGTGTACCTATGCCCTGGGTACATGGGTACCATATACTAGGGACTTATAAGGGTACCCCAGTATCCAATCTGGGGTGTACCTAAGTACTGAACACAACAATTTAGGGAGAAAGCAGATAGACTGGGGTCCTGATTAGCAGGATCCCAGTCAGATTAGTCAAATACAGCTTAGCACCAGGCAAAAAGTGGGTGTAACCATAGAAGCAGATCCTACTTTCCTACAGGCTGTCAGCTGGAAAAGTTAAAATCGGAGGCCTTTGGTTTCTGGTGAAGAGGAGGCACCATCTCAATCTTTTGGAACTGTGAGCTATTCAGTTGACTCTGAAGGCTTTTCTTGTGCCCTTTAGGGGAAAACTGATTCAGGTCCTGACAGACAACATAACTACCATGTGGTTTTGCAACAATCAGGGTGGTGTGGAGTCACGGGCACTGTTCCAGGAAGTGCTAAGATTGGTGGTGGCTTAACATCTAAGGAGTTTCTGTGATGGCCGATCATTTGGCAGACTTGCTGAATGACAGGATGGACAATCTCAGCAGATGTAATCTGGCAGACCACAAATAGCATCTACTCCCAGAGGGTGGTTCAAGGCATCTTTTCCCCAGTGTGGCCTGCCTTGGGTACATTTTTACCACCACCAAGTTGTAACTGTTGCACACTGGTGTTTCTGCCTCTAGACTCCTGGGAGATGCATTCCGCCTACAATGGGGCTGAGCTCTCTTATATGACTTTCCACTAGTGCCACATTTGCCCCGAGCTCTGAAGAAGATCAAGAAAGGCAAGACTTAGATTATCCTGATGGCCCTTGATTTCGCCAGGATTAGCGTTTTCCCATGTTCTATCTACCTCTTTGATAGGATGTCCTGTTTCAGCAACAGTATAGCAAAACACAGAAGGAGTAAACCCTTAGACCTGGTTGAGATCTGGGTGAGGATATATAGACAAACAACAATGTCTCAACCAGTATTATTGGGAGAACTAATTTAGCAAGTATGTACACGACATTACAAGGAAGGAAAAAATAGGGAGACTTGTAACTGGTATAAATGTGCTCAAGGCATCATATATTTGAAAAGATAACGGATAAACAAGGTTGGAAAAGCAATGGGGAACAGTTGTATTAGCACTGTAAGCACTTATTGCAAGGGCAACCCGAAACCTTTGTGCACACAAGTGCTCGTGACACTCAAAGGTGAACGGCGCAGGTGACAAGTGTAAGAATCAGCGAGGGCGCAATGTGACAAAAATTGACTGATATGTACAATGACTTATGGTTCAGAGGAGGATTATTTACATAGATTTATCATATATTACAGAACTTTTGGTTGAACCATAGTAAAAAGAGGCGCCGCAAATCGCGCTGGTATGTCAACGGCGTTTCGATCCTAATCAGTTGGGATCATCATCAGGACCAGGTTGCCATTTGTAGGTGCTATACAAGGGAGGAAAGGGGAAAATGAGACAAGAGAAGGGGGAGGCGAGAAAGCGCATCAGGAGCGTGAGGGATGCGGGGATGCGGGCTGGAAAGGCGTACCTGAGAAGAGAGATGGGGCGCGAAGGAGGGTAGGGCAGCAGGGCTTACCCTAGCTGGGGGGCTGTTAGTGCAGGCGGTGAAGTCCTGTGGGGAAAGAGGAATGAGCAGGTTAGGAAGAGGTCAGTGTGGGCCTAGGTGGGGTCGCGGTGGCGTGAGATTGGCAAGTAAGGCCTTAGCGATGGGGAGGCATAGACAGGCCTGGGCGGAGGAGTCCTGCCGGAGGACAGCGCCCGGAAGGGTAGCTAATTGCCGATAGGGAAATCCCGGGTGTTCGGTTCCAATATCGGAAGAATCCTCAGTGAGGATTGCCTGGAAGAGAGAGGGCGAATGAGTCCTAGAGCGACTGGGACTGCAATCGTGGTCTAGACATGGTGTGGAAATGGTAGAGGAACTTACCGGGAACTATTGCATGGGCCCGAAGGACAGGGGGGTTCTGGTAACAGGGTCGGATCCCCGATCCACTGTCAACTGGCTGTTGCGGACTGCGGAGGAACCGTTAGGTGGGTCCATCCTACATAAAGGGGAACAAAGGTGGGGGTCAGGGTCTGGTGTCCGAGGTATGGCCGGGCATAGGAGGAGCGGCACCGAGAACCGCGGGGCACGAGGGCTTACCGTCATGAGGCTGAGTCAATCCGGATGTGGAGTCAGGTGGAGGAGAGGAGGTTCCTGGGTCAGGGACCGCGATCACCAGGAGGCCGCCACGATAGTGATCGGTTGGAAATGAATTCAAGGAGCGCAGTGTAAGCCGGGCATATAAGAAGGAAGTGACAGGATTTGGATTCGATGTGCACGTCATGGCGCAAGGGGGCGTGGCTACGGGATGGTAACAGGGTAGTCAAGGAAACCAAGAGAATGCTGCGAGTCCAGCTGGGGAAGATGGCGGAAGGCGCGGGGAGTGCCGTGCCTGTGGGAGAGAGAAAAAATCATCATGCAGAGGGGGCGTGGCTAGGGGATGTCAGACCGGTGGTAAATTGGACCGGTAAAGTGCTCAAATCTGGCGCGGTCAAGCAGGGTGCGAAGCAAGGAAAGGGAAGGTTGGAAGGGGTGGGGAAAGATCCCTTTCCTCCCTTGTATAGCACCTACAAATGGCAACCTGGTCCTGATGATGATCCCAACTGATTAGGATCAATTTGCGGCGCCTCTTTTTACTATGGTTCAACCAAAAGTTTTGTAATATATGATAAATCTATGTAAATAATCCTCCTCTGAACCATAAGTAATTGTACATATCAGTCAATTTTTTTCACATTGCGCCCTCGCTGATTCTTACACTTGTCACCTGCGCCGTTCACCTTTGAGTGTCACGAGCACTTGTGTGCACAAAGGTTTCGGGTTGCCCTTGCAATAAGTGCTTACAGTGCTAATACAACTGTTCCCCATTGCTTTTCCAACCTTGTTTATCCGTTATCTTTTCAAATATATGATGCCTTGAGCACATTTATACCAGTTACAAGTCTCCCTATTTTTTCCTTCCTTGTAATGTCGTGTACATACTTGCTAAATTAGTTCTCTCAATAATACTGGTTGAGACATTGTTGTTTGTCTATATATCCTCACCCAGATCTCAACCAGGTCTAAGGGTTTACTCCTTCTGTGTTTTGCTATACTGTTGCTGAAACAGGACATCCTATCAAAGAGGTAGATAGAACATGGGAAAACGCTAATCCTGGCGAAATCAAGGGCCATCAGGATAATCTAAGTCTTGCCTTTCTTGATCTTCTTCAGAGCTCGGGGCAAATGTGGCACTAGTGGAAAGTCATATAAGAGAGCTCAGCCCCATTGTAGGCGGAATGCATCTCCCAGGGAGTCTAGAGGCAGAAACACCAGTGTGCAACAGTTACAACTTGGTGGTGGTAAAAAATGTACCCAAGGCAGGCCACACTGGGGAAAAGATGCCTTGAACCACCCTCTGGGAGTAGATGCTATTTGTGGTCTGCCAGATTACATCTGCTGAGATTGTCCATCCTGTCATTCAGCAAGTCTGCCAAATGATCGGCCATCACAGAAACTCCTTAGATGTTAAGCCACCAAGTGCTTGCAGTGCTAATACAACTGTTCCCCATTGCTTTTCCAACCTTGTTTATCCGTTATCTTTTCAAATATATGATGCCTTGAGCACATTTATACCAGTTACAAGTCTCCCTATTTTTTCCTTCCTTGTAATGTCGTGTACATACTTGCTAAATTAGTTCTCTCAATAATACCGGTTGAGACATTGTTGTTTGTCTATACTGTTTCAGCAACAGAGCACGGTTCTGTATCTGAATGTCTACAACCAGCACTTCCATGCATGGATTTTTAGTTGAAACAACTGAGGGGGTTTGATTTGCTAGCTGAAGCGGTGGACATGATCCTGGTGGCTCAACACCAGTCTGCCATGCTTGTTTATTCTGGTCAATGGGTGAAGTTTTAGCCAGGTGTGAGGACCATCAAGCTGATCCTCTACAAATGAAGCTATGTGATGTTCTGACGTTTGTTTTCTTATGGCCAGCAAGACACTGTTACCAGCTGTTTAACTTGTGCCTGATCAACAGTCGTTATTTGAATCACTGGTTTTGATGCTGTTTATGAAAAAGCTTACATAAATGTTTCCTCTTGCACCCTTTATCAGGTCACAGTGGGACTGTAACTTGGTGCTCATGTTTTTGGGTGTGCACACCTTTTGATCTTGTGCACAGCTGTAACCTGAGGTTGCTGACCATTAAGACTGTTATACTTATTGCGATTTCTTCTGTTCATCATGTCAGTGAGCTGAAGACGCTTTCAGTACAGCCACCATATATCATTTTTCAACCTGGAAAATTGGTGCATACGACTCGGGCATCCTTCCTATTGGAAGAAATATCACCCTTCTATGTGTGGCAGTCCATTGTGCTTCCTACTTTTTAATCCTCACCAAATCTCTCTAAGGAGGAGGAGCAGAGGCTTCATCAGTTGGATCCAAAGAAGACCCTTCCTTTTTACAAAGATATGACTAAGAAGTGCCCTATGGATGACCAGCTTTTTGTTGGATTTGCCGCTGCTAAGGAGTGAAAGGTGGTTCAGAAAGAAACTTTGTCCAGCCAGATTATCCTTTGTATAAAAATGTGCTAAGCCCTGGTCAAAAAAGAGCCTCCTGATGGTCTTTGGACTTGTTCCACCAGAGCTAAGGCCATCACTACTATATTAGTGAGAGGTGTTCAGGTGCTGGCCATCTGCCAGGATGCCACATGGGCATCCATCCTTCTTACCAAGTGTTGCTGTCTCGACGCTCAGGACTGCAGGGAGGGCCATTTCATCTGGGTGGTTCTGCAGGGCTTTGTGATCTAAGTCCACTCCTCAGATTTCCTTCCTGTTGAAACATACTGCATTGGTACCTATTCAAAGGAGAGGAATCTGCAGTTAGAAGAATCCATCAGAAGAACAAGTTACTTACCTTCTCTAATGCTCTTTCTGGTAAATATTCTTATCCAACCACAGAGTTTCCCGTGTAACATGAAATCTCACACAGTCCTTAGTTAATCCCTCTGCCTTATCTTTGCCCTGCTTCACACGTCAGAGATGATGAAATTCAGTGTATAAAGGTGCCTTTACATAGCCAAGATCTCCTACCAGGAACTCCAGATGTCAGCACATGATGACCCACGAATGTTGAGAGTATGTAGTACATCCTTGTTTCCTCACTGAACAAGTCATCAAATTTGAGGAAGTAGGTGTCCTGGATGTGATGTTCAGAAACACATTAGATCTGATGCTAGTCGTGTGCTTTTCAGAGGAATGCTTATCATGTATGTGTCTGCCCAGAATGATAATTCTTTACATTCTTCATTCTCTGCCGCCCTGGCATGCACTTTACTTCCAATCACCCAAGCGGTGGAGAATTGACTAAAAAATGTAACATCTTGGAAAAGATTGGACTGATGAAATGTCCCTGCACTCAGCACCTTTTCTCAAGCTGCTAGATGTAGCACAGGAAGTATCATTAGCCCACGCCCCATACCAAGTAGAGGGCATAAATAGCAACCTCTTCTAGTCCTTGCCACACTCTTTGCTTCCAGAGGCCTGGAGGGTTAGGATCACCCCCCATAAAAGTTTCACCAGACTATCTCAGAGTGCAAGACTCTTAGGCTTATCAATATTTAAATCACGTCTTCCTGGCGTGTGGCCACTCATTACCAAGTCAGGTAGATTGTAAAGAAAACTGTGCAAAACAAATTATGGGAATGCCATTTTGTGTCAAGACATATCTGGACAGTTGAAGGACAGGAAAAGTGCCATGTTCTATTCATGGGATTGTTTGGTAAGCACCATATGCAGTGTAAAGGCGTAAATGCCTGTGCCATCTTGACTGGTGCATGGTCCCTTGATGAAGTGTTTCTGATGGCTGCCAATTTCTTTTTACCTCCACTCCTTAAACATTCATTGCAACCAGGTCAAAGGTTTCGGAGTACTAAACATGATGACTCCATTGGCACTTATTTAGTCTTCATGACCTAGCATTCTTCCTTGTCTATGTTTTTCCTAGGGAGACGCCAAACGCATGATCCACTGCATCACTGCTTTCCACTCTGACTCCTCCTACCAACCCACCAGAAGACTATTATTCCTGCTAGAATGAGTAGTTGGAGTTTGAAGTGTTTTTCACAGACTTTGATGTGTCTCTTCGTTGAAAGGAGAAATGCAGACTTAGCTGGTGTTTTGGGGGGATTTCTTTGTATTTTTCAGGACATTTGTGTGTCAAGAATTACAAGGAGGGTCATGCCATGTTCAAAGATACACTTAGGATAACAGAAATACCAAAGTCCCTTTTCTCAACCTCCCAGCACTCACGCTGATCATCATCTGTCTAATCAATACCTCCCTATCCGATTGAGTCATTGTCCAGACACAGAATCGTCCCACCCATCTTAAAGAAGTACACTGCTCACTTGAATGGTCTATTAAATCACATACCCAGCTCAAACCTTTCTTTTGCCACAAAGGCTCTTGTCACACATCATTTGGCCTTTTAAATTACTTTCATTCAGGTTTCAGGCCCTGTCTGGCCACAGAGACCACTCAATTATATTTGTACATCGTGGAGGAGCTTCTCAATTTCCATGATCTGTACCAATTGTGTAATGATGCTACTAGACCTATCGACCTTCTTTGAAACCATTGACCACCAGGTGCTAATTGAAAGGCTAACTCCTTGAGCTGTCACCAGTGGTGCTTCATTATCATGGTTCCCTTCCTTTCGGCAAAACCATATTTGCCAAGTTAGAGTACGCCCCTTACTCTTCTGGTTAAGGGCATGGTGTATCTCAGGCTGAACCCTGCCACTGACTCTATTGAACAATGTCATGACCCCGAGCTGATTCTGGCAACCTCTCAACTTATCTTAATGCCTTTCTCCGATTCATTTATAAATGCAGAATAATTGGCTCAGTCTAAATGGCAAAAAACAAAACCTGAAATCGCACTTTTGGGCCCTGTCCCTTTCACCCTACCTTCGCCAGAGGTAGTGGGTACTTCCACCAATTCATCGTTAAAGGCACATAATTTCGGTATAATCTCTCTTTTACTACCCACATAAATGCATTCTCCAAAACAGAATCCCACCATTTATTTTTGTTGAGAGGGCCTCTACCACACTTCCACGGCTCTCAGTAAATTGCTCAAATCCTGATTATGTTGCACCTGAATTTTTGCAGCAGCATCTATACTTGTCTATCCAGCACATCTCTTTCAAAAGTTCAGAGGGTTCAAAACTATACAGCACACCTACCAGTTGAACTGAAATGGGAAAGCTGCATTGCAGCAGAATTGATATGTCTATAAATGCTACAAGTAAAAAGAAGTTACCTTAAGAATACTGTGCCACATACACAATGTGTTTCATGACTGTTCGCAGAACTGTCTTGCAAAACTGTGTATCTATTTTCAGCCTCCCAATACCACTAGGTCTGCTGAACATTTTTTTTGTAGACCCGACCAATCAGATATAGAGGATATGTTTTTTAGTCTCTCCAAATTAAAGACCCCTTCTTGTGGATTTCTGTGCTTTCTCAAGTGTGATTAAAAAATAACTACCTTAAAATCCTTAATCACCTCTTTCCCTAGTATTTGGATAATCATACCCTTCCTACAATAGCCGTTCCAGATTAATCATTTGTACTGCACTGTGAGATGTTTAAGACAGGGAGTGCCTCTTTATGCAGCCTATTTTGACTCTTGCTCTTTCAAGGTTTAGCCATCTTGCTGGGGGACATATTCAATGGGTGGTTACTTCCAAGCACTTTCCATTGCTTCTGACAATCTACTGGTTGTTCTTCACTAGCTTTAGCAATGTCATGTAATTCAGTTCAGCAGTTTTATGTTCCCATACCTAAAAGCGCTGTGAGGCCACCCTAGAGTGGTTTGTAGCAAGTTACAACCTCCCAAAATAAAATAAATAAAGGTTACAGAGGAAGGCGTGAAAGGTTTTATTTATGCTCATTTCAGATTTATCTGACGCAAAAACATGTCCAATTTTGAATGCTTACAATGCTGGGCTAAATGATCCACATGTGTTATCCAAGGTTCTGATACATGATAATTCTGTTCTATGTTCAGTCTCAAATGCAGTACTCCTATTGGGCACGACTCTCCCTTCTTGTGAGAAACAATTATATGCTTTCATCTTTTTATAAAGTGGAATCATACAGACCCTTTATGTTATTGCACGCTATTACTCCTCCGTGCTCATGCTAAATTGCAAGTCAAAGTGGTTGAATCGCCTTCAGGAGTGGTCTACCTTGAGAACCTTATTGACTGATGTTTAGGAGAGGTTCATGGATGAGGTGGACACATGATTTAACCCCTTCCATGCGCACGACGGCCGGGAGCCATTGTGCGCCACAGTGCTCGTGTGTGCAGGACGGCTCCCGGCCGTCCTCGCACATGGCACCGGAAATCCCTCTGGTGCAGGCACCAGAGGGATTTCCTTTCCTCCCCAACAGCCTCGGGAGCTGGGGAAGACCTTCCCCAGCTCCCGAGGCTCTCCCCCTGGTTTCTGTGAAATGAGGATCAGCGCGCACGTCGCGCTGACGTCATTTCATAGAAACTGAAATGAGCCTTTATGCTCAGGGGGCTATCTGAGCCCCCCGAGCACATAGAAAGACGGGAGAGGTATCATTGAAAGGGTAGAATCGCCCCTTTCCAATGGTACCCTTCCCTAGTGGATCCCTGCTCGGGGATCACCCCAGGAGGGCGATCCCCAAGCAGGGATCCACCCACTAGACACCAGGGAGTGGGGAGCAGCCCCTTGGGCAAGGGCCTTTGCTCCCCCCAAATGTTTTTGGGCAATGCAGTCTTTCTGCGCCCCTTGAGGGACAGATGGAGGCAGTAGACCCCTATCTGCCCCCCGGGGGGGGCAGAAAGCCCACTAGAACCAGGTTTTTTTTTGTATTGATGTAGGGGTGGGGGCTGCCCAAAATAGGTATGACAATGCCCCCACCCCCCCAGAGAAATTCCAGTCTTTCTGCCCCCCTGGGGGGCAGACTAGGGCAGTAGCCCCCAATCTGACTCCCGGGGGGCAGAAAGCCCACTAGAAACCAGGGATTTATTTTGTAGTGATGTAGGGGTGGGGGCTGCCCAAAATGGGCATGACAATGCCCCCACCCCCCACAGAAATTCCAGTCTTTCTGCCCCCCAGGGGGCAGACGGAGGCAGTAGCACCCAATATGACCCCCGGGGGGCAGAAAGCCCACTAGAAGCCAGGGATTTTTTTTAAATTTGATTTAGGGGTGGGGACTGCCCAAGATGGGCAGGCCAATGCCCCCAACCCCCCAAAAAGCAACAGTCTTTCTGCCCCCCCCAGGGGCAGATGGGGCAGTGGCCCCTGATCTTCCCCACGGGGGGCAGAAAGCCCACTAGGCACCAGGGATTATTATAATTTTTTTATACGCAGGGGTGGGGGCTGTCCAGAATGGGCATGCCAATGCCCCACCCCAAAAACAATTACCATAGTCCTTCTGCCCCCCCCTGGGAGGCATATGGGGGCACTAGCCCCTTATCTGCCCCCCTCAGGGGGGCATAAAGCTAACTAGGCATTAGGAAATATATATATTTTTTAATTCAGGGTGGGGTCAGCCCAGAATGGGCATGCCAATGCCCACACGCCCCCCAAAAAATGCCAGTCTTTCCTCCCCCCCCCCCCAGGGGCAGATGGGGCAGTGGCCCCTGATCTTCCCCAGTGGGGGCAGAAAACCCACTAGGCACCAGGGATTATTATAATTTTTTTATACGTAGGGGTGGGGGTTGCCCAGAATGGGCATGACTATACCCCCACCCAAAAAAAATAAAAATGCCACAGTCTTTCTGCCCCCTGGGAGGCAGATAGGAGCAAAAGCCCCTTATCTGCCTCCCAGAGGGGGGGGGGGGCAGAAAGCCCAATAGTCATCAGGGAATATTTTTTTTTAATTCAGGGGTGTGGGCTGCCCAGAATGGGCATGCCAATGCCCCCACCACCCCCCAAGAAATGACAGTCTCTCTGCCCCCCAGGAGACAGATGGGGGCAGTAGCCCCTGATCTCCCCCCTCCAGGCATCTCGGGGCAACCCCCCCCCCTCCCCCCCCAGGACGGCAGAAAGACCACTAGGCACAGACTTTTTTTAGCAATGTGCCTACCTGTGGATTTTGGGCCCTAGCGCAGCCGGCACATAGGGAAACCTAGCAATCCAGTACCTTTTTGAAAACTAGACACCAAGGGGAATATAGGATGGGGTGACTTGTGTGCCTCTCACCAGGTTCTGTTACCCAGAATCCCTTGCAAACCTCAAACTTAGTTAAAAAAAAGCACATTTTCCTCACATTTCTCTGATGGAAAGTTCTGGAATCTGCTTCGATCCACAAAATTCCACCCACCCCGCATTCTGCGAAAAATGGTACCTCACTTGTGTGGGTAGGCCTAGTGCCCGCGACAGGAAACGGCCCAAAATGCAACGTGGACACACCACATTTTTACAGTGAAAACTGACCCCTTTTTTGCAAAGTGCCTAGCTGTGGATTTTGAACCCTAGCTCTGCCGGCACCTAGGGAAACCTAGCATACCTAGACATTTTTGAAAACTAGACACCCAGGGGAATCCAGGATGGGATGACTTGTCTTGCTCTCACCAGGTTCTGTTACTCAAAATCTCTTGCAAACCTCAAATTTTGTAAAAATAAAAAAAAAACATTTTCCTCACATTTCTGTGATGGAAAGTTCTGGAATCTGTGTGGATCCACAAAATTCCACCCACCCACATTCCCCAAAGTTTTCCAAGAACAATGGTACCTCACTTGTGTGGATAGGCCTAGTGCCCGCGATAGGAAACAGCCCAAAACGCAACGTGGACACACCACATTTTTACAGTGAAAACTGACACCTTTTTTGCAATGTGCCCAGCTGTGGATTTCGATCCCTAGCTCTGCCGGCACCTGGGGGGGGACACCTGGTTTTTTGGCCCGGGGCTCGCGGCCATCTTGGGAAACCTACCAAACTCACACATTTCTGAAAACCAGACACCCTGGGGAGTCTAGTGAGGTATGGCTTGCATGGATCCCCCAAAGTTTTCAAACCCAGAATCGCCTGCAAACCTCAAATTTAGCTGAAAAAATTTACTTTTTCCATACATTTTTGTGTGGGATCACTGTGCCGGCACAAATGTCCTACACGTAGCGTTCCCCTTGGTCAACCGAGTAAAATGATACATCACTTGTGTGGCTGTCCAATGCAGAATCCGCTAAAAACGTATTTTTAAAAAAAATGTAGCGCTTAGAATTTGCGGTGCTATACCTTTAATCCTTATGTTTTTGGCTCTTACCAGTCACAGCCCTTTGGCCCACCCACAAAAGTGAGGTATCATTTTACTCGGGAGAACAAGGGGAATGCTGGGTGGTAGGACATTTGTGCCAGCACGGTGATCCCACTCAAAAATGTATGGAAAAAGTGATTTTTTCAGCTAAATTTGAGGTTTGCAGGGGATTCTGGGTAGGGATACTTTGGGGGATCAACACCAGCCATACCTCACTGGACTCCCCAGGGTGTCTAGTTTTCAGAAATGTCTGGGTTTGGTAGGTTTCCCTAGATGGCCGCGAGCCCGGGGCCAAAAACCCAGGTGTCCCCCCCCTCCTGCAAAACCAGGTTGTTTTATGATATGTAATTTTCAAGTCTCCACAATGCGTTTTGGGCCCTTGCCTGTCACGGGTACTTGACCCACCCACACGAGTGAGGTACCATTTTTATCGGGAGACCTGAAGGAATGCTGGGTGGTAGGAAATTTGTGTCAGCCTGGTGATCCTACAACTTTCCCAAACAGAAATTTGAGAAAAATTAGATTTTTTCATCAAAATTTGAGCTTTGCAGGGGATTCTGGTGAGGGAAACGTTGGGGGATGCATGCAAGCCATACCTCCCTGCACTCCCCCGAGTCTCTAGTTTTCAGAAATGTGTCGGTTTGGTAGGTTTCTCTAGATGGCCGCGAGCCCAGGGCCAAAAAACCAGGTTCCCCCCTGCAAAACCAGGTAGTTTTATGATAGGGAATTTTTTAGGTCTCCACAGTACGATTTGGGCCATTTCCTGTTGCAGTCACTATGCCTACCCACACAAGTGAGGTACCATTTTTATCGGGAGACCTGGGGGAACGCTTGGTGGTTGGAAATTTGTGTCCGCCCATTGATCCCGCAACATTCCCACACAGAAAAGTGAGGAATATTTGATTTTTTCAGCTAAATTTGAGGTTTGCAGGGGATTCTGGGTAGGGAAACGTTGGGGGATCCACGCAAGCCATACCTCACTGGACTGCCCAGGGTGTCTAGTTTTCAGAAATGTGTGGGTCTGGTAGGTTTCCCTAGATGGCCGCGAGCCCGGGGCCAAAAAACCAGGTGCCCCCCCCCTGCAAAACCAGGTCGTTTTATGATAGAGAATTTTGAAGTCTACACAGTAAGATTTGGGCCATTTCCTGTTGCAGCTACTATGCCTACCCACACAAGTGAGGTACCATTTTTATCGAGAGATGTGGAGAAATGCTAGGTGGTAGGAAATTTATGTCAGCCCGGTGATCCCACAACATTCCCACACAGAAAAGTGAGGAAAATGTGATTTTTTTTCAGCTAAATTTGAGGTTTGCAAGGGATTCTGGGTAGGGAAACGTTGGGGGATCCACGCAAGCCATACCTCCCTGGACTCCCCAGGGTGTCTACTTTTCAGAAATGTGTGGGTTTGGTAGGTTTCTCCAGATGGCTGCTGAGTCCGGGGCCAAACATCCAGGTGACCCCCTCCCTTGCAAAACCAGGTAGTTTTGTGATAGGTGATTTTGATGTCTCCACAATGCATTTTGGGCCCTTGCCTGTCGCGGGTACTTGACCCACCCACACAACTGAGGTATCATTTTTATCGGAAGACTTTGGGGAATGCGGGGTTGGTGGAATTTTGTGGATCCACGCAGACTCCAGAACTTTCCATCACAGAAATGTGAGGAAAATGCGAATTTTTTGACAAAGTTTGAGGTTTGCAAGGGATTCTGGGTAAGAGAACCTGGTGAGAGCCACACAAGTCACCCCATCCTGGATTCCTCTGGGTGTCTAGTTTTAAAAAATGTATAGGTTTGGTAGGTTTCCGTAGGTGCCGGCAGAGCTAGGGTTCAAAATCTACAGCTAGTCACTTTGCAAAAAAAGGGTCAGTTTTCACTGTAAAAATGTGGTGTGTCCATGTTGCGTTTTGCGCCGTTATCTGTTGTGGGCACTAGGCCTACCCACACAAGTGAGGTATCATTTTTATCGGACGACTTTGGGGAATGCAGGGTGGGTGGAATTTCGTGGATCCAGGCAGATCCCAGAATTTTCCATCACAGAAATGTGAGGAAAATGTGTTTTGTTTTACAAAGTTTGAGGTTTGCAAGGGATTCTGGGTAAGAGAACCTGGTGAGAGCCACACAAGTCACCCCATCCTGGATTCCCCTGGGTGTCTAGTTTTTAAAAATGTATAGGTTTGCTAGGTTTCCCTAGGTGCCAGCAGAGCTAGAGTTCAAAATCTACAGCTAGGAACTTTGAAAAAAAGGGTCAGTTTTCACTGTCAAAATGTGGTGTGTCCAAGTTGTGTTTTGGGACGTTTCCTGTTGCGGGCACTAGGCCTACCCACACAAGTGAGGTACCATTTTTCTCGGAAGACTTTGGGGAATGCAGGGTCAGAGGAATTTTGTGGATCCATGCAGATTCCGAAACTTTTCATCACAGAAATGTAAGGAAAATGGTTTTTTTTCACAACGTTTGAGGTTTGCAAGGGATTCTGGGTAACAGAACCTGGTGAGAGCCAGACAAGTCACCCCGTCCTGGATTCCCCTGGGTGTCTAGTTTTCAAAAATGTATAGGTTTTCTAGGTTTACCTAGGTGCCGGCAGAGCTAGGGTTCAAAATCTACAGCTAGGCACTTTTAAAAAAAAGAGTCCGTTTTCACTGTAAAAATGTGGTGTGTCAATGTTGCGTTTTGCGCCGTTTCCTGTCGCGGGCACTATGCCTACCCACACAAGTGAGGTATCATTTTTATCAGAAGACTTTGGGGAATACAGGGTGGGTAGAATGTTGTGGATCCATACAGATTCCAGAACTTTCCATCACAGAAATGTGAGGAAAATGTGTTTTTTTTTTTACAAAGTTTGCAAGGGGTTCTGGTAAGAGAACCTTGTGAGAGACAGACAAGTCACCCCATCCTGGATTCCCCTGGGTGTCTAGTTTTCAAAAATGTATAGGTTTGCTAGGCTTCCCTAGGTGCTGGCAAAGCTAGGGTTCAAAATCTACAGCTAGGCACTTTGCAAAAAAGGGTCAGTTTTCACTGTAAAAATGTGGTGTGTCCACGTTGTGTTTTTGGCCGTTTCCTGTCACAGGCACTAGGCCTGCCCACACAAGTGAGGTACCATTTTTTTTGTAAGACTTTGGGGAATGCCGGGTGGGTGGAATTCTGTGGATCCATGCAGATTCCAGAACTTTCCATCACATAAATGTGAGGAAAATGTGTTTTTGTTCTACAAAGTTTTAGGTTTGCGAAGGATTCTGTGTAACAGAACCTGGTGAGAGCCAGACAAATCACTCCATCCTGGATTCCCCTGGGTGTCTAGTTTTTAAAAATGTATAGGTTTGCTAGGTTTCCCTAGGTGCCAGCAGAGCTAGGGTTCAAAATCTACAACTAGGCACTTTGCAAAAAAAGGGCCAGTTTTCACTGTAAAATTGTGGAGTGTCCACGTTGCGTTTTGAGCCGTTATCTGTCACAGGCACTAGGCCTACCCACAAAAGTGAGGTACCATTTTTATCGGGAGACTTAGGGCAACACAGAATTGTAGAGCAACTGTTATTACCTATTGACTTTCGCTGCATTTATGCCTTCCAATTCTAAGACAATGTGTAAAAAAGAAATCACTTTGAAAAATGTCCTATAATTCACATGCTAGTATGGGTACCCACAATTTCGTAGATGTGCAAATAGCAACTGTTTCTAAACTCTATATTTTGTTGCCATTTCAGAAATACACAGGTGTCTTTCATACCGATTTTTCACTGTTTATATTTTCCCAAATGAATTGCTATATACCCTGTGCACAATAAAAAACCATTGCAAGATGCTGCTCAGTTATTGCCTCTGGGTTCGTCGGGTTCTTGGTGAATCTACAAGTACTATATATCCCCACAACCAGAAGGGTCCATCGGATGTAATGGTATATTGCTTTAAAAAATCTGTCATACTTAGAAGAAGTTACAGGTGAAAATGTTGGCACAAATGGCTGTTTTATTCAACCCATTTTCAATTTTTACAATTTTCAACTGTTAGTTTCTATAAAAAAAACCTTGAAGGATTTACACAAATGACCCCTTGCTGAATTCAGAATTTAGTCTACTTTATTTAAATGTATAGCTTTCCAGGATCCATTATTACTTTCATACCCATTTCTATCATTAACTGGAAGGAGGTTGAAAGCACAAAAAATAGCAAAATAGGCTATGTCCCAGTAAAATGCCAAAACTGTGTAAAAACTTTTGGTTTTCTGACAAAGGTCAGTCTGTCTCTGAAAGCTGGGAAGATGTATATTTCAGCACCACAAACCCTTTGTTGATACCATTTGCTGGGAAAAATACAGACGCTTTTATCTTCACCACTTTTTCCAATTTTTCCCCCCAAAAACAAATTTGGCTGTATTTTGGCTAATTTCTGGGTCCCCTCCAAGGGTATCAACAAACCCTGGGAGCCTTTAAAATCCCCATGATGTTGGAAGAAAAGGACGCAAATTTGGCGTGGATACCTTATGTGGTCAAAATGTTACAGGGGCCTAAGCGCGAACTACCCCAAATAGCCAAAAAAAAGGCTTAGCACAGGGGGGAAAAGGCCTAGCAGCGAAGGGTTTAAGACATCTAGCTCTACCTGTTCTTTATTGAGTTTCACCAAATATTTGATTCTTTTGATCTCTCTCATTTATGGGAGACAATTCAAAACCTTGGCATGGATGAGTAATTTCTTGTGCCTACAGTACGACTATATGCTAGTAACAATTGTGGGGTTGTTACCAAGCCATTTCCAGACAGGCGTAGCATCCCCACGGTTTGTTGCCTAGGTTTATAACTTAGCACGACATCTACTAAACCATTTTATGAACTGTTTGGCGGAGATCATGGAGGATGCAATCCTCACTGTGGAGGCGTTTTCCCTGTTCTGTTGTTAGCTTACAATGCAATCCAGCTTGCAAGGTACTCAAGAGCTTGGAGGTCACCACAGAGGACTTGCTTAATTATGTAAGGATACAAAAGGGGATGATGGACGGAACGTTTGAGCCAATCAAACACTCACCCCCAGTCAACTGATCTGGGTTTAATCCATCATCATTCTTTAGCTCACTCCACCACCCCAGTTCAGACATGGCCATATGCAAATCAGTCTGACCATGTGCCTCATGGGAACAGTCCAGCCCGAACTGCCAAGCCATGTCTTCCCTGGACCGGAAACAAGCATCCTAGGACCGGTTTCTGGCATTCCAGCCGTCATCAGCCAGGCTTGCTTGAATCCAGTGGCAAAGTGAGCAAGGGACCCACGTCTGGGCATACCCCCGCCAACTTAGGGCGAACAAAGCGATACAAAGGGGATGATGGACGGAACGCTTGAGCCAATCAAACACTCACCCCCAGTCAACTGATCTGGGTTTAATCCATCATCATTCTTTAGCTCACTCCACCACCCCAGTTCAGACATGGCCATATGCAAATCAGTCTGACCCTGTGCCTCATGGGAACAGTCCAGCCCGAACTGCCAAGCCATGTCTTCCCTGGACCGGAAACAAGCATCCTAGGACCGGTTTCTGGCATTCCAGCCGTCATCAGCCAGGCTTGCTTGAATCCAGTGGCAAAGTGAGAAAGGGACCCACGTCTGGGCATACCCCGCCAACTTAGGGCGAACAAAGCGATACAAAAGGGGATGATGGACGGAACGCTTGAGCCAATCAAACACTCACCCCCAGTCAACTGATCTGGGTTTAATCCATCATCATTCTTTAGCTCACTCCACCACCCCAGTTCAGACATGGCCATATGCAAATCAGTCTGACCCTGTGCCTCATGGGAACAGTCCAGCCCGAACTGCCAAGCCATGTCTTCCCTGGACCGGAAACAAGCATCCTAGGACCGGTTTCTGGCATTCCAGCCGTCATCAGCCAGGCTTGCTTGAATCCAGTGGCAAAGTGAGCAAGGGACACACGTCTGGGCATACCCCCGCCAACTTAGGGCGAACAAAGCGATACAAAAGGGGATGATGGACGGAACGTTTGAGCCAATCAAACACTCACCCCCAGTCAACTGATCTGGGTTTAATCCATCATCATTCTTTAGCTCACTCCACCACCCCACTTCAGACATGGCCATATGCAAATCAGTCTGACCCTGTGCCTCATGGGAACAGTCCAGCCCGAACTGCCAAGCCATGTCTTCCCTGGACCGAAAACAAGCATCCTAGGACCGGTTTCTGGCATTCCAGCCGTCATCAGCCAGGCTTGCTTGAATCCAGTGGCAAAGTGAGCAAGGGACCCACGTCTGGGCATACCCCCGCCAACTTAGGGCGAACAAAGCGATACAAAAGGGGATGATGGACGGAACGCTTGAGCCAATCAAACACTCACCCCCAGTCAACTGATCTGGGTTTAATCCATCATCATTCTTTAGCTCACTCCACCACCCCAGTTCAGACATGGCCATATGCAAATCAGTCTGACCCTGTGCCTCATGGGAACAGTCCAGCCCGAACTGCCAAGCCATGTCTTCCCTGGACCGGAAACAAGCATCCTAGGACCGGTTTCTGGCATTCCAGCCGTCATCAGCCAGGCTTGCTTGAATCCAGTGGCAAAGTGAGCAAGGGACCCACGTCTGGGCATACCCCCGCCAACTTAGGGCGAACAAAGCGATACAAAGGGGATGATGGACGGAACGTTTGAGCCAATCAAACACTCACCCCCAGTCAACTGATCTGGGTTTAATCCATCATCATTCTTTAGCTCACTCCACCACCCCAGTTCAGACATGGCCATATGCAAATCAGTCTGACCCTGTGCCTCATGGGAACAGTCCAGCCCGAACTGCCAAGCCATGTCTTCCTGGACCGGAAACAAGCATCCTAGGACCGGTTTCTGGCATTCCAGCCGTCATCAGCCAGGCTTGCTTGAATCCAGTGGCAAAGTGAGCAAGGGACCCACGTCTGGGCATACCCCGCCAACTTAGGGCGTAACAAAGCGATACAAAGGGGATGATGGACGGAACGCTTGAGCCAATCAAACACTCACCCCCAGTCAACTGATCTGGGTTTAATCCATCATCATTCTTTAGCTCACTCCACCACCCCAGTTCAGACATGGCCATATGCAAATCAGTCTGACCCTGTGCCTCATGGGAACAGTCCAGCCCGAACTGCCAAGCCATGTCTTCCTGGACCGGAAACAAGCATCCTAGGACCGGTTTCTGGCATTCCAGCCGACATCAGCCAGGCTTGCTTGAATCCAGTGGCAAAGTGAGCAAGGGACCCACGTCTGGGCATACCCCGCCAACTTAGGGCGAACAAAGCGATACAAAAGGGGATGATGGACGGAACGCTTGAGCCAATCAAACACTCACCCCCAGTCAACTGATCTGGGTTTAATCCATCATCATTCTTTAGCTCACTCCACCACCCCAGTTCAGACATGGCCATATGCAAATCAGTCTGACCCTGTGCCTCATGGGAACAGTCCAGCCCGAACTGCCAAGCCATGTCTTCCCTGGACCGGAAACAAGCATCCTAGGACCGGTTTCTGGCATTCCAGCCGTCATCAGCCAGGCTTGCTTGAATCCAGTGGCAAAGTGAGCAAGGGACCCACGTCTGGGCATACCCCGCCAACTTAGGGCGAACAAAGCGATACAAAAGGGGATGATGGACGGAACGCTTGAGCCAATCAAACACTCACCCCCAGTCAACTGATCTGGGTTTAATCCATCATCATTCTTTAGCTCACTCCACCACCCCAGTTCAGACATGGCCATATGCAAATCAGTCTGACCCTGTGCCTCATGGGAACAGTCCAGCCCGAACTGCCAAGCCATGTCTTCCCTGGACCGGAAACAAGCATCCTAGGACCGGTTTCTGGCATTCCAGCCGTCATCAGCCAGGCTTGCTTGAATCCAGTGGCAAAGTGAGCAAGGGACCCACGTCTGGGCATACCCCGCCAACTTAGGGCGAACAAAGCGATACAAAAGGGGATGATGGACGGAACGCTTGAGCCAATCAAACACTCACCCCCAGTCAACTGATCTGGGTTTAATCCATCATCATTCTTTAGCTCACTCCACCACCCCAGTTCAGACATGGCCATATGCAAATCAGTCTGACCCTGTGCCTCATGGGAACAGTCCAGCCCGAACTGCCAAGCCATGTCTTCCCTGGACCGGAAACAAGCATCCTAGGACCGGTTTCTGGCATTCCAGCCGTCATCAGCCAGGCTTGCTTGAATCCAGTGGCAAAGTGAGCAAGGGACCCACGCCTGGGCATACCCCGCCAACTTAGGGCTGAACAAAGCGATACAAAAGGGGATGATGGACGGAACGTTTGAGCCAATCAAACACTCACCCCCAGTCAACTGATCTGGGTTTAATCCATCATCATTCTTTAGCTCACTCCACCACTCCCAGTTCAGACATGGCCATATGCAAATCAGTCTGACCCTGTGCCTCATGGGAACAGTCCAGCCCTAACTGCCAAGCCATGTCTTCCTGGACCGGAAACAAGCATCCTAGGACCGGTTTCTGGCATTCCAGCCGTCATCAGCCAGGCTTGCTTGAATCCAGTGGCAAAGTGAGCAAGGGACCCACGCCTGGGCATACCTCCGCCAACTTAGGGCGAACAAAGCGATACAAAAGGGGATGATGGACGGAACGCTTGAGCCAATCAAACACTCACCCCAGTCAACTGATCTGGGTTTAATCCATCATCATTCTTTAGCTCACTCCACCACCCCAGTTCAGACATGGCCATATGCAAATCAGTCTGACCCTGTGCCTCATGGGAACAGTCCAGCCCGAACTGCCAAGCCATGTCTTCCCTGGACCGGAAACAAGCATCCTAGGACCGGTTTCTGGCATTCCAGCCGTCATCAGCCTTTTGTATCGCTTTGTTCGCCCTAAGTTGGCGGGGGTATGCCCAGACGTGGGTCCCTTGCTCACTTTGCCACTGGATTCAAGCAAGCCTGGCTGATGACGGCTGGAAAGCCAGAAACCGGTCCTAGGATGCTTGTTTCCGGTCCAGGGAAGATATGGCTTGGCAGTTCGGGCTGACTGTTCCCATGAGGCACAGGGTCAGACTGATTTGCATATGGCCATGTCTGAACTGGGGTGGTGGAGTGAGCTAAAGAATGATGTTGGATTAAACCCAGATCAGTTGACTGGGGGTGAGTGTTTGGTTGGCTCAAACGCTCCGTCCATCATCCCCTTTGTATCGCTTGTTCGCCCCTAAGTTGGCGGGGGTATGCCCAGACGTGGGTCCCTTGCTCACTTTGCCACTGGATTCAAGCAAGTCTGGCTGATGACGGCTGGAATGCCAGAAACCGGTCCTAGGATGCTTGTTTCCGGTCCAGGGAAGACATGGCTTGGCAGTTCGGGCTGACTGTTCCCATGAGGCACAGGGTCAGACTGATTTGCATATGGCCATGTCTGAACTGGGGTGGTGGAGTGAGCTAAAGAATGATGATGGATTAAACCCAGATCAGTTGACTGGGGGTGAGTGTTTGATTGGCTCAAACGCTCCGTCCATCATCCCCTTTGTATCGCTTTGTTCGCCCTAAGTTGGCGGGGTATGCCCAGACGTGGGTCCCTTGCTCACTTTGCCACTGGATTCAAGCAAGCCTGGCTGATGACGGCTGGAATGCCAGAAACCGGTCCTAGGATGCTTGTTTCCGGTCCAGGGAAGACATGGCTTGGCAGTTCGGGCTGGACTGTTCCCATGAGGCACAGGGTCAGACTGATTTGCATATGGCCATGTCTGAACTGGGGTGGTGGAGTGAGCTAAATAATGATGATGGATTAAACCCAGATCAGTTGACTGGGGGTGAGTGTTTGATTGGCTCAAACGTCTCCGTCCATCATCCCCTTTGTATCGCTTTGTTCGCCCTAAGTTGGCGGGGGCATGCCCAGACGTGGGTCCCTTGCTCTCTTTGCCACTGGATTCAAGCAAGCCTGGCTGATGACGGCTGGAATGCCAGAAACCGGTCCTAGGATGCTTGTTTCCGGTCCAGGGAAGACATGGCTTGGCAGTTCGGGCTGGACTGTTCCTATGAGGCACAGGGTCAGACTGATTTGCATATGGCCATGTCTGAACTGGGGTGGTGGAGTGAGCTAAAGAATGATGATGGATTAAACCCAGATCAGTTGACTGGGGGTGAGTGTTTGATTGGCTCAAACGCTCCGTCCATCATCCCCTTTTGTATCGCTTGTTCGCCTCTAAGTTGGCGGGGGTATGCCCAGACGTGGGTCCCTTGCTCACTTTGCCACTGGATTCAAGCAAGCCTGGCTGATGACGGCTGGAATGCCAGAAACCGGTCCTAGGATGCTTGTTTCCGGTCCAGGGAAGACATGGCTTGGCAGTTAGGGCTGGACTGTTCCCATGAGGCACAGGGTCAGACTGATTTGCATATGGCCATGTCTGAACTGGGGTGGTGGAGTGAGCTAAAGAATGATGATGGATTAAACCCAGATCAGTTGACTGGGGGTGAGTGTTTGATTGGCTCAAACGCTCCGTCCATCATCCCCTTTGTATCGCTTTGTTCGCCCTAAGTTGGCGGGGTATGCCCAGACGTGGGTCCCTTGCTCACTTTGCCACTGGATTCAAGCAAGCCTGGCTGATGACGGCTGGAATGCCAGAAACCGGTCCTAGGATGCTTGTTTCCGGTCCAGGGAAGACATGGCTTGGCAGTTCGGGCTGGACTGTTCCCATGAGGCACAGGGTCAGACTGATTTGCATATGGCCATGTCTGAACTGGGGTGGTGGAGTGAGCTAAAGAATGATGATGGATTAAACCCAGATCAGTTGACTGGGGTGAGTGTTTGATTGGCTCAAACGCTCCGTCCATCATCCCCTTTTGTATCGCTTTGTTCGCCCCTAAGTTGGCGGGGGTATGCCCAGACGTGGGTCCCTTGCTCACTTTGCCACTGGATTCAAGCAAGCCTGGCTGATGACGGCTAGAATGCCAGAAACCGGTCCTAGGATGCTTGTTTCCGGTCCAGGGAAGACATGGCTTGGCAGTTCGGGCTGGACTGTTCCCATGAGGCACAGGGTCAGACTGATTTGCATATGGCCATGTCTGAACTGGGGTGGTGGAGTGAGCTAAAGAATGATGATGGATTAAACCCAGATCAGTTGACTGGGGGTGAGTGTTTGATTGGCCCAAACGCTCCGCCCATCATCCCTCTTGTATCGCTTTGTTCGCCCTAGTTGGCGGGGGTATGCCCAGACGTGGGTCCCTTGCTCACTTTGCCACTGGATTCAAGCAAGCCTGGCTGATGACGGCTGGAATGCCAGAAACCGGTCCTAGGATGCTTGTTTCCGGTCCAGGGAAGACATGGCTTGGCAGTTCGGGCTGGACTGTTCCCATGAGGCACAGGGTCAGACTGATTTGCATATGGCCATGTCTGAAGTGGGGTGGTGGAGTGAGCTAAAGAATGATGATGGATTAAACCCAGATCAGTTGACTGGGGGTGAGTGTTTGATTGGCTCAAACGCTCCGTCCATCATCCCCTTTTGTATCGCTTTGTTCGCCCTAAGTTGGCGGGGGTATGCCCAGACGTGGGTCCCTTGCTCACTTTGCCACTGGATTCAAGCAAGCCTGGCTGATGACGGCTGGAATGCCAGAAACCGGTCCTAGGATGCTTGTTTCCGGTCCAGGGAAGACATGGCTTGGCAGTTCGGGCTGGACTGTTCCCATGAGGCACAGGGTCAGACTGATTTGCATATGGCCATGTCTGAACTGGGGTGGTGGAGTGAGCTAAAGAATGATGATGGATTAAACCCAGATCAGTTGACTGGGGGTGAGTGTTTGATTGGCTCAAACGTTCCGTCCATCATCCCCTTTTGTATAATTATGTAAGGAGACTTATACAGAAATATAGCCGAGTCCAAAACCATGGCAGTGGGACCAGAGAAACCATAA
Source organism: Calotriton arnoldi (assembly GCA_963921515.1). Lineage (NCBI taxonomy): Eukaryota > Metazoa > Chordata > Amphibia > Caudata > Salamandridae > Calotriton > Calotriton arnoldi. The sequence goes on along the minus strand of CAWUFW010000455.1, from coordinate 1,785,146 downwards.
ATTATGTTTCCATCTTGTATGTGGTCCACGCTAAAAGTTGCCTCATATCTTGGAGTAAAATTTTCCTAATGTGGAACCTGGGCCAGACATACTGAAAAGTCTATGGAGGCCCTCAACCAAACAGCACAAAGTGACCTTTAACTATAAATTTGGCAGGTCAGTTGTAACAGAGGCCCTCTTGGTTTATCTAGAAAAAGAGTTGGGAAGTTTGGATGTATGTCGGAATTCTAGAGATAGCAGTGAGCTGCAGATGAATCAGGTAAATAAGTGGGAAAATAAATCCTTTCAGTCCATTTTAGGCAAACCTAAGTCTTCTCTGGTACTTTCTGCTTGAGTAGACATTTGGATAGTTTCTGCCGAAGAATAACTTGCCATAAAGTTTGCCAAAATGAATTCAGTGTTTTTTTCCCCTCAGATTAGCCATGTCGGGTGTTATTTTGATAGAAAGAATGAGCCAAATATAATGTTTTCCTTTGGTCAACGCACTTTCTATGAATTTTAATGAGGTGCCCTGTGGATTTTCCCACAAAGTTTTGATTGTGCAGTATCGAAAGACTAATGGAAGCTTTCAGGCCAATTTAGGCTTCTTGCACATGAGAAGCAAATCGCGTACAGGCCATGGTTTATTTTTTACTGGCTTTAAACACGCCCTATCTGAAGTATCTAAAGCCTTTTACTCCTAATTTATATTTCTGGATCCCCTTAGACCAGCTTTCTTGGGCCATTAATATTGGAGTCTGGGAGAGAAAGCCGCAAAATGAATGCAGAGGCAGATAAGCATACTTATCCAAGTTGCTATAGGAAATGCCTGTACTTGTTTTTCTTTTGCCTTCTAGACCACCTTAGAACTGCCTAAATTAACTCCCTACTTTTTGACAGAAGCATTGGGTCCATCAGAGAGACTAAGCTTTTGGTATACAGCAAAAGAGATACTGTCTCTCTGTTTGCTGTATCACAGTTTGAAAGTAAAATGTGTAATATGTGAGGGTTATTGTGTGTTTTAGATGCTTTAAGGATGTATCCACATTTTATGTTGTACTATTTGTTATTGTGTAGTTTGGGTATACAATTTATATGTCTACCCATTGTGTATTTTGGGTATACAATTTATATGTCAGAACTTTAATTTCAGTATAAAATAACCTAAACTAATAACTGAAAAATAGGTTCTCCGTGAAGTTGTGTGGTTTTATTTTGTATTGGACTGTTGTAGTTAAGGTTACCTTTTGCTGGGCTTCCGCAGTGCATTACGCTGGAGGCTGTAGCGGTGTGCTGCACTGGCGCGCTACCTTTTCAGTCAAGCATTCCAAGCTTTACAAGGCAGGCAAAACTGAATTTGCTTTAGTCAAAGTCAAAGTCTCTTTATTCGATTCAAAGAATCATCAAAGCATTTCATAAAATCTTTAAAAACATTTGCTTTAGTGTGCGCTCTAATAAAATTCTGGAGAGCGGTGTGGTTTTTCTGGGAAAGCCATGCACCCCTTTTCAGGAGCTCAATTTACTGAAATTCCCGCTGACCTCATGTGGAAAGGAAGCATGGAGATGTAAAATGGGCCGCTATTCCAGTGTTACATCCCACCTTGGTAGAGTTGTGTACAGTCAGGTGACACTGTCTAAAAGAGAAATACTGGCCATTCCAGTAATTTGACACTCCTTCCTTATGTTTTCCTTCAGTAGGCACAGAGATAGAATCTGTATGTGTTTGTAGTAAGAGAATTTACAACGCACTGTCCAATCTACAAACGAATCTATTAAGGAGGAAGTGACGTTGAGCATATAGGTGGGGACTAAGTTGGAGCAAAGGGAGGTTGGTGTGGGCAGAGGGCTTTTCAGGCTAATGCCCATCATCTAGAGGGTGACCCTTTCTTTAAAAAGGGTAGACTTTACCGCCTCATTTAAATATGAGGTGGTTTGATAGGTTTTGGAATACATGGATGTTACATTTAATAGTTTGCATTATTTTTCGCAGCCTGCTAAAAAGGATGGTGTGGAAACGTCACAGGAAGTTCAAGTAGAGACAGAAGAAAAGAAAGACAACAAAGTAACTGAAGAAGTTAATAAGGACAGTAAAGAACAGACAAGGAAAACCAAACAGGATAAGATTCTTCAGAAGCCTCCAAAGAAATTGAAAACTATACTGTGTAAAGTTATTCTTTTGGATAAAACCGAATACAACTGTGAAATAGAGGTAAGACTGCGATTTAATGTAGCTAAGCGTCTCCTATCCGTGTCTTGGGTCTCTAGTGCTTAACATACTCACTCCTCAGTGCAGGTGAAACAGCTAGGTTAGCTGATGGGAATCCCCAAAAACCTTTGACCTAGGTAGTCAGTTTATATATCATCCAGGGGAAGTCTGTCCTTTTGTGGTGTACGATAAATAAGGCAAAACAATGCTGGTAAAAATAAAAGGACTTGTAATAATAATGTATTTTAACATTTTTGAAATATGCACACGCTTAAGAGGCATGTTCAGTATTACAACAAACATGTATTTATATATGAATATGCATACCTCGGTATTTACATATAAGCTACATCAAGTAGCATTCTTTAGCACAGATAATTCTTTCTTTTTGTACCCCGGGTGAAATCACGTTTTTTAGTGGATTTACAATTAGAGAGAAGTTTACTGTGTAGTATCAACTGTCGTCAAAGTGCTAATCTGAATGTATTGAATATTGTTTGAGCACTTTAAAGCAATAATGTACTGTACTCTGAAAATTTGCTTTTCCCTAGAATGAAATTAGGTTGTTGCAACCCATGAAAAAGTTGGACTGTTCACATTAGTGGGCCTATACTGTCCAGAGTGTGTTGTTTATTTTGTTCTATTGGATACAATCTGAGTTATTTTTCAGAGGTCTAATAACTGAAATAGTTTGTGGGGATCTTTAATACAGTTATTATGGAACAATTCTTTTTTATTTGAATTTAGACAAGCCATAGCACAGCTTACGCCTACAACCACTGGCCGGCAGCAAATGAGATGCAAATGGGCGGTACACAGCATAATGCCTACAACCCGGAGGCCGGCAGCATGTTTCATGAAGATACATTTTATGCCTTTGAGAAGCAGTGTGCAATGTCTGTAAGATAACCATGTGTAACTAAAAAATTTGAAATGAGAAACAACAAAAGGAAAGCATCCAGCCCTAACCCCAACCTCAACGACCGCATGTCCTTCTACACGCCCACACGCCAGCTACGATCAACCAGCCACGCCCTCGCCACCGTACCACGCATCCGCAGAACCACCGCCGGAGGAAGATCCTTCTCCTACCTGGCGGCCAAGACCTGGAACTCCCTCCCCACTCACCTTCGGCGAACCCAGGACCATCTCGCCTTCAGGAAGCAGCTCAAGACCTGGCTGTTCGAGCAGTAACTTACCCCCTCCCCCAGCGCCTTGAGACCCTCCCGGGTGAGTAGCGCGCTCTATAAATGCCGTGATTGATTGATTGATTGAACCCACCTCCCTCCCCTCCCCTGTGCTACTCCTTACCACCATGTGTTCGCACTCTGAGTCCCCGGCGCCAGGAGGGGGTTGCGGCCGTGTACAGATGCGTCAGCTGCTCCTCAACTTGGTCATGTGGACTCTTCCTGCTTGTTAGATGTTAGGAGCAAGATGTGTAAGTATTTGGAGCAAGTCACTTCCCTAAATTCTTTTGCTAGGATTGTGATGAATGGTGCCCATAGCTCAGAATAGGTTATAGCCCTGTTGTCAATCATCATTGACATGCGTCCATGGCTAGCGCTACCAATGGTAAACAGACATAATATCGAATTTTTAATATTGAATTGCCAAAATATCGAGTTGTAAATATAGAATGGACAGAATATCGAATTGCCAAAATATAGTGGTTAAGAATATCGAAATTCAGGTAAGAAATATCGATTGTCAAAATATCGACAGTCATAATATAGTTGTTAAAAATATCGAATTTTTTTATAGTGTTTTAAGTGTTAGTATATGTGTTAAAAGTATGTATTATTTTTGTAATGTATGTTTTAATTTTTTTAAAATAATGAATTTTATGTTATTTAATTTTTGCGTAATTTAATTCTGTAGCGGGTTGTGGGTTTATAGGGGAATAGGGTGGGAAGTAATTTAATTATAGTAAATTAAATATTAATTTTTAGGAATTATTAATTATATTTAATTTAATTTTGCGTTTTAGTTCTGTAGCGGGTTGTGGGTTTATAGGGGAATAGGGTGGGAAGTAATTTAAATTTAATTAAGTAATTATTAAATTTTATTTATTGGTATTGATAAATAATTCATTGTTAATTAATTATTAATTGGTCATTAATTTTTATTAATTGGTAATTAATTTTTATTAATTGGTAATTAATTTTTATAATTATTTAATTGATAATTATATTAATTGTTTTAATTTATTATTCAGAGTGGGTTGTGGGTTTATAGGGGAATAGGGTGGGAAGTAATTTAATTGTAATTCAGTAATTATTTATTTTTATTTATTGGTATTGATTATTAATTTATTGTTAATTAATTCTTATTTGGTAATTAATTTTTATTAATTGGTAATACATTTTTATTAATTGGTAATTAATTTGTATTAATTGGTCATTAATTTTTATTAATTTTTTAATTGATAATTATATTAATTGTATTAATTTATTATTCAGAGCGGGTTGTGGGTTTATAGGGGAATAGGGTGGGAAGTAATTTAATTGTAATTCAGTAATTATTTATTTTTATTTATTGGTATTAATTATTAATTTATTGTTAATTAATTCTTATTTGGTAATTAATTTTTATTAATTGGTAATTAATTTTTATTAATAGGTAATTAATTTTTAAGTAATAATATTTATTGGTATTTAGAATTAATTATTACATATTTTGTAATTGGTAAGTCATTTTAATTAATTTTTTATTAGTATTGATAATTATTTTATTTTTATTAAAATATTAAATCATTATTTTCCCTACTGTTGCACTCTTTGGAGTGGGAATAGTAATTTTTACCCCTACGCTATCCAACGCTTTCCCTACTGTTGCACTCACTGGAGTGGGAATAGTAATTTTTACCCCTACGCTATCCAACTCTTTCCCTACTGTTGCACTCTCTGGAGTGGGAATAGTAATTTATACCCCTACGCTATCCAACGCTTTCCCTACTGTTGCACTCTCTGGAGTGGGAATAGTAATTTTTACCCCTACGCTATCCAATGCTTTCCCTACTGTTGCACTCTCTGGAGTGGGAATAGTAATTTTACCCTCCCGCTATCCAACGCTTTCCCTACTGTTGCACTCACTGGAGTGGGAATAGTAATTTTTACCCTCCCGCTATCCAACGCTTTCCCTACTGTTGCACTCTCTGGAGTGGGAATAGTAATTTTTACCCTCCCGCTATCCAACGTTTTCCCTACTGTTGCACTCTCTGGAGTGGGAATAGTAATTTTTACCCCTACGCTATCCAACGTTTTCCCTACTGTTGCACTCTCTGGAGTGGGAATAGTAATTTTACCCTCCCGCTATCCAACGCTTTCCCTACTGTTGCACTCACTGGAGTGGGAATAGTAATTTTTACCCTCCCGCTATCCAACGCTTTCCCTACTGTTGCACTCACTGGAGTGGTAATAGTAAATTTTACCCTCCCGCTATTATACGCTAAAAATATTGAATATTTTTTATAAATATTACGTTAATATATATATGTATTAAAAATAAAAATGTATGTTTATTTTTTTAACTTACATTAATTATTTATTAATTTTAAAGTTATTTAAGTATTTTTAAGTATGTTTTAGTTAATTATATATATTATTTCATTAATTTTACATTACTTTTAAGATATGTAAAAAAAATCGATATTTTGACTAACTATATTTTTTACAACTATATTTTGGATTCGATATTTTTGTACTTACCTGTTTGTAGATAGGGATTCGATATTTTGGCATTCTATATTTTTACTTCGATATTGTTGTAGGTCGATATTCTTGTAATCGATAGTCTGTCAGTGATCCCTACCAATAGCTTCTTCAGCCATGTAGTGTGCTCTGGAACTATCTCTGTGCCCCAGTTAGCCAACAGGACCAGTGTTTAGCGTTATCGCTATTTGTCTCACTCTGAGTGAACGTAAGGGAAAAGTCAGGGGATTGGAGAGGCCTAAAAAGGTATATGCTGGAAAGTGCGGAATGGCTGTGTTAAAAGCTTCATATATGTCATTAAGTACCAGTTCCCAATATCTTACCAGTTTGGGGCAATGCCATTGAAGGTGTATCAGGGATCCAGTCTACCCGCACCCTCGCCAGCAAGACGGCAAGCGATCTTTGTTCCAGTCGTGTAATCGGGCCATTGTTAGGTACCAGTATGACGCTACTTAGTAGGCTGCCTCTGTGCCCGGCATGTTGTGTGCTGTGTGGTGAATTCTCTAGTGTATGTCCTGCCATTGTTTATCAGATGGGGTTTGGCCCAGTTCTTCCTCCCAGTCTCATATCCGGGGAGGCCACCCAATGTATCACCTGGCTGTATGGGAAGAGGTCAGATGCCTGTAGCGAGTAATCCCTCTGAAGCTGGTCAAAGAGAATGATCCCATTGTGATCAAACCTTGAGCCTATTCTTTTGCATCCCTGCTCACACCACCGCTGAAATATTTCCGGACTTGCACCCGGGGGGTGGGGGGGGGGAAGCCCGGGTTATCCACCATCAGTGTCATCGGGGAAAGGAACGTTATGAAGTTGTGTCGGAGTGCCGTCGCGTCCCTTACCTTTAAAGTGGTTGCCGTTACCAGGGAAGAATAAAGCCCCCATGCCCTATGTTTGCGGGGGATCCATATCTCTCTCCACATGATTGCGCCCGCAATTGTTTGGTCCATAAAGGACCAATGTTTCTCTGATAGCGGGTGGTTACATTCCAATATAAAGCGTAGTTGGGACACTTGAAAGTATCTTGAGATCATTGGTACCCCCATACCACCTTCTGCTTTAGGTTTAGTGATATGGTGAGAGCTAAGATGCGGCTGCTTGCTGTCCCATATGAAGCGATTGATGGCATGCTGTAGGTTCCAGAGGGTCTGTGGGGGCGGGGACAAGGGCATGGTCTGGAACACAAATAGAATACGCTGTAAGATCGCCATCTTGACTGCGGCTATGCGCCCAGCCCACGAGAGGCCCGCCCGGGACCAGGTAGCCAAGGTCTTATTGGTTTGCTCTACCAGGGGGCCATAGTTGGCCACCAGCGTCTTTTCCGGCGTGCAAGCCAAGAGGATGGCCAGGTATGGTGTCTATCTTCTACTAAGGCGGAGAGCGATATTGTAGGATTGGTTAGGGAGAGTACCACGTCATCCGCATATAAACTTATGGTGTGTGTGTCTGCCTCGAGCCGAATCCCCGTAATCAGTGGATTATCTCGAATTCTTTGCGCCATCGGCTCCATATAGAGCGCAAAGAGCAGCGGGGATAGGGGGGAAGCCCTGCCTCGTTCCCCGGCATATGGGGAAGGGCCTGGAGGAGAACCCATTGACCTTGACCAATGCTCTGTGGGTGTTGTAAATGGATTGCGTCCAAGCTAGGATTTCGTCCCCAAATCCATACCTGCATAGCGTGCTAAATAGGAACGGCCTGTGGACCTGTTTTCCATGTCGACGGAGAGTAAGAGCTTCTTTTGGGGACTGGCGGATGAGATCCGTGTGATGTAGGAGATGTTTCGTGTTGTCCCCACATTGCCTCGAGGGGATAAACCCGGCTTGATCTGGGTCTATCAAGACTGCCATGAGGGGATTGAGGCGTGCCGCCAGAATGCGCGTGAATATCTTCACGTCCGTATTGAGCAGCGAGATGGGGCGATATGATCCGCATTCCATGGGATCCTTATGGAGCTTTAGGATAACCGAGATGAATGCCTCAGATAGTGAATCAGGTAGGCGCCCTGTGTCGAGAAACGAGTTGAACACCCGAGCCAGCAGGGGGGCTAAGCTCTGACAGAACTTTTTATAGAACAGTGGGGTGAAGCCGTCGGGACCTGGTGCTTTGGAAAGTTTAAGGCGTGCTATCGTAGAAATCACTTCATCCACTTGCATGAGATGATCCATCTGGGAAGCTATCTCAGATGGAATCTGTGCTAACTGTGCTTCCGGAAGATAGGAGTCTATGTTGCCGGAGGGGGGGTCCTTTCCCGCATAAAGCCTGCTTTGGAAAGCTTGGAAGGCCTCTGCAATCTCGGGATCTGAACACACCTCCGTCCCGGAGGGGGACCGGATCGCTGTGACCGATCCAGAGGTTTCTTTGTGGTGTAGTCTATGAGCTAGCATACAGCTTGAACGATCGCCGCTAATAAAGAATTTGTGCCGGAGGCACAGCAGGGCGTATTCCACCTGGTCAAGGTCTAGGCGCCATAGGATCAGGTGCTGTTTTTCCAGCTCCCTCCACACTCAGGGAGCACCTGTGCGCTTATGGATTGACTCAAGCTCTGCTACTGCCACCTCTATCTGTTTACGTTTTTCTGTGCGCAGCTTATTCTCTCCCACATAGAGCGCTATAAATTCGCCTCATACTACTAAATTTAATGCCTCCCATACCGAAGCAAGATGAGCCTCCTCGCGGTCATTAATGCTAAGATAGTTTGAAATAGTTGTGTGTATCGCTTTCACCATCTGTTCGCATTATAGTATGGCGTCGCGTGATCTCCACCGAGATGGGCGGGCTTAAAAGGCACCGAGATTCAGTGATAGCGTCATCGGAAGTGCAGCGGTCAGGTGGACGGTGACAGTCGAGCCCTGCTGGGCTCTAGTTTGGCCCTCTCTGGCTTCCCTATTCCAGTGTGAGTGCCCTGGCCAGAGCGTAGCATTGGCTTGAGCGCCGGGGTGATTCACTGATCGAGTACTCTAGGCAGTCCTTAGATGGTTGGGTGTATCGCCTGAGTGAATCCGCCTTGTTCTCCTCCAGGCCCCGCAGTACCCCTGTGACACCTCCCCAGTCCACCATCGGGGCCACGAGAGTCCACCTGTGATTCAGCCGCCCCTCCTCAAGTTAAGCGCTGCATTTGGGGGATCTCCTGTTGGGGTTAATCTGCTTATGTAGCGGCTGCGCCTTCAATTCTTCCATAGGGTCTGTGGGTGACCCCCCCTCCACCTGATCCGTGCTCTTTAGTAGGGCACCTCCTCCTCCTGGGGCCTGCGGGGTTCCCAGCAGCTCAGGATTGACCCACTTCCGCAGAGGGTCCGGGCGGGATTTTGGTGCCTTGAGGGGTCCCCAACTTGGTCTGGGGCATTCGCGTGGTGTAGGGTGGGGTGCTGCCGTAGGCGCCTGTGTGCCAGCCTGTGCATTGCTCTGCTAAATTCGCCCTACACCTCCAGGCTATATCCTTCGCTCCCCCTTGTACCCCGTCCTGGACAGCCGTCTTAGAGGGGGTAGGCTCCGATGGTCTTGTACGCCGACGTACTAAGTTGGCCTCCACACGAGGGCTATTGGTCCCCTGGGGCCCCACGGTAGCGGCCGGGGCGATGGTGCTGGTCGCACTATGCTTCAAAGGCCCTCCCCCCCGCCCTCAGTCTGGCCTAGGTGTCGGCACTTGGGTGCTAGTTTCTCCCCCCGGCAGCTGGGATAGCGATGGACAGGGGAGGACTCTGTTCGGTGCACTGGAGGGGGCGATGGGGCTCTCACCTGTGTGCCGCCGGCCCTTCCGGAGTCCAATGTGCGTTGCGGAGGCAGGCGGCCTGTGATGTGCGATGCCCTGCTCGTGCTCCTTCCCAGGTGGTCGCACACGCTTTCCTTGATCCTGCTCCCTTCCCCTGGTAGTCGTCTCAGCAGGGGTGGGGTAGGGGGGAGACTGCCGCAGCCCCAGGCATCCGCATGTTCAGTTGGCCCCCACTTGAGGGCTGCCGGTCTCCTAGAAGCTCTACGGCAGCCGCTGGGGCCTTGCGACAGGCCGCACCGTACTATGGAGGCCCTCTGTTCCGCCCTCCAGCCCGGCCTCGCTGTGATACCCTGTGCCATGCTTACTCCCCTGATGTGGCTGGGCCTGCAGTAGTTGGGGTGGACTCTGCCAATTCAATGCACTGGGAAGCGCAACGGGGCTCTCACCTTTGAGCCGCTAGCCCCACCGGGGGTCCGTTGTGTGCTGCGGAGGCCAGCCTCGGCCCAGGACCGCGTTGTAGGCCGCACCAGGGTCCGGGAGACCCTCGCTCTGCCCGGCAGTCTAGTCACGGTGTTCCAGAGTGCCTGGATCATGCTCACAGCTTTTGACGGGTGCCCCCTGTTCTTGGCACCCTGTGGCCCCTTTTGGGTGTCGTGGACGGTGTACCAGTGGGTCAGAATAGGTGCTGATATTGGCGGCGTCTTGGAGAGAGCAGATGAAACGTCCTAGCCGCCTGCCATCTTGGCCACGCCTCCTAATAAGTTATTATTAGATGGTATGTATCTATGCAGCGACTTGTTAAAGTATAGTTTAAGATTTTCTAAAACAGATGAAACATCCCTATCAAATGTATCCATAGTAGATTACTTTCCTCTGTCACTTCATACAAAATGTTCTCTGTCCAGTGAGAAGTATCTGTGAGTGACATTGAAATAAACCCAAAATATCTCTTTACTCTTTGTACAAAAAGTAATAAAGATGGTTCAACTCTGAAATTCTTCGGGTAGAAGAGAGGACATGAAACCAAATTCCAATATTCAATCAAAAAGGAGATTTTTTCTGTAATGAAAGAAAAGTTCAAGATGGTCACTATTGCTCTCTAGTGTAGGAGGTGGTGTGGGTTGTGCGCTTCCTGACTTAGAGTGTATGTTCGTCCAGATAACAATTAATCCTTCTGGTACATTCATTAGGTTTCATGTTGGGAGAGTCTGCTTGACATCATTATCATTCCAGTGGTAAAATTGAATTGAATTGGGAATGAAACAGTTTGTTTCATTCCCAGCTGAAGATGACACTGTGAAATTAGTATTGTCAAGGTTGGAGGGGGGGATGGGGGAGGTAACTTGAACCATCTCAAACTGAGTAGTATATACTTCAAGATGAAGAGCAACGAGGCAAATCAACTGAGCAGCAAATAGTTGGTGCCCCCTCCGAAAGGGAGCTCTGTTCATAAGTGGTTGGGATTCTCTAAAGCTGGCTCTCACCTATGACCAACCATTCGGTGTCCTACCACCAGTTCTGGGATCAGAAATCTTTTCTCAATGCTGATGAAACAAAATTATTGCACCGGCATCACTTGTGCCATTCCTATAGTAGTACATGGCCTGGTCGGTTTCCTTATGTGGGTGTGTCACCTAGTCATTTACTTTTTTTCCTCATTAGTGAGGGTGTACTAGAGCTAGCATCTCTCATCCACCACAATTCCTTAAACTATGGCCACTACTCAACCTCTGTTTTGCATTTTTAGGTGTTTTTTTCTTTCTTCAAATTTCTTTTTATCTTCAAGTTGTAAAGCCTATGTTGAGGTAGTCTTGGTTCAAGTCATACAGAATGTGCCGTAGGTTGTTTGCAGCAGTTACATCTTCTGTCTGAAGATAAGCCATCTCTTGCAGGTGTGCGTCCTGCTTGGAGGTCCCTGATGAACAACTCCTCACTTTTGCAGATTAATTGTGAGCCTCATTCTGCAGAAGATATTATATTTATTTGTAAAGAACATGAGTCATGGTTTCTGAAGGAGATGAGATAACACATGTGATAGCCAGGTCTTCAACACCCACGGAGGAAGCAAATTATGTCATACAAATACTCTCCTCCTGCATGATTGTCACCCATGCAGGTTTATATGCATACAATGTTAATAACACCTGGAAGAAAAGAGTTGCACAGTTATTGTTTCCCTGGTACCTGTCAAGCTATTTATGCCTCATCCATTCTCAATGTTTCCTAGAGAAGGAGCAAAAGGCCTCTTGGGGAAGCCAACCTCACCTTGCTCTACAGAAATCATTTGCTCAAGTCTCCTTCTCCTTTTAGGCTCTGTGATCCCAGTCAACAATAGTACCATGGGATAAAGGTTGTCACTCCTGGTATGCATGGCAGAACCAATTTTGCATGAAGTGGAGTAGGTTGAAGTCTCCTAGAAAAGCTTCAGAACTCCCCATTGCCAAAGCAGCATAAAAGGAAATACGAGCTGAATAAAGGATCTGCCTTGGTACCCCCTTAGGCCTCAATTCATCCTGCCAGTCAGTAACTTCTTCTTCTGGTCTTTTTTCAGAGGCTGAGGGATATACAGTCTTGTTCCCTCCCGTCAACAGATCTTGTAGGGTAACTACAGTGCTACTATCTTTTCCCACACTGCACAGCAGTCCTGCTGCTCTGGACTTCTTTGGTGCAAAGGGCCTAACTGGTATTTCTGGCAGACTTGAGACCATGAAGGATGCCTCCGATCACTCTGAGTGAGAATTGATCAAGAGTTGCAGAATTCAGTGTTTCAGAGAGTTGAACCAGTCAGTTTATTGTTATCATATTTAATGTCAGATTCCTTCCTCTCTACTTGGAGTCATAACCTTTTAGCCGTAGAGCCAGCTCTGATCTACCTACTCCTACAAGATTTTATTTCAGGCCCTACTTCCAGGGTCCTATATGCCAATTCAAGTACTAATTTCTTTGGCACTTGTTCTTGCACCTTTTATCCCATCGCTGATCATCCATCATGGGCGCTCAAGCACCTCACACTGTAGTCGTCACTCCACTTTAATTTATTAATGCACATAAAGAATCAAAGGGAGAAGCCTTTTAAAAGGAGCCTGTGCTACTCTCTACCTGAATATAAACTTACTTTAAGTACGTTCTTGAGAGGAACAAAACAAAGAACAAAAGGAATCACTGACAAAATATCGACCTCAAAAATATCGAGGTACAAAAATATCGTGACAAAAATATTGAAGTCAAGAATATCGACATCCTATCTACATCATGGTAAGTACAAAAATATCGAAAATAAAATATTGATGTCAAAAATATCGTTGTAAAAAATATCGTTTTTTTAAATGTTAAAAAATAATGTAAAATAAAGTAAATAATACATATAATTAAAAGAAACATAGTTAAAAATATTTTAAAATGTTTGAAAATAAAAACTGATACATAGAATGTTAAAATAAATTAAACATATACATATAAAATATAATATATATACTTACTTAATAATATTCATAAATAATTATTTTAATAACATAAATTGTTAAAAATATTTTATAAATTATAAATACAGACATACACATACAAAAATAATATTATTAAAAATGTAAAAAATATATTTAACAAATTAAAAAACATTACAATATATATTTAAAAAAATAAATAAATTAAACACAACATTAAGTAAAACAATACAGAAAAATATTGGATAGCGGAGGGAAAAAAATTACTATTCCCACTCCAAAGAGTGCAACAGTAGGGAAAGTATTGGATAGCGTAGGGGTAAAAATTACTATTCCAACTCCAGAGAGTGCAACAGTAGGGAAAGTGTTGGATAGCGTAGGGATAAAAATTGCTATTCCCACTCCAGAGAGTGCAACAGTAGGGAAAGTGTTGGATAGCGTAGGGAGAAAAATTGCTATTCCCACTCCAGAGAGTGCAACAGTAGGGAAAGTGTTGGATAGCGAAAGGATTAAAATTACTATTCCCACTCCAGTGAGTGCAACAGTAGGGAAAGTGTTGGATAGCGTAAGGGTAAAAATTACTATTCCCACTCCAGTGAGTGCAACAGTAGGGAAAGTGTTGGATAGCGTAGGGGTAAAATTACTATTCCCACTCCAGAGAGTGCAACAATAGGGAAAGTGTTGGATAGCGAAAGGGTTAAAATTACTATTCCCACTCCAGAGAGTGCAACAGTAGGGAAAGTGTTGGATAGCGTAGGGGTTATAATTGCTATTCTAACTCCAGAAAGTGCAACAGTAGAGAAAGTGTTGGATAGAGAAGGGGTAAAAATTACTATTCCAACTCCAGAGAGTGCAACAGTAGGGAAAGTGTTGGCTAGCGTAGGGGTACAAATGACTATTCCCACACCAGAGAGAGCAACAGTAGGGAAAGTGTTGGATATCGTAGGGGTAAAAATTACTATTCCAACACCAGAGAGTGCAACAGAAGGGAAAGTGTTGGATAGCATAGGGGTAAAAATTACTATTCCCACTCCAGAGAGTGCAACAGTAGGGAAAGTGTTAGATAGCGTAGGGGTAAAAATTACTATTCCAACTCCAGAGAGTGCAACAGTAGGGAAAGTGTTGGATAGCGTAGGGGTAAAAATTACTATTCCCAGTCCAGAGAGTGCAACAGTAGGGAAAGTGTAGGGGTTAAAAATAACATACTTATCAATTAAATAATTGTTTTAATTAAATAATAATTTATTAATAAATTAACAATAAATTAATTATAAATACCAATAAGTGAAAATTAATAATTACTTTAATAACATTAAATTACTTCCCACTCTGTTCCCCAATAAACACAAAACCCACTCCACATAAAATTTAACACAATATAATTATCAATTAATCAATTAATAAAAATTAATTAACAATTAATAATTAATTAACAATAAAATAATTATCAATACCAATAAATAATAATTAATAAAAATTAATTACCAATTAATAATTAACAATAAATTCAATACCAATAAATATTAATAAATAATTACTTAATTATAATAAATTACTTCCCACCCTATTCCCCTATAAACACACAACCCGCTCCTAAACTAAATTAACATAATTAATATATTTATCAATTAATTAATTAATAAAATTAATTACCAATTAATAATAAATAAACAATACATTAAATATCAATACCAAAAAAAAAAATTATGAATTACTTTATTATAATTAATTTACTTCCCACCCTATTCCCCTATAAACCCACAACCCGCTCCAATAAAATTTTTATACAATTAATATAATTATCAATTAATCAATTAATAAAAATTAATTACCAATTATTAATTAATTAACAATAAATTAAATATCAATACCAATAAATAAAAATTAATAATTACAATTAAATTACTTCCCACCCTATTCCCTATAAACCCACAACCTGCTACAGAACTAAAATGCAAAATTTAATTAAAAATAATTAATAATTTCTAAAAATTATGAGTTAATTTACTATAATTAAATTACTTCCCACCCTATTCCCCTATAAACCCACAACCCGCTATGGTACTAAAACGCAAAATTTACTTTAAAAAAAATTACTAACTTCTAAACAATTAATACATGTATTTAAAAAAATAATACAAAACATAACAAAACATGTGGAACACATACATATAAAATACATACTAAAATACATAACACTAACATAAACATCGATATTATTAACATCGATATTTTTACTATCGATATTAATAACTTCGATATTAACAAAAACAATATTTCTTACCTTCAGGTCGATATTCTGGTCACCGATATTCTTGATGTCGATATTATGTCCCCACGATATTTAAAACTCGATATTAATGTAGGTCGATATTTAAAAGTCGATATTTTGTCTGTGCACCAACAAAAGAAGGGAATTCCTAAGATAGTGTAGAAATAATGTTGAGGCCAAGAGATTGTGTGCCCTGTTCATATGGGGAGAGACCTTTTCTTAGGACGAGAACCCTCACTAACCCAAGGGTGACATGCTTCATCATAGAGTTCCCTCCTCACACCAGGTCCGCAAGGTCCCTGGTATGGGTTACAACTCTTCTGGACCAGAAGAGGAGCTGAGGTCTTTTGAGGAAAGGGCCAAAGAGAGAGGGGGGGCGGTGAGGGGCAGAGGGCAGGGAAGAGGAAAAAAGTTTAAAACTGTGTCTAGGAGACCTAGGGGCCGATTCTGATGCGGGTTAGAAAAGCTTCCCGACCGAATCGGTTGGGAAATGGTGTCCGACCCACTCGGATCGGGAAAGTCCGACCGGCGGAGTAGGATGCATCCGGATGCTTCCAGATACGATTTGGTTGAACTCCCATTGACTTCAATGGGAACATTTGTTCCTAACCGCATCAGAATTGGGCCCTCGGTCGGGAAGACACGTTCCCGATCCGATTTGGAAGGAGCAAATGCCGTTAGGAGGCCTTCCTAACCGCATCAGAATCAGGCCATCGGTCGGGAAGCTTTTCCAACCCGCATCATAATCGGGCCCCAAATGTCTTTATTCTACGGTTTCCTAGGAGAGCATTGAAAAGGAGAGGTCTAGGGGTTATCAGCAAATATACCCCTAATTGAGGACAACATGTTTCTGCCTATCAGTGACCCCAGCCGGGGTTCAAAGGCATTCTTCAGGACCAAAAATAAGTCACTCTGCATTCAATTAAATAGGTAACAAACAAATTGGTGTAAATGTATACTGGCCACGACGTAGCTGGGATCCTCTATACCGAAGGAACACGGACCGTTACACAGCCATGTACACAGTGGGAATCCCATAAGGCTGAAGAGAGGTTTTAGAATATTTACTGATCAGATGAGACAGTGTACCCTTCATTCTACAGTTTCTGGCCTATAGTCCTTTCTTACTGACTACAGCATTCAAGCCGTCAAAGAGCCTATGTTACGGATCTCTGGTAACCTTTGGGTCCTTCCGGCGTACATATGGGACCCTTAGATCTGAGGAGGACTCCAGTTGGGTTACCGCCGACAGATCTGTTTCTTACACAGACTGCACCCCATCTACCCTGTTCTGAGGTCTGCTCCGACTCTGGGATTGACACCTGCTCCGAATCCAATTCAGCACTCAGACTTGTGCTGGGACCCCATGCATTAACGCTGGCAGGAAGACCCTCCATATCCTTTCAGATTTGGAAGCAAATCCACCACTGCCTCATTCAAAGTCACACCCACTAGTACAACCCAGCTCCAAATCTTATAGGTTTCCATTGCACCACAGATTCTGATATCCTGAGCCACAAGATGATGACCGTGATGACACATCACAACTCTATGACGACAAGAATCTATTTCTAGACCTCAAATAGTTCAAGATACTCACCATCGTCAAAGTTCTGTCTGCCCTGGATCTAGGAGACTGAATGGTGGCACTGGATGTGCAGGATGCTTATTTCTACATTCCCATCCTGCAGTTCCACAGACGTTACCTGTGGAATCAGGTAGTCCAAGAGCATTTTTAGTTCGCAGTTGTCCCTTTCAGCCTTACCAGTGCCCCTCTGGTGTTCACGAAAGTGATGGTGCAGGTTGCTGCCCATCTTCGGAGGTTGGGAATACCAGTCTTCCCATACCTCAGCCACTGGTTGCTGTAGGCAGGCTCACCTCAAACAGTTGTCAAACACCCTCCAACTATGGCAAACCTTTTGACATCTCTGGGATTTTCCATCAGGGTGCCAAAGTCACACCTAACTCCTTCACAAAGGCTCCCTTTCATCAGAGCCATAATGTACATTGTGCTGTTGCAGGCTTTTCGTCCTCCTCAACAAGTCCATTACATTTGGGCTGTGATGCAGATGTTTCAGCCGTTGACCTGGGTCTCAGTAAGAGTGTCTGAGGTCTATTGGCCTCTTGACCACCTGCATCCTGCTAGTGGACCACTCCATGTGGCACATGTGAGCTCTGTATTGGAATCTGCGGTGGTGGCTGCTGGACGGTAATTGGATCGGTAGCAGAACCTCTCCCAGCCAGAACTGATGGCCGTGAATGATGCATGTCTGTTGGGTTGGAGAGCTAATCCTCCTGGAGAGGTAGAGACTCTGGTCTCCAATGGAAAGCCATTTCCACATCAAATTGTTGGAGCTGCATGTGATTTGATTCGTATGAAAGCCGTCATCCCACCATCAAGAGAGAAGGGATGCAGTTTGTCACGGACAACACCACCGCCATGTGGTACTGAAAGAAGCACGGTGAAGTGAGGTCGGGGTCCTGTGCCAGGAGTCTCTGTGCCTCAGGAATTGACTCAGTTGTCTGGCCATCTCCTTTGTCATATAGCACAGGACAGGCCCTTTAAATGCTAGGGTGGACTAACGCGCCCGACATTGCCTAGTGGATCATGAATGGCACGGCACTCAGAGGTGGCACAGGACTTCTTCCAGCTACGAGGAGAACCCTGGCTCAATTTTTTTTCGCCACAGCCGAAAATAAGCAGTGTCCACACCTTTGCGTTTTTGGAGTTCCGAAGGCAGATAGGTATCCATTGACTAAAACTATCTTTGTGGGGCATTGGGAGAAGTTTGTTTGATGGTCTTTCTAACATATTCAACCCTTACAAGCCAAGTTGTCTGATTTTCTACTTTTCTCCTCGTCGCTAGCCAGCAGGGCTTTGCAATGGCAACAGTTAAAGCTTATTTGTCAGCCTTACCTGCCTTTTTACGATTGCCTGATCATCCATCATTATTAAAATTACCTGCTGTGATGCATTTTTATAAAAGTGTTGACCCATATGTTCCTGTCAAAACAATTTGTGATGCCTCCAATGTGCACCCCATTCAAGTCAATGCACAGTTACCTTCTGAGGTTGCGCACATTGGAGACTGTGTTCCTCATTGCAATCACATCAGCTCGTTATGTAAGTGAGTTGCAAGCACTCTCTATCCAGCAGCCATACACCACCTTCTTCTGGGACAAGTAAGTTTTAAATACTAAGGCAGCTTTCCACCCAAAGGTTGTAATGCTTTTCCATATTGGGCATTTTATGACCCTGCCAGCGTTCTTTGCTCCACCTTATTGGTCCAAGGAGGAAGTGAGACTGCATCACCTAGATCGGAAGAGAGCTCTGACCTTTTATGCTTATATATCATAGCACCAAAGAACATCAGGTGGACGATCAGCTCTTTGTGGGTTTCTCTGGGACAAGGAATGGAAGAACTGCATAAACAGACCATCTTCTGATGGATATTCCTTTGCATAAAGACCTGCTACGAAATGGCCAAGAAACAATCTATGGAAGGCCTTCGGGCTTATTCCACCAGAGCCAAAGCTATGTCAAGACTTACTTCAGACTTGCAGAAGAACCAGGATCCACGGGAGCGAAGATGTACCCCAACTCTCCCCTAAGGTATAGTCACACCGAGCAGGAGTATTTCACTAGGGTAACGACTAATACCTCTTGGGAGAGAAGAGACAAAAGAAAGGACCACCAGGGGACGACAATCAGCAGGACAGGTTTTAGAGGCAGGAACGTTTCTATGCCTTGGACCAAGTACTGCATGAACAAAAAATAACAAAGAAGGAAAGAAAGAATAACAGGAGTTATTTCGAATATTTCAAGGAATCCCTACAATAGCTAGTGATAATTATCTAGGCATATATCCAATACTCTGGTTGGGTACCATCACATACTCACACTCAGAAGTGAAGGTTGAGCCCAACAAAAGAAGTCTCTCCTGGAAGAGTAAAAATATTGTGTCTGCTCTGTACAAGATGAATGGCTAAATATTGTCCTTTATCCTATTCCAATTCTTTCAGAGGCATACGTCTGCCTTCCTTAAAGACTGGGAACTTGAGTTCATATGAGCAGATAACTGAAACTCTAATCGCTATTAGAGAGTCTGTGATTTCAGGTCCAGTTGGTGTGTTGCCGATCCTGGAGATAACTTTATTATAAAAAAAAAAGAAACAGGCTGCTACTGAGCTTATTGTGTCTCTATGCTGCGGTTAGAAACATCTTTTCCTTAGGCTCAGGGGGATAATAACATAACAAAGAGAGGCAGGGAGCCTTGGAGTTCAGCGTGTCCTCACGCTAGAGGAAGAAAAAGGAAAGCAACTAACTGTGCTCCGTGCTATGCACAGCGTTAAAGAGGCAGGAGGCCTCGGAATTCCAGCGTGTCCTCACGCAAGTAAAAAAAAAAGGAAACTGATGAACTGTACTCCGCGCTAGGCACAGCATTAAAGAGAGGCAGGCAGCCTCGGCAGTCAGCGCGTGCATATGCTGAAAAAGAAGTATCCAGAGTTGAGCTCCGAGTCAGCTGTTCTGGATGAGTGGGAGAGAGGCAGGCAGCCTCGCTCGGTAGTGCAGGTACGCGTTAAGCAAACACGCCGTTCAAAATAGATTCAGGTGATACTTTTGTACCGGCATACAAACGGCAGTCGGGAGCAAGGTGATATGAGACTCTCAACGAGAGCATATGAATAATCCTCTTGAAATCGAGTGGGAATTCCACAGATGCAGCGCTTAGTCCAAAAGGCTTTCACTGGGGAATCAGGAAGTCCAAACTAGAGAATCCAGGTCAAGGGGCGTGGTCCAACATAACAGAAGGAGTAAGCCAAGCATTTTGGGAAACCCTCCTTTATACCAAGCCAGTCACCTGACAAATAAGATACAGGTGTGATTCTGTGATAGTACACAAGCAGGTTACTAGACTCTAAAGAGGGTGCATTGAAGGGGGGTTGTAGTGGGGGTTGTTCTAATCCAAGCCAGGGCACAGGATGTTTGACGCGTAACAGTTCTCCCTCCCAATGGTCTATTAATGGGTCGGGGTTTTGAAGGGTTCAAAGCGTGAAATCTCCGTACTAACAAAGGTGCATGAACCTGATCAGCGGGTTCCCAAGACCTGTCTTCGGGAGCATATCCCACCCAATCAACCAGGTACTGCAATTTACCTCGATATCGTCTAGAGCCTATGATACGTCTGACCTCATATTCTAGCTCTCCATCTACGTTAACAGGAGGGGGTGGGGGTTCAGGATACGATGGAGGTTCATACGTTTTGAGCAGGTATGAAAAACAGGATGAACTTGTATCTCTGGCGGTAGCTCTAATTTCAATGCAACAGGATTAATGATTTTAAGGACTTTATATGGCCCTATGTACCTGGGTTATAGCTTTCTTGGCCCTGCTAATCTGAGATTGTTGGTCGCTAACCAAACTTGATCTCCTACTGCGTAGTCAGGGGCAGGATGCCTATGGTTGTCAGCTTGTTTTTTCATATGGTCTTTAGCTAGCTGCAATTCTTGTTTAGCCTTGTTCCATATTGTGGTAAGGTGGGTGTGGTGTTCTGTGACTGCGGGTGTTTCTGATATAGTCAAAGGAGAGTGAAGTGGTAGGAATTTGGGATGATATCTATGAGAAAAGAAAAAGGGGGAGATCATCGTTGTCGAATGTGTTGTATTGTTATAAGCAAATTCTGCCAAAGGGGAGCGCTTGCACCCAACTGCTAGTGACTGTGCTTAATAAACAACGTAAATACTGTTCAAGTGTTTGGTTAGTTCTTTCTGTTTGCCCATCCGTCTGAGGATGATAGGCCGAAGAATGTCAATGGTCTATGTGTAAGGCTTTGCACATGCTCTGCCAAAACTTGAAAACGAACTGTGTGCCACGGTCTGAAATTATCACAGAAGGCAACCTGTGTAGTTTAACAATCTGTTTGATAAATATCTCTGCCAATTCTTTTGCTGTTGGAAGCTTTTTGAGAGGGATGAAATGGGCCATCTTGGATAATAGATCTACCACCACCAATATTGTAGTAAATCCACGTGTAGCAGGTACATCAGTGATGAAATCCATACTAATGGAAAACCAGGGAATGTGGGGAATGGGCAGAGGAGTCAATAAGGCAGCAGGTGCACAATGAGAGGGCTTTTGTCTTGCACAAGTGGGACATGCTTTAACAAACTCACTGATGTCCTTGATCATTCCTTTCCACCAAAACCATCTCTGACACGTTTGCCCTGTCTTTTCTCCCTCAGGGTGTCCTGATAATAGTATGGTATGACACCAGTTCATAATTAGAGAGCGGATATATTCCGTAGGGATGAACAGACGATCATCGTGGTAGTACAGGTCGTTCACTATTTTGTTACGAGGGTCTGACAACCATTTGGTAGGATCTAATTTGGAATAGGCAAGGGTTAGTTTATCAAAGAAGGCCTCAGAATCCTCCCTACTTGTCTCTCCCAAGGCAATTATCTTTCTTTCAGGTATAATGGGAATTGGAGAATCTAAAGCGGTTCTATGGTCTTTCCCCAATCGAGACAAGGCGTCTGCCTTTCCTTGTTTAGCTCCAGGGCGGTAGGTGATAATGAAATCGTACTCACTAAAAAAGGAGACCCACCTCATCTGTCTAGGTGTAAGAGCTCTAGCAGACTTAAAAAATGGAAAATTCCTGTGATCGGAATAGATGGTTATGACATGCGGAGAGCCCAGTAAATAATGTCTCCATTCTTGGAAAGTCAATTTAATGGCTAGTACCTCTCGTTCTCCTATCGTGTAGTTTTGTTCTGCAGGTAAGAGTGTCTTGGAGCAGTAAACCACGGGATGTAAACTCCCTGTCTTAACATCTCTTTGAGATAACACCCCACCCACTGCATATTGAGAGGCGTCAGCCTCCAAGTAGTAAGGTTGTGTTCCATCAGCATGACGTATGATGGGTGCAAAGGTAAACCTGTTCTTCAAAGTGCGGAAAGCTAGCTCTGCTTCATCATCCCACTCAAATATGACCCCCTTCTTTAATAGTCTAGTGATAGGAGTAATAATATCAGAGAAATGATCAATGAATCTTCGATAGAAGTTGGCAAACCCCTGAAAGGACTGCACTTCTTTCACTGTACTAGGGCTTGCCCAATTGGTTATGGCTGACACCTTGGAAGGGTCCATGTGGATTCCATCAGGAGAGATCACAAACCCCAAGAAATCCACACTTTTGGCATGAAAGGTGCATTTGTCAAGTTTGGCAAAGAGATGATTGTCTTGAAGGCGTTGTAGTATCTTTTTGACATGCCCTACATGCTCCTGTTCAGACTGTGAATCGATCAGTATATCGTCTATTTAGACTATTACAAACAGGTCTAAATAGTCTCTCAATATTTCGTTCACAAAGAACTGAAAAGCAGCGGGAGCATTGCATAAGCCAAAAGGCATTACACAATACTCATAAAGTCCGAATTTGGTGCGGAACGGCGTCTTCCTGTCACGTGTCCCTCGGAGGCCTCTCAGGATCGGTTCATTGCTCAAATGGGTCCACCTATTGACATCCTCAATTCCGACTTGCTATTATAGCACGGAAGATTAAGGGGGTCAATCGGGGGAAGGAAAGGATGGGAACAGCGGGGAGGGAGACCTGTGAAGAAAAAAGGCTAGTTATAGAAACACTGCTCTGACAATATCTGGTACATTTACATAAGAAACACACTATGGTTACTCTACCCATGTGTACCTGTAAAGAAAAATAACAAGCTCTTGCAGCAGCATTTTAGAAGGACGATTGGGTATTCATCAAAGTCCTTCCAATGGCTACCGCGTCTTCTAGTGCTTAGGAGTGGCATATACTCTTAGCTCAGTCATAGAAACTGCGAATAGAAACATACGGTTATGCAACGTCTAATAAGTACCTCTAAACCAGAGACGCTCTTGTTTGCAAGTAATATTACCCACCAATAATGGTGTGTGTTTGAGCTTCACAAGGGAGGAAGGGTAGGGCTTAAGTCAGCAACCTCTCACTGTTCCCCCTGCTAGAAGACGAACGAAAAACACACAACATTCAACATACATATAACTGCATTGGGTATCTTTCCCAATGCGATGTTTGTATGTAGCACACCGTACCAACTGGTGTAGAGAAGTACAAAATCTTTTTAAGGTGAGTTTTTAGTCTTAGATGTGAGGATGATATACCACCTGGTATATATGGAGAGCCAAGTATCTACTGTAGTTCATTTCTCCAGGACACATATACTTGGACTTTGCACGAGCCGGAAACAAGTATTGGTTTCTGCACCATAAGAAACAAACTGAGGCTTTGAACAGGTATTTACAAAAGGCGGCCTATAGCCACCAAGTTCGGCGTAAAGGAAATCGGAACAGCGGTGTCAGTGACACCCTTACCCCACCGGGTACTGCACGCGCCTGGATTCCTCCGTCCCGATACTGCCGATCCTAACAGGATAATTTGCGGCGTTCCCTCCTTCCTTGCCGGCTTACATAGCCTGCTGGGAGGCTAACTGCGTCATTTTCTGTGCGCGCTACGCGTCGCACAGGCTTCTGGGGATTGTAGTTCTTCTCCTCTACGGGGCGTAGAAGCGGCCGGGTTCTCTGTCTCGCCAGCCTGTCTGCAGCTTCTGATACACGTCGGCGACCCGCTGCCAGAATTCTCTTCGTTGCCGCGGTACCGAGGAGTGGACAGCGGTCGTCAGCGCCCGGTATGTAACAGCACATCCCTCTTCCGAAGACAGCTTACACGAACCAGGTTTGTTGGGATGTTTTGCGTGGAATGATTTAATACGTTTCGGAGCATGCATTCCTGCCGCAGGCTCCCAAGAGTTTTCTTCTACACCATATCCCTTCCATGATACCAGGTACCAGAGCCGTGAGCCTCTCATCTTGGAGTCCAGGATCTCACGGACCTCATACTCCGGTTCGTTATCAATCCATATAGGAGAAGGCTTCTTTTTGATGGGTGTGTACGAGGGTTTAAGAAGTGAAACATGGAACACCGGGTGTAGCTTCATGGATTTTGGAAGTGCCAGCCGCACAGCAAGAGGCGAGATCACCTTCATTATTTTATAAGGACCGATGAATTTCGGATTAAACACACTATATTTGCGGAACCGAATGTTTTTGGTAGATAACCATACTACATCACCCGCTTTGTAAACAGGATTTGGTCTGCGGTGTTTGTCAGCCTTTGCTTTATAGAGTACTTGAGCTTTTTTCAAGTTCCTGTAGGTGTGTTTCAAGGTTTGCTGTATGTGGGTGATTCTTGTTTGTGCTTCTGGCACCTCTTGATTGGTCGCGGGATGGATCAAGGGCATGAATCGGGGATGAAACCCGTAACTGCTGTAGAAGGGAGCTATTTGTGTTGATTGATGTTTTGCACTGTTGTAGGCTATTTCTGCCAGACACAGTAATTATACCCACGCATCAGAGTTCTCTGCAAAGTAGCACCTCAAATACTGCTTCAGTGTCTGATTCAGTCTCTCGGTCTGTCCATCCGATTGTGGGTGGAAGCTGGTTGATTTTGAAGGCTTCATATGCAACGCAGTACACCAGGCCTTCCAAAACCGGGCTGTAAACTGGGGACCCCTATCAGAAACAATATAGGTAGGAAGACCATGTAACCTAATCACATGCTGCATCAACATCTGGGCTAGTTGTCCTGAGGTGGGTTCTTGTGCACATGCAATGAAATGACCCATTTTTGTAAGACTATCCACCACCACTAGGATGGCGGTACAGCCCTTGTCTTTTGGTAGTCCCACTATAAAGTCTAAGGAAATGGTTTCCCATGGGATCAAGGGAGTTGGAAGCGGTTGTAGCAATCCTTGGGGTTTTCCATGGTCTACTTTGGCTTGTACACACGTATCACATCTGTGTATCATGTCGTTTATATCCTTTACTACAGTAGGCCACCAGAATTGCCTATAGATTCTGTCGAGGGTTTTCTCGATGCCGTTATGTCCTGCACTATGAGCATTGTGACACCACTGAAACACCTCGTTGCGTAAGGCCTTGTTCAGCACTAGCAGTTGTTTACCTTTCATCGGCAATCCGTTGATCAGAGTCCATTGGGTGTGTTTTTTTAACCATTCTTTCCAATAGCGATTTTTTACCCCCTGTGCTACCTTTTGTAGGAATGTATTAGTCTGAAGCAGCCCCACTACTTGTTTCGGATTCAAAATAGAATGTTGTTGTTCCATCCTGTTTTCGGGAATGGTTTCTTGCCTGGACAAGGCATCAGCTTTTTTGTTTTCTGCTCCTGGTCTATACGTAACTACGTAATGGAATTCTGAGAAGAAGAGCATCCATCTTAGTTGTCTTGGGGATAACATTCTGGTGGACCGCATAAACTGCAGGTTGCGGTGATCCGTATATACGGTCACCACATGTCTGGCTCCCATTAATAGATGTCTCCAATCGCTGAAGCCATCCTTAATGGCCAGCAGATCCTTTTCAGCTATGGTGTACCTTAGCTCCGCATCGTTCAATTTTCGTGACATATAGGCTATAGGGTGCAACTGGCCCGTGGTTTTGTGCCTTTGTGAAAGTATGGCTCCTATGGCTACATCGGATGCGTCAGCCTCCACCACATAGGGGCTTTCTGGGTCAGGGTGAGCCAAAACGGGAGCCGTAACAAAGGCTTGTTTCAGATTCTGAAAGGATTTCTCAGCTTCTTTTGTCCAAAGGAAGGGCACATTTTTCCTTAGCAATTTAGTGATGGGAGCTACCGTGTTTGAAAAATGGCTTATAAATCTGCGATAGAAATTCGCAAAACCAAGAAAGCATTGTATGTCTCTAACAGTGGTAGGTCTTGGCCATTCTTTAACAGCCAGTATTTTTCGCTGTGACATTTCCTGGCCTGTGGGGGACAGCATAACTCCCAGGAACTCTACCTTCTTCACGTGAAACTCACATTTACTGAGTTTGCAGTACAGTCCGTTCAGACGAAGTGCCTCGAACACCTGGCGAACATGTGTAAAATGTTCATTGACTGTGGAAGAGTAGATCAAAATATCGTCAATATAGGCCACCACAAACCTGTCCAAAAACTCCCGCAGCACCTCGTTCACAAAGTATTGAAATGCTGCGGGGGCATTGCAGAGGGCGAAGGGCATTACGGTGTATTCATACAGCCCTTATCTAGTACGGAAGGCGGTCTTCCACTCATCGCCTTCCCGTACGTGTACCAAGTGGTATGCCCCTTTTAGGTCCAATCTTGTATATATGGTGGCTGTTTTGACTTGTTCATGAAGAACAGGTATCATGGGTAGCCGATATCTGTTCTTTATGGTGATGTTATTTAGTGCTCTAAAGTCTATGCAGGCTCTTTTCTCGCCATTGGCTTTCGGTATAAAGAAAAGCAGAGAGGCCGCAGGCGACCTCGAGGGGCGTATAAACCCGTTCTCCAAATACTTATCAAGGTATTCTCTCAGATGAGCATTTTCGGGTTCCGTCAAGGCATACAATCTCCCACAAGGTATCACTGCTCCAGGTACTAGGTCGATCTGGCAGTCTTAATGCCTATGAGGGGGTAACATGTCCGCGTGTTTCTCACAGAACACGTCCTGGTAATCATGGTACCAAGAGGGTAGTGTAACGTCTGTTTCCACAGCTGTTGCAACACTATGTATCGTGACTAGGCTAGCCACTGGAGTCACCGCATCGGATAAACAATGCTCCTTACACCATGAACTGTTAAAGTCCACCGTCTTGTTTTCCCAATCGACAGCGGGGTTGTGCAACACCAACCAAGGAAGACCCAGAATGATACCATACTGTGGAGCCTGAATAATATTAAAACTCAACCATTCCGTATGTCCTTCCCCACAACACATTTCTAGACTATCTGTTTGGAACCTTATAGGACCAGTACTCAATTCTCTCCCATCGACTGCCAATACCTCTTCAGGGCTATCTTTGGCAGTTAACCCCAGACACAGCCTTTGAGCCATAAGACTGTCCATAAAGAGACCTGTGGCTCCGGAATCGAGCATGGCTTCTATGCTCTGCCATCCCTTCTGGGACTTTAAACGGATGGGGAGAAAAAAAAATTCTGAGGACAGCCCTGCTTTAAGTTTAATGGAAGGGATGTTCACACCACCCAAAGATTTCCCTTCTGGTATCCTTGAGTTTGTTAGTTTCCCTGTGATCTATCTGTGCTAGCCCCTTGTGGTTTCTTGAACCCTGTGTTGGTTTGTGGTTTAGCTAAGCACTCCTTGACGAAATAGCCCTTCTTACCGCAATACATGCAGAGGCCATTTCTCCTTCTTGTCTCTCTCTCTGCTTGGGTCAGTGGGGCTCGTACCGCGCCTATATCCATAGGCTCGATGGGAGACCCAAACGACCCCCTATACCCCTGTTTTTGTCGAACCGAGGGGGCGGTCGTTCAACTCTCTTCCTATCCCTCTTGCGTTCCCCCATACGGTAATCCAACCGTAATGTGAGGTTAATAAGATCGGTACAGGTAGACGGCTGAGGATCAATCTGGGCTAGGACATCCTTCATCTCGTCTTTTAGCCCTTGATAAAACAAGGCAGCTTTTTTCTCTTCCGTCCACTGGGTTTCTGCCACTAACCGTTGGAATGCATTGATGTATGCTACAAGATCCTTGTTACCCTGCTCGAGTTCCAATAATTCTCTATCAGCCGAAAAGGAGGCTGCTCTACGATCGAACACTGTTTCAAATTCCTTCCTAAACTCATCCCAATCGTACAACAGGGTGTCATCTCTGCGTACATTGGGTTCCGCCCACTGAGCAGCATCCCCCGTTAAGTATGAAATCATAAAGGCTACCCTAGCCTGGTTAGTGGGAAAAGCCTTAGGTCTACAGGAAAAGTGTAACAATATCTGGGTCATGAAGACCTGCACTTTGGAGGCTTCTCCATGAAAACGTTCAGGAGCAGCCAAAGGTATAGGCGTGGGTACTTCTACAGTAAGCGGTGTAGGAAAAGAGGAACTCCCAAATTGCCATGGGCCCCGTCCGGGGCTTCGTCCGGGTTGGGCATCAAAGGGGTTTTTCTGAAGCCTATCTGCAGTATCTTGTAAGGCTGCTGCAACAACTTCCTGCTGTAAGGTCACTAACATAGCTATCACATCCTCTAGGGTGGCCATGGTTACAACGAACCGACCGGGAGAGGTATATTATAAATTAGGCAGATTATTCTGTCACGTGTCCCTCGGAGGCCTCTCAGGATTGGTTCGTTGCTCAAATGGGTCCACCTATTGACATCCTCAATTCCGACTTGCTATTATAGCACGGAAGATTAAGGGGGTCAATCGGGGGAACGAAAGGAAGGGAACAGCGGGGAGTTAGACCTGTGAAGAAAAAAGGCTAGTTATAGAATCACTGCTCTGACAATATCTGGTATATTTACATAAGAAACACACTATGGTTACTCTACCCATGTGTACCTGTAAAGAAAAATAACAAGCTCTTGCAGCAGCATTTTAGAAGGACGATTGGGTATTCATCAAAGACCTTCCAATGGCTACCGCGTCTTCTAGTGCTTAGAAGTGGCATATACTCTTAGCTCAGTCATAGAAACTGCGAATAGAAACATACGGTTATGCAACGTCTAATAAGTACCTCTAAACCAGAGACGCTTTTGTTTGCAAGTAATATTACCCTCCAATAATGGTGTGTGTTTGAGCTTCACAAGGGAGGAAGGGTAGGGCTTAAGTCAGCAACCTCTCACTGTTCCCCCTGCTAGAAGACGAACGAAAAACACACAACATTCAACATACATATAACTGTTAACTGAACAACCTGGGTATATTTCCCAATGCAATGTTTGTATGTAGCACACTGTACCAACTGGTGTAGAGAAGTACAAAATCTTTTTAAGGTGAGTTTTTAGTCTTAGATGTGAGGATGATATACCACCTGGTATATATGGAGAGCCAAGTATCTACTGTAGTTCATTTCTCCAGGACACATATACTTGGACTTTGCACGAGCCGGAAACAAGGATTGGTTTCTGCACCATAAGAAACAAACTGAGGCTTTGAACAGGTGTTTACAAAAGGCGGCCTATAGCCACCAAGTTCGGCGTAAAGGAAATCGGAACAGCGGTGTCAGTGACACCCTTACCCCACTGGGTACTGCACGCGTCTGGATTCCTCCGTCCCGATACTGCCGATCCTAACAGGATAATCTGCGGCGTTCCCTCCTTCCTTGCCGGCTTACATAGCCTGCTGGGAGGCTAACCGCGTCATTTCCTGTGCGCGCTACGCATCGCACAGGCTTCTGGGGATTGCAGTTCTTCTCCTCTACGGGGCGTAGAAGCGGCCGGGTTCTCTGTCTCGCCAGCCTGTCTGCCGCGGTACTGAGGAGTGGACAACGGTCGTCAGCACCCGGTACGTAACACTTCCACTCATCCCCTTCTCTTACTTGGATCAAGTGGTAGGCCCCACGGAGGTCAAGCTTGGTAAATACCTTGGCCTCAAGCACCTGATCCAGAAGGTTGGAGATGAGCGGAAGAGGGTACTTATTCTTTACCGTCACCTTGTTAAGAGCGCGATAGTCCAGACAAGCCCTTAACCCTCCTTCCCGTTTTGGAATGAAAAATAGGAGACGACACAGGTGACGTGGAATGTCTGATAAAGCCTTTTTGTAACATGTCCTGGATATAGTCATAAAGATACTTGGTCTCTGGTTCAGTTAGGGCATAGATTCTACTAACGGGCAAGTCAGCGCCGGGGACCAGATCTATCCGACAGTCAAAGAAACGGTGAGGAGGTAGCGCCACTGCTTTAACTTCATCAAAGACGTCTAAGTATTCAACTTATTCAACGGGTACTTCTAAAGGTGCTTCTCCTGCTACCGCACAACATACAGGGGAATGCCATTGTATTGCTTCCTGGTAACAATGTAATACACAATAGTGGGATCTCAATGTAACTTTTCTAGTGACCCAATCTATGTGAGGGTTGTGTAACTGTAACCAGGGAACCCCTAAGATGGCTCCAAAGTTGGGTGTGTCAATCAAATCAAAAGAGATTTTCTCTGAATGCCCATGGTCACACAACATGATGATATCAGTGGTTTGATAAGCCAGTAATCCTGACGACAGCTCCGTACCATCAACGGCTCACACTTTCTCGGGTTGAGACTTGGGAATAAACTCTATCCCCAGGGCTTTAAGCCAAGGTGATGTCCATAAAATTTCCCGTGGCACCGGAATCTAGTAATATCGACATGGTTTTTCTGTGCTGCGACGGCAATATCAAAGTAATGGATATAGTAAAGTGTTTCGGCACAGGAGCCACTGTATTGGCTAGGAACTGAGAGATCTGAAAGAGTAGAGATCTTGAAGGATCGATCTCTTTGTTCTTCAAGCTTCCTAGTTTTCCGACTGAGTAGCGTAACCAGTCTTTACATTTGGGGCCTTAAAAACAGTTTTAGGTTTTACAGTACAATCCTTTGCATAATGACCGCCTTTGCCACAGTAGAGACAAAGATTAAGCTTCCTACGTTTGTCTCTCTCTTTAATAGATAACGGTCCACGAAAACTACCTATCTGCATAGGTTCGCTAGTGTCCTTAACCTCTTTCTTGTCTCCTCTATTTATTACAAAGCGAGAGTAGTCTCCTTTGGACTTCTCACCTTTTCTCTCACTTAACCGGTGACCTAATTTCACCACCAGGTCGATAAAAGAAGGACAATCCACAGGAAGGCCTACTATTTGGGACAAGATGTCTTTTAACTCTTCTTTTAATCCCCTGTAAAACAAAGAGGTTCTTTTGTCTTCAGGCCATTGGGTTTCTGTGACTAATCTATTGAAGGAGGTAATGTAGGTAAGTAAATCCTTGGACCCCTGTTTTAGTCCTAGCAATTCATTGTCACTGGCCAGCATATACCTGTGTCGGGCAAAGAGATTCCTCATTCTTTCTTTAAACTGAGGGAAGTCATATAAGACGGTATCGTCGTTTTCCACAAGGGGCACAGCCCAAAGAGCTGCATTCCCAATTAGATAAGAGATTACGAATGCGACTTTGGCCGCATCTTCTGGGAAAGAGGAGGATCTACAGAGGAATTGTAAATGACATTGGTTCATGAAAACGCTATATTTGCTAGTATCCCCATTGAATCTCTCTGGCATGGCTAATGGCACCGGAGAAGGTGTCATTACCCTTACACTTACTGGCGGAGAGCCACTACCCCCCCGGTGAGGCAGCTGAAGAAGAAGAAGGAACGTGAAAGTGGGCAGGTTGTATATAACTCTTTTTATGCCTAGGAGGTGTATCGGCTACTCTAGTTTCAACCTGTCTATGAGTTTTCACGTTATCTAATTCTAATGCTAGACGCTGGTTTTCAATTCTAAGTGTTCTTAGTTCTGTTTGTAGTGTCACTACTGCAGAAGCCAATTTATTCATAGTGGTTTCATGAGACTCAAGAGAAAGAGAACTATCCATCATAGGCTCATAAGAGGCACCTTTATCCATCTTCCCTCGGGGGATTGAAAGAACGTGGGCTTGGCTTTCTGTCAAGACTTACTTCAAACTTGCAGAAGAACCAGGATCCACGGGAGCGAAGATGTACCCCAACTCTCCCCTAAGGTATAGTCAGACCGAGCAGGAGTATTTCACTAGGGTAACAACTAATACCTCTTGGGAGAGAAGAGACAAAAGAAAGGACCACCAGGGGACGACAATCAGCAGGACAGGTTTTAGAAGCAGGAACGTTTCATATTCCTTGGACCAAGTACTGCATGAACAAAAAATAACAAAGAAGGAAAGAAAGAAAGAATAACAGGCGTTATTTCGAATATTCCAAGGAATCCCTACAATAGCTAGTGATAATTATCTAGGCATATATCCAATACTCTGGTTGTGTACCATCACATACTCACACTCAGAAGTGAAGGTTGAGCCCAACAAAAGAAGCCTCTTCTGGAAGAGTAAAAATATTGTGTCTGCTCTGTACAAGATGAATGGCTAAATATTGTCCTTTATACTATTCCAATTCTTTCAGAGGCATACGTCTGCCTTCCATAAAGACTGGGAACTTGAGTTCATATGAGCAGATAACTGAAACTCTAATCGCTATTAGAGTCTGTGATTTCAGATCCAGTTGCTGTGTTGCCGATCCTGGAGATAACTTTATTATAAAAAAAAACCAAACAGGCTGCTACTGAGCTCAGCGTGTCTCTATGCTGCGGTTAGAAACATCTTTTCCTTAGGCTCAGGGGGATAATAACATAACAAAGAGAGGCAGGGAGCCTTGGAGTTCAGTGTGTCCTTACGCTAGAGGAAGAAAAAGGAAATCAACGAACTGTGTTCCATGCTATGTACAGCGTTAAAGAGGCAGGCGGCCTCGGAAGTCCAGCGTGTCCTCACGCAAGGAAAAAAAAAAGGAAACTGACGAACTGTACTCCGCGCTAGGTACAGCGTTAAAGAGAGGCAGGAAGCCTCGGCAGTCAGGGCGTGCATACGCTGAAAAAGAAGTATCCGGAGTTGAGCTCCGAGTCAGCTGTTCTGGATGAGTGGGAGAGAGGCAGGCAGCCTCGCTCGGTAGTGCAGGTACGCGCTAAGCAAACACGCCGTTCAAAATAGATTCAGGTGATACTTTTGTACCGGCATAGAAACGGCAGTCGGGAGCAAGGTGAAATGAGACTCAACGAGAGCATATGAATAATCCTCTTGAAATCGAGCGGGAATTCCACAGACGCAGCGCTTAATCCAAAAGGCTTTCACTGGGGAATCAGGAAGTCCAAACGAGAGAATCCAGGTCAGGGGGCGTGGTCCAACATAACAGAAGGAGTAAGCCAAGCATTGTGGCAAGTGGGGGGCCCTCCTTTATACCAAGCCAGTCACCTGACAAATAAGATACAGGTGTGATTCTCTGAAAGTACACAAGCAGGTTACTAGACTCTAAAGAGGGTGCATTGTGGGAGTTGTAGTGGGGGTTGTTCTAATCCAAGCCAGGGCACAGGATGCTTGACGTGTAACAAGCTACTTCCAGTGCGTTGGCACATGGCGTGCCTGATCTGGACATCTGCCAGGCTGCGACTTGGGTGTGGGTTTACATGTTCACAACTAGTACTGCCTAGAGTTAGGGGAACTTAGCCCGTTCAGTCCTGCTGGATTGCCTGTAGTCAGCCATTCCACAGACCCACCGCTTAGGGAGGTACTGCTTTGGTATCTATTCACAAGGTAAGAAATCTACAGTTAGAAGTATTTATCAGAAGAACAAATGACTTACTTTCTGTAATGCTCTTTCTGGTGGATCCTCTATCTAACTGCAGATGCTTCACCGACCCATCCTCCTCCTCTTTTTGTGCAATAGACTCTTTTGGTTCTTTTTGAAAATATTTCAAATTAAAAATCTGCACACTTGGCACATCTGATTCCCAACGGCTTCTCCTCCAATGGCGTATATTGATATCAGAAGGAAACTGACGCCAATGTGCAACGGTGGCAGTTATGTATGGCTCAAACATCAATTCCTGGGTGGGAGGAACCCGACGTGAAGCCACACAATGGGGTCTACTGACATTTTAGGGAATTGTGCAGAAAAACCTCTGGATCCAGTATGATGCTTGGAGGAAGTTCTAAAGGTGAGGAATCTGCGGTTAGATAGAGTATCCACCAGAATGGGCGTTTCCAAACACATTTATTTGCACATTCACTCCCCTTCCTGCTGTGTTTGTGCCCCTCTCTCCGACACTTCAGATGCTGACATATACGCTATTTTTATTTTCTCTGCTGTTACGTCAGGTGCTCCTGCCTAGGACTGTCTGAATTTGACTAAGATTTTATAGCGGTGGCGCGGAAGCGGTAAGCACTGTACGCCAACTCCTTAATCGACTCACTGTCTTGTTGCATCTGCTGCTGCGGGTGCTCTTCTGCTCCCTGTTTGGACCGCCCGAGTCTGCTCCGACCCCCTATATTGGGCTCACGCCTTCTGAATTGGATTTGTTTTAGCCTGCTTTTATGAATTCTGGTTGTCTGGGAACCACTCCTAGTGGTGCTGGGCCCTCTGGCCTCATGACTTAACATGCCTCGGCCACCCTTTTAACGTATCCCATCTGTGTGGCTGATAGAATTGGGGCCATTTTGTTGGTTTGCTGCCCAGGGAGTGGTGGGGTTAGTGGTGGCTGTGTCCGGGTATACTAATTAGCTGCCTGGCATAGTTCCACTAGCAGCTCCCATCACCTCTCCCTGTATTGTCTGACACCTGGGCAGAGGTGGTGAGGACAACTGTTGTAGGACAGTCCTGGTGGGTCCCAATGCCTCCTCTATGGGCCAGACTACCATGGCAGAGTGTTTTCTGCACCACTACATGGTGCCTTGGGTACCATCATTTTGTGGCGACCGCGGGGCCACTAAGGATCTCCTTGGACCTCTTCTATACTACAGGCATTGATTTGCCTCCACTTCTCTTATTAAAGTGACTAATGTCTGTCTGGTGGCACTGGAAGAAGTAGCAGCTAAGGAAATATGCCAGAGAGATAAGGCAGCACCCACCATTACACAGGAAGTGGTGACAAGATCCCCCAGCAACCGTAAAGTTTTATAGAAATTATATGTCGTGAGGAGTTAAGACGCTAGGTAATAGGAGGAAACAGTATAGGAAAATGCCTGTGACATCTACAAAAGGAAAACCCCAGGAAGAGGGGAAAACGTGTACTCCAGAAATGACTGATCAGTAGGAAGTTGTGCCCAAATGCCCCTGAATACCTCCCGCCATGACGGACAACATAATCCCCTTGCGGACAATCACTGTTACCTCGTGGCTCAGAACCTTGCCCTGCTGGTTTCATCTGTAAAGGATTTCGTGATGAGCCGCTAGTCTGGAATTGGCAATCGGAAGTAAGACTAAGGTTGTGGAATTAAGAGCCAGTAGACATTTCGGAACTTTGACTCTCCTCTTCTCGAAGACTGTGGCCCTCTGACACACCTGTGGGACTTTTAGATTTTTTCTCTCCCGTGGAGTCACCAGGGTCGATAAACGCTGAATTACTGACTTCTCTGGGTCTAGATTGTAGAAGGGGGGCTGCAAATTTGAAGGATATTACAATCTCTTTTGGTAGAAGCACGGGAAGGAGAGTAATAAGCGTGGTGGGAAAGGAGGACCTGTGAGCAAGGTAGTCTGGAACAAGTGGAGAGTTAGCTACCTGGAGTTGGGTAGCGGACGCTTTGAATGCCGTAAAAAGTAATGCAAAACTTCCAATGTTGCAGATGTAGCCTTTTAGGAAAAATTCTCTCTTGGTACATGATGGGCTAGGACAGTCAAATTTAAAATTACATTTCATAAAGCGTTTTAGTCCATTGATGGTGTGCTTGCAGGAAACTTGGATATGTTCTGACTTTAAATGCGAAAACTACTTTGTTTACTCCTGCGTAGCAAAACCTTCTGATAAAGGCCACGCCGGTGGAGGGATAGCCATTTTACTAAGTAGTGATATAAACTGGAACCCTAAGGTGTACATTCATTCCTCAAACCTTTGCCTTTGTTTAAAGTCAGTTTTGTCCAGTGAGACAGGAGAGTTGTAGTCATCCTTCCAGTTGGTAAATATGTATATTCACGCTGGTAGGACCTATGATGCCATACTCGATTTTATGCTTTCTTTTGTGCAGAATATTAGTGTTCAGGAAGATTGTCCTTCAATCATCATTGTAGGGGACTTTAATGCTAAAATTTCGATTTTTGCCTGTATGACCTTTAGAAATCCTGAGTTGAATTAGGTATGGAGTATCCTGGAGGTTATTCTTTTCAGAAATGTTAGATCAGATGAGCGCGGCTTACGACTTCTTGTAAACCTAAGTACTAATGAACTTATTGCTCTAACTGATAGGTTTCCAGAGGATTCCCCGGCTTCTTATACCTTTTTTCTCCTCGAGGGCAATCATTAATTGATTATATGGTAGTATCTTATCAAATGCTTGGAGCATGTGCACAATTTGAGGTAATGAGGATGGACTTAATTGATCATCCTATCCTCTTGTGATCATTGATCTGGAGTTTAAGGTGCTTGACTCCTGAAACTCCAGGAAAGATACTATAGTCTATAACAAAACAAATGGGTGCACAGTTTAGTCTAATAAGAATATATTGAATGTGGCCTCTTAAGTTAAAACAGCGTGTTCAGGCCCTTCCGATACCTCATTGGATAATCCTATCTCCTGGTTCGAAAAGCAGCTGTCCCTTTTCGCTCCCTTAAGAATAATGGTAGAAATAATAGAATTAAGTCTTCTGTTAAAAACTCTATAGCAGTAATAAAGGTGAGTAGTGACATCAATTCCTTGGTAAGGAAACAATTTCTGTCACCGTTGATATTGAGGCAAAGAGAAATTTATCGGCTGAAGCGAGTAAGAGCTAGATTGAAGGCATCCGAACAACGGGAGGAGGAGGAATGGAAATGGATAAAATTATGGGAAACTGCTTCCACTTGTCAATCAATCAATCAAGCATTTGTATAGCGCGCTACTCACCCGGAGGGTCTCAAGGCGCTTGGGGAGGGGGTCCGCTACTGTTCGAACAGCCAGGTCTTGTGGGTGGGCTGGCTGCTGCGGGGGCCAGGGGTTTGGCGCTGGGCGCGGTCCAGGCGCAGACGGGAGCTTGCCTTAGGCGCGCCTCGGCGCGCCAGCTGCGCGGACGCGCAGCGGCCGCCATTTATGGGGAGGTGGGAGGGAGGAGCAGCTGGGAGGCGGGAGGCAGGGGCAGCGAATGAGCAGTCAGGGGGCGGGGCCGCAGGGACGCAGCGGCGGGAATGGCGAGAGGCAGCGAGGGGTACAGAAGGAAAAGTGGAGAGAAAGCGGACACAAATACGGGCACAATTCAAAATGGGGCAGCGAGGGGTACAGAAGGAAAAGTGGAGAGAAAGCGGACACAAATACGGGCACAATTCAAAATGGGGCAGCGAGGGGTGCAGAAGGAAAAGTGGAGAGAAAGCGGACACAAATACGGGCACAATTCAAAATGGGGCAGCGAGGGTACAGAAGGAAAAGTGGAGAGAAAGCGGACACAAATACGGGCACAATTCAAAATGGGGCAGCGAGGGGTGCAGAAGGAAAAGTGGAGAGAAAGCGGACACAAATACGGGCACAATTCAAAATGGGGCAGCGAGGGGTACAGAAGGAAAAGTGGAGAGAAAGCGGACACAAATACGGGCACAATTCAAAATGGGGCAGCGTAGGGGTACAGAAGGAAAAGTGGAGAGAAAGCGGACACAAATACGGGCACAATTCAAAATGGGGCAGCGAGGGGTGCAGAAGGAAAAGTGGAGAGAAAGCGGACACAAATACGGGCACAATTCAAAATGGGGCAGCGAGGGGTACAGAAGGAAAAGTGGAGAGAAAGCGGACACAAATACGGGCACAATTCAAAATGGGGCAGCGAGGGGTACAGAAGGAGAAGTGGAGAGAAAGCGGACACAAATACGGGCACAATTCAAAATGGGGCAGCGAGGTGCAGAAG
Organism: Calotriton arnoldi; assembly: GCA_963921515.1. Taxonomy (NCBI): domain Eukaryota; kingdom Metazoa; phylum Chordata; class Amphibia; order Caudata; family Salamandridae; genus Calotriton; species Calotriton arnoldi. Next base: position 1,747,424 of record CAWUFW010000455.1, on the reverse strand, counting down.
GAAAAGTGGAGAGAAAGCGGACACAAATACGGGCACAATTCAAAATGGGGCAGCGAGGGGTACAGAAGGAAAAGGGGAGAGAAAGCGGACACAAATACGGGCACAATTCAAAATGGGGCAGCGAGGGGTACAGAAGGAAAAGGGGAGAGAAAGCGGACACAAATACGGGCACAGTTCAAATGGGGGCAGCGGGGCGCAAAAGGGAAAAGGGAGACAAGCAAGCAATACGGGCACCGAGGCCACAAACGGAAGGGCGATCTTACCAGCAGCAGCAGCGGGCGGCCAGCACAGGCGGATCTGTGTGGTGGGGGAGCGACCTACCTGGCAAGGTCAAGGGTCGCTCACCTCACCGCGCAGCGGCCGCCATTTATGGGGAGGTGGGAAGGAGGAGCAGCTGGGAGGCGGGAGGCAGGGGCAGCGAATGGGCAGTCAGGGGGGCGGGCCGCAGGGGACGCAGCGGCAGGAATGGCGAGAGGCAGCGAGGGGTACAGAAGGAAAAGTGGAGAGAAAGCGGACACAAATACGGGCACAATTCAAAATGGGGCAGCGAGGGGTACAGAAGGAAAAGTGGAGAGAAAGCGGACACAAATACGGGCACAATTCAAAATGGGGCAGCGAGGGGTGCAGAAGGAAAAGTGGAGAGAAAGCGGACACAAATACGGGCACAATTCAAAATGGGGCAGCGAGGGGTACAGAAGGAAAAGTGGAGAGAAAGCGGACACAAATACGGGCACACTTCAAAATGGGGCAGCGAGGGGTGCAGAAGGAAAAGTGGAGAGAAAGCGGACACAAATACGGGCACAATTCAAAATGGGGCAGCGAGGGGTACAGAAGGAAAAGTGGAGAGAAAGCGGACACAAATACGGGCACAATTCAAAATGGGGCAGCGAGGGTACAGAAGGAAAAGTGGAGAGAAAGCGGACACAAATACGGGCACAATTCAAAATGGGGCAGCGAGGGGTGCAGAAGGAAAAGTGGAGAGAAAGCGGACACAAATACGGGCACAATTCAAAATGGGGCAGCGAGGGGTACAGAAGGAAAAGTGGAGAGAAAGCGGACACAAATACGGGCACAATTCAAAATGGGGCAGCGAGGGGTACAGAAGGAGAAGTGGAGAGAAAGCGGACACAAATACGGGCACAATTCAAAATGGGGCAGCGAGGGGTGCAGAAGGAAAAGTGGAGAGAAAGCGGACACAAATACGGGCACAATTCAAAATGGGGCAGCGAGGGGTACAGAAGGAAAAGGGGAGAGAAAGCGGACACAAATACGGGCACAATTCAAAATGGGGCAGCGAGGGGTACAGAAGGAAAAGGGGAGAGAAAGCGGACACAAATACGGGCACAATTCAAAATGGGGCAGCGAGGGGTACAGAAGGAAAAGGGGAGAGAAAGCGGACACAAATACGGGCACAGTTCAAATGGGGGCAGCGGGGGCGCAAAAGGGAAAGGGGGAGACAAGCAAGCAATACGGGCACCGAGGCCACAAACGGAAGGGCGATCTTACCAGCAGCAGCAGCGGGCGGCCAGCACAGGCGGATCTGTGTGGTGGGGAGCGACCTACCTGGCAAGGTCAAGGGTCGCTCACCTCACCGCGCAGCGGCTGCCATTTATGGGGAGGTGGGAGGAGGAGCAGCTGGGAGGCGGGAGGCAGGGGCAGCGAATGGGCAGTCAGGGGCGGGGCCGCAGACGCAGCGGCAGGGAATGGCGAGAGGCAGCGAGGGGTACAGAAGGAAAAGTGAGAGAAAGCGGACACAAATACGGGCACAATTCAAAATGGGGCAGCGAGGGGTACAGAAGGAAAAGTGGAGAGAAAGCGGACACAAATACGGGCACAATTCAAAATGGGGCAGCGAGGGTGCAGAAGGAAAAGTGGAGAGAAAGCGGACACAAATACGGGCACAATTCAAAATGGGGCAGCGAGGGGTACAGAAGGAAAAGTGGAGAGAAAGCGGACACAAATACGGGCACAATTCAAAAAGGGGCAGCGAGGGGTGCAGAAGGAAAAGTGGAGAGAAAGCGGACACAAATACGGGCACAATTCAAAATGGGGCAGCGAGGGGTACAGAAGGAAAAGTGGAGAGAAAGCGGACACAAATACGGGCACAATTCAAAATGGGGCAGCGAGGGTACAGAAGGAAAAGTGGAGAGAAAGCGGACACAAATACGGGCACAATTCAAAATGGGGCAGCGAGGGTGCAGAAGGAAAAGTGGAGAGAAAGCGGACACAAATACGGGCACAATTCAAAATGGGGCAGCGATGGGTACAGAAGGAAAAGTGGAGAGAAAGCGGACACAAATACGGGCACAATTCAAAATGGGGCAGCGAGGGGTACAGAAGGAAAAGTGGAGAGAAAGCGGACACAAATACGGGCACAATTCAAAATGGGGCAGCGAGGGGTGCAGAAGGAAAAGTGGAGAGAAAGCGGACACAAATACGGGCACAATTCAAAATGGGGCAGCGAGGGGTACAGAAGGAAAAGGGGAGAGAAAGCGGACACAAATACGGGCACAATTCAAAATGGGGCAGCGAGGGGTACAGAAGGAAAAGGGAGAGAAAGCGGACACAAATACGGGCACAATTCAAAATGGGGCAGCGAGGGTACAGAAGGAAAAGGGGAGAGAAAGCGGACACAAATACGGGCACAGTTCAAATGGGGGCAGCGGGGGCTAAAAGGGAAAAGGGGAGACAAGCAAGCAATACGGGCACCGAGGCCACAAACGGAAGGGCGATCTTACCAGCAGCAGCAGCGGGCGGCCAGCACAGGCGGATCTGTGTGGTGGGGGAGCGACCCACCTGGCAAGGTCAAGGGTCGCTCCCCCACAAATATTTGGCTTTAATAGCTGAATATTGTGACCCTAGAGTTGAGGCTGAGGCAATTTCAATATCCAATGTAGAGTGAACGCAGTACATTTTGCAGCTCTACGCCTGTGACTCTAGCTGCAGTGACCTGTTGGAGCTCTATGTTGCTGCTGATTCATTAGATATATATGGTACGCCTTCATGTGAGTAGACAGAGGGCTTTATTAAGGGTGCAAGGTCCTCAGGAGCGATGGGCCCTGATGAACTTCCGATATCTTTCAGCAAACAAGAAGTTTCTGCATGGGCTTTTTGTTTGTGTCCTTTTTTTAAACATTGTTACCTGACTGGGGTCATTCCGGCTTCATGGAAGGGCAATGTTGTTGTACCTTATATGAAAAAGGCCCTAAAACCTCTCCTGACACTTTTAGGGAGATTGTCCTGTTGGACGGGACTGGGAAATTGTTCGCTAAAGGTATTCTTCTTCACATGCAAGACTGGGCATTTGGTAATATTGTTCCTGCTGAGCAGACTGGATTCCACAAGAATTGTGGTACAGTAGATAATATTATGGCTCCTCAAACGTTGATTGAAAAGTACCCCATGGGTAACGGCATGCATATATATTCGGCCTTTATTGATTTCTCCACAGCGTTCGACAGGGTCGACCGTGGGACGCTGTGGAGGAAGCTGTTAGCATTGGGGATCCCTGTTCACCTCTTAAGGCTAATCAGTGCCTTGCATTTCTTCTACTTGGACCAAGGTCTTGATGGGAGGGAATCAGAGTCTGTCCAGTAAAGTGGAAACACATAATGGTTTGAAGCAAGGATGCCTGCTTGCGCCCCTCCTCTTTTCTCTCTGCACCCATGATTTACCATATAGAGTTGGACAGATTAAAGTGGAGCCACCAAAATTGGAATTAATGAATGTCGGGTGTCTACTCTATGCTGACGACGTTGTTTTATTAGATTTAACTGACAGGATTACAGAGACGCCTTGCTGCACTAGAAAAATATGCAGAGGAACATTTTAAAAAATTAATATTTCTAAGAGCAAAGTCATGATTTTTAGGTTTCAGAGGTGTATAGTCAGGAAAGATCTATATTGGTTTTTGGCGAATGATAAGTTGGAAGTGGTGAAGCATTACCCCTATTAAGCTAGACTTTGTTCTAGTAACTGCTTAAACAAAGAACATATTTAGTCACTGTAGAAGCCAGGCACTGGCTCAAGCTTCATCTATCCCCAGAATGTATGAATGCTGCTCATGTTCTTTCGGTCTATACAATTATAATACTGCCCTCACTGAGTTAAGCCTATAAAGTAATGGAGGAGAGGCATTAGTCCTGTTTTGTGAAAGTCGAAGGGCGGATTTGGCGTCAAATTTGTAATTTGAATTGCTCTTGAATGCGGACTTCTCTCCAGTAGTGATTCAGACGCTATCCGTGATACACTAAAGCATGGAATATTCTGTAGTATGAAGGGAAGAAGTGCCCTTTTTCAATTTATTTGAAAGCTTTGGGTAAGTTTGGAAGTAGTCAGAATGAGGTGGTACTTCTCCCTAAGCCTTTTCTGAAATTTTGTATTAAAAAATCTATTTATGAAGTCAGTCGCAATAGGGATATTCTGCTTTGTGCATAGTATGCCAGAAATGAAACTGTAATAGAGAGCAGTATTTGGAAAAAACCTCCACCTTATGTCACATGGAACGTACCTCATGGGTGCGTAGAACAATACTATTATTAAGGCTGAATTTGCTTCTGCTGTGAGTTGTCACAGGATCCTGGGAAGGTATACCAAGGGGTGAGAGAATTTGTGATCTTTGTTTAAACACTGTCCAGGATCTAAATCAAGTGATATTTGTATGTCCCTTTTTGCATTCACTGCATCGCCAATTGCTAGGACCACTTTTTATGGAGTATAGCCTTTCCTCAGCAGCGAAGCTCGTCGGTGTTTATTTGCCTCCATAACTAAATGTAATTGCACAATAATTTTGTAAACACTTTTTAAAAACATTTTTTAAATATGAATACACATTGTAATTCTCATTTAAGTGTGTATCTGCTTTTGGATTGTACCTGCTCAGAAAAGGTAGTAAAAGCTTTATGCACCCTCCCCTTGAAATTGCATTTTACTTATGACTTAAGCCGGAGGTTTGATAGATGTGAGATGTGCTGGGTATAGTATTGCCTCCTAGCATCACCCCCTGTGACTTTGTAGCATCCTATTAGTATTGTTGCACTAAATAGTATGTTCTCCAGACTAGTACGAATTTTATTGGCATTGCATTACAATGTTTAATTGAATTATTTCTTGCATTTGTGCTGTAAAAGAGCTTTGGTGCACCTTAATGAATATGGGTTCCATATCAGCATATATTTATTAGCATTGCATTGTAACGTTTAATTGAAATATCAATCTCATTTGCTCAGTGATGTATAGTTCTCTTTATTGTATAAGCATTGCACTGTACTGCCTAAGCGAATTTCCTATTGCATCTGCACTTTACTTGTCTCTGGACTTCCACTGTAGAGCATGATATTAAGACTGTAACTGTATGTGCCTTTATATTGGCCTTTGGATAGTGTTTTTGTTTTTATGTGGACCTCCTCAGAGTTTCATATTATAATAAATAAATAATTATGATTTTAAAAAATAAGTTCTAGTAGTAAAAATGGATTATTGTTATTATGTTATTGAATTTGCATGGGTATTGCTGACCTGTGGAAATAGACTTTACTGCCTCCATGCACAGAACATATTTGTGCACCAAGCATTTATCTCCAGGTAGTCTGACTGTCTTCTCTTGCTCTATATCATGCCATGCGGGAAGAGGTGTGGTGCAACGGCCAGGGCGGCTGACTCTGGAACACGGGGGCTCACGGTTCGATCGCCGGCGGCAGGTTAGCCCAGCACCTTGTGACTCTGGGCAATAGCTCACCTAATCTTCCAGACGGCCCCCAGAGCCGGGACACCTCTCCGGAGGTAGCTATGCGCTTTACAAATGCTGGTATTTCATTTAATTTATTTATTTCATTTCATGCTGCTGATAAGCCCAAATGTGCAAACAGTTAGAGATATTGCTATAGGATCTCCTTGTTCCAGTCTAAACAACATTAATTTGGTTGAGAGATCAGTAGGGTTCACCAACATGGCACATGGATTTCCTTTGCTACCAGGTGCCCTTTGGCTGATCATCATTGAGTGTTCCTATTGGGTGCAAACACACAATCATCGAGTACCACCAATTGTGTAGTCCAGTGGTATTTACGAAAATGGGGCAGTGTTATTTCCCCTTCGTGTATACTTCTGCTGTGCGTGCTCTAGAGAGATCATAGATGAGGAGTTATCTCTAAGTAAAGTGCAAAGAGTTGCATCCAGCTTTTGCTTTTGGTAAGAAAACATTGGGAACTTAGTATGTGTCATTTTGAAGAACATAAAAGAATCTCGATCTCCAGAGGTCCTTTATGACGCATGTAACAATAGAATAACATTGTTATCATAAATTCTTTCCTGTTTCTTGATGTCTGAACCTCCAAGGATCTAATGGCAGCCTTTGCAATTTGAAAGGGACAGATGGAATGTGGCACGAGCATCCATTTATCCTAAATGAACAGCACTGTCTTTGTCCACCTAATTCTAAAACCTGAATATTTTCCATGCATAGTTGAAATATTTATTAGTCCTTTTGGGGATGGCTACATATAAAAGTTGTTTGTTGGGACAGAAAAGTCCTCTGCTTGGTTAAAGACGTGTGCCCTGCCCTGAGTGCCCAACTGTAATGTTGTCTGGATCCTTAATGCTGATTGGTTTTTGTCATAGGCAAACCGGCTCATGCATGTGCACCGTGACAAGGCCTATCTCACGGATTGCTGTCTTGTTGGACCAGAAGGGGTGTCCAAAGCACCAGGCTGATAGTAGTGGAAGGCTACCGCCTTCACCAAGAGTTCAGTAGTGCAAGCACTGTGGCAGCAGCAGCATACCATGTAGTGATGAGTAGTAACCTTACCCTGCGTCACTGGAGTGAGGTCTACAGGCTCACTCACCTTTTTCAAAGTTCTGCTGCTGCTGTGTGCTTAACTCACCCTTGGCCTACATCAGGTAGGTGATGAGTGCTGCGCAGATAAGGAGTAGTGAGACTGCGCTGGATGCATGTGTGTCTGGGAAGGATACAGTACAGGGTTAGAGCAGCACTGTGCGGTATATGTGTGGTCAGTGCATGTACCAGATCTATGTATGCCTGCGAGGAAAACATTACATGAAAGATATAGTGCTGTGCAGTGCATGCTCATTGGAAGCATGTACTGGGTGTATGTGTGCTCGCGTGAAGTATAATACATGAAGGGTGAAGTGTTGTGCAGTGCACACATGGTGAGTGTGCGTGCTGGCAGTGTGTGTGTGTTTGCAAATAGCACACCCTTACACAATACTGAAAAGCTACAGTACTGAACAGTGTGCGCAGACTGATTGTGTGTGATGAATGTATGTGTGTCTGTAATGGCACATTGCATGGAGGTAACAGTACTGGACAGTAAGTGTGCTATGAATGTACACTGAGTGCAATTGTGTCTGCAATGGTGCATTACATGGAGGACCCTGGGTTCCATTTTGGGAAGTCCAGGCCTGCCTGGTGAAGACATGATGAGTAGATGAATTACCCCCTCGGCATATTTGTGTATTGCTGGATTTCTGTGAGCCTGGTGGGACACACAGAAGAGGAAGGGAGGAAGAAACTCCCCTTTTACGCTTCAAAAGGGTGCTCTTTGATTTAGTGATAGATCACATAGAAGGGGTCTGGACATATCTCAGGAAGGAGATGGGTCTGATGTGGACATCGTAAAGAGCAGGGCTATGAGCCCAGGATTGACATTTTGATGCGCATATCATTGTGGCTGACATCCAGGTGTGACCTCTGGTCACTCCCATGAACTGTGTTGTGGGTCTATCAACTTCGGAGTCTTTCCTGCAGTGACAGACAGACTTTCAAGAGGAAAGAAGAAAAGGAAAAATGTACACTTCAAAATAAGCAGAACCCCTTCATAAAGCTTCAAAGATTCAGGCCCTAAATCATATTTGGGGTCTGGAAATGAACAATAAGAAGGGGAGTTTGAGATCTCAAATTTTGCCATCTGCCAAGCACCCAGATGGGCTGCGTGTAAAGGGGAAGCTCTAAAGACTTCTGTCAGTGACCAGGGCTGGGGGCAACACCTTCTAGTATCCCTGCTGAGTGAGGGGACACCCAGGGAAAACATAAATCATCTGCCCTGGAGCCTGGAACACCAGCGCCTGCCTGCTTGCCAAGACCAGGGTGCCCTGTGAGGAAGAGGAGAGCATTGCAGTAAGCGAGGTCCAGTGGGGACTACTACAGAGAGGGTTCCCTTAGCGAGGTGCAGGGCCGGACTGGGAACCAAAACCGGCCCTGGCAAAGTGCTCGGCCGGCTCCCCGGTGGGTTGGGGGTGCAGCTGAGCTGTTTGCCACGGCTGGTTTCGGCCGATTTCGTTACAGCGGCCGATATTGCAGCTATGCTGCAAAAACGGCCCTGTAAGAAAATCGGCCCCCAGGGGCCCAAAACCGGCCCCCAACCCTAGTGGCCCACCGGGGAAATGCCCGGTGCCCGCTACGGCCAGTCCGGCCCTGGTGTTGGTGTGAGGAAATGGCTGTGCACTGTTTGGGTCGCTGCCTGTGTGCAAGAGTGATCTGGTGACCCCATATTCCAAGAGAGAGCAGCACTGACCTGAGCCGTATAGTGAGCACTGTGCGGGAAGCACTAAGCCTGCACCACCTCCTTGCAGTAACCCTGTATTCCGGTAGGGTCCACCATTGAACTATTTGTTGCCAGAGCATCGAGAATTGTGTGTGCCTTAATCGGGGACCCCGTAAGCCAAGAGGGACTGCCGTGATGAGGGTGAGTGCACTATAGGAGTCTGCACCTCAGCTGGGAATGCCCTACATGGCAGAAGAGGCTACCCGTACCTTCATTGCCGAAAGTTTGGGTCTTTACCAGGGCAGAAGATTGTGGCTGTGACCGGTGGGTCAAGCCCGCACACCAAGACCTGCACCTGACTAATTTCCAGAGGAACGTGATGGATGCCATCAGAGACGTTGCACCCTCCCTGGGCTACAGTCCGGAGCTGGAGGATCAAATCCCCAGCCATAAGGGGTATAGTGACTTACCTAATTGCCATAAACCTGGAGCAGTGCCGATTGCAGGCCCAATTCTAGTCTTACCCACTCCAGTGGTATGGAAGCATTCAGGGGTGCTGGCTCTCTCCGTGAAGCAGTGCTGCTGCGTGTACCACAATCAGTCTGACTTCACCGAACAGGATCAAGACTTATGAGCGCCCATGAAGAGGACACTCGCTGCACCCTTGAATGCTTCCATACCTCTGGAGTGGGCAAGACTAGAATAGGGCCTGTGGGCCCTGGGTGACGTGCAGCTAACGGTGCATCAAAACCATAGACATCTTTGACTAATTCCTAAAAAGACAAAGGGGAACTCTTGAGTTACGGCATATTAGTGAGCACTCCCTGGATGTGGCCACTAGTGAATGTGGAATAACCCCAACCACATTATAAAAAGAAGGTGGGACATGGATTTGCCTGACAACTTCTAGAGCACCAACCTCTAGCAGATTGTGTTGTTGCTCATGAATGTCGTTACTCTTTGAATGTGTAGAATTAGAAGTAAAGTAGTTATTTTTCTTATAAAAGTAGTATTTGAATGGACATTGATTTATTGTTAGTACTGCGTGCAGTTTCAGTTAAGAGTTGTGTTCACTCACCTTTATCTACTCTTCCACCCCCAAATGAGCCTTTGACTGCTCATCCACAGCTACCACTGAGAGTCAAGTGCAGAAGAGGTACTTGCCCAGTTGCTCGGAATCCATAGTAGGTCGGACCTTGAGACATTCGGAGTAAAAGGCATTGACCACCATGCCCCCTGGGCCTCTGAAGGGGTTCTAACAATGTCATTTGCATATAGGGTTATTCTGGGACCCTATATCTCACACCATCAAAATCTCCTAAACAGAGAGTCCATCGGTACTCAACAAGTCAACGGTTCAAGAGATAAGGCGCATCTTTGCCTTGTGCTGTCTTGAGCTGAAATGATACTAAGGAACCCCATTGGCTGTGACTCTAGCCAGCAGATTGGTTTACAATAGTGTGATCTGCAGAAAGGATCACAGTTGACTCCATCACACAACTGACATAGTCCAGATAACGGTGGGTACTTTACCAGTTAAGACTTTGATATCTTTTGGGCTTAAAGCTTAATTTATTGGGTGGGAGAATATTTTTGTTTTAGTGTTCTCTAGTGAGATGGGATGGTACAAAATTCACTCATTTCTGGGTATTCCTCGTTTGTAAGTGGAGATTCACTGGCCAGTTACCCTATTTTCTGGCCACCTAAAACATAAAAAAAAATGTGAGGCAGTTTAATTAGTCGTTCTTTTAAAGCAATCCACTGGTAACCCAGTGGAGCCTCGGGCTTTGTCCCTCTGTAGTTATCATGTAGCAGTGGTTACAGCATTTTATGTCAGTACCACGTCCAGGTACACCAAGACAACTGTTACCATTTGTGGGCCAGTCAAGGAACAGATACGAGAGGGTAGGTGCTTCAGAGGTAGATTTGTTCAAATAAAGGACAATGTCATAAAGGATAGTTTCAACAAACGAGGGAGTTGCCACTTCCGTCAGTGGGTCTTCGTGGAGAGGCGTTCCGGCCGTGGGTCTTCACACCGCTCGATACCGCCGTGAAGGAGTAGGGGGAGGGAATGTAACAAGAGAAAAGAAAACTACCGTCAGTTCCTTAGTCCGTCCAAACAAGAAAGGAGAAATGGGAAGGGAGGTGAGGGGGGAAAAGAGAGTGCACCACCATCCGTCACCCGTGTACGATAGCACAACGAGGCACAACAGCAGGAACGGTGTCTAAGCGCTAGCGGGGCGTTTGCGTGCCTCCCTCCGCCCTTCTAGCTGGCTTCCCGCCCTGGGGGTCCTTAGAATACACCGCTCTGATGCGAGCACGTACCTGCTGTAGCCACGCTCCTCCTGGAACGTGGCTGGCTTCCTCGCTGTGCCGAATCGGGTCCGGCGCCCCCTTGACTGGAGAGAGATCCGCCTCCCTCTCGCCACTCTTGCCTGGTCCCCTCGGCTGATATCTGGCGTCCGGTATCGGGATGGGAAGACGGTCAGCTGCTCCGGGTTCTCGCTTGTCCAGTCGGCTTGCGCGCCGAGTTCCTCCCCTGGCCTCGTTATGGCTTTGGAGGTGTGTCTGCCTCCTCCAATAGGAGTCCAAGTTCCGGGTTGGTGGGCGGGGCTAGAGTCCCGAACGTCCAGGTCCTTAAAGGCCCACAGCACCTTTGAAGCCGAAGAGGACTGAAAAGAAAGGAGGGGCGAGAGATAACGTGGGAACATGTCGGAGTCTTCCTCCCCCGGCAGGTCAACAGCTGGGACATCGTGACACCATTTTACAAAGTCGCACCCCACTTCACTGCATCACATTCCTGTGCACCAGCCAAGGTTTTACCAATTACAAAGTGGCAATTTATTTTATATCTAGTATCGCTACACACAGTAGCCAGAGATGTATCCTTTATGTGCTACTTACAGGTATCTACCCCTACCAATAAGTCTACAGTTATTTTCCATCAGGGGTGTTTCTTTTAGAAAATCAGATGTATGCCTGTTGAACATCTGGACAAACCAATGTCTGGATTTCATTGCCCAGTCCACTCACATTCTGGGTGAGCAGCCTCAAATTACTCTGTGTCATTTCTACAGTGGCCCAGTCTGCGCAGATCTAATGCATGAAAATTCTTGGGCATAAAAGTTACCTCAGTGCTACAAATGGACTGCAAGATGGCATTGACTGTGTCCTCATGTTCGTTTTACTCAGGTATACTGCGCCCAATACTTCCTCTCCTTTTGTTGGAAAGTAGATGGGTTACAGTGTTGGTTGGACTTTATTGGCTATTGTTTGGATTGTTGCAGCAGCTTATACCTAGGCATGAAAGTGTCAATATTTTGCTATTTACAGATGATCTAAAATCAAGTGGTGCATATTGTTGGGGGATCTCTCTGGTTCAGTCACTCTACTTCCATTTTAAAAATGAAGCATTTTCTTCCTGTCCAGGCCCAAATCTCTTTCAAAGAAATGTGCATTATTTACGGATCATTTCATGGAAAGGTACCAAGGTTTATTACTAACCTTTGGAGTAAAACCTGTTTGGCAAGAATGATTAATTCAGCTAATACTCTTATCCTTCATCTTCTGAGATTTAAAGACCCTCTGCGGGCCAGGATTTTTCTGTTCTGGCCCCTTCACTTTGAAATGCATTTCGTACCAATTTAAAATCGATTTCTGATCAGCTGCACTCGAGAAATCCCTTCAAACGTTGTTGTTGCAGCTATCCTCTCAAGATGATCATGTTCCATACCAAGAGATACCTGGGGTGTTAGTGCGCTGTGAATTCATAATCGTTCATCATCTATGTTTGAGCAAGTTAATGCTTTCAAATCTTGACTTCTGCTTTAATGAAGCACTAGTTAAAAAAAACGAAATAAACAAATCAATCTTCAGACACCTCTTCCTGCATCTGCCCAACAATTGCTAAATTGTATTGCATCTGTTTTTGTGGCCTACTGCCAGCACCTCTTTCTGTGAAGTAGTGTGTACTGTTGATATCAAAGCTGTCCCGGCTTGCACTGCTGTGCCTATCTGTATGTGTGAGGCTTGTGCTGTCGGCGCCAGCTGTCACTGTATAGTGCATAAGAGACTCTTGATCTGCTGCTGGGGATACTGAACCTTTTATGCAGATGGGAAAACCTGGTTCGTCTGTTGCCACTCCGCATCCATTCTGTGTGCGCGTTGGTCAAGCCTGCGAGTACCTTTTCAAAACCCAACCTACTGGCTTTGTCAGAGAATTCTATTGCTGTAATCTCATAAGGCATACTGGCGCAAGGCCATGGCCATCTAATTTATACTATACGCACCTGTGAGTTCAAACCTTTACTGTCCATTCCTTATCTGACACGTAGGTACTTGGTGTTACTGTATTGTCTTTGGATTGACATCTGTAATCAGCACATCGTAAGTCTCTAAAATCAAATGATCTAAAAAACGCATAAACGAGAATTTAAGAAATCGACTGAAAAGATCAGGGATCGACCAAATGCCATGCATATTAAGCATTTTCCCGTCTCTCTTTAACACAAGCAGATGGCCATTGCGGTTCTTTTTTCTACGCTCACTTATTCCAGCCACTACTGCCAAGGGGTGTAAAGACAACGAGGCAAGATGTACATATAATCTACTGTTGGATTAGCTCGAAACAACATCTAGTTATAAATACTTGGGCATCTTTCTCGACACCAGATGTACATTCGCCAAGCACAAAGAAGCAATAAAGATCAAAGCCCTGTCGTTAGAGGCTGCCGCCGCAAAACTGTCAAAACAGCTACTTGGCCCGAGCCTAACCCCTATGCTGAAAGTGATGAAGGCGAAGGTAATTAATTCTCTGACGTACGGGCACGAGATCACGAAGAGCACAACCAGCACTTTAATAAACAAATTAACAATCAAAATTTTTAAACGAGCTTTTCGGTTGTCAAAAATTGCTTCGCCGGCCCAAGTTAGACTTGAACTGGGCCTACTAGATCATCATGGCGTAGAGGCCGGCGCGTTCATAAAGCTTTGTCACAGACTGCGCCGTGCTCGGGAGGGTTCCTTGGAGGCCCGACTATGGCAGGAAATACTGAAAAACCAGACTAGCCAAAAGCATCGGCAACACCTGGATCGCAGCTTACAGTTACTAGGAGTAAAAGATCTCTGGGGAACAAACTCCACCTACCTGGTGTTAAAGGTCGCCATTAAAAAGACTGTTAGATTGTGGTCCTTTCATTCAGACAGGGCAATACTGTCAAAAGGAAACACGCTTGGGCTGTAATCTCTAATTTTAAACTAGGAGTCGAGCTGCCTTACTTATCAAGCACATTTGCACTTTACTGGAAACAAAAGTTTTTAGCTCTGAGGATGGGCGACTGGCCTTTTTTAAAGAACCTTCCTGAATGGCGCCGTCCTGGCAGTAGTATTAAATGTAGGTTGTGTGGCTATCACTCCGCAGCAATGGAACACATCGTCTGTGTATGCCACGCAATGCTCACAGTCAGACGGTCATTATTGCGGGAACAATGGATTAGGTTGGGAGTTCGATCTTGCCGTCAGACAATAATGGCTACTTTAAACCCAGATAACATCAAGCTGAACATTGGGCTTACTAAATGTGTTTATAAAGTGTCAAAACTACTGGAAGCCACTACTGCCGCCAAACCTTCTTCACCTTAGCATGGCGGCATCGAGTCAACAGGCTCAACAATCGAACTATAGACTGTAACAACAGTAAATCAGACCAAGGCTCTCCAGTTGAACATTATTAGCTCATAACGCTCTCTAGGTTTTAAGTAATTTATAACTTCTGTATCCAATACTCATTGTTCCCATTTTTACTGTACGAATTAGTTGTATTTTAAATTGTAATGTTTTTTTTTTTTTAAACCAAACAATAAAGTTATTATTATTATTACTGTTGGATTAAGACATTTGTCCAAACACACTTTCACTTCCGGGGAATTTGATTTTCGGAACTTGAAAGTCCTTTCCACTTCAGTGATTATTTTTCGTTGCAGTCTTTACCAAAGTGATAAATTAACCTGCTTTTTCATTTCTATTTTTGCCTTTTAAATTCATCATCTGTTCTCCCCTCCCAGTTAAGTGGACTGTGCAGCCCTGGGTAAAATGATAGAAAATCTGCTCTTCCTACAATACAATTTTCACAAACTGCCTGTGTATGTTGGTTGTACTAAACAGACACCATTGTTTATTTTTCACATGATTCCTAACAAAGTATTTTCCAAAACAGTCTGTTTGTGACTTTTTGCACTGCCCAGGCTCAAACATTTAGTCCGCTCCTTACGTCGTAGATTACGTTTTTGTGCATGGGGTTTATGGACCGTGAATCCAAGCAACATACATTGAACTTTATATATCAACAGAATCATGGAGCAAATTCCTCGCCCATCTTAATTTTGGAGACTTTTGTATGTTGTGACTTCAAGTTACTAAGGATTCGGTGTGCCAGACGTGGGGTTTTATTTATCAATTTAATGCATTGTTGTAGATGTGAACCAGATTGGCATCACTGAAACTATTTGTGCAATAGTATTAATTTACAGTATTTTTTAAATTGAAAGCCCAGGTGAAATGGATTTTTGTCTTGTAACTGTATTGAGTTGCTGCTGAACCTCACCACCAACCTTGTAGTTGTGCTTTAAAAATCTCCAACTACTTGGTGATTTTAACCTGGTTTAGAATGATAAACAGGATGCTACAGTATGTGCATCTCCCTGTTCCTGCAGGCTCATAACCTATTGCAAATATCAGAAAAACCCACTCATTGAAAAGGATGTATTCTTGATCTGATTATAGAAAACCTTGCAGTGGTAGTAAATAATGGCCTACAATATGACTGGTGTCAGCACTCCACTATATTGTTCTCTGTGAACATGTTTAACGTACGCTGGTCATCTCAATCCAAGCCTAACTAAACATGGAGCAGGAACCCAAAGAATTACACCTGGATTGGCTAGCTATTTTTTATATTTACATTGCTGGATCTTCTAAAACAAAAATACCAAAACGTTTGCATTCTAGTTGAGCACCTCAGCTCCTCGAAGCTTAACATTATGAATACCTTAGCTCCCATCTCCAAGAAAAGAATTAAGAGAATATTTATTAAAGGACGTTTTACACTTTTCCTAAGGAAGATAAACATCCATCATCTCTACAAACTTAAACCAATATATAGGACTATACAATTCAATATAATAAATACCACAACCACTACCTAGAGGAAAAAACTCTTCAACTTTGTTAATACTCAAACTGCTGTTACTTCTAAACATGATCTAATTCCTGATGCATAGTTGTTGTATGTTCTGTTTTATTTCTGCCTCAGAGCCCCTTAAACATATGTGTGCTTTTTAGGCTCATCATTGCTTAAGGTCTATGATGTATAATTTGTTTGCTTTTTCATCTTATGTACATTTACAGTACAATAATATTTTCTTTTTCCTTGCTAGCATATTTGTAGGTCATATGTTATATAGTCATGAGATGCGGCAATTAGAACAAAGCCCTTTGAATGAAAATGCAAGGGAATCCACACACTTCTATTCTCGCCTTACCTCATAGATCAAGGGGTTATTTGTTCCCAAAAAAGGTTGCAAAATATAAATAGCGCGTTTGCAAACCTCTTGAGGATAGAGGAACTTCAGACATTGCAGGGAGCATCTACCACAGTCTGCACTTTCTTCCTTGCTATCTTGTTCTTTGGATAATAGCGACATAATAAACACAAACCAGCCTATCCAAGGGCAGCCAGCAGACTAAAAAAGTAAAAGCAGGGGGGGGCGTGGCCAAGATGGCGTCTCAGTAAGACGCAGTTCTTTCGCTCTCCGGCTCCCGCCGGGCCTTTATCAGCACTTTCGGCGATCGGGGGACACCAAAGCTAGCCTGGATCTCCCCAATGGCGGTGCAACACTCTGGGGGGCCACGGAGAGCCACATCGCAGCCCCGGAGGCAGTCCCCAAGCGAGTGCGGAGCAGCCCAGGGTGTGACGCCGACCGGCTGGAAGCCGCAGCAGAGGCCTCGGTGAAGGGGTGCACCCGATCAGGACCTCCGGCGGCCTCCGTGACTTGCGTGGAGGCCGCCGTTTTGCCGCTACTCGAGCAGCATTCCCGGCTACAAGCGGAGTGGGTCCACATTACCGTTGGCAGCGGTGGGCCTGGGTCGCGGGCGCCACACGAGGCCTCGGCTTCACAGGCCTGAGTAGGCCCCACCATTAACGGCCGTAGGAGGCTGGAGCGGGAACTCTGAGGCGGCAATCGACGATCTTCCGAGGCCGGGAGAAGGCGCGCACGCCGCCCATGGGGCCACGCCCGGGGTGAGCCTGGAGTGAGCCCTGAAATGAGACCAAGAGACTTGCACTATATAGCAGACCACTTTGGGGCATTGGAACAACTGGAGCCACAAGCGTCCTAGGCTAGAGAGGCTCAGCTGGGCTCGCCTACCTGCTGGCCTAATCCTGCCTCTTACTCCACTAGGGTGGCCCTGAGGAGTCTGGTGCCCACGCACAGAGTCAATTGTGAGACAAGAACAGCGGCGAGGCGGGGGCAGGACAGCACCACGGTGGAGGGTGATAGCGACAGCTTTAATACTGCCTCATTTTTTTGTACGCAGCTCCCCCCTGCCTGCTGAGCCCCCACATTTGGCCCGCATCCGCCTCGAGAGTCACTAACGCTGCGGTGAAATGGCAGCCTCAAAGGGCAAGAAGGACAGATCAGTAAAGGATCTACTGCTCAAGACGGCACAACAGGGGGAGGGCTAGCCCGGAGCAAAGAACTTGGACGTGACTGAGAGCATCGAGGGCCCAGAGTCTCTGGTCAGCCGATCCTTCCTGGAGTCACTTTTCTCCTCCTTCCGTGAAGATCTATCCACCATGAAGCGCGAGTTGTCGGCAGATTTGCGGGAGATACGCCGGGATGTGGATACCCTGGGGGAACGGATCAGCACCTTGGAAGAGCACGAGACGGGGTGCGACGAAGAACTCGAGAACCTCCAGCAGGAAGTCCTCAAGCTGCAGGAACAGAACCTGGACCTCCAGGCTCACATGGAGGACCTGTAGAACAACATCCGCATCCGTGGCATGGCGCAGGGTGAGGGGGACAGCGACATCGAGGCACTGGTGGTGGATCTCTTTCACTCCATCCTGGGTGAAACCCCAGAATTTTCCATCTGACTGGATCGCACTCACAGGGTGGGCCCAAGGAGGGCGGCCCCTGCTCCCCCGGCGGACATCTTGACCTGTGTTCATGACTACCAGCTAAAGGAGCGGATCCTCTGCGAGGCCCGGTGTCACACGGACTTTACCTACAAAGGTCAAAAGCCTACGCTATACCAGGATCTGGCGGCCTCCATCTTACGCAAGCGCAAATCCTTCCGTCCGATTACATCACATCACCGGGAAGCTGGCATCAAGTACTCTTGGGGGCACCCTTTCAGACTGATCTTCCACTTCAAAGGGGAGCTGAGACAAATTTGCTCACTCTCAGTCGCTTACAAACTCTTGGGCATTGAGGAACCCACAACGGACCAACCGCATCAGCACAACCGCTCTCGCAGACGCCGAAGTGGCTACGGCTGGTCCACCATCAAGCTCCTTAGCCCGTCAGCGCGCCCGTACTCAGACACTATGGCTAGGGAGCAGCAGGCAGTTCTGGCGTCACTAATAGGCGCATCCTTGGAGTGAAGAAGAAATCATCCAGGCTGGAACTTGATGGTTTGTTGCCAACACCCACGCCAGTCATCGAAACGCTCTAGGCACTTACATGGGCTTTGCCTGGGGGGGAGCGGGGAGCCGCAGGCCACAGGTACCCTCTACTCTTTTTCCAGGAGGCTGCACGCTTCGGACATTGACTGTTTGTACACTTCATTATACTTATGTTCTTGCCATGTTGGGGTTTTGTTATTTTAGTTGGTGGGTTCCCTCCCTCCCTCGCTTCCTTTGTTTGCCCCGCATGTGCGTGATTTTCGCCTAATCAGGCCCTCCTGTCTGAGATCCCTTAAGGCCCATGCAGGGTGGGCACGACCCATCTCTTCGCACCCGCAGTGCTTTGCGTCCGCGTCACCTGCTTAGATGAGTGTTAAAATCTTGACTTTGAATGTGAAAGGGCTTAACAACCCTATCAAATGCAGGGCTATCCTGTCCTACAAAGTCCACATTTGTTTTTTGCAGGAGACCCACCTGTTGCGCGGCGACAGGCATAGAATGCGATCTAAGGCCTTCCCACAGCAATACTTCTCTTCTCTCCCTACTAAGAGGGCCGGGGTCGCTATTCTCATATCTCACAATTTTCCGGGGAGGGTGGGGGCGAAGGTGTCAGAAATCAAAGAGAGGCCTTTGGCGCTCTCAGTGATCTTCCGGATTCACACGCTTATGCTGGCCACTATTTACGCCCCCAATGAGGGCCAGGAGATGTTCCTACGTAACGCAGTAGCAGACTTAACAACCTCTCAGGATCGACAAATACTTATAGGGGGGACCTGAATATTGTGTTAGATGGCTCAAAGGCAGGGACAGACGGGGGCTCTATCTGACAAAGGCCGACAGTGGTTGCACGACTTAGGGTTGGTCGACGTATGGCACCACTTCCACCCTCATACCACTGACTACACTTTCTACTCCCACGCACAGGGGACTTATGCCCTATTAGACTATTTCCTGGGGACCCGGTCCCTTCTCTCTTCCACACAGGACTCGGTTATAGAGCCACGAGCACTATCGGATCATGCAGCCTTGACCACAACTCTACTATTCGGCACTCATCGGCCATCATACTCCTGGAGGCTACGGGATACACTCCTCCACCGCCCTGAAGTTATTGCCCGCCTCACCAAGACGCTAGAGAACTACTTAGCGGTAAATGATACTCAAGAAACCTCCATAATATCTTTGTGGGAAACACTTAAACTAGTGGCTAGGGGCGGCTTTATATCTACGTCCTCTGCTGACAACAAGGTACGCAGGGAGAAAAGGGAGGAGCTTTCCAAACAGGTCTTGGAATTAGAGGGGCTCCACAAGCGGACGGGGCTCCTAGGGTATGGAGGCAACTGAAGGTGGCGCAAGCTCAGTTAGCTAGCCTGGACTTGGATAGAGCTGAACATGCCGCTCTCCGCTTGAAGCATATGTTTTACACGGGAGCGGACAGAAGCGGGCTTTTGTTGGCTCATAAATTGCGCGCTCAGCGGCAGGCAGCGGTGGTCTCATTGATCTTGGATGCCGGGGGTGCCGAAATCACGCGGGAGGTGGATATAGCTCGCGCATTTAGGGACTTCTATGCAGACCTCTACTCTGCGCAGCAATTACCAGAACAGAACCCCACAGCGTATTATCAGGGCGTAACGCATTCCAGATTAACATCAGACCAGTCCTCTTCCTTGGATAGTCCTATCCGGGTCAAGGAGGTTATCTCGGCTATAGCTAAGCTCACACTCCTCAAATCCCCCGGCCCTGATGGGTTTACCGCCATTTTTTATAAAACCTTTTGCCCGATCCTGGCCCCGATACTGACCCGAATTTTTAATGCAATTGGAGACATTTCTGACCTACCAACCATGATGCTTCTGGCATCAGTGGCAGTCCTGCCCAAGCCCGGAAAGGACAGCAGATACTGTGCCTCGTATAGGCCTATCTCCCTGCTAAATATAGATTTTAAGATCTTCACCGGGATACTAGCGGCCAGGCTGGGCCCGCTGATGCCGGGATCGATAGAGCCGGATCAGGCCGGATTTGTCGCGCCCAGACAATTCAGCGACAACACCAGGAGACTGCTTCACCTCCTGGACAAAGCGCACCGTCAGTCAGAGGAGCGAGTTATGTTGTCGGTAGATGCCGAAAAGGCGTTCGACAGGGTTCTCTGGCCCTTCCTAGAGACTACTCTGGAGAAGTTCGGGGTGGGGAGCCGATTTCGCAGGTGGGTGCCCAGTGGGTATAGTTATCCCTCAGCCACCGTCCGAGTGAACGGCTTTACGTCAGACCCCTTCCCGATTGCTAGAGGCACGCGACAAGGCTGCCCGCTCTCCCCCCTGCTGTTCGCTCTCTATATGGAGCAGCTAGCACAGAGGGTTCGAGAGAATCAGCAGATTAGAGGTGTTCTCTTTGGGGGAGAGGGGCATATCCTCAGCCTATACGC
Source organism: Calotriton arnoldi (assembly GCA_963921515.1). Taxonomy (NCBI): domain Eukaryota; kingdom Metazoa; phylum Chordata; class Amphibia; order Caudata; family Salamandridae; genus Calotriton; species Calotriton arnoldi. The sequence goes on along the minus strand of CAWUFW010000455.1, from coordinate 1,726,819 downwards.
GGACGATATCATCGCCACGCTGGAGACCCCTGAGACATCTGTCCCGGCTTTCCTTGCCGAACTAGAGGAGTTTTCAGCCACCTCGGGCTTTAAAGTTAATGTGGCCAAATTGCAGGCTCTGGGTTTATCCTTACAGCAGCCAACTTTTGCTGCTCTTACCTGGGCGTGCCCCATGCGTTGAGATCAGAAAACCATTCCGTACCTGGGCATAACGCTATCAGTTTCTACCTCTGAGACAGTTTCCTAAATTATACTCAGTTATTGGCACAGACGTGGCGGGATCTGAGATGCTGGCGACCGTTTGGTCTTTCGTGGCTGGGTCGAGTGGCAGCCCTTAAGATGAATATACTCCCAAAAATCTTATACCTTTTCCAGACTCTACCCCTGGAACCGCCACCAGGCATGCTGAAACAGCTTCAGGCTGAATTCTCCTCCTTTATATGGGCGGACAAGAAACCAGGGATTAGTAGGGAGATGAACTTTAGACCCCCTGGGGAGGGGGGCCTGGGAATTCCCAATCGCGACCATTATTATAAGGCCACGCAGATATGATCCTTGCTAGAATGGGCCCAACCGGAAACTGAGAAGCGCTGGCTCTTCATGGAGCGAGGACTAGCTGGCCAGGCCCTGTGAAAGATCCCCTTTCTTTGCAGAACCTCCAGACCCCCTGGACTCTATGTTTCACCAATAATGCGGGCCACCTTAACGGCATGGGACGCGACAGCTACACGCAATGGACTGACCACATTCCCATCGCCCCTTACCCCTATCACCAACAATCCCGATTTCACCCCGGGCCTTGATCAGGCTGCCTTCGGTCACTGGGACAAGGACGGTCACAGATCCATAGGGTACTTTTTTAACATGAAGGGCCCCCTGTCTTTCGAGGACTTCCGATCCGACTTTGCAATGCCCGAAACCGAGCGATACCACTATCAGCAGATACAACACTGGGTCATGCAACCCCAGATACGTCAGGAAGCAGAGAGACAGCTTACTCCATATGAGCTGTGGCTGCTCTCCAAACAGTCCACTAAGCAACTTATCACAGAATTGTACCACATCTTATGCCCCCCGGAAAAAGTGGTTAAATCTGCGGGCCAAAGACGGTGGGAAACGGAGCTAGGACGGACACTGACCCCCAAGTAATGGGATGACATTCACTACAGGGCCCGACACTCAGCACGTAATATTTCTAGTGTAGAATCTGCCACTAAGATAATGATGTACTGGTACCTCACCCCTTCCCAGACTGCATCAATGCGACCCTAGCCGCTCTCCGAGGTGCTGGAGGGGATGTGAGGATGAAGGCACACTACTTCACTTGCTCTGGGAATGCCCCATTCTTAGGATTTACTGGACACAGGTTCTGGATGAGATTGACCAACACTTTGACACCAAAATCTTACGCTTCCCAGAATATGTCATTTTGGGTGTCTCTGACAGACTCACATTCCCCCTCAAGTCCCGCAAAGGCAGGCAGATGGGAATAGCCTTAGGGGCGGCACTACAGAACATACTATCTCTCTAGGGCACGGACGGAACTCCTACGATACAGGGATGGCTACATAGGCTATGGTACGTGCTCGGCATTGAGCGCATTTCTTCTTCACTCCAGGGGGAGGGGGGCCTCCTTTGCAGATCTGTGGTGTCCCTTTGTTACTTTGTTGTGCTCTGAATTTCGCGAGTTCACCTGCCCTAGATACCTGCTGCTACTGAGCCTACCCGCATTGACACAAGATCTTCCCCAATCTCAGACATGGCGATTTGCTCCGCGGCAAGCTTGGTTTTTCCCTTTTTCTTTTGCGGCAGTTGAGGTGGGGGGAGGGGGAGGGAGGGGTGGGATGGGGGAGGAGGGGGGCAAGGATGTTTATCTTGTTTTTTTCTCTTATGCCCTGCGTAGCACTATGACTGTTTATGGCCCATAACTTGGGCTTTATTGCTTGATGCAGCATGTTTTGTCTCTCAAGTCAATAAAAAGATTTAAACCTAAAAAAGTAAAAGCAATGAGCAGGTGTGTGTATATGCCATCTGGAAAGCTCTTACTTTTGGCAAGATTTTAGTGCTGATGTAGACATCAGCTAGGACTAGGAAAGAAGGGATTCAATCAAAGATTGTCTCATTATGCAGTTAAGTTTCATTTCATTTACCTGTTGTGTCTTTATATTTATCACCATACTTTTTTTGTCTTTGAGATAAAATGCCCTTTTTTGCTGGGTCAGCCCCATTTTCTGCTGAATTTTATTGCTGGTTTTTAGACACTGCGCCCTGGGGCTTTGATTTCCAGTGCTCAATAAATGTGCTCTGACCTCTAAAATATGCAATAATTGGCTAATCCCTCGTTGATATTTCTAACTCTGCTATAATATGGTGCAGAAATACACCAGTCAAATGGATAGTAAAATATCGCTTGTGGACTGCGACACTTATTGTGCCATCCATATGTGTGACAAAGGAAAACATGACTTCAAGCCTACCATTGTAGCCTAACTGCTGCAGATTAAACCATCAGCCCAACCTGTCAAAATAACCTTATTGACAGGGAAAATCCTTTCCTTTTAAATATTAATACGTCTCCCCTTTGTTGGCCTTGTAGTCCACGAGGTATGGTACTTGGTATTTAAAAATAGTACATGTAGAAGAAATGTAATATTGCCATGTCTCTATAGTGACTTGTCATCAAAAGCCATTTTCACAGTGGAAGGCTCTCTGTCCTGTGTGGAAATCTAGAGTGTTGACAAAAATAATAATTCTGTGATCTCAGGCATGGGATCAGCTAGAAAAATGATTCATCCCCTATTTTAAATATTTATTAAAAGCCAATTCAGTTGTCAAGTTTGTGAGGCTGCTCAGCCAGTGCTTGGCCTTGGTGTGAAACCTGCTCCTAGATCTGAGGCAGTGGCTGGTGTGGGGAGGTGTTTTTCTTCCCCTATCAGGAAGACCAGTTAGGGTGGACCTAGGAACTTAGGGGCATATTAGCAATGCCTGGCGATAATTATCGCAAAGCGCAATTAGCGCTTGGATAATTATCGCCAGGCATCGCCGGTTTCTATCGCGGAGTTAGCGTGCAATCAGCAATGCTAATCTCCAAAGCGATAGAAACCTTGGAGAACAGTGTGAATATCGCCTGAAAACAGGCGATATTCACACTGTTCCCCAGTTCTGCTTGCTGATAGTGCGAGGGGACTTAGCCATGTAATCCACCTCTCATTGGATTAGATGGCTAAGTCAGGGTGGGACCAGGTGTTAGCAAACCAGCGCTAAACGTGTTTAGCGCTGGTTCGCTAATCACCGCCCTGCCTCGCTGATAGGCGTTAGCGACCTCAGCGACTGTTTCCAGTCGCTGTTAGGTGGGGAACGCCTACTTTGCATGCCATTAGCGATAAATATCGCTGGCATGCAAAGCGGCACCCAACCCGGTCGCTATCGCTTACAAGCTGTCGCTAACAGCAGTTAGCGACAGCTTGTTGATAAGGCGATAATATTATCGCCGCTTTAGCGGGAAAAGTCCCGCTAAAGTGGCGATAATCGCCTTGCTAATATGCCCCTTAATTTGTAAAGGATCTGACATTTCACAAGTAAATGTAAGGTAGGACATGGAGAAGACAACCTTTTGTTCCCCCATGCTGGCTCCAAACCCAGTGTGAGCGTAGCAACCCCTAGATCCGGTTTAGAGTGACCACTGCTTATTTTCCTGGTCACAGCTCTGGATGGGCACACAGGCATTGCACAGGAAAGAAAATATCTCCCCATGTTGGATTGTGGGAGTGAGGTGCACTATGGGATTGTTTGCAGTAGGGCGAAGAGGAATTGCTTCAAAAGTGGGTAAGGTTGCGGATGGGAAATTTTAACCATCTGGTTAGGGAGCAGCCAGGAGTCACCCCCACCCATTTGGCATTGCCAACCATAAATGTGGCACCCCAAGGCACCCTTCTCAGAACACTTTCTGGACCTGAAGAAGCACAGAAGGAGCACTGCAACTGCTGATTGACACCTGTGAGGACACCTGAAAAGCTAGACCTTCTTCCATTTGCACCCAGGACAAAAGGTGGACTGAAAGGGTCAGTTGGCTGACCTTCTGTGTGGCTATATGGACACAAGAAACTGCAAGAGGCCTTTTCCCTGAAGTGTCCACTTGACCACTTGCATCTGGACATGGACTTAGTCCCTGCTGGTTTCCTCTGCTTGTGTGAGTCTTGACTTTGAAGTGCTGTTCATGAGGTCCTGGAACACTTGGTTGTGTCTAACTGGGCCTCTGAAAAGCAACCTCTGAAAAGCTGTGAGACTTGGAAAAATCCTGACTTCCACCTGCTAGATGACCGAGACCAGCCCCCTGAACCGAACTGTCCAAGGTGTGACTTCACTGGGCTGAAGAAACAGGGTTCTTCCACTTGGAGCTTCTCCACTAAAACAAATCTGTTTCAGTGGGCCCTTGATGAGAAAGTATCTGGCCTTGAGAAACCCATCGTTTGATACAGTCTGCAACCTTGCCCAGCTGGAGGTCTCTCAACCTCCTTGGTGTAGCCGACTCACATTCTATTGCGGTCGGCCTGAAACTATACCTACGTTCCTGTCTACCGCAACCATAGACCGTCATTGACGCTTTACTTTTTATTCGTGCCTTTTACCTTTTTTTCTAGAATTCAGATCCTCGGTTCCCCTTATTTGATTTTTCTCATTTTGGTTTAATTTTGTTTATTAAATTGTACTCTACGTTTGGAGTGGAATTTTATTGTGTTGCATTTATTGACTTTTTAACTGTTTTGCTACTTCTAAATGCTTTATACATTTTCTTTAAATTAAGCCTGTCTGCTCGTGCCATAGCTCCCTGGGGTTGAGCTCAGGTTTAAATTACTTAAACGTTTGACTAGTCCGCACAGGTTAGTGACTTTATTATTTGTGGTGGACTTCCATTCACCCCAATCAATCATCCACTACCCTTTGCAGTTACAGTTTTACATATATTCTGCACCGAAACTGGACTTTAATATTTGAATAAAGCCTTTAAATGTAATCCTATGGATTTCTTCTGTGTGTGCATCTTTTGGGGGAAAGAGTACCAGCAAAGCACTAGAAATAAAAATGTATTCTTGATAATCTCAGGCAGGATCTGATTGTTGTCCCGTACGCCTTTATCTCCATGTAAATTGTGGGAGATGTGTGGGTCACAGTTCCTTCTGCTCAAGCTGTGAAGTTTGTAAATTCTTGCGCTTGTTGAGGGCAAAGACGTATCTGCTGGGCCGTGGCTGCAAGAGAACTTGTGAAATCAGATCATGGCTTTCCAATTATTACTGTGAGGGCATCAGTTGTAATATTGATTTCCTCACTCATTTCAGATAGGAGACCCCTGTTCTGCTGAAGGGTGTTCTTAAGCTGCTTAACTATTAAAAGTAGTTCCCCTCCGCTCGATTGAATTTTGAATCATAATCTGAATGTGTTATAGTGACAGATGAGACTTACAAGACCTGGAACGAATTCCCAAAACACCTCAGAACTTCCCCCTCCCTCATGGATTTCCAAAGGAACCTCAAGACATGACTCTTACAGACGAAACAGGCATTATCTCCTCCTCCTCCCTCAGGCCTGCCCTACTCAGCACCTGAATTCCCTCGTGGGTGATTAGCTGTGCTCTACAAATTCACATAACATAACATACAAATAGAATCAAATGTCAGAGGTCCAGTGACACAGCGTTTACTTTACAAGGGTTTCCTATTACAAGGGATGAACTGATTTTAGTTGTAACAGCAAGTCCATCTTGTCCTTTTGAATTATTTCACTCATGGGTATAATTTCAATCAGTTGCTTCTGGACACATTGTTACAAATAAGCCTGTAAAACACACAAGATGATGGACGGAATGCTGCACATTGGCAAACATTCACCCCCAGTCACAGATCTGGGTTTAATCCATCGTTATTTTGCTTCACCACGCCACTCCCAGTTCAGACATAGCCATATGCAAATCAGTCTTGACCCTGTGCCTCATGGGAACAGTCCAGACCGAACTGCCAAGCCATGTCTTCCCTGGACCGGAATCAAGCATCCTAGGACCGGTTTCAGGCTATCAGCCTTCATCAGCCAGGATAGCTTGACTCCAGTGGCGTAGTGAGCACGGGACCCACGTCTGGGTATACCCTTCCCACTTAGGGCGAAATGCAAAACACACAAGATGATGGACGGAATGCTGCACATTGGCAAACATTCACCCCCAGTCACAGATCTGGGTTTAATCCATCGTTATTTTGCTTCACCACACCACCCCAGTTCAGACATAGCCATATGCAAATCAGGCTTGACCCTGTGCCTCATGGGAACAGTCCAGACCGAACTGCCAAGCCATGTCTTCCCTGGACCGGAATCAAGCATCCTAGGACCGGTTTCAGGCTATCAGCCTTCATCAGCCAGGATAGCTTGACTCCAGTGGCGTAGTGAGCACGGGACCCACGCCTGGGCATACTCCTTCCCACTTAGGGCGAAATGCAAAACACACAAGATGATGGACGGAATGCTGCACATTGGCAAACATTCACCCCCAGTCACAGATCTGGGTTTAATCCATCGTTATTTTGCTTCACCACGCCACCCCAGTTCAGACATAGCTATATGCAAATCAGTCTTGACCCTGTGCCTCATGGGAACAGTCCAGACCGAACTGCCAAGCCATGTCTTCCCTGGACCGGAATCAAGCATCCTAGGACCGGTTTCAGGCTATCAGCCTTCATCAGCCAGGATAGCTTGACTCCAGTGGCGTAGTGAGCACGGGACCCACGTCTGGGCATACCCTTCCCACTTAGGGCGAAATGCAAAACACACAAGATGATGGACAGAATGCTGCACATGCATGCCCAATACATGTCACAAGATACCTACACAAAACCAAGTTAGCATGTCAACACTGTTGGGGAGTACAGACTACCTGTAAGGACACATCGCTGCACGCATACAGTCAAGTAGCACATGGCCACACTCAAACAGCAACAGAGCACCACCAACACATACCCTTCCCACTTAGGGCGAAATGCATGGTATACCCAGACGTGGGTCCCGTGCTCACTACGCCACTGGAGTCAAGCTATCCTGGCTGATGAAGGCTGATAGCCTGAAACCGGTCCTAGGATGCTTGATTCCGGTCCAGGGAAGACATGGCTTGGCAGTTTGGTCTGGACTGTTCCCATGAGGCACAGGGTCAAGACTGATTTGCATATGGCCATGTCTGAACTGGGGTGGCGTGGTGAAGCAAAATAACGATGGATTAAACCCAGATCTGTGACTGGGGGTGAATGTTTGCCAATGTGCAGCATTCCGTCCATCATCTTGTGTGTTTTGCATTTCGCCCTAAGTGGGAAGGGTATGCCCAGACGTGGGTCCCGTGCTCACTACGCCACTGGAGTCAAGCTATCCTGGCTGATGAAGGCTGATAGCCTGAAACCGGTCCTAGGATGCTTGATTCCGGTTCAGGGAAGACATGGCTTGGCAGTTCGGTCTGGACTGTTCCCATGAGGCACAGGGTCAAGACTGATTTGCATATGGCCATGTCTGAACTGGGGTGGCGTGGTGAAGCAAAATAACGATGGATTAAACCCAGATCTGTGACTGGGGGTGAATGTTTGCCAATGTGCAGCATTCCGTCCATCATCTTGTGTGTTTTACAAATAAGCCTGTACCAATTCCTGCACACTATATACCACATAATCTTTAAGAAAATAATTTTAGCTATCAAAAACATGCATTATGGTTTGATGGAGGATTTCCACATGGAGAAGGGCCAATTAGAATGGGTCCATTGAGCCTTCCAAGACCTACCTTGTCTGTATTAGTTAGTGACACGCTACCCATTTTACAGAATTTGCAGAACATCAAGTACTACAGCTGCTATTAGATTTAGTGAAAGTCAATAGACGCCTTGAACATAATATATTACAGAAAGTAGTGACTAATGCAGACAATCCTTAAACTATAAATGCAGTTATTGGCAAGGTGGCCACTAAGTGCAATGAAATTCCATTTTGCATTGCTCGCAGAACCAATCAGTTGGAAGTGGTCTGTCGTCATGCAACACCCCAAGACAAACATTGAATATTGACTGTCTTCCCTTGGAAGTGGTACCACCTATAGAGGATTGTAGTACATGGGGAAATATAACTTATAGTATATGTACTACTAAGCTTGATGCACCCTCTTTAGTATTTTAACTGGATGTTCTGAAACCAGTACATACTGGACAGGGAGCATCTCTGGTTGATTTAGGCTTGCTTTTTATGGGTAACTTTGATGCTGTTTATTCAGTAGTTAGTAACATTCGGGGGAAGCAGCTATGTTGGCTATACGTCAGCGTCTTGCTACTGTACCTCTAGCAAACGTGAAAAACGTAAAGATATTTTGGAATTTTGCACATTTATAAGTCGGGATACTTAATGTAATCATCCTGTAAAGTCGCAACTTAAGCATAAGGCTGAAGTATAAAGCACAGTGATGGAGAAAGTTCCAGATGCTATGAAAAAGCAGTAGGCTAAACAGAAAACAAGGTCTGCATCTCCACAAAAGTAAGAACCCTGATGGAGTGGTTATAATTGAAGCAACCATGCACAAATTTAAAAGCCTGATCCAGAATAAGTATACTGATAGCTGTTCCTCCCATTCTTCGTTGGACTCTGTGGATTCTAGGTGCTCAGGAAACAATCGGATGGTTTGACAAAAATGCACTAATTTTGGCACTACTGAATGATGATCTGTTAGTTTCCACACTCATAATGTTGGATTCTACTGCCTGTGTACAAGGTTACATTGTACAGCTATCCTACTGGTCCTTACCAAACTCAGAGATGCAAAAGGTAAATTGATGAAAGATAAACAATTTTTGGAAAAGGTTGCCTTCCTATTTGATATGCTGCCCTTTGTCTACATGCAACATATATTAGCCCATAAAAGTGAAAGAATTCACTCTAAAGTGAACTGTGCAGCTGCTTTAATCACAAAGACTAAAGTATATAAAAAGGCGACGTATGGAATACTTGAATTAATCTCAGCCAATGGCAGTTACTCAGGGCTGCATCCAAGTCCATCGTTATTTTGCACGCCATGTCACCTCAGTTGGGACCTAGCCATGTGCCAATCGGTCTTGATCCTGCACCAATGAGAACAGTCCAGCCTGAACTGCCAGGCCAGGTCCTCCCTGATCCATAATAAAATTAAACACGGACTGGTTTCACACTAGTTAGGGCTCATCAACCAGGTATAGCTTGGTTCCAGTGATACAGTGTGCCACAGTGTCTATAGGACCCACATCTGGGCATATCCGTCCCACTTGGGACAAAAATCTTAGTTTTCATATCTATGATTGTCAAAAGCAAATTTCCTTCAGATGGATAGATCCTATACACAACACATTTCTTATAAATAAGTGGCATTTGCTTTTTAAATGTCATTGTCCTTAGAATGATGATCCTGTCTTTATTAGCAAATCTTCAGGTACTAATCCTTTGAGACACCGTTCTGTGTGATCAGCACGTCTTCTGTCTAATATGGTTTTTGTATTTGTAATATCGATGTCTCATTTGTCATTAGTTCTATTGGTGTATTTATGCTGGAGTATGTTGCTTCTGCTTTGCTTTCAATAAGACATAATGCATCCTCTATGTAAGAGATAACTTGTTGTATCTTGTGGTCCGTTCACTCCGTTTTCACATCTCTTAAGTATTGATTTTTTTGTTAATAAAACATTTTTCCTGTACAGTATTTCCTTGTGATATTTGAAATCTTTTTTTGTACTCACTTTGTTATCTTGCTGTTTTGCATCTCAGAGCAATATGTTGATTTTATCAGTTTAGTGGATCTAAGAAAATCATTCATTTGTTACAAGCAAAGCGTGCTTCATCACTTTCAGTTTATATTATTTTACTAAGTATGTTCATAGATGCACTGAAAGTTACTTTATATTCAGATTCTTTTGGGTGACAGTGGAATCTCAAAAAATTGGCTACTTGTCTTATGTAGCATCATGCTTTTGGATTTCTAAGTTTTTCTTTTTTTCTTTTTACTATTGTGTAAGATTATAACTTTTGATTCAGGTATATATATACTTTTGTCTTTTACTCCCCTTGAGACTTGTCTTTGTGGTGATCTAAGTGAAAATGAAAGCTTATTTTGATGTAACTACAGACATGAAACAATCTGCTTGGGTATCTTAAAGCTTTGTGATTTATGTTTTTTTTTACTGAAAGCATTCATTATTGTTAAGATATCTTTCCTTATTTAAATATTTTTTATTCATTGAGTTTTAAGGTTAAAATACATAATGAGTAACAATTCCCCCAACAAAGTCATTCATGGCGGAGTTTCTCGTTGTCCCATTTCTCATGGCATAAGATGTAATATGCTACGTACATGTCTTATCAGGAAATACATACAGCAACTGTGGTGAACTAGCTTTCCTTCCGACGACCATTCTGTCCTGTGGCTCAGAACATGGTAACCTCTATGGTAAGAATGTCTTAACAAGCTATGGGCCAGCACAGCATGCAGCTATGCAGGAGGTGTGTCAGGGTTTGGGGTATTCATTCTGTCCGTGCCATTCTGTCTAAGGTAAATCACAAAGGGTTCCCAAATGTCCTTGGGACATGTTGCTAGGGGCATCAGGTCCCAGTATGCTGTCAGTTGCTCCTGGCAGTAGCAAATGTCTGCAATCCATGCCTGTTTGGTCAGGATTGGCTGTCTCTCCCAGTGTATCGCTACCCTATGCTTAGCCAGCTGGCAGGCTCGCGATAACTTGGGCAATCTCTTCTGGCGTTATAGGATCATATAGATACTCCCTGTGCCCCTGGTCTAGCCACAAGAATTGGATGGAATCAAAGAAACCCTGTAGTGCCTCCGGATCACTTTCTGCTCTGGCGGTATACAATTGAGCGTAAAAAGTGGACATAATCTCCGGCAGTTCCGACGGCGAGGAGATCAGCCGGGAGTCGGCCCTCCTTAGTTCAGTCACATATGTAGAGGCGTAGGGCCTGCGCAGTAGCCCAGCTAGTGTCCTCCCCGGGCGGTCTCCCTTGCCGTACCTTTGTGCCTGGGTCTTTTTACCCAGGTAGTGTGCTTCCCTGTCAGCCTTCTCCTGATGGGCTGTAAGTTTATCTCTAATATCGGCTAGTATGGAGGGGCCAGGGACGATATCTTTCCTTGACATCAAGTAAAAGAGGATGCGCTAGTCACATACTTTCTCCTAACTTGGTGACGTGGTGTATAGTGGCTGTGCTCAGTATCCTGTAAATATGGGGTGTTAGAGAGAGACATAAACAAATATTAGTTCAAGTCTGCTCTGTTCTGGGGAATTGTGCAGAAAAGAAGCAAGGATTGATGGGTGCGACAAACACCCTTACCATCATTCAACTGGTGCAAAATTTCTGCTGTCGTCTGGCAGTTTCCAAGGCTGTCGTATGTTATTTTTGCAGTATTTTTTGTGACAAACATCATGAAAGAAGACTAAACAATGTGTTGAGCCATAGTGAGTGTGGTACAATAGTTTAGGTCAGCCAAATACTTCCTTTGTTTTGGGTTGATGTTTGTTGTTGTCCAACTAAAATAGAAGATCAAATCTGTGGAGGCGCGCGCACGGCGCAAAACAAGATGGCCGCCTGAATCGGAGCTCCGGTCCGCGACGGGAGACGCCGGGATGATTTTGGCGGTTTGAGCCTTCGTCTGAACAGGAAACAGTGATTTCCTATCATCGGAAGACCCTCTACATGCTTGGTGATGTTTTTTGAACTTTTTTCACGCCTTCTTTCGTCATTTTTGTCAGATGGTTTATCTCCTCACTCTCCAGCCGCCATTTTGTCTTCTGAGGAACTGCTTCTCTTTTTCAACCTTTCTTTTTGGAGGGGAGAACCTCACAGCATGTTCCTTTTTATTCCATGACTTTACATATTTATGGCATGGTGCAAATTGCGTATTCCTGATTATTTTGGCTGGCTATACGTTTTTTGAAGTACTTTCTGGACATCCTTCCTATGAGCAGTGTTTTCAACGATATTCTTCTTCATACTTTTGTTGACATTTCACCTTAGTGACTTTTACTTTACTGGTGCGTTTCTACTTTTATGCTGGTATATTCCCTCTGGACCCTTCTCTACTAGTTCATATGGGAAGAAGCAAGACCTTACTTTTTACAAATAGGAAGGCTCCTTCTGGCGCTACTGGATCCTGCCCGCCTCACGCTATTTCTTCTTCACACACTCCTGACGCGATGGCGCAATCTAATTCTTCTAGGCAGGTAACTTCGCCTACTGCTTTAATCAAAGCTCCACCCTCTACCTCCAAACGTCTTAAGCAAGATCCTCCTTCTCCACCGAAACCTAGCTCTCCTGTTTCCCTGGACATTGTGCTCGACGAAATTCGTGCCCTGCGTCCATTTGTTGAAGAAACAAATACTCGTTTACAAGTCTTGGATGCTAAATGGAATTCCATGGATTCCCGCATCTCAACAGTTGAACAACAAGTTGGAGAGCTACATGATATGTCTACCAAGGTTGCTATCTTAGAGAAGGAGGTCATTCAGTTGAGGAGTTCGGCTGAGGACCTTGAAAACAGGAATAGACGCAACAATTTGCGTTTATATGGTCTTCCGGAGGGCGTGGAGGGTGATGACCCCGTGACCTTCTTCACAAATTTTCTCCCAAAACTTCTGGATCTCCCTCCGTCTACGTCTTTGAGTATTCAGCGTGCTCACAGGCTGGGTCCACGTCTAGCTTCTTCTTCAGCTCCTTCCAAACCAAGGGGAGTGATTTTCCTTTTTTTGAAATTTACAGACCTTCTGCAAGTCTTAACCGCTACTAAGGCCAAAAAACAATTATCATGGTCAGGTTCGAAGATTTTCATCTCACAAGACGTCTCTTCAACGACTGCCAAGCGTCGGAAGGAATTTCTGGATCTTCGGCCTGCTTTACGCACCATGGGAGCAAGATATGGTTTATTCCATCCCTGCTTATTTAAAGTTACTTTTCAAAACAAGACTTCCACATTTGAAGATCCGGTGAACTTGAGGAAATATATTCAGTCTCACTCGGCGTCGTCAATGGATACTGCTTGTCCTTCTTCCTCTACAATTTCGTTGCCATGACTTTTCTTCTTACTGTAACATGCTTACTCTTCGTCATTTCACATGCTAATTTTTTCCTTACAGGTTCTTTCCTGGATGTCTAGTATGTTTGTTGATATTTGTTCTTTAACATAGTTCTCTCTTTCTCTTTTTTCTCATTTTTCGTCTCACAGAGGTGTCTTTCATATTACCTTGTGTTTCCGTCTCCTGCTCGTCATATACATCTCCCTGTTGCGTTCCGTTCCTCCTGTTTGGGTACGTCGTCTTCATTTGTGCCCTGCTACTCCTTGTACTCTCATTGTTCCCTCCCCGAAAGGTACGTATTACAGTCGTTAATCCCCCTCTCCTCTTGTATTTTTGTCACCATAATTCTTCTCCTCTTCAATGATTAACATGTACTGTCTTCTTGGAATATCCTTCTTATTCCTCTTTGCTCTTTCCTTCTTCTTTTTTACCCTTCTCATCCCCCTCCCTTTTAATTTCATTCTCGTAATAATTGTCTTTTTCTCTTGCATTATTGTTGATCCTGTGCTTATAATATTGATCCAATTCTTTTAAAATTCAAAGTCATCTCATGGAATGTTAAAGGTTTTATTAACCCCATAAAGAGGCAAAGAATAATATCCCATTTAGCTACCTATAATCCCGATATAGTTTTATTGCAAGAAACCCACCTGTCAGAATTGGAGGCTTTGAAACTTAAAAAGCAATGGGTGGGTTTAGTCTTGGTATCCCCTACAACTACCAAGAAAAATGGAGTAATTATTTTAGTGCATAAACGTTTAAAATGCTCTGTTATTTCCAAAGAGACTGACTCTGATGGTAGATGGTTATTAGCTCAGTTACTTATCGATAATATTCCTCTTACTGTTTTTAATTTTTATGGCCCCACTCTACCAGACCCTTCCTTCTGGCCTAGCATCACAGAAAAATGTATCCAGCACAAAGATGAATTCTTTATTCTAGGAGGAGACTGCAATCAAGTTATGGACCCTTTTGTTGATCGACAATCCCAGGTCCGATTCACACCACACAAAACACATAAACAGTTTCACTCTACAATAGCTCAGACCCATCTGATTGATGCATGGACAATCTGCAATCCCGACAGTTCTGAATTTTCCTTTTTCTCCCCACCTCATGGCACTCTATCACGATTAGACTATATTTTTCTTTCCCCTGCCCTATGTCAGAATCTTATTTCCTCTTCAATTGAGCCTATTGTCATCTCTGATCATGCCCCAGTTGTTGCTGTTTTTGATCTGCTCCGATCGAGCCCCAGGTCGTCTAGATGGCGCTTTAACAATTCCCTTTTACAGGATCCAAAGTTCTCCTCTTCCTTTACTTCCTTCACAGAAGAATTCTTCTTTTTAAATTCTTCCCCTGATATTTCTCAGTCACTTTTATGGGACACTTTTAAGGCTACTGCCCGTGGTTTTATTATAGACTTTGTTGCCAAGAGGAAGAAGCTTTTTCTCAATAAGGAGAAACACTTGCTTGCTAATATTAAACGTCTTGAAAACCTTTTTTATACATCTTCTTCGGAGTCTTCCCTACAAGAGTTAGTTCGTGCTAAACTTGATTTTAATAAAATAACTACTGATAATGCCTCTTCGTTTCTCCTTCGATCTTCTGCTCGATATTATGGCGGTCGTAACAAATCTGGCAAACTCCTGGCAAACTATCTTAAAGCACGGAAGGAACGCGTTCTGATTGAATCCATTCAATCTTCAGATGGACTTATCCTCTCTAAAGATCAGGATATACTAAATGAATTCACAGAATTTTACAAAACCTTATACACCCCGGAATCTAATCTGTCATCTTCTTCCATAGATGCATATCTCAATAACGTTTCTCCTTCTCCTCATGCCGACCTCGATTTTAGTTTATTAGAATCAGATTTGTCTATTCATGATATTTCCCATTCCTTAAATTTACTTAAGAAAAATAAAACTCCAGGCCCTGATGGCTTTACGGTAGAATTTTTTCTTCATTTTTCTCATCTTCTTGTTCCCAAACTCTTACAACTCTACCAGTTCTTTCAAAAAACTGGTGTTGCACAAGGCTCTTTCCTGGATGCTTCAATTTGTTTAATTCACAAGGATGGTCGAGATCCCAAGCACTGTAAAAATTATCGTCCTATTTCCCTGGTAAACGTTGATTATAAGATCTTTGCTAAATTACTTGCACTCCGCCTTGATCATCTTCTTCCTAAACTTATAGGTTTAGAACAATGTGGTTTCGTCAAAGGGAGACTAACATCTGATAATTCCCGTTTATTTTTTAATGTTTTAAAAAAGCCCCATCTCTTTCCTACCCCCTCGCTGCTGTTTCTATTGATGCAGAGAAAGCATTTGATAGAGTCAATTGGTCCTTTTTATTTAAAGCCCTTCAGTGGCATGGTTTCGGTCCTAAATTTATATCCCTTATATCTTTACTGTATTCAGCTCCTAAAGCATCTGTAATAGTGAATGGACTCGTCTCAAACTCCTTTAACTTGCATCGCGGGATACGTCAGGGTTGCCCTCTTTCACCCCTCCTTTTTATTCTAGCACTTGAACCTTTTTGTCACATATTCGTCAGAACACATCAATTTCCGGCTTTGAGTATGGGGACCAACACTTAAAGTTGTCAGCTTACGCTGATGATATTTTACTTTTCATTTCCCATCCCGAATCCTCTATTACTCCCCTTCTGCAAGAAATCCATGACTTTTCTCTTATCTCTGGTTATAAGATAAATTCTGATAAGACAGAGATCCTTCCCCTCACTAAATTTTGTTTTAAGCATCATTTTGATGCAACTGGTTTTAGATGGAATAGTTCCAAAATAAAATATCTTGGCATTTGGTTTAATAATTCTATACTAGATTCAGTAAAAATCAATATGACGGAGGTGACTGATCGTATCTCTAAACTCCTTTTATCATGGAATCCTCTTTTTCTCTCCTGCTGGGGACGGCTGGATTCAATTAAAATGATGATCACCCCTATTCTATTATATATTCTCTCTATGATACCCATTCACATCACCATTATATATTTTAAAAAAATTGACTCTCTGCTTTCTCAATTTTTATGGAAAAATAAAAAAAATCTAGAATCTCCTTATCGCTTCTCCGTAAGACCAAAACTCTAGGAGGAGTAAATTTTCCTGATTTTCGTGTTTACCATAAGGCCTTTTGTCTTCGACTAGCTTCTAAATGGCTGTCTACTGAACTCCCTTCTTTTACACCGTTATGGCTTTCCATTGTACGTTCATTGCTTACGCCCTTTTCTTTCAAGGAAATTCTTTCTTTTTCGTCCAAGGTTAGGACTTTATCTCTTCCATTATTCAAGCACACTTGTTCCTTAGTAAAACCCCACCTCCAATCGGAGATTACTTGTAGAACTTCCTTTCTTCAATCTCCTCTTTGGTACAATCGCCTTATTACCCTTAATAATAAACCGCTGTTTTGGAAATCTTGGAGAGAAAGGGGAATTATATGGGTTCAAGATTTGTTTGACAGGCTTTCCCCATGTTCCTTCCCCCAGTTCCAAACTACTTTTAATTGCCCCCGTTCTTTTTTGCGCAAATTTTCTGTCTTGATGGCAATCATCTTAGATGTTTTCTACTCTTTACCTTCCAATATACCCACTTCCGCGGAAGATCCTGTTCTCACTCTTTTGCGTGCTTGTCCCAGGGCCTCCCTTCTCTATAAAACTCTTCTCTCCCCTAATTCAATTCGTCCAAAGTCTAGAGTTGAGGCTGCTTGGGAGGCGGATTTGGGCTGTCTTTGGAGCATAGATTTTTGGAACAACCTCTGGGGCAGATCTCTGAAGATCTCTAGGTCTGCATCTACTACTCAATCTCTGTTCTTCTTATATCATAGGTTATACTATACCCCTCTATCTATAGCTAAATTTACTCACTCCGGTGATGGCACTTGTTGGTCTTGCCAATCCCCCTCAGCTGATCTGATGCACCTTCTCTTCCTCTGCCCCGCTGTTGTTTCCTTTTGGAACAGTGTCTGGAAGCATCTCTCTATCATTTTCAATCTTCACATTCCATTATCTAACATCGTCCTTTTCATTGGAGGTTTATCGGAGTCCTTGGGATTGTCCTTACATGATAGGGGTTTATTTGATTTGATGTTGGCTTTAGCCTTCCAACAAATTACACTTAATTGGAAATGCACATCAAAACTTTCTGTGAAAGCCTGGTGGAATAATGTTTGTCACTATCATAGATTAGATATTGCTTTTGCGTCTTCTGTTAAACATATTGTAAATAGAGATTTATTTTGGTTATCTTTAATTATTTATCTAAATGCTCACTTCAGGTTACTCGTACACATGCTGAAAATGTTTATCCTCCATAGATATTTCTTTACATTTATTATTCCTTCTTGTTTTTCTTTGCATTTCCTATTGTGCTAATACTTTACTTGCCTCTTGTATAAGATAAGATAGGATATGTTAACATAAGTCATGATCAGTTCTAGTTTAAGTTTTACAATATGTTTATTCAATTGTTTTAAGCTTTACATGTTGATAATTTACTCTCATGATCTTCAATTTAGTATTGTAATATCTTTTCCTCATTCCCTCCCCCCTTCTTCTCCTTTCCCCCTTATCCTTTATTATTCCTAAAATGTAAACGACTTTCTACTTTGTAATCTTTGTCTGCACGCGTTATATTGTATTATGGATACCTATTGTTTATGACCAATTCTTATGTAATTTTACTCACTTAATAAAGTCTATCAAACATAAAAAAGAAGATCAAATCTGTGAACAATGTCTGTAGGTAGCTCCTTATGTGCAGAGTTGGTGTTTTTTTTCTTTTTCAACTGTCTTTTGTTGTATGTTTGGGTAGTATTGTTTTATATTTGCCATGCTTGTCCTCCTGCTACTAGGCTACTTTTTTCTTATTTGAGGGTGTATCGTGGTAGTAGGAAAAGGCAGAAGCCAGATTTCAGTACATGTGATGACTGTTAAGAAGGAAAGCCTTTCAGGATGTATATGTATACAATTAAGTACTATGCATTACATGGCTATCAAATGACATTTTCCTTTTGCAATGCACCCTTTTGCTGGGTACATTGTGGTCCTTACTTCTAAATTTGAGGTTTTTGTACATCTATGATGTTCAGTATGCTGTTAAAGGAAGAATTAGCTTTTTTCGTTGTTGGTATTCCCCCAGAAGGAAAGGACATGTAAACGATTAGGGTGCTGGCAATGAATAGTATTCCATAGCTGCTTTTACACTTGAGCGAGATAAGGTCTCTGCCTAGCTCATTTCTGGTGGTGTCTCTTGAGCACTTGGTTTGGCACATTATGAAATGGGCTGCTACGAACGAGGTCTGGTTGAAGATATGTGGAGTAAATATTGAATTTGAACTTAAGAATAATGTGAATTGAAAACTAATTAAAGAAAAATGTTTAAAAATGTTCTAAATTCTTCTTAGAGGAAGAGAAGGCCCTTTGTTAACTTGACTTTACCACTGCAGTCAAGTATTTATCCGGAACATCCCAAAGTTTTGTTTTTCTCTTAGTACACTGCTGTTGGCCATTATACATGAAATAAGAGACCCACATTCTCCTGTGGTCCAGTGTGAAGTATCCTACGTTCTGAAGGCAATACTATCTAAGTAGTTTTGCCTGCTAAAACAATCATTCTCCAATGGTTAAAGGCAAGGTATTGCCAAATTCCTCATATGGCTGTCTGCGAAGCAGTTAATCTTCCCAAACCTCATGTTAGGTGTCCATGCTTAAATCTTTTGGCTGAATCTCTAGTGGTATGTTAATGGCCCTCTCTCCCAGCCCCCCCATGAAATGTATGCTTAGAAACAATGGCAGGCATTAGCTTGGGTTTAGATGATGTAAGGTAAGTAATAGTATCCCACTGTAGTAATTACTATGTTCTTGGCCTAGAAATTAACAAGCTTTTGAGGTTAAGTTGGGGTTGCGCAAACACA
The DNA here is from genome assembly GCA_963921515.1 of Calotriton arnoldi. Lineage (NCBI taxonomy): Eukaryota > Metazoa > Chordata > Amphibia > Caudata > Salamandridae > Calotriton > Calotriton arnoldi. The sequence goes on along the minus strand of CAWUFW010000455.1, from coordinate 1,707,770 downwards.
CTGACATCACTATTAAGTCAAAATCATTTAGCACTATTCCTCTGAATTAGAGAGTTTGAAAATGTTGAAAAAAACATGAGAATGGGCTCATATTAAAGCAGTGTTTCCCAAACCTTTTAGAACTACGTCCCAATTTTTAGAACAGCAAACTTTTGCGACCTACCTAGCTTTAATGGACATGAGTTGGGCATTTTTTCAATGTAACTAAAGTATTGGGCATTAGTGCTCTGTCATTTACAAACACCACATTTTCCTTTGAAATGGCCACTAAATTTGCCCAGACAAACAGTTTTACTCATGAAACTATATTGCACACAAATGATAAAGTGTGGACATTGGATTCAGTGACTAATTATCATTAGTGCACCAGGAACTAAAGTGTCTTTATTTGTTTTGATCCAGTTAAAATCTTTGTTTCCATCAAACTAAAGAATTACTTAAAAGAGTGCTTCATTTTTGCTTTCCTAACGGCAACATGTGTACGGTTCATTTATAGGTATTTACATTTTGTTGTGTGTTATAAAAATATGACATCCTACAGCCTTTCCTTACACATACTGGCTGCTGCATGCTAGCCTACAGTTGGAAATCCTGAGAGACTGGGATAAGAGAATAACTGATGTTAGTTGCCCTAGATGAATCTCAACTAGACAAGAGAAGAAAAAGTTAGAATGGCTGGCAAGTCTTCAGATGCAACTTGCATTTGAAAAAAATGGTTAAATGATCTCAGAAATGGTAGCTTAGTACATGAAATTAATGAGAGAAATTATAAATTGTATAAAAATAGAACAAAGTAAGATCTTTAAGGGACCAGCAAAAGAGTCAAGAATTAATCATGAAAAAAATACTTTTTTAATATTCTCTTTATTAGGTTTTAACAAAATAGGCACATAAACATTGTAGTTGCAACCTTCTTGGCAGGATACAGAGGCATAAGACTGTCCAATCTTAAAATATCACAGGTTAACACATATCCATATCCCTTGCTGCTCTCTTAAACATAAGCTGTACTGTACATCAATCAGTATCCCCACTCTCCTCTGTGGCTTCACTATGCGTGTGATCACCAGGGTGTCCCTCAATTCTGTTATTCATCCCGCCCCACTTCTCAAGGTCCTCCACTTTTCCATCTCGCTGCGATCGTCGCATGTGTTGTGTGTTCTTTAAAGCCCATTCCAATAAATCTTTCCTCCACACCTGCACCTGAGGAGCTTGTGAGGCAATCCAATATTGCTATTCAGCGTTTGGCCAGTACCAGACAAGTGCCACCATGCATTTTTCCATTTTTCACTTCTTCCAGTCCTTAAGGATGCCCACCAGGCACATCTGTACCGTCCTCTCCAACCTTATCACTGTAATACGTACACGTTCCTTTGTGATAGTCTCCCAAAAAATCACAGCAGGTGGGCATAATCATGGCATATGAATGAAATCTGCTGCATGCAGTCCACACCTTGCACACGCCACCACCCTAACAGGGTCAATCCGGGTCAATTTGCTGGCCATCAGATATGTTTGATGTATATAGTTAAAGTGAATCGGCTTAAATCTAGCATTAGGCGATATCATTTTCACTGCTTCACAGGCCTTTTACCAGTCCTGCTCTGACAGCGTATCTGGACAAGCCACCTACCATCTGTTCCTAGCCTTCCCCGTCATACCTCCCTTGTCTTCCAGCAGAGCCCTATGCACGTGCATGATCAGGCGCCTGCATCCCGCCAAGTCGGTGATATGTAGCACTATGTTGTGTGCCCGTGGTTTATCCAGAAATGTGGGCCAGATCTGACGAGCCACATGAGCCAGCCTTGTATATTGCAGAAAATGTCCTGGCCTCACCCCAAACTGCTCCTGCACCTGTTCAAAGGTGATTCATCTGTCGTTGTAATAGAGGTCCCTTACAGTCTCGCAGCCTCCTTCCCGCCATTGGGCATAGACATCACACTCGGCAAGGCAAAGAAGGTCCACAAATACCACAGTGGCAGGGAGTCAGTAAAGGGTGCCCTTTGTAGTGCCATTTCGCTGCCAGCAGCCTTGTCAGGTAAGGGAGCTCTTGAGGGACACCCTCGCACATCAGGAAAAATTCCGGTAGGGAGTGAGGGCCACAGACACCGGCCAAGAGATTCCACTCCCAATTGGGTCCCTCTTCAAGCCAGCCAACTGCATCTTTCAGCTGCGACGCAGCATGATATAGGAACAAATCTGGCAGTCCCGGTCCCCCCTGTGTTAAGGGAAGCTTTAGAGTTTCTAGCTTTACTCAGCTTCTCTTCCCACTCCAGACCAGCCGACCAAGCAGCTGGTCGAGCCTGCGAAACGCCGCCATTGGGATCAGACACATCGCATTTTGCATGATGTACAAGCATTTTTGCGACCGGACCACAGCCCATAAGTGACAGTGGCAGCCTTACCCAGAATTGCACCAATTGCCCAAGCCCCTGCACAAGTGCTCCTACATTAATATCATGGTGGGCTATCGTCGTTCGCGCAATCCATATACCAAGGTATCGTTACCGTTCTGGTTCCCACACCAGTCCCAGACTCTGTAGGGCAGGCTGGTCCCACTGATCTCTCCACCCCAGGGACAGCAAGTGACTTTTAGTCTTGTTCGTATGCAGGCCAGACACCACCGCAGAATCATCCAGCTCCTTTAGTAGCAAAGGTATTGTCCCTACTGAGTCCCCCAAATAGACTAGGACGTCGTCCGCGTAGAGGGAGACCGCAAGCTTTTGTCCACCTATGTCAATACCCCAGGGTCCCAACTTCACCCTCAACCTGTTTGCATTTGGCTCCATTGCCAGCGCAAATAATATCGGGGACAGGAGACACCCCTGCAGAGTCTCCCTACCAAGAGTTCATGCATCTGATGCCATGCCTCCTGTGAGGACCCTAGCCACTAGATCTGTGTATACCAACTGCACCTATTTAATATAATTAGAGACAAACCCCATGTGTCTGAGGACCGCCCATTGGAAATTGCCATCCCACCATGTCAAACGTCTTTTGAGGTCCAACATAGCCGCCACAGCAGGACTAGGGGAGTCTGCCGAGGAGTCTCCTGATATTGTACATGGTGCTCCGTCTGGGTATAAACCCAGTCTGATCATAGTGTATAAGAGTAATCACTACCCTATGCAGTCTGTTGCTAGCACCTTGCAGAGCATTTTAATGTTCGTATTAAGCATGTACAGAGGTCTGTAGGAAGCTAGGTCAGCGGGGTCTCGCCCTGCCTTTGGGATCCACACCATCACTGCCTCCCTCATACTTTGGGCAGCATGCTCGTCAACTGTGCCTCAAAGTAAACCTCCGGCAGGCGCTTAAGGATTTCAGATGGCATTAAGTGGCATGTTTCCACCAGGAAGCCATCCGGTCCTGGGGCTTTAGACCACAGCAGGGTCTCAAGGTTTTTCCGCAGGTCAGCCAGCTCCAGCGGTGCCTCTAGTTATTGCCGCTGAGCATCAGTCAGACCTTACAATCTAGCCTCTATGAGATACTCTTCTAGAGTCTCCTCCACCACTGCAGGTGCCCCCGCAAACCCAGTTGCAAGCACTATTTATTCTGTTGTTGTCTATAATGTCTTCTCCTGTGTTCCTGCGTAGGCTAAGGATGTGCATCTGCGGACGTTCCTGCCATAACAGGCACTCCAGCATCCTCACCGCCTTGTCTCCCTCACAGAATAACCATTGTCAGTAGGCCTTGTATGTGTATTTTTTCAGGTTACTCCAAACCTCCCCCACCATTTGGTTTAAGGGCTGCTAACTGAAGTCTCTCATCTGGCTCCAGGTCAGCTTTCTTATCCAGGTCTGCCTGCCCCCTCCAGGGCTCGCAGCTCCCATTCTAGCTCCTGCCGCACCTCAAACACATTTGTGATACATTCTCCATGCAGTGTCACTTTATAGGCCTCCCACTCTTGAGGCAGTCCCCCGGTTATCCTGGAAAATAGGGAAGTAAAGTCCCGGATGTGAGTTGCAAATCCCCCATCTGTCAGAAACTCTGCCCCCATCTTCCACAGCGGGATCTTGGGCCTGAACCCCCTAGGTGGCACTGTGACCAGCAGCGGTGAGTGATCTGAGAGGTAGCAGTTAAAAAATGCTGAATGTTGATACATTTCCACTTCTTCCCTGCACTCCAGCACATAGTCTAGCCTGCTATGCCCACCATGAACCGGCGAGTAATAGGAGTAAATCCGATCCCGTAGGTGGTGGAGCCTCCAAACATCAAAGAGGTGTAAATCCTGTATCGATTTCTGGAAGGCCATCACCATGTGTGTCTTGGGACTTGGTCTGGGGGGATGCCAATCCATCCTCCCATCCAACACTCTGTTAAAGTCCCCACCCAGATAAGTCTCATCTGCAAGTCTGGGGCCATAATTCTTGTCAGTTCCGAGTAAAAGGTCTTATTGTCTATGTGCAGTGCATACATGTTAACCAAACAGGTGTCCACTCTGTCCAACAGCCCTGCCACCAGCAGGTAGTGCCCACCTGAGGGAAACGTCCATTAGAACGAAGCGGGAATCACGCTGTGCCTTCACAGTGCTGGCAACAGAACGAATGCGTCTTTAGCACGCATTCATTCTGCACGCAAGTTGTTACAATGACTTGCTTTAGGGGGCGCAGTGGTGGAGTGGTGTTGGAATTAAAGTCCCTACTGTTGCGCATACTGGAGTTGGAATAGTAAATTAAACTATTCCAATATCCAGCACCCCCCTAAGGCAAGTCGTTAAAACAACTTGCGTGCAGAACAAATGCATGCTAAAGACACATTCGTTCAAATGATGGCGTTCCGAAGACATGCGTGAAAAACGCATTTGAAAATCCATCATACATTTTCCACCTGAATCTCTGACCACCTCCCTCTCCACAAAGGGGACCCCAACAGCAATCTACGTTAGCACACCACAGGCATAATTTGAATATATAGCAGCATACAGTAACACTCAAGTTTTTCCGCATCTTAGTCACTTCCGCACCCAGCAGATGTCTTTCCTGCAGCATAACAATCTGAACACTAGAACACTTAAGATATGTACTCTATAGCACTTGGGGCAGCTTTTCAATCCCTGTACATTCCAGGACATAAATGTACGCTTCATGTCACATATGTTCCAATTATAGCAGTCTATCCCCACAATCTCTGAGAATTCTTTCCCTCAATCCCCCTTACCCCCATGCCTCCACCCCAGCTGTATCTGGTTGCAAAACACTGTGCCTGTTCAAAATCCTTTCTCCAACCCTCAGGGCAGCACAACTAGTCCTTTCCTGAAGCACCCTCCTATCGAGCAAACTCATCTTCTCCCCAGCGGCCGGCTCGCCCAAGTGTATCGCAAGCTTCCCCATTACATAGGAGATTCCAGTACTATCCCCTTCCCCAGAACTCAAAGTACACAATTAACTGAGTGCAACTTGAGTTCGTTTAAACAAGGTTATATCTCAAAACCAAAAATGTGGGCCCGAGGGGCAAGTGATTGTCTATAGTCCAGTCTCTTCAGAGGGGCGTCCATGGGCCCAGATTGCCGCTTATAGTGGAGATGGCCCCAATTTTCTATAGTGGGCAGCCCCCACCTTTAACATTACATGCCGTGGCATCTGGACCATAGGACATCAGGGTAAAATGCACCTCGCCCTCATGGACACGCGCATCACAGGCCAATCTGCCGCACCCCAAGGCCATCTCTACAGGGCCTCCTAGGCATCCCCTGTCCCCGCTGGGACCACATTGTTGCTCCGAGATGGGGCTATTCTCATACGCGGTACTGCTGAGATATCCGGAGAGGATTCCCCTGCTCTCACCATTGTCCTGTCCTTCCTGATTATGATGCGGTGGGGCCGTGTGGATGGGCTCTGGTAATGTCTCCCAGTTTTCCTCCTATGCTTGTAGAGTACGTTCCAGGTAGTGTCAGCGGAGCGCGACCCAGGCGCACCTGTCCCGCCAGCCCCCGCCTTGTCCCACATGTCTAGCCAGGTCCACACCTCCTCCAGGCTATCAAAAAAGTAACTCTTCCCCTGAGGTAGGACCTTAAGGCACACAAGGAACAGCAGCATATATTGCAGCACAGGTGCACAGATTTTCTTTTTGACTTCTATGTAAGATTTTCTGTAGGCTTACACTTTCCGAGTGTAATCAGGGTAGACTGTAAAGGTGTGATTCTCAAATATTTTCTGCTTGGCGAGCTGCGCTGCCCTGAGGATACTGTCTCTGTCCCTATAGTTTAGGATTCGGTCTATCAGGACTCTTGGCAGGACCCTGGGTGGGGCCTCACTGCTAACACCCTATTGCGCCCTCTCCACCGCAAACATGGGCAACAGGTCCGGTGGGTTGAACTCCCGTCTTATCCATTACTCAAGGAACACCTCCACATTGGCTCCTTCCGCCTGCTTTGGAAACCCCAGGATGCAGAGATTGTTCCACCTGGAGAGGTTCTCTGAGTCCTCCGCTCTGTCCTCCAGGATGGTGGTGGCCTTGGTGAGATACACCACGTGTCCTCTCAGAATTTTTATCTCCTCCTGAAGCTCCTTTTTTGGGCCCTCCACTGTTTGCACCCTCTCCACCACCTTCCGCAGGTCTGCCTGCAGCTGGTTAACATTGAAGGAGACCTTTTCTATGTTCTCTTGCAGGGCTATACGACTGCCCTGAAAGGCCTGAAGAAGCTCCGTTCTGGATGGCTCCTCCTGTGGTGCATCTCGGTCTTGCTCCTTCTGCAATTCTGTGTGACCCATGGCTCACTGCAGGAGGGACTGAGGCATGGTGTACTGCACAATCGTATTCCTCTAAGGCCCTTTTTGCGCTTTGTCTTTCCCCGTGCCAGCGGGCGGTGCTCATGTCTGTCCGGAGACAGTTGTGCTCCCAGTCCAACCACGCAGGGGGTCCCATCAGTGCATGGCTCAGCACTTCATTCTTATAGTCCAATTGCAGTCAAACCTCTCAGGCTGTGCTCCCCAAACGGAGCCCAGGGGATCATAGGTGCCCAGGAGTTCCCAGCAAGTGTCCTGGTGCCCTCAGGGGGGAGCTGCGCTGAGCTCACCCAGGGATCACTAGTGCCCCCAAAAATTCTCCCGTCAAGCCTACAGAGCTCACTCAGGGGGAGGACCCCTTTAGGCGCAGTACTATGACGTACACTTCTCCCCTGCCAAGGCCCCAGCATTGCTGTGTGCAGTCTAATTGCTGGTGTCAATCAAGCCTGCCAACCCAGCCCCCAATGCCTTCTACCCCAGGGTCCACGCATGCCCAAGCGCCATGCTCACCTCCATCCTCGCATCTCCGGGCCAGAGCTTCCTACCAGAGGGTGCGGCGTTCCTCTTGTCCCTCCTGGTTGCCCGGGAGTAGGTCCCCAAGGCTGCATCCCATGCGTGTCTGCTACAACAGTTGGTCCTCTGCTCCGAGCCGCCGGCCATAGCCCAGGCACTCCCAGGGGTCACTTCATCATCCCTCCGCTGATGTCCGCTGAAACCCCTGGATATGCAGGGCCCCTCGGGAAGGTCCCCTTTCACCTCAGCCATTACAGTCCAGGGTCTCAGGAGGGCAAGGTCCCCCGCCCTCACAACCGTCTCTGTGCTGTAATGGCTGCCGGAGTACTCCTTACCACCACCTCTCCTGCTCTGGGTCAACCAACTGCACTCAATTGCTCCTGCCACAGTCCTGCAGCCGCTCAATCTTCCACTGCTCCTTCAGGGCAGTACACCCACTCTGGAGGCAGCTAGGGTCCAAGCGTGCCACAGGGGGCATCCCGCCAGGCACCAGCCTCAATATGGCCACCAGAGGACTCGGCCTCCAGGCAGGAAGCACGACCCTGCTTAGAGGCCACACACTCCGCCGGCCATTGCAAAGGTCAAACAACTCCTTGCCCCATCGTAGGGCAGCCCGGACAGCGAGTAGGGCCTCATTCACCCGCAGGATGCCGTAGGATTAAGTCTGTGGCCGACGATGATCAAGCGCTCTACGTCCATTCGGTCATCTTGCTAGGCCACCCCCACCTAACAAATGGTAGTTTGATGCAGAATGCCAAAGTAAAAAAAGTAAGCTAAGAACCCTTAGTAGATTGAAGTAAAGAGGGCAGGCAGACCAGATTAAAAGGGAAATATGTAGATTACTGCAGACAGACAAAAAAACACTACGGAAAAAAACGCTGGAATATTAGAACTCAAATTGGGAAGAAATGCAACAAGCAATATATAAGGATACAAAGAAAGTCTGGCAACTGGTGCATCTGAGGATGGGGATATAACCCACAAGGTAGTATGCCTAGTAGCAGAACAAGCATGGAAAGAACATCTTGAAACTATAAATGCAATTAGGCATGGGTTAATTGCACAGTATGTTTTTAATGTGGACAGGGAGTTGCTGTCCAAAATTACAGTAATTTGAATTAAAAAAATTTAAAAGACCTTTCCTTGACAAGAGCAGCCCGGCCTAGCCATCTTCCATCCATTATGGTAAAGATTAATATGAAGTGGTGGAGTAAGATTTTATGTAGGCTGTTTAAAGCAATAATATTAACTGGAGAATGAGGGAAAGCTGGAAGGTTGCAATAATTTAAACCCCTTCACAAAAAAGGGTCGTCCTCAGAGCCGAAGAATTATATGTTAATCAGTCTGATGGATGTAGGAGTAAAAGTATATGGAAAACTAGTTCTGAGGGAGCTTATGCAATGGGTCATTGAGAAGGTCATTAATAGCAAGGGGGATTTGTGTTGTTGCTTTGTCGATTTTAGGGCAGCACTTGACCAGGTAAACCGGGAGATCCTATGGAACAAATTAGAAAAGCTAGATATCTCAAAGGGTTACTAGGGGTCTCAAGAGAATGCCATACAGGGAATTGTGCAAGAATTGAATTGAAAAAAGACGGCAGTCCGTCAGAGAAGGTCGAAATAAGAAATGGACTTCGGCAAGGCTGTCTGCTGGCCCCAACTCTATGTTCTCTTTGTTTAAGAGATCTACCTGAGGTCTTATCAGGGATAAGGCGCTTATTCACAAAGATGGGGTGAAGACATGTGACCTGCCTACTTTTGGTCGATGACCTAGTAATTATGGATAGGACCAAGGTGGGCCTCCAGAAGAAACTGAAGGCATTTGCCCTTTTCTGCTAGGGGGAAAATGGTGGTTAATATAAAGAAAACAAAAATAATGTTTTTTGGGCACCAGGAGAATAGTTACAAGTGGTACCTAGATACAACAACGATTGCAGGAGTAGACATACACAGATTCATCGGTATGCTTTTTCCTCCAAACCTAAGTTTGAAAAGCCATAGTAAAATGTTAAAAGTAAACGTCCTCCCCACTGTTAGAGGATTATGTAGGTTTAGATGGGAAAATGGGGGTCGGGATATGACCCTGGCATTTACAACTTTTAAGGCACTGGTTCAGACCAAGTTTTATATGGAGCTGAAATTTTATTCCTAAGTGATATGCAGAATTGAGCAAATATGGAAGGGCAGTGCCTGAAACTTATCTTGAATTTACCAAAGTTGGTCATGGTCCAAGCAGTAATGTCGGAGACAGGGATTTCATCATGGTTTAATATCTTTGGGAGAGCAGCTTTGAAATTTTGGGACAGACTCCTAGAATCCCGGGATGAGAAGGTGGTATTGCACTGTAGAGATAGGATTTTTAAAGTGAATTAAAATTGGCTGTGAGTTTGAGAAGAGATATTTTAGATATTAAAACGTGTTTTGGCTGCGACTCTCCCATTATAACAGAATTCTTAAACCGTCCTAAAAGCAAATTCCTGTCAATAATGGGCAAAAATTCAGGAGAGAGAGACCATAGGTATATGTTATTGAATAGACATTTGTGGCATTCATGGAAAAATTGGTGTTCATGCCCGTATTTTGACGGAAAGACGAAGAATTTTAAAGCCAATTTTAAAGAAATACAGGGTGTTCAATTGTAGTGAAGCATTGACATTTTTATTTAACATACGGTTTTTCGATGACTTATGTGCAGTTGGATGGTGTTTACTGACAGTGACCAGCAAAAGTTTAGATTAACGCTGTGGATGAGTAAAAATGTTCAACGTACAGGTTTTGGCAGTTAAAGAACAATAGTTTTAACTGAGTATTTCAAGTAAAATGATTGTATAATATTAACAAATCCATTAATGTTTAATGGACTATGGTCTAAATAAACGTGTTATTGATTCAATGGAAAAAAACAGCAATTTGTCAGAAGATTTGTCTGACATTTGACCTCTGTCTTTGAAGCTTAGCAAATGTGACAAGATAAATACAGAATTTAAAGGCATCTTTATTTATTGCTTGGACTTTCCGGATCCACCAAAAATCCACTTGTGACCCCCAGTGAGTCGCGACCCACAGTTTGGGAAATATTGTATTAAAGGAAATCCAGAAGGGTAACCACGTGTTATATTCCCATAGCGTAGTCTCAGGTTTACGGTATTGTGTTTTATCATGTCATTGTAAACCAGTGATAGCAAAATAGAAATGTTATACACAGATTCCCGTTCTGCATTCTCTATATGTTACAATGTTTTCATTTTATGGATTTAAGTATTTTTCTTCTATGACGAAAACTCAAGTGGAGATTGATGCTTGTCTATATGCTGAATTGATGACATAATGTCTGCAGAATGTGACAAATCAAACATGTATGTGGGTTCTTTTTATTTTACAGAAACAAGCCAAGGGACAGGTATTGTTTGATAAAGTGTGTGGACAGCTCAACCTGCTGGAAAAAGACTACTTTGGTTTAACATTTCAGGATAAGGCTGACCATAAGGTAATCGATTCCTTCTTTCTTCCATATTTTGTGAAATGTGGTCAACTGTTTGCTAATTTGGAATGTTATATTAATAGTGACAACTGTCTTTTTTTTTAGGTCTCGCCTAGGCAGCGCTTGCGCTGTCTCTTCGAGACATGCTTTATTCAGGATATGGCCATTAAGCTCCACCCGTTTTCGGCCCATCTTTACCATTGGGTCCTCTTTCTGTCCTTTGCAAATGATGGCTTTTGATTTGTCAATAGGCTTAGTAGTCCCTTCTTAGTATCTCCCTCTCTCCTGTTGTTACCTCCCATAAGGACAGCCTCTCTTACATGTGTCCTTACTCTATAGCTTTCATCAGCCGTTTGGGAGAACTCTTTGCTTAATTAATGTAAACATCACTTGCGGGATGCCAGCTTTAGCAATGGCAGCCGCTTCTTGTTAGTATTTGCAGCGCAGCATGTGCGCATTCACTTTCACAATGGGGCCACACTCACCAATCGCAGGTCGGGCCACTGCCCTTGAGCAACGGTGATCGCTTCTTGTTAAACTAATGCATCTGCATGCAATCATTGTTTGATGTGGTTTCTGACCTCTGCTGGACGCTGTGTGCGAGCCCGCCGGTGTTAACCCCGTCTTGTTACTGTTTGATAACAGCCCCCCCCCAGTCAAGCTCCTCTGTTCACGGCCGTACTGGGTGCCACACCACAGTCTTCTGACTGGCTCTTCCTCGCGGTACCTAAAGTTACAGAGGCTGCAACACTGTGGACTTAGAGGTGAGGCAAGGGGTGGTGGCTGCAACTTTTTTTTTCTTTCCTTTGCTCCCCCCAACCATGTAAACTTTTCTATTCTTTAATGTTTTAGACAATGTGTGGGTTAAAGTGCAGTATTTTCTTTGTTTTTTACGAACCTTTTTATTTAAAAGCAAAGCAAAATTACTGTTACTTTATTTAAGAGAAGTTCCCAGTGGGTGAACGCTCACACTTCAGCTTAGGCAGCCGCACACACCACTCGCGGGATGCTGCCCTTAAGCAATGGCGGCTGCTTCTTGAGAAACTGATATGTGTGCTTGCAATGTTTCTTAGCTGTGGTTTGTACTTAATGCGTATTGAAGTGTATTTAATGGTTTTCGGTTGTCATTGTGTATCTCAGTAAATCCTATGTGCTCCCTGGCCTACAAAGTTATCACCCTGAAGAACAATCAATGCTCCATTAGTGATATTAACTCCCCCGCACCCTGTTGCCAATTGTCCCCAGTGCTTCACAAGCTTATTTTGCTCTTTTTAATATCTTACCACATCCGTAACAAGTATTTCCAATGGAATAGGTCTTGCATTTGCCGGAGTTTGAGCTATTGGCATTGTAAATGACAATGCAAAACACACAAGATGATGGACGGAATGCTGCACATTGGCAAACATTCACCCCCAGTCACAGATCTGGGTTTAATCCATCGTTATTTTGCTTCACCACGCCACCCCAGTTCAGACATACCCATATGCAAATCAGTCTTGACCCTGTGCCTCATGGGAACAGTCCAGACCGAACTGCCAAGCCATGTCTTCCCTGGACCGGAATCAAGCATCCTAGGACCGGTTTCAGGCTATCAGCCTTCATCAGCCAGGATAGCTTGACTCCAGTGGCGTAGTGAGCACGGGACCCACGTCTGGGCATACCCTTCCCACTTAGGGCAAAATGCAAAACACACAAGATGATGGACGGAATGCTGCACATTGGCAAACATTCACCCCCAGTCACAGATCTGGGTTTAATCCATCGTTATTTTGCTTCACCACGCCACCCCAGTTCAGACATACCCATATGCAAATCAGTCTTGACCCTGTGCCTCATGGGAACAGTCCAGACCGAACTGCCAAGCCATGTCTTCCCTGGACCGGAATCAAGCATCCTAGGACCGGTTTCAGGCTATCAGCCTTCATCAGCCAGGATAGCTTGACTCCAGTGGCATAGTGAGCACGGGACCCACGTCTGGGCATACCCTTCCCACTTAGGGCAAAATGCAAACACACAAGATGATGGACGGAATGCTGCACATTGGCAAACATTCACCCCCAGTCACAGATCTGGGTTTAATCCATCGTTATTTTGCTTCACCACGCCACCCCAGTTCAGACATACCCATATGCAAATCAGTCTTGACCCTGTGCCTCATGGGAACAGTCCAGACCGAACTGCCAAGCCATGTCTTCCTGGACCGGAATCAAGCATCCTAGGACCGGTTTCAGGCTATCAGCCTTCATCAGCCAGGATAGCTTGACTCCAGTGGCGTAGTGAGCACGGGACCCACGTCTGGGCATACCCTTCCCACTTAGGGCAAAATGCAAAACACACAAGATGATGGACGGAATGCTGCACATTGGCAAACATTCACCCCCAGTCACAGATCTGGGTTTAATCCATCGTTATTTTGCTTCACCACGCCACCCCAGTTCAGACATACCCATATGCAAATCAGTCTTGACCCTGTGCCTCATGGGAACAGTCCAGACCGAACTGCCAAGCCATGTCTTCCCTGGACCGGAATCAAGCATCCTAGGACCGGTTTCAGGCTATCAGCCTTCATCAGCCAGGATAGCTTGACTCCAGTGGCGTAGTGAGCACGGGACCCACGTCTGGGCATACCCTTCCCACTTAGGGCAAAATGCAAAACACACAAGATGATGGACGGAATGCTGCACATTGGCAAACATTCACCCCCAGTCACAGATCTGGGTTTAATCCATCGTTATTTTGCTTCACCACGCCACCCCAGTTCAAACATACCCATATGCAAATCAGTCTTGACCCTGTGCCTCATGGGAACAGTCCAGACCGAACTGCCAAGCCATGTCTTCCCTGGACCGGAATCAAGCATCCGGTCTTGCATTTGCCGGAGTTTGAGCTATTGGCATTGTAAATGACAATGCCTTTTTCTGCACTACAGCACCAGTCCAGATCATCTTTCCAATCCGATACCCTCGATGGGTAGCTTGCACCCCAGGCCTTGGCTACGTTCCTTTTTGCCATTATGGCGGCCCCCTGAGCCATATTCTGTGATATTTGGGCCATGCTACTTCCCCAGTCACACACAAGATATTCCACCATGCCTCCACTGTGATGTCCAGTCCTGTGACCTTAGTTATAGCCCGTATCACGCCCACCAGTATTTTTGAATGCTGGGGCAAGCTTATAGAATGGGAAAGAACGACCCCCCCCCCCTCCAGTTCCCCTAACAAACTGGCCCGAGTTCCATCGTCCCAGCCGGTGCATAAGTGTTCTGGTAGAATAGGATCTAGCAAAGATCCATAGTTGTATGAGGCAAAAGCGGGTTTGAATAGCTGCCTCTCTAGGACTCTGAAGCGCCTCCAGCCAATCATCCTCCTCCAGTAGTTCCACATCAGTGTCCCATACCTCCCTCAGGGCCCCTAGGGGCTCTGGCGAGTTTTTCATGAGCTTCCTGTATGTTAGAGAGGTGGCTTTGGCTATCATTGGATCTAGTAGTAGCCTGTCTTCCAAGGGTGTGTATTCTGGTAGTTGTTCTCCCAGTAGGCGGGTTCATCCCTAACTGCAAACACCCAGGAGTTAATTGTTAGCAGCTGGGCTGCCCAGTAGTATTTTCTAATGTCCAGGACCACCAGTCCTCCCTCAAACACCCCCCTCTGAAGTTTGCTCAGTACAATCCTTGAACTACCCCCATCCCAGAGGAGTTTACATAACCCGCGTCCACTCTCTGGAAGAAGTCCCAAGGTATTTTATATGGGGTGTTCTGTAACACATAGAGTAGGCGACGCAGGGCCATCATTTTAAATGAGACAGCTCTGCCCAACAAGGACGCTGGCAGTTTCCTCCAGTGTGCCACATCACTTCTGCGTTTTTTGGCTTGTGGGAGTAGGTTATCGGTGAAAAATTCATTGGTTGTCTTTGATATCTGGATACCAAGGTATTTAAACTTATCTTTCACTATCAGAGGGGTTTTCCCAGCCAGCTTAGGAGGGACATCTCCTGTAAGCAGGAAGAGGAGAGGTTTATTCCAATTAATCCGATACCCGGAGTAGCTGCCAAATAACTGAAATATATGAAGCAATCTATTTACCGTGAAGTAGGGCTGAGTGGCATATAACAATATGTCATTGGCATATAAAGATATATGTTCTTCACAGTCCCCTTCACCCTTAAGGCCTGATATTAGCCGGTCTTGACGGACCCAGGTGGTGAGAGGCTTGAGCGTGAGCACAAAAATCATCGGGGACAATGGACACCCTGTCTTGTGCCCTTGTGTAGAGTGAAAGAGCGGGATACCACCCCATTGACACGTACCCTTGCTAACGGGTCGCAATATAGGAGTTTGACCCATTCACAAAAGCGCGGGCCAAAGCTGAGCTTTGCTAGGGCAGAGAACATATATGGCTATTCAATACTATCAAATGCCATTTGCGCATCTATCGATAGCAGCACAGCCTCTTCCCTCTGCCTAGCTCCAGTCATATGTAGCACCCCATATAGGAGTCTGAGGTTTATTCTAGTGCTTCTATGGGGTATGAAACCTGATTGGTTCGGGTGGATTACTGAGGATATCACTGTACAAAGCCTGGCCGCAAAAGCCTTTGCCAATACCTTGACTTCTAAGTTCAGTAGCAATATAGGTCTATAGAAGCTACAGTCCTCTGGGGGTTTACCTTTCTTGGATATTACCACAAAAGTGGCCAGTCTTTGATCCTCGGGCAGACATCCCTCCTTCTTAGCCGTCTGGAACATGCTGAGCATATGTTGTGCAACTTTGTTCACCACACCTTTGTACAGTTCTGCCGGGAGTCCATTAGAACCAGCGGCCTCACCAGATTTTAGGTCTCGGATGGCTCCATCTATTTCTTCTACTGTTAAGTCCTGGTCTAGTGCATTTCTGTCATCAACTGACAGGGTAGGGAGGGAAATATCCATTAAAAGCTCAGTGCAATCATTCCCAGTTCTCACTGAAATAGCTGTATAACGTGTTTTGTAATAGTCGTCAAACGCCTCTGCAATAGCCTCCCAAGTCTGATGTATATTACCGTCTGGTGTATGAATTCTAGGACCCAGTTTCTCTCCTTATCCCTTTTTTCCAGCCAAGCTATTTTATTCGCCTTGTCCCCTACATCATAGAGCCTTCTCTGTGTCGCTCTCGCTTGTTCCCGAGCTTTATTTTCAGCTAGGTCTTTCATTTCTTGCTTTTTAAGACGGATTTGGTGTGTTAAGGCCGAGTGTATTGTCTCGCCGTCCAATACCTTGGCCTCCATCTGACATATCTCTCTTTCTAGTTCCTCGCTTTTCAATCTTTGTTCCTTCCACCTTCCTCTTATCAAGGTCTGAGCATGCCCTTGTCTGACCATCTTATAAGCTTCCCACAAAGAGCATGCCGAGTCAACCGACCCTTCATTCTCTTGAAAGTATTGATCTGTCCGTTCCCTGATCTTGTGGAGGAATGATTTGTCTTTGAAATACCAGGAATCTAGTCTGGGGGGCAAGGTAATGACTCTCAGTGGACCCTGTAGCTGCACCTGCACTAGGGAATGGTCCGAAATACCATGCACTCTATGTGTAGTGCCTCAGAAATGACCTGCATGTATACAATGTGTGAGGATATGATCTAGTCGGGAGTAGCTGCTATGTGCAGCCGAGTAGTATGTGTATTGTCGTAGCATGGGTTGTGGTCGCGTCACAAGTCCAGCAGTCCCATCGCCTCCACGAACGCCCATAGGGGCTCTGGGCCCCAACACCCTGTCCATCTCCAGATCCATGGCAGTGTTCATGTGTCCCCCAACCTAGAACAAATGTGCCCTGCGGCATCTCCAGTAAGAGAGCACCGAGTGCCGGCAATGTATCGGCGTGGAGCGTTGGCGGTAAATAAATTGAGCAGAAGTTCAATTTTTTGCCTTCCCGCATGCCTGTCAGTGCAACATATCTGCCATGTTGGTCTTGCCATTTCTGACTGGGATTGAATGGGATAGATGTCCTGGTCATTATGGCCACCCCCTTGGAGCCCGACGTGTACCCCGTATGAGCCAGGAGAGTATGCCTATATCTATCTAGCGCTTTACCTTTCAAATGCATCTCTTACAGGAGAACTGCCTTGGGTGTGTCTTTGGAGATATTGTAGAACTATTGTACGTTTGATTTTGTTACCCAGGCCATTGACGTTCCACGTCATAACCTTCAATGTAGCAACCCATCGGGGTTCCATTGAGTGTGATCATTTTGGTCCCTCATTGTCGCGTGGGTATGATGAGATCTCAGGTATGGTGGGGCCTTGCTAAGGGTGATCCTGTATAACGAATGATGAGAAGCTCCCCCTCCGCCATCTAAGTGCAATAGCCTATCCCTGTACATCTGCGTTCACTGATACTTAACAACAACTGTCGTGATTACAGTAATCCCAACATCGTAACTCCCCCTGCTACCCTGTTAAAAATGGTTTAAAACCTCACACACCCCCAACTTGCAGAGTGCCTGTCACCCCAATACTAACATGAGCTATTCTTGGGTGGGCCAGCGCTGACATAAGGCCCATTGGTACAGCTTAGTTCCAGCCTCTTACTACTGTTTGTTTTCCCTGCTCATTTGCGACTTAGTCCGCTTCTCCCCCTCCTCCCCCTTTCCCATGCCAGCTATGACCCTTGTAAGGTTTCAGACAATAATAGATACATTCGATGTCCAAAGTTATCTCCAATACTCATTCATACCATGTTTGTGGCCAACAATAGCCCATCTTGTCAGTTCATGTCCAATATTCATTCTTTGTCCTGGATTCCATCTTCCGCCTGGGGTCCGGTGTCTCCTGTGTTGTCCTCTCCCGACGATCATGGGTTTGTCTCATCTGAGTGTCCCGCGGCAGCCCACCAGCCACTCCCAGGCTTCTTCTGGCATGTTGAAGTGCCACAATTTCCCTTCTGCTACCACTCTGAGTCTTGCAGGGTATAGCATTATATATTTGAGTTATTTATTTAGGAACTCTAGCTTCACTGCCTCGAAGCTCCAGCATTGGCACTGTACCTGCATCGTAAAATCGGGAAAGAAGCGCACCGTAGTATTGTTATATTGTAAATCTCCATGGGAGCGTGCTGCCTGAAGAATAGCGTCTCTGTCCTGAAAATTCAGGATCCTGGCTATGATCTTTCAAGTTGGAGCCCCAGGTTTCGGCTTCAGGATGGGTGCCCTAGACGCATGTTCAATTGTGAAGAAGTTTGATAAACATTTGGCGCGCAGGTGGTTAAGGATAAGATCTTCCAAAAAAAGTCAACGCTTGGGCCCTCTGCCCCCTCGGGGACCCCTACCAGCCTTATTTTATTCCTATGTGCTTGCCCCTCCTGGCCCTCTAGTTTCACTGTGTTAAATCAAGGGGGAGGGAGAAAGAAGGAACTGTGATCCATTCAGCTTCCTTATTCGTAAATTAGATATCAAAATGAGAATGGATCACTTGACCTGAGTAACCAGGGTTTTATAAAATTCGTGCAGTGTACCGATAAAAAACCCTCATTCACGTACAAAAGTCGAAAAAGCGGTATATCTTGATTATCCGCCCTGCTCTTAAAAACGTGACAGCATCATCATAGGGTTAGTTTTTGTATGCTTCCTCCATCCGGAGGAAAACCACTGGTTATTGCAGTAGTGATCAAAGAAAGGTGAAAGTGTTTTTAGTGAAGTGAATCTCAAAATGTTAAAAACTCGTAGACCCCGATTTGTAAAATTTAATCAATCTGGGTTCGAGATATATTAAAATCTGTGTCGTGCGTGGGAAGACTAGTTAGTGGTCTAACGCACTGTGAGTGTCCATAAAAACGTCGACATGTTTCAGCCCTAGTGATTGCCCTTGTGGGTCAAGTGGGCTTTCTTCAGGACCTAAAAAAGGAAAAGTGGTGGAGACCTTATTTTGTATGGGTCTCTATGTATCAGGGTGTATTGACCCGATTCTCATGCGGTCAAGTAGTACCTTGAGTCTTAAATTGTGGATTTCAACGGGCAACCAGGGAGCTTGTTACCTGCTGCTGTGCAGTGTAGTACGACTTGTGCTGACACTTCCTCTGGTTGCCTGGTTGCTCTAGTTTCACTGCCATGGAACTTTGTTGTTTTGTTATGTGCTGTACTTGCTCCTCCAACCGTTTAGACATGCTTTGCAGCTGAGTGATATTAGTTTCGGCTGTGGTGATCTTCTCAGAGATTTTGCGCAAGTCTGTTCTGAGTAGATTTACGTCCGTGGTGACAGCACCCAGTTTTGGTTCAATAGTGCCCTTCAGGTCAGTGATGGCTGCCATAATGGCGCTGAGCAATGGTTCTGTCACCTCCGCCTGCTCTGACGACTGGTCAAGCACCACTGTCGTTTGTTTTGAAATGGCATAATTGTCCATTTTGTTGGTTTGGGCAGATGTAAAGCCCTTGTGTTTCACCATAGCCTCTCTGGTCTCAATGGCTGGATGTGGCTAGATGGCCAGGTCCCGACGGGTACCTAGTCTCACCACAGATCCCCCATCAGGGTCCTCCTTCTAAGGCCATCAAGACAGTCCAGCCAGTCCCCCACCGTTCCACCGCCCATCCCCGGAGGATAGTGAAATGTTGGTGTGAGGCAGCAGTACATCTCCAGGCTACTGGGCCCCTTGGGATCGGGAAGACACTCCTTCCTACTTCAGAGCTGCAGTCTTCTACCTTTGCCTGCTCCCACCTGCAGCCTGCGGGGAAAACAGTACAAGGGAAGACAGGGGCTGGTCCCCGATGCAGCAAACAAGAGAGAGCAGGCCAGTATTTAATGAGTAATCGTAGCACCAGACTCTCCCCTGGCCGCAGCAGTTCCTTCCCGGAAGGGCGCACTTCGCCTCCCAGGCCCCACATCGTGGCACACCGCAGGCCCTCTCACCTTCCGACCTGGCCCAGGGCTAAGGTCAAATTGACTCCCCAAGGGAAGCAGAAGGGGAAACACCATGTATCCTGGCGTCGCAGCGGTTCCTGCACCCTCTGGTGAATTGCATTCATGAGCAGATACGCAGTTTGTAACGGTTATTCAGGTTTCAGAGGTGATTAGAGCTCGGAGCTCAACTAGTGTGCGGCCATGACAGTTGGAGCCAAGCCACTCCCCTCCGTGTCCTAGTATTTTTGTTAGGGTTGACAACAAGGGAGGAGATGGAGGTTTGGTAAGTCTTTCAAGAAGTTGTCCTGGGTAGAGGGCTGGAGAGTCAAGTTTGGAGTATTTTTGTTAAATGAATTAGAGTGTCTTGCACTTTATGAATGCTAGTTGTAATCTTGCCCCTGCAGACTAGAGGTTTCATTTTGGTTTTTTTCAGTCAGCTTTTCTTGTTTTGTTTTAATTCTGTTTTGTTTATTTATTAAGGGGAGCCTTCTAATTGAGGCAGAAACTGGTGGACTCCAGTTAGCATTTTATTTAAAGCCCCTCCCCCTGTTTTCTTATGTGACACTAATGCATCTTCACACAAGCAACGCCCCTATTACAGGGGGAGGTATAATTTGGAACCATTAGTGCATCTGCACTAGTCTATGCCTCAGCGAAAGGCTTAGCTCTCCTGTGGAAGGACGCACTGGGAGGTTTCCCAGCAACATCTTGTTACCTTTTATGATGGAAGAAGGCTCCTGCTTTCTTTTGACAATGCTAACCACAATCTTGCCAATACAGACTGGAGGTTTTACTTTGTTTATGAGTTGGCTTTTCTCACTGCTGCTTTAATTAGTTTTTATTTCCAGTATGGCTCATTATCAGGAGAGCCTTCTAGTTGCAAAGGAGCTGATGGCCTGCATTTCACATTTTTTAAATTCCTACCACCCTGTTTTCTTGAGCGACGCAAACATGTCTTCACTCAAGCAACGCATTTCTCACATAACTTTCTATAATTTGGGACCGCTAGCATTCCAAATGCAAGCTTATTCATGCCTGAACCGATCCTAGCGCCAGTGACCTTGGCTTTCCTGACCATGATGCCCATATCAGGATAACCTACTCCAAGAAACAGCTATTACTTTTACAAAATATAGGAAAGTTTAATAAGCAATGCCAACCTCTTGATTTTAGTTAACATGTTCATACTGGTTGTTAGCACTGTGGCCTATAGATTTAATCACCCAAACAACCCAAAATCAACAACCTATGTGACATTGCTACCATCCAATTGCTACACCTGCAGAGAGTTGTGCCTGAGGAAGATTTAAAAGATTTAAGGGTTACTTTCCATGATAAGATCATGCTTTCATTTGGACTTAAACTTGCATGTCCTTCCACAGCACTGACTAATCATGGTCAACAGCAGTCCATTCTGTCTCTGATGCAGGGCCTTGATTCGACTTCTTTTGCCACAGGCCCTGCAACTCAGTCCCAGCCTGGTCCTGGTTCAGGCTTCGCAGGTGTCTGTTCTGAACTCTGCTCTGAATCAGCTGGTGGATCCAGTCCTGACATCTTTTAAAGTCATGTTGGGACACTACAGACTACGCAGGTTGTGGGCACTAATGTTGTGATACAATTCCACAGTTAGAAGAGTGCACAGAGATTTCTGGGGGCATCCAATCTTCTGTTATCGAATGCTCTTAGATGGGGCCAGTGTATATAGTGAAAAGGTCTATTCAGCATTGTAGCGCTTCACAGAAAGGAGCTACAATGCTTGTTTTCTAGGGGTCCTTTCGTCCGCTCTCCAGTTCAACCAGCAATAACACAAGTTTCATGGTTGTTTGAGGAGCCTTGCTTTCCACCAGAGGCAGCCCTCAAAGCCTGCCTTATATCCAGCTCAGTCCTTTCATGGCTTCAAGGACATGAGGGCCAGTAGGGGATGAGACCACCACAGGTGCAACAGTCCACCTTATCCTCTTCACCTGGTGCCAAGGCCCTTTTGTTCCCCTTCCAGCTGTCATTTGACACTGGAGAGTGTCAGGGTTTAAAATATTGTATTTTCGGCTTTCTTTAGGTCCTGAAGATTGTTCGATTTGGTTACACCCTCCCTTTCTGGCTACTCCTTCCCATATTATACCAGTTTTTGCCCAAGCACGAGTAGATTGTTTCAGTATTCTCTTCTGAGAGGTGCAGATGTTTCTTGACAATGGTGCGTTTAAGGTGGTGCCTGCAGGGGAGAGAGGAATGGGGTGCTATTCTTTTTTGAATGTTTTCATTTTGCTTTTATCTCTGAAACGATACAGCATTATCAAAGAAGAATACCATATGTACATGTGGGAACAACTGTCAGCCTAATAAAAACATTAAACAGTGACTTCCTCCGCTTCCTCTCACCCTCCAGCACCCAGCATGGGATGCTATTCTTGATATATCTTGTTCCCCAAGAAAGATGGAGCACTGAACACTTTCCTTTGGAAGAAATTATGACTCTGACCTAGATGTTATTGACCTTGGACTCTGAGGGCTGAATGGTGTCCTGGGCTTGCAGGACATGTACTTTCACGTGTCCTAACATCTGATAGTCAGTACATATTCTCTTTGGTGTTTTTGGAACATTACCATTTCAGCGTGCTGCAATTTGGCCTTACCTCGGCCCATTGGGTGTTTGCAAATGTCATTCCTGTGATCACTTCCCATCTTCAAAGATAGGTGATATACGTATTTCTGTACCTCAACGACTGGCTTCTGTAAGGGCCTTGCCTAAGCTAGTTTCTGACCACCTGAAGAAAGGAATTTAATTTCTGTTCCTCCTGAGATTCTCATGTTCAGCCCGTACACAGGATTCCTCTTATAGGACCCATTCGAGACACTGTAGTTTCAAGGGCCTTCCTGCCCCATAACTAGTCTGTGGCATCAAGGTTATGATCCAGATGTTTCAGGAGAGAATGTTTTGACCCTGTTAGTTCTGAGGCTTGTTGGGCTCCTAACCTCAGGCATCCTCCTGGTGCCTCAGGCTGGTTTTCACAAGTAGATGTTTAAGTGCAAGTTGATGCCTTCAATGAGCCCAGTGCTGAGAGTGCCTTTTGGACAGAATCTGCATATTGGATAAAGCGATTCAGGACCTGTGGCAGTCCATTTACCTTGCTGTATCCAGAGCTCACAGTGATGAAGGACTTATCCCGTGTGGGATGGAGCGGTCACTTGGATGACTTAGAGATCAGGGGACGGATGGAGCAGCACCATTGCACCAGTCTTTTGGAGCTGTGCACCACCTGTCTGGCCATCAAGGCTTTTCTGCCTTCTATCAAAAGCAGGCCTATCACAGTTCTCAGGAACAACATGAACGCCATGCGGTACTGCATCAAGCAAACGGAGGTCAGTCCAATGCTCTCTGTTTGGAGGCTCTGAGGCTGTGGAGGTGACAGGAACCTTATAGCATCTCTGTGACTGTTAGCCACCTGGCAGGTTCTCTCATCCTCAGGGCAGACAAACTCAGCAGGCATCATCTTGTCGATCATGAGTGGCGTCGGCATCTGAAGGTGGCACACAACATGTGCGCCCTGTTGTGGTGCCTGCATTTGGAGGTGTGCAGTGTATCTTAGCCATGTTAGGAGCACCTACAGTAGATCCTTTCACTACCTCTGAGAATGGTGACAGCCCAGCCTTTTTTTGTCCTGGAGTTTCCTCTTTGAGGATCTCTAGGAGACACGTTCCTTCTTCAGCGGGGCTTAGGCCTCTATTACACGTTTATTTTCTTGACTGCTGATCCCACGTGCCCTGAAAAATTTCAGATGGGTCCAGGCTTAGCTTATTCTGATAGCTCAGGCTGGGGTCGGAATGGTCGGAAGGTCCGGTACTCAGAGCTTCTGAATCTTAACATATCACCTCCTCTTCAACTGCCTCTTTGGAATGGTGTGCTTCAGGGCACAGTCCTGTTTTCGAACCTCCACAATATAGACCTCCATGGGTGGAGATTGAGTGGCGTCAACTGAGTGATTTTGATTTTCCATCAGAAGTGGTGGATGTAATCTTTGTTGCCTGCTGTTCATCCACAAATGCTATTTATTCTGGCAGTTGGTCTAAATTTGTCAATAGGTGCGAGGAAAGGCAGGCTGACCCTGTTGAGACCGTGCTGTCTGATGATCTTCAGTTTGTTTTGTCTTGGGCACAGCAAGGTTGTGTTGTGGGCTACTTATCAGCCCATTCAACCTTTCTTCATTTGCCTGATCAGCCTTCTTTATTCAAATCTGTTGTGATACGTTTCTTAAAAGGGCTTTTGCTCATGTTTCCCCCACCTCTTTAATGACGCCAAAGTGGGACCTCAATTTAGTTCTGACATTCTTGATGTGTACTGCATACGAACCTCTGTGTAATTGTACCTTGAAACTTTGGACTCTCAAGAACCTTATTCCTCATTGCAATCACTTCCGTGCACAGTGTTGGTTAGCTGCAGACTTTGTCAGTCCCACCTTCATATGTGACCTTTTTGTAAGACAAATTGGTGCTTCAGCTGTGTGCATCCCATCTTTTGAAAGTGATGTCAGACTTTTTTCTGGGGCAGTCTGTACGCTCCCAGCGCTCTTCTGTCCACCACATCCCTATGAGGAGGAGAAGGATACACTCCACCACTGGGATCCTTACTGGGCCCTTAGTTAGTTTCTGCATTGCTAGGACTAAAGGGTACAGAGTGGACAATCAGCTTTTTGTGATGTTTGCTGGTAAAAAAGGCAGATGAAGCGATACAAAAGGGGATGATGGACGGAACGTTTGAGCCAATCAAACACTCACCCCCAGTCAACTGATCTGGGTTTAATCCATCATCATTCTTTAGCTCACTCCACCACCCCAGTTCAGACATGGCCATATGCAAATCAGTCTGACCCTGTGCCTCATGGGAACAGTCCAGCCCGAACTGCCAAGCCATGTCTTCCCTGGACCGGAAACAAGCATCCTAGGACCGGTTTCTGGCATTCCAGCCGTCATCAGCCAGGCTTGCTTGAATCCAGTGGCAAAGTGAGCAAGGGACCCACGTCTGGGCATACCCCCGCCAACATAGGGCGAACAAAGCGATACAAAAGGGGATGATGGACGGAACGTTTGAGCCAATCAAACACTCACCCCCAGTCAACTGATCTGGGTTTAATCCATCATCATTCTTTAGCTCACTCCACCACCCCAGTTCAGACATGGCCATATGCAAATCAGTCTGACCCTGTGCCTCATGGGAACAGTCCAGCCCGAACTGCCAAGCCATGTCTTCCCTGGACCGGAAACAAGCATCCTAGGACCGGTTTCTGGCATTCCAGCCGTCATCAGCCAGGCTTGCTTGAATCCAGTGGCAAAGTGAGCAAGGGACCCACGTCTGGGCATACCCCCGCCAACATAGGGCGAACAAAGCGATACAAAAGGGGATGATGGACGGAACGTTTGAGCCAATCAAACACTCACCCCCAGTCAACTGATCTGGGTTTAATCCATCATCATTCTTTAGCTCACTCCACCACCCCAGTTCAGACATGGCCATATGCAAATCAGTCTGACCCTGTGCCTCATGGGAACAGTCCAGCCCGAACTGCCAAGCCATGTCTTCCCTGGACCGGAAACAAGCATCCTAGACCGGTTTCTGGCATTCCAGCCGTCATCAGCCAGGCTTGCTTGAATCCAGTGGCAAAGTGAGCAAGGGACCCACGTCTGGGCATACCCCCGCCAACATAGGGCGAACAAAGCGATACAAAAGGGGATGATGGACGGAACGTTTGAGCCAATCAAACACTCACCCCCAGTCAACTGATCTGGGTTTAATCCATCATCATTCTTTAGCTCACTCCACCACCCCAGTTCAGACATGGCCATATGCAAATCAGTCTGACCCTGTGCCTCATGGGAACAGTCCAGCCCGAACTGCCAAGCCATGTCTTCCCTGGACCGGAAACAAGCATCCTAGGACCGGTTTCTGGCATTCCAGCCGTCATCAGCCAGGCTTGCTTGAATCCAGTGGCAAAGTGAGCAAGGGACCCACGTCTGGGCATACCCCCGCCAACATAGGGCGAACAAAGCGATACAAAAGGGGATGATGGACGGAACGTTTGAGCCAATCAAACACTCACCCCCAGTCAACTGATCTGGGTTTAATCCATCATCATTCTTTAGCTCACTCCACCACCCCAGTTCAGACATGGCCATATGCAAATCAGTCTGACCCTGTGCCTCATGGGAACAGTCCAGCCCGAACTGCCAAGCCATGTCTTCCCTGGACCGGAAACAAGCATCCTAGGACCGGTTTCTGGCATTCCAGCCGTCATCAGCCAGGCTTGCTTGAATCCAGTGGCAAAGTGAGCAAGGGACCCACGTCTGGGCATACCCCCGCCAACATAGGGCGAACAAAGCGATACAAAAGGGGATGATGGACGGAACGTTTGAGCCAATCAAACACTCACCCCCAGTCAACTGATCTGGGTTTAATCCATCATCATTCTTTAGCTCACTCCACCACCCCAGTTCAGACATGGCCATATGCAAATCAGTCTGACCCTGTGCCTCATGGGAACAGTCCAGCCCGAACTGCCAAGCCATGTCTTCCCTGGACCGGAAACAAGCATCCTAGGACCGGTTTCTGGCATTCCAGCCGTCATCAGCCAGGCTTGCTTGAATCCAGTGGCAAAGTGAGCAAGGGACCCACGTCTGGGCATACCCCCGCCAACATAGGGCGAACAAAGCGATACAAAAGGGGATGATGGACGGAACGTTTGAGCCAATCAAACACTCACCCCCAGTCAACTGATCTGGGTTTAATCCATCATCATTCTTTAGCTCACTCCACCACCCCAGTTCAGACATGGCCATATGCAAATCAGTCTGACCCTGTGCCTCATGGGAACAGTCCAGCCCGAACTGCCAAGCCATGTCTTCCCTGGACCGGAAACAAGCATCCTAGGACCGGTTTCTGGCATTCCAGCCGTCATCAGCCAGGCTTGCTTGAATCCAGTGGCAAAGTGAGCAAGGGACCCACGTCTGGGCATACCCCCGCCAACATAGGGCGAACAAAGCGATACAAAAGGGGATGATGGACGGAACGTTTGAGCCAATCAAACACTCACCCCCAGTCAACTGATCTGGGTTTAATCCATCATCATTCTTTAGCTCACTCCACCACCCCAGTTCAGACATGGCCATATGCAAATCAGTCTGACCCTGTGCCTCATGGGATTAAAGCATTGCACAAATGGACCTTGTGTAAGTGGATTGTCCTTTGTGTAAGGCTGTTATGCCTTGGCCAATAAGGATACTCCTGTAATTCTTTCGTTCCATTATGAGAAGGTGCAGACTGCTACTACAGCCCACAAGGGATTGATCTTTATGCATCTGCTAAGCTGCCATGCGGCATCCATCTATAAGTGCATCAGGCACTACTATATTGACTCTGAAGTGCGCAGAAGGTGTCATTTTGCCTGATCAGTCCTGTAGGATTTCCTTGTGTAAAGTCCAACCAACAGGCCCTCTCCTCTTTGCAAGGGTATTGGTTTGGTATTGATTTACAGTGTGAAGAATCTGCAGTTAGAACTATCCATCTGAAGAACAAGTTACTTACCTTTGGTAACTCTTTTTCTGATGAGTATTCTATGTAACCACCATTTTCACACCAGTGCCCTGCTCCCGTTGTGTGTCAGTCTTTTGCATAGACTATAAGGTTCCAAGTTGGATTTTGTGCACTAGGCGGTTAAGAGGAAGATGGTGGCGCGTTGGTTGACGCAGCTGACATGGCTCCCGTTTCACCCCTTGGTTAAAGTATGCTGGTCATCTCCCGACTGAAAACCAGGCCGAAATTCAGGAGTACTTGGTGTGACTCGACCCTCAGTCAGGCACTGTTTGCCCTGATGCTGCCTTTTGTGGTTCCCGGCAAGCAGCAACTGCACCTGGCTTCACTTACCTGCTTGCTTGGTCCGGGTGTCCTGGTGCTCAGAGGCTGCAGTGGGGGAGCCGGCGTCATTGTTCGAGTGGAGGAGATCGCAGGACTGCTCCCGGTGGGTCTGGTACCCACGTCAGCAGCCTCAATGAGAGGCGCGCCGAATCTCCTTCACTTAGCGGTCCTACCAGAGAAGGCGGGAGCCAAACCGGCTCAACCGACAAGGTGGGAGATGTCGGGCTCCTGAGACGGGCATTGTTCTGGTGTCTGCTCCCGTTTTATGTGCAGGATAACCAACAAGAAGGCCGGGGGGGAACAGCCACAAAGCCCAAGAAGACACCCAGCAAGAAATCTAAAGAGCCCAAGGAGGCAAAAAAGCAACTGAACTGCTTGCGAAGCCTGAAATGCAGTCAGTTATGGATTCCAGGGCCGGTTTGCAAAATTTGACTTTCTTGAATCAAGAAATGGCTGTTATTTCCGATGAGGCACCAGAGATTTGTGGCTATGGTGGTGTGGTGCCGGTTTTAGGATTATTCTCACAGTCATCCCAAGCACTTCAGATAGGCGGCACCCTTTCAGGCCCCTCTGTTGATATACCAGTTAATGCTCCTCGACTAATCTCTGTCGGAAAAACAATGGTCGACTTTTTCGCTCCTATGAAACTGGGGCTGCCGGCATCCACTACCCCTGTGTCTGGATCCACAGGGGGTAAGGGGATAACTTGCAAGTCTAGAAATACCACTGGACTATTGCTGCTAATCTGAGGAATGCTGATTAACTGCTTTTGGGGCATGCAAGGATTTCTGGATTTTATCTCACTAGTGACAGTGTACTGGCAGCGATAGGCTCCAGAATCTGCTCTGGTCCTCACATTATTGAGGGGAATGTCTTTCATGAAAATTAAGAAGTGCTGGAGGCTTTTTTTACGTTATCAGACCTTTCAGAGACTAGTAGTTGGGCCATCTCTGGATCGGATTCCGAGTGGGATCCACTTGACAGGAGTGAGGTTTTGGGGCCCAAAGTAGCTGGCGAGGCTGAAGAAGCCACCTGGAATTAAGGAATGATCTTGATAGTTGCCTCATTGTGAGGGCTATTGTTGAGACTTGTGATGATTTACTATGGGATCCCGAAGGGGTGGATTTAACTGCTATAAATGAGACTATGTTGGAAGTTACACCTGTAATGATCTCAACAGACCAAGCTGAAACCGACGGTACATCCCCTGGGTCGCGCCTAACTTTCTCCCCCTCGAGTGCTATCCCTGATCTATCTATCCCTGACCAATCTCCATTACAGTCTGGCGCTGCAGAGGTTCCCACACTAGCTTAATTCTATAATTTGCTCCAATTGCATAGGGAGGAGTATAAAAAAGACTATGTCCCTTAAGACTTTCCATCTAAAAACACAGGTTGTTTTGCGGAAAATGTAGAAGTATATGGACATACTGCACGGCCGTCTGAATGGTAAGGAGTCCCAATCAGCTAGTTTGATGGAGTCCACGCAAGCTATTAAAACTCAAATGAATCAGCATGCAGATAGAATGCAGGATATGTCCCACAAGTTGGAAGATGTTAAAAATCAGATGTGACGGAATAACTTGCATGTGCTAGGGGTACCAGAAGCGAATGAAGGGGATGATACCAGAAGGTATACTGTCCATTTATTTCAGCAGTCGTTCTCCCAACTCATTGACTGGGACATTGACTGCCAGATACATCACCAAACAGATTCTCCTTTCGCAAGCCAAACAAGGGCTGAGCAGCTCAGTATCCCCGTGCCATCCTGATTTATGTGGGGAATTTTATGTTTAGGTAGCAAGTATTTCAGCTGGTTCGCCCGAGTAAACCAGTTAAGGCTTGCGGCGTGGAATTTTTTGTCAGGTCAGATTTTTGTTGGGAAACAGAATGTAGATGTCAGCCACAGGAAACAAGTTCCTCATTTCAGAAACTTGGTGCTATTGCCTCCTTTTTAGAGCCTGCAGATTTGAAGATATGCCACAAAGGTCAGACAACCTACTACCAGGATCCAGGGAAAGCCCAGGACCTGTTAAGACAATGGGGCGGAGAGAACATCCGCCCCATTGTCTTAACAGGTCCTGGGCTTTCCTGGATTTATTATTTTTTTATTTTTATATTGCTTATACCCTATGATAGCTTTATTCTTGATTTCACATTTGGGCTAGGGGTAATATGGGATTTACCATCCTCCAGTAGTAGCTCTCTCTATCTATAAGGGAATTTCTCATTTTTTTCCCCTTTTCTTTTGGGCTATTTGTGAGTTGTCAGGCGGGGGCACAATTGTTTTTCTACTGCTGTTTACTCTCGGGTTAAAAGTTGGACCTGTTGTTAGCTGTGCTACCATTCAATATGGAAAGGTCCTTTGGTGCACGCTCACACTGTTGGGTCCTAGCACCTGCTATGCAAAGCAGGTCAGGAATCAGATTGGGCGCTCTTTGGGTGGCTAAAAGGGAGGGGACAGTTTGGGACGATGTGGCAGAAGGGGTGCGGTATGTGGGATTTGGGAGGGCTCTTGGGGGGGCAGAAGAAAAAAGAAAAGATATAACATTTATTGGGCTATATAAGATAATTGTCATGGCTCGCGTAGGCAATACCATTTTTTTTGTCCATGAATAGATAGTAGGCTCAATGGCCGTAACCAGGATGTGCACATACTGTGTTGGAACATCAATGATATGAGTTCTACCGCTAAGATAAAATACATTAGGGAGGGATTGCCTACACTAAATCCCAATCTTTTATGTATCCAGGAGAGTCATCTTACCATTAGGGAACTATATAAATTGAGTAGCTTAGGTTGCCATAAGCTTGTTGCAACAGGGATTGATGTTCCCAAGCCAGGAGATCACGCTACTGTCCAAGGGGAAGGAATGGGTAGCTCATATAGTCAAATTGGATAGTTCTGGGAGGTGGCTGATTGCCCTATTGGGAATGGGGTACAGCTAACCGCATGTGTCATATACGCCACAAATATAGACGATCAGGCCATGCATAATCTCCTTTTGGGGGAGTTTAGTATGTGGGTGAATCCCATCCTTGTGCTCACAAAATCAGTGGCTTATGAGGAAGTCCAGGGCAGCCCTGAAACAAATTGTTATCACACATGCCCTTTGTGATGTTTGGCAGACCACCCGGGCTAGAGAACCTGGTTTTACCTTTCATTCTGTTCCACATCACTCTTCTTCTTGTATAGATATGTTTTTGTAAGTAATAGCATTACACCCTCACGCAGATGGACCTTCTATCGCAAGCTCCTATTGAAAGCAGAGTACATGAACCTTATGGACTTAGGCCTAGGGGAATTTATTGGGTTTAACAAAGGGTCTGCCAATCCTATTATTGGATGCTGTGAAAGCTTTTTTTCAGGGTCAGACTACCAGCTACACCATCCGAAAGACTATGGAGGAATTGTTCAAATAAACCTGATTTGTTTCAAGGAATCAAATACGTTGATTACCCATCTGTCTGGCAGGGGGTACCCCAAGAGCCTACTCAAAAAGGCACACAAGAGAGCATGCCCTAGCAGCATTCAGATACTTTACACAACAGAATGATTTGTGTAACAACCTTTTGTACACGCAGCAATGAGATCAGGAAAATCATAAATCGACACTGGTCCTTGGTGGCTGACGAAGTCGAAACACCCGCTTAGCCCATGTATACTTTCAAAAGAGGCAAAAGTGTGAAAGATCACATTGTGAATTCTCTCTTGGGGGGGAAGGGGCACCTAAAACAAAGTTGCTGTCCCAGTGGAATATGCCCTAGATCAAAGGACATTTCAAATGTGGGGGCTGAAAAGCATGTACCCTTACGATAGAGACTAAGTCTTGTACTTAACAACCACATTTACACATTAAAAGACCATACTAATTGCAACAGTGTGGTTGTCATATATGTAATCATATGCCAATGGGACTTTCTGTACGTAGGGCAAACCCGGCAGAAGGTAAAAGCACACATACTTACAGCATTGCAGTAGAATTCGTTGTAAGGTTCAAGAGGCACCATTGGTGGAACATTTCAACAGTTTAGAACACCCTGCAGAAAGCTTGAAGTGGTTGGTTTTAGAGATGGTCACTACCAATCCCAGGAGTGGCAATTTTACAAATACCTTTAGTCTACGGGAGTGTAAATAGATAATAACCTAGACACGGTTGCCCAAGGTCTGAATGAGTATGAAGAGATATCTAGGCAAGTATCCACTCTCAACAATTGCTGAGAGGAGGTTATTACATTGCAGCATCATGTCCTTTGACCCTAGCAATGGATGTTTTTCTTTTCTCAAAATTAGTTTTTTTCATAAAATGGTTTTCTGGATGTAAATATTTACATGGTTTTAACATGTATGGCTGTGTTATTCCTTTTCATAATTGACCTCCAAGTCAACCTGTCATTGACATTCTATTAATATTTGTATACAGACTGTGCGTATTGGTCATTATAAGGACCCAGTAGATGTTGTATGTTCATATTTAATGTAATGCTTTGAGGTTTTCCTCCCAACTGTACGAGGCGCCCTTTCTAAATGTTCTTTTCTACTCCTTTTCTATTGATTTGTGCCTCTTGATGTTGAATTTAGGATTGTGTGAGAAGTTTCCTCCCTTTTTTTGTAACCATGAGTCTCCCCCATGATCATTTCACTTTTGTTTCATCCCTGGCTTGCGAGTCGATTCAGGCGCGAGCATCACAAATAACTTTTCCCATTTGTAATTGAGTTATGCCCTGGGTTCCAGTTAGGCTTTTCTTTTGTCAAAATAAACACTAGTACGGCCCGCGGCCATGTTTTAAGTAGTGGCACGTGGTCATCTCGAAGTGCATGCCAACGCTGTCACATATGTTTTTCTGTTCTCTCCTTGCCCATTCACTCGTGCTATTCAGGCTGAGAGATACAGTATTGCGAATCACTGAGGTAAGCGGTATGTTTTAAACACCCATCTGTCCCTGCGAGTTTTGTTGTTAGTTTCACCAGTCAGAATCTTCTGACTGTTTTATTTTTTTATATTTTGTATTATTACAGGGACCCTTTGCGATTTAGTAGTTTCTGGGCTCTAGCAACTCAGCCTTGTTTTAAAGTTGGTCATAACAAGGGTGAGTAGTCTTATGGTAATATTGTTTAAGCAACCTGAAGGTAGCGCTTTGGTATAAAGGTTGAGTTTTTTCATTTTCCTTTATCCGCAGCACAATTAAGACCTGCTTTAATTATCTCTACATATTGAGATTATTCATTTTTTGATTAATTCAACGCATTACCACAGTGCAGTTAGATAAGCATTTTTCTTTTTAAATATCTAGCATCACGTGCCCCCTTGTCCATTGTGTGGGTTGACCTAATTGCCACAATTGATTGGTTTCTTTAGATCCTTTGTGTACTTAAATTCTGGACTAGGAGCCTTGGGCCCTTGTACGGTTGAACTAACAGTGGATTCCATACCAGGTTCCAGTCCTCTTTATGCACTGCTTAAGGTTAGTCAGTGATTGTTCAGCGTAGAGAGAGAGAGAGAGATGATTTTTATTTCAACCTCCCCGTTTTTAATTGTAAATAATTTTTCCTGTCTAGATTGTCCACTCCCTTTTCTTTTGTCCTGATGAAGACCCGCAGGCAAGGTTGAATTTACCTCACGCAGTAGTCGGGTCGAAACGTCGATTTATGTTTTCAAGCCTGGATTGAATGTTCAGATCCTTATGGAGGGCGTGATTTGGTTTATCGGCTACCTATCTCTAGCTATGGATATATCTTGAGCAATAGAAGGTGTTCTCAAACAGGCTTATCATGGTGGCCGGTCTGAGCTGCTGTAGCTATTGTATTTTTGATATTCATTACCCCCTTCTCTTTTATGTTGCTTTACACATGAGCACTTTCTCATGCACTCTACGAAGCAACTACGATAATATTCAATACATGTATGCATTATCAAATTACTAAAATATAAATTGAATTTATTTTGCATAATTGTATGTGTGGTTGGTCTGCTTTATCTCTCTTTCACTAGGATCAATTTGTGTTGATCATAATACGTAAATCAATATTGTACATTCTCTTTCAAGTTCTGCCAGTAGGATCGAATTGTTGTATGTACTGAACTATACCCAGGTCCTTTGGCCTTTTGGGTTACCATGTTAGTTTGTAATGGGTGACACCATCCGTAATGGCAGGGTGCAACGGGCTATCTAGATCAAGTTACAAGAAAAGCTTCTTCAGCTCGAATTGGAATATGCACTCTTACTCAAGTCTTGTAACTATTCTAATAATGCACCGGGTGTATTCAGGCAACTGACTATGTTATGGATGCAAGTGAAGGAAATGATCTGGGATAGAGCATGTTTAAATTATCGGTGAAATGTCTCTCATGCTTGTAGAGCAGCGAAGAGGTGGGCAATTTATTAGTATTTCAATTAAAAGATAAGAGCAATAAAAATCTAATTAAGAGCATTAGGGATGCCATAGGCAAAACTGTAACTGGCTGTTTTTACAGTCTTTCATCAGTTTTACTCTAATCACTATAATGATGACTGCTTGGCAACTCAGTGCACAATCGATCATTATTTGCAGGCTGTTAAGTTTAACCAACTTGTAGATGCACAGAGGGTTGGTCTGGTTATTCCAATTACTTGGGAGGAGATCAAAAAGGCCATTGCACAATTAGCAAGGGGCAAAGGGGCTGGACCCGATTCTATCCAGTCCGAATTTTAAAAGCAGTTTCATAACATTATTACTTCACTCTTTCTTGATCTCGTCATTTCCCCGCATTTGTTAGAGTCTACACCGCCCTTCTGGGGAGTCTACACACTACAGCTGTGTTTTTTAAGAAAGAATAAGGACCCCATAAACTGTGGTTCATATTGTCCCATATCACTAATGAACTGAGACTGTAAAAGCTACACATGCATACTGTCCAGTCGCTTGGCAGTGGTTATAGGTTAATTAATCGACCTCATGCAGCATGGATTTGTACCTTCACGAGATACCACTTCTCACATTAACTTGGCTATATCTGCGCTTAATGTGGCTGTGGAGTTGGAAAAAGCAAGCTGGGGTGATCCTGCTGGACGCGGAAAAAGCGTTTGTCAGGGTCTCCTGGTGATATTTGTGAGCAGATTTATCAGGGATGCGGTTTGGTCGAGGATTCATTACACAAATTCAGTCTTTATACCCCTCCCTAACTGCCAGGATCATTTACAGGGGATCATTGTCTGATGGTATTCAAATTAGTCATGGCACTCTGCAGGGGTTTCCCTTATCTCCTTTTTTATTCACCTTATATCTGGACCCATACATTCGGGCACTTAGATTCTCTGATACGATTCCATCTTTAAGGCTGCACAATTGGGAGGTCAACATTTTAGCATATGCAGATGGCATTGTGGCTTTAACATCATCCCTCAGAAGGCTCTCCCTGCCATTGAGAAGGCAGCTCTCACATTCAGGCAAATCCCTGGATGTAACTTGATTGTGGACAAGACAGAAATAATCGCTAATGTTCCTCCAGAATCAAATGCTATCCAGAATGTTACATCTGCTATATATTTGGATGCTTACATTTTACTCTGTATGGAAACCATTCTCACTCTTAACTACAAAGCCATGTATATGGACTTCGTTTTCACATTTAGGAAATGGGACAGATTACACCTTGGCCTAATAGGCAGATGTAACATTATCAAAATGATGATTCTGCCACAATATATTCATTTGTTCAGGTGTATTCCCTTGTATCTAAATAAGAGTTTTTTTTAAAAAGGATGAAATCAGCTGGCAGAATTTTTTGTGGCAATATAAAAACATCGATGTGCCATTGGATATCTACAACTTCCTTGCAACGAGGGCAGGCTGGCACTTCCATCTCTCTGGCACTATTTCTTATCTGCCTTTAACTCAAGGCTCTCTGCAGTAGTGAGGGCGGTGCTCTGGATGATTTAGTTCCAGACTATCAGCTTTTTTCCCAGAAGGTTATACCCAGTAAGGACCTGATTGATACGGCCTATTTCAAGCATACTAGGTTCAAGACTCTCTAGGTGCATCATATGGTCTGGCAGAATATTTGGTCTATCTGCCATATACCGGTGTTCCATTCATTTACTTCCCAAGGGAATATTCCTAATCTACCATCTTGTCTTCAGGGTGGCTTTATGGGGTGCTGGCACAGTGCACAAGTTACGACGTTGGGTCAGCTTTTTAGAAACTGGGTACACTTGAAATAGGAGACAAGCATTGGCATAGCCAATAGGTCTCGCCTTTGGGACATATAAGTGTTTAGCAATGCAGCACATTATCCTGGGTGCTGTGCCACCAGGAATTGAAGAGCTATACAATTGCTGCACATTGTGTACTCTTTAGAAACTGTAGCCATCTGCAAATGGTCTAATTTACCAATGAATTTGGAGGCAGGTGGTACTTGTAGCATCATCAGACACTGAATGTCAGGAAGTGGCAATGTCATCATCCCAAGACCACCACTGTCAGGAATTGGCAAACATGACATCTACTATCAGTAAGTAGCGCATGTAATATCTCCAGACACTCATTGTCAGCAAATAGAACTTTGAAAACCCCAAAGCATTCACAGTCAAATAGTACCACTTTTAATATCCCCAGATACTCATTGTCAGTAAGTTGAACGCTTAAGACCCAACATCTTCCACTGCCAGAAACGGGTACTAGTAACGTCACATAGCACTCGCTGCCTGACTGTCGGAAAATGGCATTTATAATATCAAGATACTAAAATCCAGAGAGGGGCGCTTGTAACATTACAAGAAACAACACAGGTCCGTGGAAATGATAACATCAGAAAAAATCAATTTTTAGAAAGTTCCACGTAACAACACCCTAACACAGAGGGACAGCTAAAACCAGAGGCATCCAATGTTAGAAATGGGCACTGGTAACATCCTCAATATCTAATTTTGGATAATGCCCTGTACAGCATCTCAAGGCATCGAGCACGAAAAAATAAACCGATTTGGTCGAGCTGCCCGGCACGCGACTGCATACGACTCCATTGTGAAAGTGAAAGCATTGGCAAAGCCAGCTCATTGCGCCTTTTAAATATGTTAACTGACCCTTTAGCTTCTGCTTGTTCCTGGTGCTAAACAGCATTGGCACAAAAGCCGAAAGGCTCGCTGCAGTGTGATAAATTATTCTTATTTGTCTCGACACTGTGGCAAACACCCATCTTGGAGTTGTAATTTAAAAACACGAGAAAGGGTGCACAAAAATGCATTATAAAGAAAGATGCGGTGTGTAGCAGATTGCATCATGGGGGAACAATATCTCTGAACAGAGAGAGGTGTGGGAGCAACAAAGTAGCTGGCAGTGAGGGGGACTTTTTGGGGGAAAAAACAATAAAAACTTGCGGGACATGGAGCAGTGGAGAAATAATGAGTTCCCTGGGAATCATGGCGAAGAGCTACACGGAGAGCATGGGGGAGATTTGTTGAGTAAAGCAGCAGACGGAGGAGAGAACATGAAAACACATGTACCCCCGTGGAGCGCTGAAAGAAAAATATAATAAGCCTTCCCTGTTAAAGTGAAGTAGGTCTTGTAGTTAAACTGTCTCAGCACTCTGAACGTGAGCCTACTCTGTACCCATGTATGGTTCTCCTGGGGAGATCTTCCAGGCTCGACGTACCCAACATTCACCGGCTCCAGGGCTGGCACCAAAGCAGCAGGAGCGACTAGTCTACGTCACACCCCACCCCCTTCTACACATGCCACCCGCAGAAACAGCCCCTCTCTTTAAACAAACACAAATATCTCAGCTTCTAACTCCCGTCTCGTAATCTGTGAAGTAGGCGGCCAGGTGACCGAAGTAAACACAACAGCTTTCTTTTGTTCCACCCCCATCAAACTACACTTCTCACAACGCAACGGGCGCTGCTATACTTAACCGGGACAGAGAGGTGCAGCAAACTGGGAGGGCTGCAATGAGGTTCGGGAGGAGTTTAGAACGTGCTGGTCTTACTCCTCGTCAGAAGGGTGATATTTTGCTCTTGTGTACAGGTACCCATCGCTGTCTGCAGCAGTTAAAATTCATAAAAACATTTGCAAAAGCGCCTCATGCAGCGCTTTCACTGTAATGGCGGCTCATGTAAACAAACGGGAACGGCCGCCAGTAACGTGAAAGCGCAGCATGGGGCGCTTTCACAAACTAAAGGTAAAAGAAAACAAGCGCAGACAAGCGCGGTCGCGAAAGTGAAAGCGACTGCGCTGGGTTAATTAGTAACCTGATCCTGGAATGCAGCTGGCACACTGCACGCCGCTGCTCGCTCCGCTCGCTCCCGAGACCCATAGGCCATGGGAGTGAACGTTTACAGAAAAGGCGGGACATACCCCCGCCTTTGGACATTTGCGTGCTTTCATTTTTGAAAGCCACACGCAATGGCCAATAAAATGTGTGGGAGGAGTCCGACCCACACGGAGAAGTCTCTTGGAAGTCTGGAGTGATTCCAAGAGGCCCTCTCCTAGAGCAGCACACGTGCGCTGCGCTAGGCTCGACCTAAAAAACGATGTGTATAGTCTTCCTGGAATAGGACTCTTTTTGTTATTTACAATTAAGAGTTTTTATCTCATCTTTCCTTTAATTAAATCAGTTTGGGTAATAATTAATTTTTACAAACATTTGCAAGGGTTCCCAGCCTTGGCAATATTCGTATTGCCTATTCAGTATTTATGCGCCAGAGGAATATGGGCAATAAGTGTGATGCTTTGTCTCTTAGTTTGTCCTTTAAGCTCAATACTTAAGTTTTTGCCGCCGATATAAAGTGCACTAATAGGCTCGCCCAAAATATACAGAATTTTTCCAGACTTAAAATCCAGTCTCTTCAAATTCTGTATGATTTATATTATACACCTTATAAGCTCCACAAATGGGGTTTAAGGGAAACCTCAGATTGTTTCCGTTGTGGTCAGCAAGGAGCCGATACCGCCCATATCTTTATCATATGTGATCATATTGTTCCTTATTGGCAAAGAGTGTTGGAACTGATTAACCAACTCCTAAAAACATATTTTAGATTCAATCCTAAAATGCTCTTGTTAGGTCATGGGCCTAATGTTCTATTTGACGTAGCAGGGGTTTTCTCCTTTGCTATGACTACTGCCAGACTGGTGATTTATCTGGTCTAGCTTCAGAAGGAGGCTCCAGATCCTCTGCTCTGGTGGCAGGAGTTTGTGTTCCTCTGAGGGCTGGAATTGGCTGTCTAAGGCATAACAAGCAAAAAAAGATTTGAGCCCCAGTCAGACAGGGTTTAACTGACCTCACACCTGGATACGCACAGATTAGATTGACTGTTTAGTATTGCAAATGTCCTTTATTATTTTGTTTCTGATGAATTCTGTATTTAAAATTCAACCTACTCATGCATGTTGATGCCATCTCTGTGATAACTGTTTGTTTTTTTATTGGCCATTTATATCATTTTCTGTATTTGTACTGTCAATTTGCTGTATCTTTTCTAATAAAAATATATATTTTTAAATGGAACTTCGGACTCTCAAGACCCTTGTCCTCATTGCAGTCACTTCAGTACATGTTGATCTTTTTGCATCTGCCATGTTGCCATGTGGCATCCATCCATGCGTTCATCAGGCACTAATATATTGGCTCTCAAGTGTGCAGGAGGTGTCATCTGCCTGCTGAGTCCTGTAGGATTTCCTGGTGTAAAGTCCAAACCACATGCCCTCCTCCTTCAGGGATATTGGTTTGGTATTGATTTACAGTGTGAAGAATCTCCAGTTAGAAGTATCCATCTGAAGAACAAGTTACTTACCTTTGGTAACACTCTTTCTTATAGGTACTCTATTTAACCGCCATTTTCACACTCGCTCCCGTTGGGTGATGGTCTTTTGCATAGACTATAAAATTGCAAGTAGGATTGTGTTCACTGTCATGGTTTTCAGTTTGTCTGGTACGCTCTCTGTCAAAAGGTGTGAAAAACTGCTTTGAGAAAGCTGATGACAAGTTACACTGGGGACTCCGATATGCAGCCCCTGTGATAGAGCTACGATGGAGGTGGATGGTGCCATCTGCCGGTGCACAAGAGCTAGTGCAGAAAGGTTTCCGGATCCAGTTTGGTATCTCAGGAGAATCACAAGTTGAGCAAATTAGAGTGTTAATGAAAGTAAGTAACTCATTCACCAATGACGAATATGTTTAGTTGTCAAGAGGTGGAGGAGTCACATTTTTAGGTCGAGCCTAAACAGCGCTTGTGCTGTAGGCGATCTGTTGTATACAGTTTGTGAAGTTTGACTCCTCCTTTGCTTAGGATTAGCTTATTTTTCTGTCGTTCAAAAATGCGAGCGTGTTACTGGCTGAGTAGTGCTTTATGCCCCACCTTTCCATGGAAGTTAACTCCCATGGAGTATTGCTGCAGGGACGAGCAGGGACGCGCACGGTGTACACTCGCTGTTCCACTGCTTCCACTGCTTTTATGTTCTGTCGTTCAAAAATGCGAGCCTGTTACTGGCTGAGTAGTGCTTTATGCCCCACTTTTCCATGGAAGTTAACTCCCATGGAGTATTGCTGCAGGGACGCGCACGGTGTACGCTCGCTGTTCCACTGCTTCCACTGCTTTTATGTGGTCACAACGTTAAAGGACCCAGCTATATCAATCATATAGGCATGCACGTAGCCCTCTTTTGTGCGGATGTTATTGGTATGAATAAAGGATCACGTGTGAATATAGCGGTTAGGCTGCTAGTGTAATGTGTTGTTTTTATTTTGACTTTATTTGAAACTATCCCCGTATAAATTTCGCGGGGACGAGCATGGACGCGCACGATGTGCGCTTACTGTTTCAGTGCTTTCATGTAGTCACAACACTAAAGAACCCAGCCATATCAATTATATTGGCACGTGTGAGCCCTCTTTTGTGCGGATGTTATTAGTATGAATAAAGGATTACGTGTGAACACAGCGGTTAGGCTGCTAGTGTAATGTGTTGTCTTTTTTGTGACTTTA
Organism: Calotriton arnoldi; assembly: GCA_963921515.1. Taxonomy (NCBI): domain Eukaryota; kingdom Metazoa; phylum Chordata; class Amphibia; order Caudata; family Salamandridae; genus Calotriton; species Calotriton arnoldi. Next base: position 1,667,331 of record CAWUFW010000455.1, on the reverse strand, counting down.
TTTGAAATTATCCCCGGCTAATTTTTGCGGGGACTAGCAGGCACGATGTGCGCTCGCTGTTCCAGTGCTTTTATGTGGTTACAACGTTAAAGAATCAAGCCATATTAATCACATTGGCATGCGCGTAGCCCTTTTCTGTGCGGATGTTATTCGCATAAATAAAGGATCATGTGTGAATATAGCGGTTAGGCTGCTAGTGGAATGTGTTGTCTTTATTCTGACTTTATTTGAAACTATCCCCGTATGATTTTCGCGGGGACGAGCAGGGACAGTAATACGCTTACATTTTGTTCCGTAAGTATGCTATGTTTAGAATAATAAAACTCTTTGGTTCTGTGATTGTCTATATGAGCTACTGTTTTAGCATCTTTCCAATAAGGAGCTACTGACGCCAGGCACATACGATCATGGCACCCGCATTTGAAGCATACTGCTTTTTTGCCTTTTCTTCTTTAGCGCATCTATGTGCGACTTTTATACTCTCCAGACTGCACATTAAAAGTGTATACTGTTTATACTACATACAGTAGCAACTTTAACTCCCCTGGTCGCCCTCCCATGCCAAGAACGAGCCCCAATGCACCCGCTGCATTAAGTTACAAGTAAAACTCAACCCTAACAACCCTGCCACTTTGCTCCCTATGGTAAACATAAAACAAGCAGCACGCTTTATAACACTCCGTTTTCATGCTGCAACAACTAATGCAGCATGCCTCACTTTTATGCAGCCATCCTTATAATAAAGAGCAAAAATTATTATTTACAATTGTAAAATATCGGCAATTTAAACTAAATTAAATGGCAAATTTTTGAAGCACTTTTTATGTAATTGATATTTTGTAAACGTGTATTTCTCTGTGGCCATATTAGCCTAACTAAAGCGTATGTTATAGAACGCAACAGTAGTTATTGTATCAACTTTAGAAGGCCAATAGGCTTATTTAACCTGTTACAATTTGAACTAATATTGTTATCGGCCTTATAAGGATAAAAGGCTCAGTTAACATGACGGGATTTGAACCTGTGACCATACGGTCAAATACAGGCCCAAACAGTCCACGCATTACTCCACTAAGCCACTAATTTTTGCAGCTTTGTGTGGGCAAAAAGATTATAATACGTTGTATTTGTTTTTTCCAGTTTTAAATTTACTTTTTAAAAATAAAAAAATACACAGCGTCTAAGTTTTATATTTTTATTATCAAACGCAGCAACTAATAGACCGTAGACGATATTTTTATTTAAATGGCTTGATTTGTGCGTTCCTTATTCGTAGTGGTTTTTTAATCTGGGTCTTTTTCTTTACACTAGCAAACAAAACACACATCTTCCCACACTGCAACCGCATGAATACGGATGCTGCCTTTATGTTGCAAACCCATAATTGCGGCATGCCTCCCTTGTCTACAAGCACCTTTACAATAAGGAGCTCATGACACCAGCCACCTCCGACCATGGCACCCGTATTTTAAGCATAGTGCCATGCTGCCTGTTCTTCTTTAGTGTATTTTAAATGGGCCTGCCGTTATAAGGAATTCATCAATCCTGTGAAGTGCACTTGTATCTTCCTGCCTAAACACTGCACATATGCCGGTTGTAAACGCGATATATATCTTTACGACTATGGTGATGTCTTGCTTAATTTTCAGCACCGAAAGTAAAGTCTGTTCGTCTTCTTCCTTTGTCTAACGTCTGTCTCCACCATGGCGCCAGCTTTAAGTAAAAGGTGTAAATAGGTGAAAATCTGCCAAGATTCTAAATGTCCCCTTCAAATGTTAAGTCACAGAATTGTGCTGTTTACCACCTGCAGCAAACGTTTGCAGTTTATTTCTACTATAAACAACTCCAGCGCATCTAGACGCTAAAGAAAAACTCTCCAGACTGCATATTTAAAGCCCAGGGGACGCGCCTAATCAGCGAGCATCTTTGCCGTGAGGGGAACGGCCATCATCCTTCACATAGTCCTGCCGTGAGGGGAACAGCAATAGCAGGCTCCGCTGCCGTGAGGGGAACGGCCATCACGTCCATCACCTACCTGCCGTGAGGGGAACGGCACTACATCTCCCAGCATCCCGCCTGCCGTGACGCTGCGTCACGCGCCCGGAGGCGCGATAAGTGCTCATCAGGCCTCCCGCAGTGCGGGACGCGCCTAATCAGCGAGCATCTTTGCCGTGAGGGGAACGGCCATCATCCTTCACATAGTCCTGGCGTGAGGGGAACGGCAACAGCAGGCTCCGCTGCCGTGAGGGGAATGGCCATCACGTCCATCACCTACCTGCCGTGAGGGGAACGGCACTACATCTCCCAGCATCCCGCCTGCCGTGACGCTGCGTCACGCGCCCGTCAGCGGCAGGAAGAGGCGGGGTGGGGCCAGGTCTCTTGGTCCTTGGATTCCGGACACAGGATATCTGCTTGTCTACCCTACTGGTCTGTTCCCGTACAAGTAAGCACGTTTCTATTATATAAAAAATCAAATTGGTATGGCGGCTAACTTGAAATCACTGGGGGGGAAGGTGGCCACGCCAAAATCTATGTCCAATTCCACACTTGACTGCTTCCTACTGCGAGCTGCTAAGGCCATTGACAAAGAGATCGAAGTTGCCGAACGGCGGCTATCAGTGGGAGGAGGCTCGGCAGGCCCCACCATCGACACACTGGCTGTGGCGGACGACCAGGCAGCACAAATAACTGATACTGGCCAAAACAATTTAGCACCCATGAGTAGTTCTGTGGCTCCTTCACCTGCTCAACAGCCCTGTTTAACACCTTTAACTTTACTGGTGCGTGATATGGTTGGGAAAAGGAGGAAAAAAGTAAAACATATGGAGCCCGTTAGGTGCACACGGACCAGATCAAGGAAAAATCTCCAGGATACAAGCCCAGAAGCCCCGGCAGAACCTTCACAAGGATTAGCAAATATGAATGGCTCCAATTTGTTTTTTCCAACCCAAATTGAGGTTATCCCCCAGCAATTGACTGTGGCGTTAACGTCCCTTCTTGAAGAGACAATTACTAAGAACTTTCTTCCAATCTTAGCCAGACTTGACAAACTGGAGTCTACTGTGGCAATAATGCACTCAACGGTTAGGGACTTAATCTCAGGGGCTGGGGCAAAACCCAAATCGTTGGATGGGGGCTCTGATCAAAGTGGGACCCTAAACCAAGATGAGAGGTCATTTGACACACGTAATGACGAATTACCCTGCCCTGTGAGTAATGGCGCCACTAGAAATTTTGCTAGCGTAGTTGCACAGAAGCATCAAGGGCCTGCGTGCACTAGACATCTGGCAAATACAGGTATGCCCCTGAGCAAAATTAGGTCAGGCCCACCTTCCGTAGCCACTACTGGGAATAATGTATGCATAAACCAACAAACATCCCCACCACTGCCCCACAAAAATGGTCCATCTAATAGAGATGACAAGGTGACCTTACATCTTCCACCAGAGTGCTGTCCCTATGTAGCCATTCTCACCAATGTTCCCACCCTGCAGGAAAACCAAACTGAATCACAGTCCCAGTTAAAGAATAAAGGCTGTCATTGGCTTTCACAGAACACAAACTTTTTAAATTCAGACTTTCATGATATTCTATTTGTGAGACGAGTTAGCTGGGTTGTCCCGTTATGCAAGTCCCTACCTGGTGATTGCATTGTTATAAACTGCAGATCCCCAAATATTACTAGTCGGCTGCTGGGCTGGGGGACTTACTCAATAAATCAGAGGCTGGGCAAAGCGATCGCCATCTTACCACTTGGGTTTTTCTACAGGCATGTTGAAAACAGAGGGAGGAACACTCAGGCCACCAAACTGGCTAGTATAACGCCCCCTATACATCTGGAGGCCCCCCTCTGGAATTGAGAAATAGGTATCTTCCACTGAGCGGTCTAGACTCTCAGGACTGACTATCCAGAGTACCTTTATCATTATTAGCATCCCCTGAAGATACATTTGTTATGCAGCCTGATGCCATACCTAAGCCATACACTAGCAGTGATCCTGTGTTTAGTTATCCAGCAATCAATAGTATGTTTCTTCTTTCCCAACATGAGCCTGAGGGAGACACTAACTCCATAGGACATTTACAGGAATCCCTACTTGATCTCCTAGATTTGAAAATTCTATCCTGGAACGTAGCTGGTATAAAGTCCAAGATCATTGACCATGACTGGTGTAAACTAGTGGATGCTTTTCACTTTTGCCTACTGCAGGAAACCTGGGCAGTAGGGCGTGTGCACAGGGTAGGTTACACTACTTATAGTATTGAAGCCAAACAGCCACCAGTTGGCCGCCCAGCGGGAGGCCTCTTAATTTGGGTTAAAAATTCACTAGCTTGTAAAATCAAGGTTTTACACCTCGGCTCAGAGGAAATACTTGGGCTGGAACTATCTTTTGGCAAGGGGAATGCGCAAGTCAGATTATTTAATATCTATAACCGGTTTAATAGCCCCCATAGACTCTCAGGGACAATAACAACATTGACTAATTACCTTGATTCAGCCATGGGGAATCACCGACTGATAATTGCTGGAGATTTCAACACAACCTTTGAACCGGTTGACTTTATACAGGACCTTATCTCAGATGGGGATAAAGCCAGGGGGATTGCAAAACTTCAGATACCACCCATCAAGAAATGCACCAGGGTGGGGCAACAGGTTTTATCATTCACTATTGCATTTGGTGTCAGAGCCTGTAACGGCCGAACAGACTCTGATAAAGGAGCATGTCACACATTTAAGAGGGGGGCATCTAAGACCCGGATCGACTATATTCTTGTCGATCTTGATCTTTGGCCTAGTGTCAAGGATATGGCTATAATAACCCGGGAAGATAGTGATCATAACGCTCTGGCTCTCACGCTGACCGGTTTAGCTTCATTGTATAGGCACCCTAGGTACGAGACTACCTCGGTCATTACTAATAATAATAATAATAGAAGAGTCAAATGGCCCCTGATTTTAGCCGATCCAACTGCACTCCCTAAAATATATTCTGAGGTGGAGCAGACTCTCATAGATCTGAGTATTTTTACCACTGGGGCAGAGGATATTATGAACACATTTTTGAAACTGACCACAAACATAAGACCTCTCTTTTATAAACAATGCAATCGACCGAAGAGGAAAACAGCCCCCTGGTTCACTGATGCCTGTAAAAAAGTCAGGGATGACTTAATTGATGCGGTGAAACTGAAATCTCCCATAGATATAAAAAACAGCAGGAAGTTATATAAACTGGCACAAAATAAGGCAAAAAGGGACTGGGAGTCTGAAAAGTGGAGTATGCTTTTAGAAGCCGCAAAACAAAAGAATAGCCAACTTTTTTGGCATCTTTTGTCAAAGGGGTCACCTAATCTGGAAATGGAAACAGATTTCCATATACAGCCCCACGTGTGGGAGGAATATTTCGGGCAACTATTTGCAGGCCAGGGGCTCCCATCTGATTCAGACACATATAAGAATTTTCCTGATCTAGTAGCATCTGATGAAGATAACATCACACTAGATGAAACTATTTTGGCCATAAATTTGTTGCAGAGTGGGAAATCACCGGGCCTCGACAAGCTTCCGGGAGACTTGTTTAAAGCCGAATCCATCATATGGAGTCCTCTGCTCCAAAAGGTTTATAACACCATCTTGTCTGGGGGAGCAATCCCGGAAACTTGGCGGGGCGCCGAAATTATTCCCATCCACAAAAAGGGTGATAAAGGGTCGCCTGGGAATTATAGGCCCATCAGCCTAATAGATGTCTCGCAAAAAATCTTTTGTAAAATCATTTTGATCAGAATCCAAAATTGGATAGAGGAAAATAATGTCTTGTCCAATTTACATCACAATTATAGAGTAGAGTGCACTCCTTTTTATCCATGTATTCAATGTCATCATTATTAACAATAGAATGCGTGCATTCCGGGAACGCGGTCCGCCCTCCAACTGCGTAGGAAAATATAGAACAATGGGTTAGGGAACGATTTGTCGCTCCCATACCGGAAGCACTGCTGAAAGGCTTTGTTGCACCAAAAACTTCAAAAAATCATCCAGTTTTGTAATTTTAATCCATTTATTTCAATTCTCAATTTTTTGTTCCTTTTCGTCCGTCACATGAAAAACCATTATGTATTCAATTCTGATGCGGTAAATATGCCCATCCGAGCCTTATTTTTACGGCAGGAAACATACATAGTTCATCCTCAGTAGTATCACATTCCCAATGCATTTCGGTTGCTTTAATCAGCCTTCGTCAGGGGTTCACTACAAAGTCAAACAACAACATTTTAGACTTCATATTTTAAAACGCTTGTCATATCAATACGCTAACAATATTCATTATGTACTTTTTTAAAAAAGCTCAACTGGTGCTTTCCCTCTAGTACCTCCCAGCGCAAAAATGCTCCTGATCAACTCCCCTTCATCTGTATATACAATACAGTCCCACGTTAAAGAACATCTACGAGAATGTCTCCCCACTGTCTTAGATAACAAAACCTGCCTATTGCCTCTCGTTCCACACTGCATAAAAATCCCTCTCGTACCTGTGAAACTTTTCATCAACCTAGTTCTCACTCCTCGAGCCGACTAACGGCTTTCTCACATTTACCGCCATTTTAAACTCATCACATTTTAAGACCCGCCCCTTATCATTATCTAAGCTCTTACCACTTTTACTACGGGACCCATAATCCACTGGTACGGCTCCTACTTGTTGAAATCACCTATATGTGAAACCTTACTCTATCCCCTCATTCGGTCCAACAAACCCCCAGCATTCGCCAGATTACTCCGCCCACCCTTACAATGTATAAATCTGCACCTATTAAAAAGATTACATTTCTGAGCTTTAATTAATTGTATCTGTACACATGTTAAAAGGAATTTCAAGATTGGAATACATCCACTGAATAATCATATGAATTAACGTTTCCTTTGGTGTTGTAACATTAAAGGACGATTGAGGGGATAGAGTAAGGTTTCACATATAGGTGATTTCAACAAGTAGGAGCCGTACCAGTGGATTATGGGTCCCGTAGTAAAAGTGGTAAGAGCTTAGATAATGATAAGGGGCGGGTCTTAAAATGTGATGAGTTTAAAATGGCGGTAAATGTGAGAAAGCCGTTAGTCGGCTCGAGGAGTGAGAACTAGGTTGATGAAAAGTTTCACAGGTATGAGAGGGATTTTTATGCAGTGTGGAACGAGAGGCAATAGGCAGGTTTTGTTATCTAAGACAGTGGGGAGACATTCTCGTAGATGTTCTTTAACGTGGGACTGTATTGTATATACAGATGAAGGGAGTTGATCAGGAGCATTTTTGCGCTGGGAGGTACTAGAGGGAAAGCACCAGTTGAGCTTTTTTAAAAAAAGTACTTAATGAATAATGTTAGCGTATTGATATGACAAGCGTTTTAAAATATGAAGTCTAAAATGTTGTTGTTTGACTTTGTAGTGAAACCCTGACGAAGGTTGATTAAAGCAACCGAAATGCATTGGGAATGTGATACTACTGAGGATGAACTATGTATGTTTCCTGCCGTAAAAATAAGGCTCGGATGGGCATATTTACCGCATCAGAATTGAATACATAATGGTTTTTCATGTGACGGACGAAAAGGAACAAAAAATTGAGAATTGAAATAAATGGATTAAAATTACAAAACTGGATGATTTTTTGAAGTTTTTGGTGCAACAAAGCCTTTCAGCAGTGCTTCCGGTATGGGAGCGACAAATCGTGCCCTAACCCATTGTTCTATATTGTCCAATTTACAGGCAGGATTTAGGGCCTCCACAAGTACTACTGACCAAGTTTTTAGATTCCTCTTGTTAATATGGAAAGAAGTTACCATCAGAGGAGGCCATTTGTATGTAGTATTTGTGGACTTAAAGACGGCCTTTGACTCTATTGATCGGTCTCAACTTTGGCTAGCACTGAGTGAATTAGGACTACCACCTTATCTACTTAGAAACCTGTTTGGCTACATCATGACACCTATGCCAAGGTCAGGTGGAATACCGATGGCAGTCTGACCAACGACATAGCAGTCCAGAAAGGCGTTCGCCAAGGTTGCGTCCTTGCCCCTACATTATTTACCCTCTACATCAATGGTCTAATAGGAGAACTCTATAACTGTGGTGGCGATCCCTCGAAACTGGCCGGCAATGTAGTGCCTTGTCTGCTTTTCGCAGACGACACACTGCTTATTGCCAGAACACCTCGAGGAATCCAAAATCTCCTGAACAAATTTGCTAAAGTCTGCAAAGAAAAGGGCTTAGAAATAAACTGCTCCAAAACCAAATACATGATTTTTAATCCCTACAAATCTAACAAGGGCAAACTCGTGCTGGGCACGCAAATTCTGGAGCAGGTTAAGTCCTTTGATTATTTGGGCATCCGTATCAGCGATAGGCTGGTATGGACTCCGCAGCTAGAAAAGAGTACACTGACCTTTCAGCATGTTGATTGCGCCATAGTACGCAGGGCTAGGGCGTCCCCCTACCGGCCAATTTCCCCTATTTTAGAACTACATAGGACAAAAGGTCTAGGAGCGGCCCTATATGGGGCTGAGTTATGGGGGCTGGAAAATCTAACAGACCTAACCCTTGCCGAAAACAAATTCATCTGAGCCATTATGAACCTGCCAGTGAATACACCCCTCCTGCCGCTAAGACTTGATCTTGGTTTAAAACCTATAGACCACTTCGCTATTCTCAGGTCACTCTTGTTCTGGATAAGGGTATGGACAAGCAACACACAGGTCCCTTTGAAGGAGGCCATGGGCGAGTTGATCGCCCTGCACAAGCAAACAGGCCGCATTAAGTGGTTTAGCAAGATCAAGGCCTGGTTTTCAAAAATTGGGTTGGGGCAGCTCTGGGAGGTACATGGGTCCATCACCAAATCTATGGTCCCCCTCGTTAAAAAAAGGTTTTGGGAACTAATGGCTACGGAAAGCGTAGAACGTACTGCACATGGCACTTTAACTGCGAGGTTTTTAAATTTTAAAGGAGGTTTTGGCTTTGAAATGTTTCTGAATGACATCGAACCACCCCAGGCGCGAGCTCTGTACGTTCAATTTAGATACGGAGCTCTTCCTCTAAATGCAAAAAGAAGTACCTGGGGAAATGTGTCCGTTAATCCATTGTGCCCCTCATGCCACATTTTTCCTGAGACCCCTGAGCACTTCCTTTTTTGCTGCCCCTTCTATGCTGACCTCAGGAAAACCTGGATAGCTCCTGTTTGTCGCATTTTATCTTTTAATTGTCCCTCGGAAGCCACACGTATTTTTAGATCAGATACCACAAGTTGGCTAGTGTTTGCTATTTCAAGATTTTTACTGTTTGCCTAGTGGAAAAGGTCAAAAATGGGTAAATTTGTCTCCGAACCCTAGACTCGTTAACTTAACTTTATTGGCCCTATGGTGTGATCTAGAGTATTGTGTTTTTACATTGGATGAATTATGAGTTTGTTTTATCCTATTGAACATTTTTAATGAACTTTTTTATGTATTTTAATTGTTTTTATTCTGATGTACTGTATTTAAGATGTGAATGATCATATTTTTGATCGAATAAAGTATATATATATAAGTATATATATATTTAAAGCCCACACTGTTTATACCACATACACTAGCACGTTTAACTCTCCACCCAGCCGGCTACCATATTAAAAACAAGCCCAATGTACATGCTGTATTTGTTTAGGCCCTAAAACAAGTTACTGAGAAAACTTCACCATACCAACTATGCCGTCCCCGGATTTCCTGGTAAACATAACACTATCAGCAAGCTTTTCCAACACTCCGTTGCCATGTGACAATAATATTATTATTGTTATCGGCCTTATAAGGATGAAAGGCTCAGTTAAGATGATGGGTTTGAACCTGTGACCATAAGGTCAAACATAGGCCCATACAGTCCACGCATTAGTCCACTAAGCCACTACATTTTGCTGTTGTGTGTAGTAAAAAGATTCTAATAGGTTGTATTTGTTTTCTACAGGTTTATATTCAAACGCTCCAGACTGCACATTTAAAGTCCATACTGTTTATACCACATACAGTAGCACGTTTAACCCTCCACCCAGCCGGCTACCATATTAAAAACAAGCCCAATGTACATGCTGTATTTTTTTAGGCCCTAAAACAAGTTACTGGGAAGACTTCACTATAACAACCATGCTGTTCCCGCTTCTCCTGGTAAACATAACAGTAGCAGCAAGCTTTTCCAACACTCCGTTTTCACGTGACAATAATATTATTATTGTTATCGGCCTTACAAGGATGAAAGGCTCACTTAAAATGACGGGTTTGAACCTGTGACCATAAGGTCAAACATAGGCCCATACAGTCCACGCATTAGTCCAGTAAGCCACTACATTTTGTTGCTATGTGTAGTAAAAATATTCTAATAGGTTGTATTTGTTTTCTACAGCTTTATATTTGCGTATAATTTAAAAAACAATGCACAGCGTTTTAGTTTTATTTTGTTATTAGATAACGCAGAAACTAATACACTGCAAAAAAATGTTTTACTTACTGATATGTCTTGCTTTTTGCGTGCCTCATTAGTAGTGTCTTTTTAGTCTGGGTTCTTTGTGTAAACTATCGAACAAAACACTCTGCTATCCACTCTGCTATCCACATTGCAACCCTATGAATGCGGATGCTGCCTTTATGTTGCAATCCCCATCATTGCGGCATGCTTCCTTTTATACAAGCACCTTTACAAGAAGGCGCTTATGATACTAGCCACCTCCGACCATGGCACCCGTATTTTAAGCATAATGCCATGCTGCCAGTTCTTTTTTAGCGTATTTTAAATGTGCCTGTCCTTATAAGGAATACTATAAATGACCAGTAATTGTTTACGGTTATATGCTCAAATTGTGTGCAGTAAGTATGATATGTTTAGAGTGATAGAGTTGTTTGGTTTTAGTGGGTTACTGGCTAATTCGTGTCTAGCAAAAAGGGTAAAATTTTAAAAATACCAAGCGATTAAATAGCCTAAAAAAACAGAATGGTTTTCAACCTGCATTATATTGTTTATAATTTTGTAAAATATACTTACATAATAATGTATATCTACCATTCTTTTAAACGCTTATTTATCTCCGTACTTTGGTAATCGTTAAGTCACGATCCTAAGGAAAGCAGGAGACCAAAGGATAATATAATGCATAGATAAATACATATAAGGTCCCAAAGCGAGACCGATTGTATTGCAAATGCTTGTTTATACTGAGTGGCTCTAGGGATTGTGTGTAGGTTACATATGGTAATAGAAGATAGCGAGGGAGGTTTCTTATCATGACCAAGACGCTAAATGTTTGTTGGTAGTTCTTTTAATTGCAATGACAAAACGTACATGCTTTCGAGACAGAATGTTTGCACAAGGGCACGATAGACTTTGATTTTGACAGGTCTCGCTTTGACAAGGTCATAAGCTTCAGGGCTAAAGACGCCCTAAGGGTTGTCAGTGGGATTTGGTTGGTGTATGGAGACAAAAACACAGCAGATTAAAGGAATATTCTTTTTACTCTAGTTTGCATGATTACCCAAGGCTTGATCACTGGTGTTTGGAAATGGGACTGTTCAACATCTTTGATGCCATTTGCTTGGGCATGATGGTAACTGATCTTTCCATTTGAAGAGCATGCTGCCTCTTCAGCATAAACCCACAGTCACCCTTATGTGGAGAATGCAGTGCCAGATGCTTTAAGATGCAGCTTTAGATACACAACGTGAGAATATGTAGCAGGAATTTAAGATGATGGTTAGAGAATTTGTTTATTATGCTGTGTAGGTTTAAAATCCCACCAAGTGGCTGAAGCCAGCTGTGAATAAACGTTTCTCATACCTAAAGGTCTCTTAAGCTGATTTTGAATAACAGCACCCGCCCCTTCTATCTCCTTCTTAGTCTGGGCCATGCTATTTGTTGATCATAATTATATTTTTTGGATACCGGAGATTGGAAGGCACTTAATGGTCAGTTTCGTAAGAGGAGCGAGGGCACACATTGTGCATTTTGGCTTAAGGTGGTGGCAAAACACTTTAACTTCTTACCACTGCCATTAAACAGCAATGTTTCTAATGTTGCGTGATTCGGTTGGTAGTATTTGTGAAATGGGTTGGTGAGGCGCTGTCCATTTCCCCGTATGTCGACTTCTACTTCATACATTGTTACAGTTATAACAACTTGTCGATGTTCTCAGAATTGGTTGAGGCCAAAAGTCGAGTGAACATTGAATGTAAAAGTCTGTCTTTAACTCAGTGAAGCAATACTATACAGTATAATGTATCTGAAACGTGTATGGCTACTGAGCTTTTCATGACCACTCAGTACAGTTGTCAGAGTCCCGAGATTATACCATACATTTAGACAATTGTCTTAAAGTGATTCACGTTTCCATGTGTGCTCTGCGTAATCTTGTAACAAAGAACTAATAAGAGCTCTTCCTTACTACTTGTTCAGACCTTCAGGAAGATTTTGGATGAGGGAGCAGCTCTGAAACTCCAGTGTGGAATACTGCTGGCACATTTTTGGGAATATTTTGATTAAACGTACTGCTTTGGGTTAAAAAAAAAAATGTAACCAAAACTGGGACACGCCCAGGCAGTAGGACTTAATTCTCAGCGCTCACCAGTATTTAAAAACGGATAACCCCTGGAATCCTGCCTTTCGGGAAGCTCTGGAACTCAAATCTGCCGTAGCCCTTCGGAATCAAAACTATCCTCATCAGCATTTCAAAACAGCACTAAACAAAGTGCTCCGTAAAGAATCTTTTGAACAGGATCGCCGGGCCTTTATGGACAGAAAGCACGCACACCTCGTCTTGAGAAGTTACAACAAAAGAGGGGTGCAAAAATATCTCACTGACACCTTCTCTGGGCACCACAAAATTAGGTTCTGTCTAATCAGGATAGGAAACTTTTCTTCACTAGACCTCCTCCCGCCATGGTCGACTTGTCCCCCCCACCAGCACGTGTTGTCTCTGCGCTCTGCTCCAGGAATCCCTACCCCATCTTCTCTGTATCTGCCCAGCACTAATTGATAATCGCAGAAAAACTTTTCGCCACTTATTGATCAATAAGAGACCCAGACAATACAGGCAGCTGTTGACTTCCTTCTGAACGACCCCCATCCCCAAGCAATCTCCGGGTTGGTTAAATTCTTGACCAAAGTTGATAAAATGTTAAGAGACTCAATCCTGCCATTAACCCCTGTTGGGCTGCAGGACGACATGCATGGTATCTGCCCTAACATGAGCTCTGGTGCATGAGCCTGCGTGCGCAAACGTACACATTTTTTGACAGCATGAACATGTAATTGGCTTAACGCTCGCAGTCCCGTTAAGAACCTGTTAATTTCTTGTTTGCACTGTACTTCCACACCCCATATACAGCTCAATCTTTTTATGAACTATCTCCCTAACCCAGGAAGCATTCCTTTTTAAATATATTTATTATAATTTCACACATTTTAAACTATTTCATACTTTGATGGACTTATTTGCTTAAACAAAGCACTGTTCAACTTAAACTTACTCTCTGGGTCATTGAACATCCCCTTCCCAATCTCCCTTGCGTCTTTGCACATTCCCTCTCCTAATAACACACACCTGGCAGGCCGCAGTACTGAGCTGCGACGTGATGACTGAGTGAGCAGGCTGCCTCTCAGACACTACAGAATCATGTCAAGATGACAGTGTGACGAGCATTAGAAGAGAAGTACTTAAGTGTACTTACTGTGAGAACTTGTGTGCTGGCTGCCTCGGCCTGCCTCTCGGGCCCGCGCCGCACGACATGATGCCTGCAGTGCTGCAGCAGGTGTGCAGCGCCAGTCTCCCCGCACACGCTGCGCAGCTGCGCGCCCGATCTCGACATGACTCACACTCTGTCAATGTGGTCAGCGCCGCGGCCGGGCGGGACTGCAGTTTTGCAACATTGTATTGATTATTTCCGGCAAGCACGGGCTCAGCAGCATGATCCGATGTGTCAATTACTGCCCCTGGTGTCTCGGAAGCGGAGAGCAGTGTGCACTACGCAGAGCAGCCAGCCCAGCACCCGCCCCCCCCCGCGCACGGCACACAGGTCAGAGGCACCACACCACAGCCAGGCAGCGCGCGCTAGCAGCAGGGTTAATTTAGCCAACTTTCAGCGCGTCAGCAGAGAGTGGGCAAATGCGTGACAATGCATTTCAGTGCGGTGATGCGGAACACCACACTGAAATGCGTTGGCGTCACGCCTGCTGCGTGACACTTGGCATGACTGCACAGAAGCACCCTCTGATGTAGAATATCCCTGTTGCTGGGGGGGGGGGGCAGGGGCGGCTGGTTTCACTGGCTTGTTAACACAAAATGGTGGCTGGGGGTGCACTGTTTAACATACAGGTCTTAGCACAGAGCAAAGGAGAAATTTGGAGGGAAAACTGAATAGTCACCAGGAATGAGAGGGAAAAACTACAGAGTTTGGACTGGGGGGGAAACCTTTAATGCCGATTAAAAACATTTACCAAGCTAGAGTAAAAGCTGCAGTGAACTATGGGGCCGGCGTCTGGGGGGTGGCTGAATCCTCATCTTTACAGACTGTTGAGAATAAATTTTTTAAATCAGTAGTAGGCCTCCCACCCTCATTCACAAATTATATTTTACATACGGAATTGGGTGTCCCTTTTATATTAGATCAGATCCAAATAGCCCCAATATTATTATGGCATTCAATTTGGAGAAGAGAATCTGTCCCACTTACGCAATCAATAATAAAGAGCTGCTTAGCCATGGATAAGTGGAGGAGGTCTAGGTGGCTGAGCTATGTAGAGTCTGTATTAAGAGAAATTGGTCTCCCAGAACTTTTTAATGATCCTTTGGCATGCAAGAACATCTCTAAGCAGAAGGTTACTAACATGTTTTTGCTGATGACCGAGTACAAACGTAATGAATACTATAAGGAGAAATATGCTGTCCGGTCATATCGCAGTAACCCCCACCGATAGAGGGGGAGTTTTCTTACCTTGCATCTGTAAATAGATCACAACATAGATTCATCTTGCTAAGGTTTCGAACAAATTTAATCCCCTGCATGTTAGGATACCCGGAAAATTCTTTTAATTATGCCGATCTAAGCCCATGCCCCTGTGATAATTCATCAGTGCAAACCGAACTGCATATAGTCCTATTCTGCAGCCTATATGAGAAGGAAAGGAAGGATTATCTGAAATCAATTTTAAAGAAAGGAAATTTTAAGCAGTGTCGGGTGGCACTATATTTTTTAAAATCATTACCAGATCCTCTGGTATGTTTTTCTGTGGCGTCCTTCCTATGGGCCTGCATGAGGAAGAGAAAGGGGAGGGCACACAGAGCACTGAGATGATTTTTATAGATGAACTGTTTTTCTTATAACTGATTGTGTAAATAATAATATAACTGTTAAAAATAGTATGTGAAGGGATTTTAATGATTTTAAAATTAAGAATTATTTCAGAAAGGTATGTAACTTGAGTGAAAATTTTATAAATGTTTATTAATTATGATGAATGTATTTGTTCTTTTATGATCATTTTTATTGTGGTCGAATAAAGAATGTGACTATGACTATGACTATGACTGCAAATCCCACAATTCAACACGTTAAATGGAAGCAATCATGGGCAGGAAAACCACAAGTTTAAAACCCAAAACAGGTGATAAAATATGCAATCACAGGCAGGTTAAAACTACAATTTTAAACTGTAACAACCACAGGCAAAGACAGAAATCACAGAAAGTGAAAATCGTTTTTTTAAAAACTTTTTGGGGGGAGAAGAGACAGCACTAGTCTGCCTCCTTACCACTCCCTGGACTCTGCTCACTGCAATCTGGGGCACAGGTAGGCTGCAACTCACAAGATGGAGGAGAATGATTTGGGGTGCACCCAGCAAAGCCTTAAGGGGCCTGGGCAGGTGTGAGGGGAGGGCTCAGAGTTGCCTGGTAGCTGAATAGCCAATTCCCAGTCCTAGGCCTGCTGGCCTGGGGGCTGGGGAGCTGCTTCTCCTGTTCAGAATCTCCTAGGAGACAGACAGGCTCAATCCACACTTTGGACTTCTGCAGGTAAAGGCCTCACAAACTTGAAATCTAACACAGGCCTGCCAAGTATCACGCATCAGGTGTGACGCTAACGCATTTCAGTGTGGTGTTCCGCATCACCGCACTGAAATGCATTGTCACGCATTTTAATGCTGTCTCACTCTGCTGTACCAGCCAGCTAGCGCGCACGGCGGCACCTGTGAAACCTCAGCGCCGGCTCTGCAGCTCCCCGCAGACTTGCCAGCATGAGCAGGCTAAGTAAACAGTTAATGATTTTGTCTGCTGGCTGAGACAAGCGCTACAATGTTACAATCTATCTTAAGCCCTGCTCTGCCTGGCTGCAATTAAATTTCCGCCCGCGGCACCGCGCGGGCTGTCAAAAGTGAAAGTGAGTCACTCTGACTCCTCGGCGTGTGCCCAATACTGAGACCCGGGGTGGGGCCTGCCCGCAGTGGTTGCGTACACTACTGGCTGTTGCGCCGCGGGTGAGATGTGACCTCACGTCCTGGAAAACAGGAAGGAAGTGAGGTCGGTCAGGATTAAGCGGCGGGGGATTTAACTGTGGAGTTGTACTCTGCTGTGTCGTTGTGCGTCCGCGCATATTATAACCCGGCGTTGGACCGGACGGCAGCATAGACGCTGACTCTCTCATCAATCATGGCCGCGCATGAGAGAGGCCTTGGTCACTGCGGGGAGAGCTGCAGTGCTATTCTGTGTGGCCGCCGCGACCAGGTGCGGTCGGCTCACCGGGACCGAACTCGCCGTCGACTCGCGCTCAGAGAGTCTAGTGACTGCCAGGACTGTGAGTCTGACTACAGAAGTTGAACAAGTAAGTAAGTACTAGGCCAGGCAGCCTGCCTGCCACTGACTTTAGTAGTAGTAGTGTTGTTGTTGTTCATGTTGTCACACAGAGTCTCACACAGAGTGGGCAGCTCCGTGAATAACCGTGGCGTAGATGTTTGATGCAGCAGGCGGTCCCAGCCGCGCGTCGTTCATTTAGCCCCTAGTAGGAGGGGCACGCGCCAATACTAGTTAATATTAATGTTTACCGGCTCAGGCTGCGGCATCGCCGGGCATCCGCATCGGACGGTGGAGCCTGTGTGTTCTACTGCACAGGCTAGCAAGAACTGCAAGATCTGATCCTTTTATTTATTTCAGACAGTGCAGGCAGGGCTGCACTGTCTCGTCATCTTTCCGAGGTTTATGTTGGGCACCGTCATTGAAAGCACTAGCCGTGACCCACTCTGGTTCTAATTAACTTACTTCATCTTATGCACAATTATAAGGGAATGATTCTGTAGCTATATCAGTCTGATAATCTTATTTAACTAATTAAATGTTTATGTTGAGAGTGATGTCACATTACATATAATTTATACACTGTGCTTAATTTATAAAAATGATGGTGCAAGTAATCATATACGTACTGAGAGGGTTTATCATCAGTGACACGGTGGTGCGTTTTGCCAGGGCTCTCTGCTCTCTCATCCTGTCCCCACAAGGGGGGCTGGGGATCCTCACGACTTGCGTCAGATCCCTCAGTCCTCTCATCATGCTCTCTCTCTCCAGATTTTGCAGGCAGAAGCTGGCCGGGGAGCGGGCCCTGCTTCTGGCTGGCAATTTATGTTGTTTACTAGTCAGAGTTGTTTTTCTTCCGGCCCACCCGGAGGCACACTGACTGGCACCTGTGTTGACTTGAGGGTCCTCTTTTCACACATCCTTTTGGGGCTGGGACGGTCTGAGAGACCCGTGAGAGAGGCCCTGGGGTCCAGTTGCTAAGCAATAGCCGCATGATCATTTACAAGGAGGCCCGGAAGTGATGATGCATGCTCCAACTGCAGCATCATTAGGAAGGAGGAGCCAGAGGCCGGGGCTTCATTGCAGCCTGCCAGGTACTATGTTTTCCTGCCTCATGTCCCCCAGCCTGGGCCCGGCTCCTTCCCCAGAATTGTTGCTTTCGCCAGGGCAACAGAACTTCCTCAGCATGTGTCTAACTAGTTGGGCAGGTGTTGTGCTTGATCTAGATATTATGTACATATGGATTTTAAAAGTATATTATTTATTTTATGCAAATGACAATCTTGCATCAGGCAAGTATTTTTGTATTTAACTGTGCATGTGTCAGCATATGTACACAGAACTTTAATAAAGTACTGCTACTGAAAGACTTGTTTAATATCATGGTTAAGCATTTGTTTACAGTACAATCAGGTTACAGGCGGGAGCACTAGGGTTAGCGCCCTTCCATTTCTGGTGCTCTGCAGCAGTTTCAAGAACTTCTTGGAGTTTCTTGTTGCTCAAATGGCTGTAATTTCTGATATTTAGAAATTTTCCTCGTCTTGATTGCATGATTTTTGCTCGCGAGAAAGTGTTACTCACAGTCGTTGAAATGTCACTCATAATTTCACTGAAATTCTGAAAATGTCACACGTGGCAATCTAAAACCTTGGCAGCTATGCTAACACTACTGTTTGAATAAAACTTTACTCCCTCTCCTGGCCAAAAAACGAAGTGCACAGTCCCTATTAAACACAGTTTAAACAGCTCACAGAAGCACCCTCTGATGTAGAATATCCCTGTTGCTGGGGGAGAGGGGGCAGGGGGGGCTGGTTTCACTGGCTTGTTAACACAAAATGGTGGCTGGGGGTGCACTGTTTAACATACAGGTCTTAGCACAGAGCAAAGGAGAAATTTGGAGGGAAAACTGAATAGTCACCAGGAATGAGAGGGAAAAACTACAGAGTTTGGACTGCAAATCCCACAATTCAACACGTTAAATGGAAGCAATCATGGGCAGGAAAACCACAAGTTTAAAACACAAAGCAGGTGATAAAATATGCAATCACAGGCAGGTTAAAACTACAATTTTAAACTGTAACAACCACAGGCAAAGACAGTAATCACAGAAAGGGAAAATCGTTTTTTAAAAAAACTTTTTGGGGGGGAAGAGACAGCACTAGTCTGCCTCGTTACCACTTCCTGGACTCTGCTCACTGCAATCTGGGGCACAGGTAGGCTGCAACTCACAAGATGGAGGAGAATGATTTGGGGTGCACCCAGCAAAGCCTTATGGGGCCTGGGCAGGTGTGAGGGGAGGGCTCAGAGATGCCTGGTAGCTGAATAGCCAATCCCCAGTCCTAGGCCTGCTGGCCTGGTGGTGGGGGCTGGGGAGCTGCTTCTCCTGTTCAGAATCTCCTAGGAGACAGACAGGCTCAATCCACACTTTGGACTTCTGCAGGTAAAGGCCTCACAAACTTGAAATCTAACACTACTGTTTGAATAAAACTTTACTCCCTCTCCTGGCCAAAAAACGAAGTGCACAGTCCCTATTAACCACAGTTTAAACAGCTCACAGAAGCACCCTCTGATGTAGAATATCCCTGTTGCTGGGGGGGGGGCTGGTTTCACTGGCTTGTTAACACAAAATGATGGCTGGGGGTGCACTGTTTAACATACAGGTCTATGGTGGTGAACCCTCCAATGAGGACGGGGTTCTTTACATTTAAATGAACCCGATAGACTGTGTGCATTGAACTCTTAATTGAAGCATTGAGAAAGGAGATTTATCGCCAAAACGCGTCTGCTATAAAATAAAATGATGGATTAACAAACCCCGCGAGTGCCCTGCAGTGTTCCTGGAGCTGTGATACGTCACGGGAATGAAGCCCCCCGTGTATACATAAATACATAGACTTCTCTCTTCACCAACATAGAAATACACCAAATCACGGTTTCACCAGTGAAAAGTGCTTTATTCATTTCGGAGATATGCAGAAAGTTGCTCACTAACCCAACGCATTTCTGCTCTCCTGAGCCTTGATCACGGGTGAGCTCTGTATTTTAAAATTGACCACGTGTTTTTCAAGACCGCAGCTGTATTTCTCCATTAGAAAGCGCATGGGAAAAGTACAAGTATTTAGGTTTCAGAGAACAGCGTGTTTTCAATTCAAAGTCCAGTGTCTAAACTCTGCTGTCATTATAACTATTTTAAATTACTCCAACGCAGCTCCCTTCCAGAATAAATTAAAAAATAATAATAATTTTTATAAAGGCCGGCCTGGCAAGTTGCCGGAGGCACCGTCCCCTTTCTCCACCACTCTGAAAACGCGCCTTCTGGCGCACTGCTGGTTGGGGGATTAATTCCCCTTAGATGCTGAGGGTCCTTGGGGGGCCAACAAGCCCTCTTGTTACCTCCAATAAGTTCCACACAGCCTGATTGTTGAGAGAACTTTGGCGGCCAAGCCTGCTTTCTCCACCACTCTGCAAATGCGCCTTCTGACACACTGCTGGTTGGGGGATGAAGTCCCCAGGATGCTGAGGGTCCTTGGGGGCCAACAAGCCCTCCTGTTACCTCCAGTAAGTCCGACACAGCAGGATTCCTGAGAGCTGGTTGGAGGCCCGCCCCCTTTCTCCACCACTCTGCAAACCCGATTACTAGGTAAAAAACCATAGAAATTCACTTAAAAAACCAAAGGTTACAGGGATGTAATAGTTAGGAAACAGATTTTGAAAACCCTTAGAAATTCACTTAAAAAGCAAAAGGTTACAGGGTCATTATAGTTAGCAAATAGAATTTAAAAAAACTTAAAAATTCACTGAAAAAAACAAAGGTTACAGGAACGTTATAGTTAGGCTCAGATTTCACTTGTAAAAAACCCAATGAAATTCTGCAGTTATAATTACCTGAGCTAACTATAACTTACGCCCCGTAATGTACAACCTCACATATTACATCACTCATGTCTGGTCAGTGACATCACTGATATCACTGATGACATCTCAAATGACATCACTGATGACATCTCAAATGACATCACTGGTGACATCTCAAATGACATCACTGATGACAACATCCACAGAACCACTCACACACTTACCCACACCCCCATTCAACCTCTTGCACGCCCGCTCACACACCCGCACAACCACTCAGAGACTCATTTACAGACCTATACCAGCACTCACACACTCACTTACTTCTCTATAGAGCGACTCATAGACCCACCCACTCACTCACTTGTACAGCCACTCACACAACCATTCACTCACCCTTACAGCCACTCATACAACCAGACACTTACCCATTCAGTCAGTCACATAACCACACACTCCCCATACAGCTACTCACATACCCACTTATTTACCTACAGTCACTCTCACAACCACTCACCCAATCAGCCTCTCAACACAGCCACTCACTCACCCATACAAGCCCTCACACACTCACTCACATACCCACATACCTACAAGCACTCACACATTCGCATGCTCACTCATACAGCCATTCACACAGACACTCACTCTCCAATACAGCCACTCACACACCAACTCACTTAGCCAAACACCTGTTCAAACAGTCACTCACCCATACAGCCACTTACACAACCAGTCACTTACTCAAACAGCCATTCAGATACCCACTCACCCATACTGCCACTACACACCCACTTACCCACCCATAGAACCACTCACACTGCCACTCACCCACCCATAAAGCCACTGACACACCCACTCACTCACCAATATAGCCACTCACACAGCATCTCACTCACCCAAACAGCTACTCACACACCCATGCGCACATGGATACATACAGTCACACAGCCACTCACATAATATATATTAGAAGTAGTATCACTCATTACTAGTACAACTAGTATACTACGTTAACTTTTGTAGTACATTAGTATATATTTAACAATCATACACTCTTACAAAATACTTACACTCACTGGATGATGTCCTCAGTGATGTCACTGACCATGTCATGAATGATGTAATTTGTGAGGTCATGATGAGCAGTGCATTGCAGGGGCATAAGTTATAGTTAGCTCAGGTAACTATAACTGCTGTATTTCACTGGTTATGTACGAGTAAAATGTGAGCTTAACTATAATGTCCCTGTAAGCTTTGGTTTTTTCAGTAAATATTTATGTATACATATCTATATATCTCTCTCTCTCTATATCTATCTATCTCTCTCTCTCTCTCTCTCTCTCTATATATATATATATATATATATATATATATATATATATATATTCACTGAAAAAACCATAGGTTTCAGGGATGTTATAGTTAGAAATGATCATTTAAAAAACCATTGAAATTCACTGAAAAACCATTGGTTTCAGGGACGTTATAGTTAGAAATTAGCCTTTAAAAAAACATAGAAATTCACTGAAAAAACCATAGGTTTCAGGGACGTTATAGTTAGTTGGACATTTCACTCGTACAAAACCAGAGAAATTTGGCCGTTATAGTTAGTTGAGCTAACTATAACTCGCGCCCCCGCAATGCACTGCTGATGACGTTGATCCAGCGGGTTACTAGCAACGAGCATTCATACACCAAATACTCACCTGGGCCCATACATTCACACTACACTAGCAATTCCCGCTGGTGGGTCAGTTGTACTCTTTATCAAAATTCCCTGCTACCAATTACTTTTCTGATTGAAGAGTAATGACTTACCGATGGACCCTTTGATAATTGGGAAGTTTAAAATGAGTGACGTTCATTTCAATTCATAAATTCTAAAATAATCACTGAGTCAAGAAGTTTTAGAATGTTTATCTAAAGTTTTAGCAGAGTAAAATACAGAACCACATGATACTTAATCGTATGTCAAGGATGAAGCACAATAATCAATTATCGATCAATGACGGTCCCACAGAAAGGAGAAGATAGAGACAGCAGCACAGATAAAGGTACATTTATATTTACCTAAAGGTGCGAGAAACCAAACCCCTCGGCCAAGGAGTTGGAAAGATAGGTCCCAGGAAGAATGAAGAGCAAAGACCTTCGGACCAGGTTCAGGACAGGACAGGTGACCTCTCTATCAACGACGCCTGCGTCGTTCCCCTCTCTGATACTTCGCTTCTCCTCGATTTCTCCCGTGTCTTCCTTCAAATGGACTCCGCCGCCCCCACCTCAGGACCTCTCTGGACAGCGAGTCAGCCTAGTTCTGCTCTGCATCAGCGTCTGGATCAATGAATGTAGCATCGCTTCCTTGCTTGCCTGGACTGACCTAGCTAATTAGCTAATCTATACCTATTATACCCTTCTATACCCAGGTACCTCCCATTAATGTTTCAAGATTATGGGACCACTACTTCTGATTGGACAGGGACAGGGGGTTGATCCTCACACCATGTCAATTTAGTTCAATTTCTTTAAGCCCATTGTTTTAGAATACTGCCCATCACAATTAATACATTTGCTTTATTTCCCACCCGTTTCCCATTGATTCAGCAATACATTTTATATACATTTGTATCGAGTTCAGGTACATTTCAGATGAACTTGTGAACCAGGCTTTGTGACCTTGGAGAGCTTCCAAGTTGACTTCATCGCTTCCTCTGGTCAGCCTTTCAGGGCGCATGTGCAGAACCAATGTCTTGCGAGCTGCAGTTCAACCAAACCCAGGCCCATTTACGAACTAATAAAAGTCAAAGAAAGAAATATTAAAATCACAAATAAATTATTTCACTGTATACCCATTTGGTCTACTCTATTCCCATTTAATTATAAAATCTATCCCGCATTAATAGCATTAGAATACCACAGTTTTAATTGCAGCATATGAGCAAGCTGTAGCACGTGAAAACATTAAGCAGCCATTTTAATACACACTGCGCAGAAGCAAAAGTTTCCCTCCAAGCAAAGAAAGACGTCATACCACGTGATATGGCTGACACATGCGCAATGAGGTTCCCGCGCATTAGCGGCCATTTTGGATTAGACAAGCGTTACTTGTTAGTTTTAAACACATAGGCAAGCTTCTCTAGGATTGTATTCATGTGTGCATTTGTTAGTTCAAACATTACAAAGATTAATAATTAATACTGTGAGAAGATTGCTTACGAGCAAGTCTCATTGTGAGTTCTTGCTCCATCAATCCCCTCTCTGATGGCGTTTCTGAGCCATCAAATACTACCCACAACCAGATGCCAACTTTTAGCATACAATCGTCTCAGCTTCATTTTTACACTTTCTATTTTTATCATCTCCTTTCAGTTTCTTGTATAATTCACTTTTCAGATCTTCTAGTTCAATTTCATCAAACCTTCGTTTCTTTCCTTTTCCTGTCACTCTATACGTCTCATTCTTTCTACAACATTTGCACCATATTATTATTGATAGTACTATTATTGCTATCCCTGCTAAGGGTACTAATATTTTACCTATAAGTCCTTTCCCTACATTAGCAAACCAGGTACCAATTGACGCTATACTATTCGTCAATCGTGCCCATACACTATGAAATGAAATGAAATTTGTACTTGTAAAGCGCACTGCTACCCCAGCTGGGGCGTCGTGGCGCTGTACGCATACCGCTGTGGAACCCTTCCTGGCTTTTCCCTGTGAAATGTCCACTCCTGGGCACCCGCAAGGTGAAGCCAGGCATCCCAGCGCTGGTGGGGCCGTTGTGGAGATTAAGCAAGCTATTGCCCAGAGTTGCAGAGTGGGACCCATGATTAGAATAGGCACCGAGGCGAGAATTATCAGGTCTGAGGAAATTGAGCCCAAGACCCGCCGAGGCGGGAATTGAACCGTGGTCCCGGGCCAGATCTCTGCATCAGGGTCTGCCGCTCTAACCATTGAGCCACACTTCTCCACTATCAACTTCCAGTGGTTTAAGTTCATTCTCAAGTTTTGTTATATTCTGTATATACGTTCCAATTTCTGCACTTTTGTCAGGTATGTAAGTGCAACAGTGTTTCGTCTTCAATAATTTACAGACTCCGCCCTCTTTTGCTAATATTATATCAAGAGCAAGTCGATTTTGCATAACCATTGATCTATCGCAACCATCTCCGCATTAATCATAAGAAATCCTCCAGCAGTGTCCGTTGATAAGCAATCAACCACTGTAGATAATTTACATATTTTCCTTGAGTTCAGAATTATTCCCACTGAAGGTATCAATGCACCAAATATATCACCTATAATTTCAGAAATTAGCTCTTTTACTACGTGTTAATTCACTATTATTTTCATTGTTCCCAGTGTTCTTCTTTACGTGGTATATTTTTGGAAATACTATTCCAAAATAACAACTTCCACACCACCGTGCAGGAAGCCTAAAGTAAGCCTTATTCCCACACACATAATAAATTCCAGGAAAAACAGAATCTGTTCCACCTTTTAGTCCCCAACCTCCAAGAATTAAGAAATTATGTTCACATTCACTGGTACCGATGAAAATATTGTTATACTCAGTCTTTAACCTATGTAGACAAATTTTCCCTGTCTTTACAAAATCCAGAACCATAGCAGCTTGAGCCTTGCCAGGTGTATAACTACCTTCTTTCTCAGCCCAAGGTGGCAGATGAGCCTTATGCTCCGATGCTTTCTTTTGGAAATCTTGTCTTCTATTTTTTACTAAATTTAAAAATATCTTTTCTTCTTCATGTAACGAACATATTAGATTGCTTCTATGTGCATGTGTTATGTCTATCGATTTCATTGTTAAGAAAAATTCTCCCATAAACTGTGCATCTTTACTACTAAGTACTGGATTCATTTTCTTTCGAATCGGAACCTCAGAAAATATCACATCTATATTTGAATAATAATACTGAAGTCTCCCTGTTCTATAAAATAAACTAGTTAATACACTACATGATATGCCATAAGTTAATGGTAAATGATGATATGTTAATCCTTCAGCTACTGATTCGGGTAACTTCATACAGACATAACAATTACTAACTTCCATGGTATCTACATATTGAAATAATAATTTAGTGAAAACATTCAAACTAGTGTCGTTATCTGCTACCTCATGATGAAACTCTGGTTCATCTTCTGCCTTTAATTCTACTCTATTACTTTTCAAGTTATCTGTCCTTCCCTTCGTTTCGTTGTTAATCTTTTTATCCATTATCAAAAGGTAAGGAATTGCTACGATCACAACTAACATTACTATAAGTACCACTACCAGACTACATATGCATATAGCCCAGCATCTTTTACAACATTTCCGTTTCGGTCTCCCAGAAACTCTGTCGTCAGGCATTTTGATAAGGAAGATTTCTCTTCTTATCTTTAATTCAAGACTTTTTACTTTATCAAGGTGGTTTTATTTCTTTCTCATAGGTCAATTCTGCACTTGTTCCTTCGTTACCACTTTCACTTGATTCTGAACTTTCGTAGTCTTCAAGGATTATATAAGTCCAATCAGGACCTTTAAATTTATTGTTCACAAGTTTCAGTCTTTTGCTTTTTCATTTTTCAGTTCCACTTGTTTGTCCAGTTAGGCTTATTACTTCATTTACTTGTTCTGGATCTTCGCTTCTGGTTTTTATATGGTATTTCACTCTTTTAATGACACTAGGCCAATGATCACCTTTTCTGATCTTCTTTGTTTGCACTGTTTCTTCACTTCTTATTTCTTCTTCAGAAGTTCTTTTAATTTCAAGTTGTGGCACAGTTTGTTTTTCTTCGATTTCAGTTTCTTCTTCTATTTGTTCTTTTCCAGGTCTTATTGGTTTCTCTTCAGTTGCTCCATTGTGAGTTTCTGATAACTGACCTTGTTCAAGATTTGCGTCTTCATGCTTGAGATTCTCGTGATCTTCTTCTTGAATGTATTTTCCTAGATCTAACTGGTCCTGGACAGGGCTTATTGCACTTTGTACTTCTGCAGCCTGACCGCGTTCTTCTAAACCTGTCTGTCCCTGCTCAAATTTTGTTGTTTCGTTGTTGATTTGAGCCCAATTTCCTCTCCCTATCTGGTCCTGCTCAGGTTCTCTTATTGTTTCATTTTCCTGATCCTGAGCGGCTTCTTCTTCACCTATCTGGTCTTCTCTAATTTCTTCTAACTTTGATTGGCTTCTAGTTCTGTTGTAAACTTCTGGTACATCAACCACTGGTATCCAGTCCTGACTTGTGCTCGGTTATTCCTCTTCAGCTTCTCTCAAATCTCTCACTTGAGATTCTTCAGCTGGGCAACCTTCAGCTTCCTCAGTTATTGATGCTATCTGAGGATTTTCTTCTTCAGGCTCCGGCACCCTTTTGGTGTGGCTTACATGAATCCAATTAGGCAATCCTGCACATTTCACTGCTGTGTTCGTAACTAGTATAACCTGACAAGGTTCGCCCCACCTGGGTGATAGACACGTCTCTCTCGTGTGATGCTTCACAACCACCCAGTCTCCGGGATTCAGATCATGCTCTTGCTCAGGCTGCCTGGAAACTGCGTCTTCCCCAACCTGGTGAGAGACAGAACGCACTAGGTCAGCCAATCCTTTGCAATAATCCAGAACCATATCATCAGTTATATTCAGCAGTTTACTTGTAGGAACATGTGCTTGTCTCATTGCTCTTCCCATGATTATTTCATGCGGACTCAATCCGGTATTTCTATCGGGAATGCTTCTGAGTCCCATTAACACAAGTGGCAATGCATCCGGCCAATCTAACGCTGTTGATGCACACATTTTTGCCAGTCTGGATTTTATTGTGCCATTCATTTGTTCAACCACTCCAGAAGCCTCTGGGTGATATGCACAGTGCAATTTTTGCTCAATTTGAAATGCTTCACAGATTATTCTGATCACATCGCTGTTGAAGTGACCTCCTCTATCTGATTCCAAAGTTACTGGGAAACCGAACCTAGGAATGAGTTCTCGTAGCAACAACTTTGCGACTGTAATACTGTCATTCCTTCTGGTAGGGTAAGCCTCCACCCACTTTGAAAATAGACACACTATGACAAGTACATATTTCAGTCCTCTACATGGTGGTAACTGAATAAAATCAAGCTGCAATCTCACAAATGGACCTTCTGCCTTTCCGATTTTTCCAAAACCAATTACTGTTTTCCTTCCTGGATTATTCATTTGGCAAGTTAAACATCTCTGGCAAAGACTCTCTGTTGCAGCCCTAAACCTTGGATTGTACCAATTTTGTCTGAAGAGCCTAATCATAGCATCTCTCCCTACATGTGTGTCTCCATGATACATTCTGGCCATTTGTGAAATCAGACAGTCGGGTATGACTGGTCTGCCATCGGCATAAATCCACACATCGTCATCTGCCCTTTGAGAACATCCCATTTTAATCCATGCATTTCTTTCATTCTCATCAGCATCATCTTGCAGTCTTTTCACATCATTCCATGTTTCAGGTGGTGCATATAGCATAAGTTGGCAGCTGATTCCCATCCTTTCAACCCTTTTATTTACTGACAACCTGTTTTTGGCACAGTGTTGAGCCACCAAATCTGCATATCTGTTACCGACTACCACCCAGTCATCTCCTGACTGGTGTGCGGCACACTTCACCACAGCCAATTCTTTTGGCGATTGTATTGCTTCCAGCAGTTCTTTTACAAACTGTCCATTTTTAATAGGGGATCCTGAAGAAGTCATGAAATCCCTCTGCATCCATAGTTGGCCAAAATCATGCACGACCCCGTAACCATATTGACTAGCTGTAAATATAGTTATTTTCTGATTCCTCCCAATTTTGCAGGCTTTAATTAAAGCAATTAATTCAGCTACTTGTGCAGATTTGACTCCTGGTAAATAGGATGTTTTGACTATTCCAGTTAATTCGCATACTGCATATGCTGCACTTAGTTTACCATCTTCATGCCTTTGGCATGAACCGTCCACAAACAGCTCCCTATCTGGGTTTCTGAGGGGCAGTTCCTGTATATCAGGACGCGGTTTTGTGCACAATTCTGTGACTTGTAAACAACCATGTTCCTCTTCATCGTCTTTGACTTCCTCATGATACGGATCTGGTAATAATGTAGCAGGGATTACAATTGTACACCTGACAATAGTTACATTTTCAGCACCTAAAATTATTCTTTCATATTTAGTCAGCCGACTAGGAGTAAGATGCTGAGTTCTGGTTCTTGTCAGCAGAATCACAACTGAGTGTGGAACAAACACTTTTACAGGATGTCCCATTACAATTGATTCACTTTGCTCAAAGCTCAAACAGGTAGCAGCTACTGCTTTTAAGCAACCTGGCAATGCTGCTGCCACTGGGTCCAACGTAGCAGAAAAGTATGCTATAGGACGTCTGTCCAAACCATGTCTCTGAGTTAGGACTGAAAGTGCACAATTTTCTCTCTCATGACAAAATAATGCGAATCCTCTTGTATAATCAGGCATGCCTAAGGCAGGTGCTTCACACAAAGCACTTCTCAACTTTACAAAAGCTCCTACACTCTCATCATCCCATTCAACTGGGTCCTTTGCCTTCTTTTTCGTCATTTGAATCAATGGTTTTGCTAACAGAGAAAACCCTACTATCCACTGCCGACAATATCCCACTATTCCAAGGAACATTCTCACTTCTCTTTGAGTTACAGGCATTTGCATTCTTTTGATTAATTTTATTCTTTCAGAAGTTATCCTTCTTTTTCCCCTCTCAATTTGGTGTCCTAGATATTTAACTGCTGTTGTCAAAACTGTAGTTTTTCAGGTGAAACTTTATGCCCTTCTTCAGCCAAGTGATTTAATAGTGCAATGGAGTCGACAACACAGTCCTCTCTAGTGTTAGATGCCACTAGCAGATCATCTATATACTGCACTAAGACTGAACTTCCTGGCATCACTAGCTTCTCTAAGCACTTTTTCAATATTTGATTAAAGATGGAAGGACTCTCTGTGTATCCTTGAGGAACACGATTCCATACATATACTTTGTTCTCAAATTTAAATGAAAAAAGATACTGGCTATCTGCATGCAATGGTATGGAAAAGAATGCTTGGCATAAGTCAATCACAGTTAACCCTCCTGCACTCCAGGGAATCTGGTATAGGATTACTGCAGGATTTGGCACTATAGGACAACAAGGTTCCACAATCTTATTTATTTTGCGTAAATCCTGAACAATCCTATACTTTCCACTAGGTTTCTTCAAACCCATGATTGGTGAATTACAAGGGCTACTCATTACTTCTTTTAATATGCCTTGTTTTACCATTCTGTTAATTTCCTCAATAACTCCTGCTTTTACTTCTGCACTCATTTTGTACTGTCTGGTATTTGGGAAAATTGCACCTTCTTTTACAATGACTTTTACTGGGTCTATTTTGGCCATAAGTCCTACTTCTTTCCCGGTGAAATCCCATACTATGGAATTTACTGTAGTTCTTAATTCTTCTGGCAACTCGTCTTTTGTTATCAAAGAGAACATCTCATCTACTTCTGTACCTTGTTTTGCAATCATAATTTTATATACATGATCTTCATCCGGGGTCTGAACGGCAACACCATCCGGTGTGCAGAAAATTGTGCAGTTCATTTTGCACAACAAATCTCGGCCCAATAAATTTACTGGACTGGAATCACACACTACAAACTGATGCATTTCTCTAAAATTTCCAATTTTTACTTCCATTGGTTCGGTAAGAGGTGTTCTAATTTTACGATTGGCTACACCCACAACTTGGATAGCTTCTCCCGAGAGAGGAAGGTCTGGGATGTCTGCTGTTCTCACAGTAGACCTGGTAGCACCGGTGTCCAAAAGGAAAGTAATATCGTTACCTCTTACTTTCCCTTCAACATATGGACCTGACTGGTCTACCGGCAAGGCTGCGCCAAGTACGCACTCCTTCTTCCCCTCTCCTAGGCACCGTCATTGGTCATATTGACAAAATTCATCCTGTAAAAGAAATTGTGAAGTTACATAATCATTCTTACCACTTCCTCCTTGATATCCGACGTCTGTACAGTGCTTTGCTCTGCTTACATTACCCTGTATAGGAGCAGGTGGCAACTGACTCTGAGGATTTACACCCTGCTGTGAGTCGTTCTGCGTCTGTGGATTTAAATTTTGATTTGGGCCATTATTATTTCGAATCTTTTTACATTCATCCTTCCAATGCCCCAATTTTCCGCATCCATGACAAGGAAATTTCTTTTTAGCCTCTTCTCTACTCATTCGTCCTCTCACTTTACCACTATTCCCAGTTTCACCATTCGTTCCAGAATCTTTTCCCTGATTATCATTTGGATTATCCAAATTAATTCCCTGTCGCTCAGCCATTTTCACCTGAGCCCACATCACCTTCTCTTGCAGTTTCTTGTGCCTATCTTCAATGTCGTCTCCACAATATTTGGCATATTTCAGAATCTCGTCTATGGGTTTCCCTTGCCAGCACAACATGTGCTGCTTAATCATCTGACAAATCTCTGGTTTTAATCCATAAACAAATCGGTAAACAAACTGACTCATGTTTTTATCTCCAATGTCCTCAAATCCACTATACTGTTTAAATACCTGCAATAAACGTTCATAATAGGCATGTACCGATTCACTTGCTTCTTGGGTAGTTCGGTCTATTTTCACCCAATCCGTTTCTTTTGGTGGTATTTTCCCTTTCAAGTAAGTTATTACCTGCTGATATTTTTTCATTACATCACTTGATGGGGCACCTGTCTTTGCATCTCTAGGATACTCTTCACTCGGCCAATCAACTGTGATTTTACAATCTGTCCACAAATCGGCAGGTACCACTATGTCGATCAAACCATCCAAATCCTTCAATAATACTTTTGACACTTTCACAAACCTCTCAACCTGCTTGTACCATTCAATTGGCTTTTCTCTCAACTTGGGGAAATCATTTGTAAATGACAAAATATCCTATCTACTCCATGGGACATGTACATAACCTCCTCCAGGTACTTCTCGCATCGGGTACATCTGATCTGCTTTCCCTGTTTCTTTCAATAAATATTCAGAAGTTGTTCTACTGTACCGTGCCTCTTCCTTTTTCTTTGTCCATCTAGTTTTCCATTTATCTAGATCTCCCCATTTCTGTAAAACTGACATTAATTCCTTTACTTGTAGTTTTCGGCCAGAGGCATTCATATTTTCTAAATCTTTGTCAGAAAAATCTGCTCTATAGGGTTTCTGTAACACCTTTTTACTTCCCTATTTCAATCCCCATCTGCAAGGCCAAATCTGATAATTTCTCATGAAATAATTTTACGTTTCTAGTGATGCTTCTGCATACAAACAATAGTTCTTCTTCATCGTAAGTATTTAAACGATCTACTCCCACATTTCCTGCTATCATTTCTTCTAACTCGACTTTTAATTTGTAGATGTCCATGATCTTTGGGGGTGAACTCTGTCTGTCTGATCCTTGTGCCCACCTTTCCAAGTCTTCTGGCGTTACTACTGTGGCACTCTTAGTTCCAAATGATGTTACTATATTTACATCTTTGGAGCAACCAGGTGTTATTCTTCTAGGAGTGCTATTTACAGATCCTCGAATTGGTAAATCCATTAGGGATATCATAGATTCACAATCACTGATTTGATCATCAATTATTACAGGTTCAGGTTTAGTTATTTCTACAGGTGTAGGCATGCATAGAGGTTTCGGGTAATTTTCTTTGTTACCATATAGTGGAACTACTGGACCAATCGTTACAGGTATGGTCAGGGAATCAGGATGTACATTTAATTGTGTTATTTTCTGTATCAATTCTGCTCTGTTTTTGTCTATAGCTTCCTTCTCTTTATCCTGAAGTACCCTATTAACTTGTGGATTATGTAATACTTGCGGTACTAATGGTGTCTTTAAAAGTGGTGCGCTTGGGGTGCATCCACTTGTCCCTTCTTGATATGGTGGTGGATTCTTTAATATTTCTTCCATAAATTCATCTTCAGAATCTCCAAACCCTGTCAAATGTTTTGTCTTCTCTGTGCATTTACCTCCTAATGACTCTTCTGTCATAATCACTGGATACAAACCCTCTGTAAGCATCGCTCTTCTCGACTGTTTCATTTGACCGTCCCTTGCCTCATTTTGGTATCTAGGGAAAAATCCCCGATAACCCCTACTGCTTCTTGCTCGGTCACGTTCGAATGCCTCTGTTTCCCATTCTTCTAAGGCTTTGTATTGAGTTAATCTTGGTCTAGGTTCTAAATCATTCATCCTAAATCTCAAATTTTGAAGAATTCTCCCATTGAAAGTGCCATTCTCTGGGAATGCTAATATTCCATCATTTTTGGTATATTCTATCCAATTTTCTAACCATACGCAAGTATGATAACCTCTCTCCATCATCATGAATGAAGCGGGCGTTTTAGCTGGTGGAATGATAATTCCTTCTCTAGTTTTGATGGGTTTATCTTTCTTAAAATAATTCTTAACCTTCTGTAGAAATGACATTTTTCTCTTTTCTCCATACATTTTGGGTAAATATCTATGTATCGAATTATATTCTGCAAAACCTAACAATCTTTTGTCTGGACGGGTTCCTGTTAAAGTTGAATCACGTTTCCACATATATCCTCCACTATCCACTAAAATTTCGACTTCTATGCTAACAACCAATTAATTTCCAACTAACATTTGTCTCTGAACCAATCCTAGCGTGGCCTTTTAGTGACGTTTGTCTGACAACCCCTCCTTTACAATCTGCACTTCTCTGTCCCTCGCTGTTTCGACCAATCCCAGCGCGACACCTGTGACGTCAGTATTACTCCTGACTATTGACCCCTCCTTTACAAGAGTCTTTCCCTGCCCGCGGTTTCAACCAATCCCAGCGCGGCGTTTTGTGACGTCAGCTTCCTCTCCGGCAGCTGACCCTCCCTTTACAAAATCGTACGCAAAACTTTATTTTCTTTATATTTCTTATTAAAATTCAGTATCAACATAAACATTCGCTATCGTGTCAGTTTCGCTAACTTGAAAAGGATAGTTTCTCTCACACTTAGTAAAACCTTTCCGTTTACTAAACATACACTACGAGTAAAACCCTTCCGTTTACTCTTCACGTAAGCTTCCGAAATACCTGCTACTTCTTCAATGTTACCCTTTCTAGGTGATATAACATCAAATTTTTATCAGCATATTCCTTTGCTATTACTCACACGCATAGAGTCCCTAACAAGTACTGATAGCCCTGCTTAACTTTTCAGTACTATTTCTGCCTGACAGATAACCTCACTGCAGTATGGCTTCCACTTACCATCCGCTATTCAATTTTCCCCGGGAATTCTAGACAACATAAAACAAAACTTTTGAACAAACGGATGTTAGTTTATAAAAATAAAATTCTCATTACCCAATTAACAAAGTACAACCATAACCATCCTCTGCTAACCAGAAAACTGATCCAGCGGGTTACTAGCAACGAGCATTCATACACCAAATACTCACCTGGGCCCATACATTCATACTACACTAGCAATTTCCGCTGGTGGGTCAGTTGCACTCTTTATCAAAATTCCCTGCTACCAATTACTTTTCTGATTGAAGAGTAATGACTTACCGATGGACCCTTTGATAATTGGGAAGTTTAAAATGAGTGACGTTCATTTCAATTCATAAATTCTAAAATAATCACTGAGTCAAGAAGTTTTAGAATGTTTATCTAAAGTTTTAGCAGAGTAAAATACAGAACCACATGATACTTAATCGTATATCAAGGATGAAGCACAATAATCAATTATCGATCAATGACGGTCCCTCAGAAAGGAGAAGATAGAGACAGCAGCACAGATAAAGGTACATTTATATTTACCTAAAGGTGCGAGAAACCAAACCCCTCGGCCAAGGAGTTGGAAAGATAGGTCCCAGGAAGGATGAAGAGCAAAGACCTTCGGACCAGGTTCAGGACAGGACAGGTGACCTCTCTATCAACGACGCCTGCGTCGTTCCCCTCTCTGATACTTCGCTTCTCCTCGATTTCTCCCGTGTCTTCCTTCAAATGGACTCCACCGCCCCCACCTCAGGACCTCTCTGGACAGCGAGTCAGCCTAGTTCTGCTCTGCATCAGCGTCTGGATCAATGAATGTAGCATCGCTTCCTTGCTTGCCTGGACTGACCTAGCTAATTAGCTAATCTATACCTATTATACCCTTCTATACCCAGGTACCTCCCATTAATGTTTCAAGATTATGGGACCACTACTTCTGATTGGACAGGGACAGGGGTTGATCCTCACACCATGTCAATTTAGTTCAATTTCTTTAAGCCCATTGTTTTAGAATACCGCCCATCACAATTAATACATTTGCTTTATTTCCCACCCGTTTCCCATTGATTCAGCAATACATTTTATATACATTTGTATCGAGTTCAGGTACATTTCAGATGAACTTGTGAACCAGGCTTTGCGACCTTGGAGAGCTTCCAAGTTGACTTCATCGCTTCCTCTGGTCAGCCTTTCAGGGCGCATGTGCAGAACCAATGTCTTGCGAGCTGCAGTTCAACCAAACCCAGGCCCATTTACGAACTAATAAAAGTCAAAGAAAGAAATATTAAAATCACAAATAAATGATTTTACTGTATACCATTTGGTCTACTCTATTCCCATTTAATTATAAAATCTATCCCGCATTAATAGCATTAGAATACCACAGTTTTAATTGCAGCATATGAGCAAGCTGTAGCACGTGAAAACATTAAGCAGCCATTTTAATACACACTGCGCAGAAGCAAATGTTTCCCTCCAAGCAAAGAAAGACGTCATACCACGTGATATGGCTGACACATGCGCAATGAGGTTCCCGCGCATTAGCGGCCATTTTGGATTAGACAAGCGTTACTTGTTAGTTTTAAACACATAGGCAAGCTTCTCTAGGATTGTATTCATGTGTGCATTTGTTAGTTCAAACATTACAAAGATTAATAATTAATACTGTGAGAGGATTGCTTACGAGCAAGTCTCATTGTGAGTTCTTGCTCCATCAACGTCACATATTACATCATTCATGACATGGTCAGTGACATCACTGATGACATCACTGATGACATCTCAAATGACATCACTGATGACATCACTGATGACATCACTGATGACATCATCCAGTGACTGTGTGTTTCTGTAAAGTTGAAATATGTTATATATATATATATATATATATATATATGCGCCAAGGTGTATTGAAGTATGAGTGGGTGTATGAGTGTCTGAATAGATGATTTAGTAGTTGCGTGACTGACTGTATAAGTGAGTGATTAAACGTGTCTTACTGAATGCATGGGTTAGTAAGTAAACTGTGTAAATGTCTGTATCAGTCTGTCAGTTGGTGTGTAAGCGGCTGCATGGGTTGGTGAGTAGCTTCATGAGTGTCTATATGGGTTATTGATTGGTTGTCTGAATATCTGTATGGGTGCCTGAGTGTCTGTGTGGGTGGGTGGGGGGGGTGTGACTCTGTGCATAGATGTGTGAGTGGGTAATTCACTGGGTGTATGGGTTCAAGAGTGCATCTGTGAAGGGCTGTATGGGTGGATGAGTGTGTGTATGGGTGTGTTGGTGAGTGAATGGATGTCTCAGTGGTACATGTGTGAGTAACTACATATGTGAAAGGCAGTATATGTGAGTGTTGGAGTATATAAATCACTATATGTGAGAGTGGCTGTATGGATGAGTGTGTGCTTGTATCAGTGATTGTATAAGAGAGTAAGTATGTGTTAGTATCTGTATGAATAAGTGAGGTGGTGTGTGTATAAATGTATAGGTGAGTAAATGGGAGTGTGAATGATTCTTTGCATGATTGACTAGGTGTGTGAGTAATTCTATGGATGAGTGGCGATGTGTGAGTGTCCGTATAGGTGTATGAGTGCAAATGATAGTGCTGTATTGATAAGTGACTGCATGTATGAGTGACTGTATGGGTGAATGAGTGGACGTGTGTGTAGACCTAGGAATCAGTGAGTGGGTATGTAGTAACTGGTATTGGTGTGTCTATGGTTTCGAAAATGGTAGTCTGTATTTTAGAGTGGGTGTATCAAAGGTTATATTAGGTTGTGAGGAGGTGCATCAGATTATCACGTGGATGATGTCATCAGTGATGTCATTAGTGATGTCATTTGAGATGTCATCAGTGATGTCACTGACCATGTCATGAATGATGTAATATGTGACGTCATCAGCAGTGCATTGCGGGGGCGCGATTTATAGTTAGCTCAACTAACTATAACGGCCGAATTTCTCTGGTTTTGTACGAGTGAAATGTCCAACTAACTATAACGTCCCTGAAACCTATGGTTTTTTCAGTGAATTTCTATGGGTTTTTTAAAGGCTAATTTCTAACTATAACGTCCCTGAAACCTATGGTTTTTTCAGTGAATTTCAAAGGTTTTTTAAATGATCATTTCTAACTATAACGTCCCTGAAACCTATGGTTTTTTCAGTGAATTTCAAAGGTTTTTTAAATGATAATTTCTAACTATAACGTCCCTGAAACCTATGTTTTTTTCAGTGAATTTCTAAGGTTTTTTAAATGCTAATTTCTAACTATGCCTACAGAGGTAGGACATGTGAAGAAAGAGGAAGAAAGGCGCAGAAAGAAGCAAGAGAAATGCAGAAAGAGGCAACAGAAGTCCAGAAAGGTGAAGAAAAGTGCAGAAAGAAGTAAGAGATATGCAGAAAGAACCAACAGAGGTGCAGAAAGAGGCCCTGTTTCAAAGTCATCCTGTGCCCTCAACTTTTTACTGACTGGTACTGGTGGTAACTGACTCTGACTAACCAGGCCCGGAGCCAGTGCTATGCTGAAAGACACTTAGAATACAGTGAAAACACCTACATACACTAGGGTACACTATGGGTTGGGGTATCCCTGTGATTGGCATGACCTCCCCTGTAAGGCCCTAGTACATAATAGGGCAGGGGGATTAAAAGTACCTCTAACTCAGAGGTGCAGAAAGAGGCAAGAGAGGTGCATAAACAGGCAGGAAAGGTGCAGAAACAGGGAACAGACGTGCAGAAAGAGGCAAGTGAGGTGCAGAAAGAAGTAAGAGCAGTGCAGAAAGAACCAACAGAGGTGCAAAAAGAGGCAAGAGGGGTGCAAAAAAGGTAGGAGGGGTGCACAAAGAGGCAAGAGAGGTACAGAAAGAGGCAAGAGGGTTGCTGAAAGAAGGAAGAAAAGTGCAGAAAGAGGCAAGAGAATTGCTGAAAGAAGCAACAGAGGTGTAGAAAGAAGCAAGAGAAGTACAGAAAGAGGCAAGTGAGGTACAGAAACAAGCAAGAGCAGTGCAGAAAGAACCAACAGAGGTGCTGAAAGAGGCAAGTGAGGTGAAGAAAGAGGCAAGAGATCTGCAGAAAAAAGCAACAGAGGTGCTGAAAGAGGCAAGTGAGGTGCAGAAAGAAACAAGAGAGGTGCAGAAAGAAGGAAGAGAAGTACAGAAAGAAGTAACACAGGTGCAGAAAGAGGCAAAAAGGGTGCAGAAAGACGTAAGAGGGATATAGAAAAAGGCTAGAGAGGTGCAGAAAGAGGGAAGACGGGTGCAGAAAGGGGGAAGAGAGGTGCAGAAAGTAGAAGAGATTTGCAAAAAGAGGCAAGAGAAGTGCAGAAAAAGAAAGAAATGTGCAGAAAGAAGCAACAGAAATGCAGAAAGAGGCAAGAGAGGCGCAGAAGGAAGCAAGAGTGGCTTGCACACCATTAGTACCAATTTAACACCCACATTTAGCAATAAGGAACAGGTGACCATTCTAGGTTTGCAAAGGGCCTTC
This sequence comes from Calotriton arnoldi, assembly GCA_963921515.1. Classification (NCBI taxonomy): domain Eukaryota; kingdom Metazoa; phylum Chordata; class Amphibia; order Caudata; family Salamandridae; genus Calotriton; species Calotriton arnoldi. Next base: position 1,628,830 of record CAWUFW010000455.1, on the reverse strand, counting down.
CACCACGCTGTAACACTTGTCGCTGCATTTTTGGTAATGTTTGAGCTAGAAACAAGGCTTTTTTTGTTCAAATCTGCAGATTAGGGAGCAGCTGATGAATTATGTGGCTAATGCAGAAAATGTTTAATTGTGCGAAAGTCGGTGCAGCCAAACAGTTGCATAATTCCAGTGGCCCTGCTCATACCTCTGACTAGGCCCACAAGTGCTCCTCAGTGATTCCTTCTTTTTTTGTCTCACTGAGTTCATAGTTGAGCTTCTATGGAAACGAGGAAGACTAAACCTGAGGTTACCACTCCACAACACAGACTACCATACCACATAATTACTCTCCATAACACATAATCCCACTCTACATAATTCCTATACACTAAATACCACATACTTTCTATCCACATAATTTCACTGCACAACATACCACATAATTCCACTCACACACAACGTACATCCACTCCACTCCAAAAACATTAGTAAAAAACTTTTAGATTTACAACGCCAATAGCTCAAACTCTCGCAAATGCGAAACCTATTACATTGCAAACACTTCTTTAACTAGTAGTCGTGTTTGCAGAGTGGTGGAGAAAGGGTGCTGGGCCTCCGACCAGCGCTCAGGAATTCTGCTGCGTAGGATTTACTGGAGGTACCAGAAGGGCTTCTTGGCCCCCAAAGTCCCTCAGGAGTAAAGTGGACTTCATCCCCCATCCCGTAGTCTGCCAGGAGGCGCGTTTGCAGAGTGGTGGAGACAGGGCCGGCTTTAGCACTGGTGGAGCCCTGTGCGACAGTGTTTGTTGGTGCCCCCCTTGAGCACCCCCCACGGATTCCCTCACTACCACCCTTTAACAGTGCCCCCTCAAGTCTCCATAACCGCTCTCTCTCAGATGTATTTAATTAGTTATATAGCGCAACCTATACCAGTGTAGGGTGTCAGAGCACTTTTCATCACACACACATTACACAGAGACAATCAACCATATGTGTGTAAATCAGTGTACAGGAAATATTACATAAGCCAGAAGACTACAAGGTGAGTCACATGTCATCCATACGGGTAGACAGTATAGTTTAAGATTGCTTGGTCTGAAGAAGCACAAACTCAGAATTTAAAACACAACCCCATGGTTGGGGGTTACATTTAATAATAAGGTTTTTTTTTACTGAAATTAACCCTTTTTGAAACATTAGAATAAGGAAAGACGGAGGAAAAAATCAAAATGCTCTAATATATACCTTGCAGTTTACATGCAGCTCTTTGATGACATTTATTAGCTCACTGTCTCATGTTAGGATTTTAACATCTACACTGCTAGTAACAAAAGGATCTCTCTGACAAAAGCACTGACCTATTTAACTATATGCACTTTGTGATCTGCATGGTACACATTCTTTGCAGCATGCATATTAACCCTCTGTGCTACCATAAAATGAGTTAAAACTTCCACTAGACAAAACTCCTTCTCTCTCCAGGAAGAACATTAATCACCGGAGTTATCTTGACATTTTTATTGTTGTGTGAAAATTGCCGGAGGTCAGCAATGCAGCAGCAGGTGCTTTTTAAACCATAAAATACTTCCAAACTGGGCGCCCCCTCAAAGAGTCAGCACCCGGTGCGGTGGCACCGGTCGCACCGCCCTAGAGCCGGCCAAGGGTGGAGAAAGCGGGCATGGCCTCCGAAGACATCTTAGCAATCCTACTGTGTAGGACTTACTGGAGGTAACAAGAGGGGTACTTGGCCCCCAAGGACATCCTTGGGGGCCAACTACCCCTCCTTTTACCTCCAGTAAGTACCACACAGCAGGATTGCTAAGTTCTCATAACAGGCCATGCCCACTTTGCCCACCACTCTGCAAACGCGCTCCCTGGCACGCTCTTGGATGGGGATTGAAGTCCCCTTCGCTGCTGGGGGTCCTTTAGGGACCAACTAGCCTACCTCTTACCTCCAGTAAGCCCCACACAGTGGGATTGCTGAGAGGTGGACACAGGCCACGCCCCCTTTCTCCACCACTCTGCAAACGCACCCCCTGCCGCGTTCTAAGTTGGGGGATTAAGTCCCCTTGAATACTGAGGGTCCCTGGGGGCCAACTAGCCCACCAGGTACCTCCAGTAAGCGCCACACAGCTGGATTGCAGAGAGGTGGTCCGAGGCCACGCCCCCTTTTTACGCCACTCTGCAAACGTCCCTCTTGGCGCACTGCTGCTCGGGGGATGAAGTCCACTTGTGTCTTGAGGTCCTCTGGATACATATATATATTTACACATTTTATAGGCTTCCTATATTTTCACCCAAGACAGTACATTTTGGGTGAATTATAGTTCTTTTTCCTCCCTCATTTTCGCCATAAGATCTTTGCCTTTCGGTATACAGAGTTCAAACTTCCACCAACAAATGGTTTTCTTCTCCTTGCTTCCCCCCCACTCCCCACCCCCAGCTACAGCGGGGAATGGTCTGTTTTTCCCCTGGCAAGAAAGTTGGCATCCCTAAATTGGCCTAATGTGAATCTGTGCATGCTGAAATAGTGTATGTGTGACTAGCTGCAGTGAACCCTGAGTAGAATGAAGCTTGTTTGTTTTGAGGGATGGTGGGCTTGCCAGGTGTCCACCTGCTCAAAGGCCTCAAAGTATCTTTCAAGCTGAGTGTCTGTCCCCCTGGAGCCTTTATGCGATCTGTCCAAGTCTGGTGTTAATGTCAGGTTCAAATCTCCTCCATCACTAATGGTCCTTCTTGAAAATGCACCAGTATTGGTTCTATTTCTGTGAGGGTTGCTGCCTGAAGCCTAGTCAGTAGGTAAAAACAAAGGAGATTCACATGTCTCCCCTCCCAGTTTCCCGTCATTACCACATATCTTTCCAAGTGGTCTATTCATTTCCTTTTCTCACTGAAGGGAATTATTTTGCGCATCAGGATCGCAACGCCCCTAAAGTCTGACTTGAACCCCGAGTGGGCCAACACCCTGTATCACCCCCGATTTAACATCCCACAGTGGTTTCCTTTTGAGTGTGTTTCCTGTAGCATGATCACATCAGGAGAGTGTTGTTGAAAGTATCTATGAACTACTTCTTGCTTTATTTAATTGCCCAAACCACTGACATTCCTGGACAAAATGTTCACCTGTGTATATTTTGCAGATATCTTTTGAGACCCCTCCATTTGATCATCGCGTCATTCACCCTGTTGTTTCCTGTTTTGCGACCTCTCTCCCATTTGCTGCCCAATGTACATCTGCGCTTTGAACTCAGCTGTGCAATTCCAACAGAACTATATCCCTAGCCCTCCCAGCTACTGCTCTTCCCTCTGCCCTGCGCTGCTGACTTAGAACTGCCCACCTTCCCAATTCGCAGGAGGCCTGTGACCCCACTATCCCATTTCACTACAGGAATGTGGTACACAAAACAATAAGTAGTTGTAATCAAGTGCAACAAATCTTAGACAACCATTACCCCTCTCTTTTCTCCCCCAGCCCCGGACACCAGTCACGGTCCGTTCAGGTAACAGTGGTGGGGTCGCGGATTTCAAGGGACGATGCCAAGGGGAAATTAATTATTTATTTAATTTTCCCTAGGCATCCTCCCTCGAAATCCCCCCCACGCGGCCCCACTGCCCCACCGCTGTTACCTGCACAGACTGCGACTGCCGGACACCTTATTGCCTCTAAGTCTACTTGGTGATTTGTTTCCTACTCCAGCCAGGTTTCTATATCAGTCCACTCAGTGCAAGTTCTACATTGTTCTCTTACTATTGCATTCTGCCATGAGTCCGTTTTTCAGTCTGCCTCTTATCTTTACTGATGACTGGATAGAAAGGTACAGTTATTCAAGTCCGGCATGATTTTGCTTATGGTGATAAAATTTTTCGCACAGCCTCATCCAGTGCAGATGTATGTTGCTGTTCCTTCTCTGCTTCTTGTTCTATCAAAGGATGAAGTTCTGGCTGTGTCGTTTTGCTGGCAGTGGCCATCTTTTGCAGGGTATTTCCCCTGATTTTTGCCTTCAGTAGCTTTTGCCCTGTTTTTGTTGACATTAGGACTCTGTGCACTTTAGTCCTGCTAACCAGTGGTAAAGTGCCTATGATCTTCCTTTTAAACAAGATAAATTGGCATACACCTTATTGGCACATTTAATTTACTTATAAGTCCCTAGTATATAGTACTATCTGTACCTTGGGCCTGTATATTAAACGCTAGAAGTGGGCTGCGGCACCCATTGTGCTACCCACTAGAATAGCACTGTAAACAGTGGTGGCTCCTCCGCAAAGGCGGAGGAGCATCGCCCCACTCACTGCTTTGCAGCAGTGAAAGAAAGGAAAAATAAAATGATAATAACTTGATGTTATTATCATTTTACTTGTTCCTGCTGCGGCAGCATGGGGGCAGGGTGGGGCTGCTCTGCTCACAGAGCAGGGCAGGGTAGGAGTGGAGTGGTGAGCACACTGAATAGCGCATGACGCTTTGGCCGGCCGTCTCGGGCTGGCTAAACAGTCATGCTCACTTAGTATGTTCTCCACCCAGGCTGCATTCCAGCCTGGGTAGAGAACATGCCCAGGTCCCCAGTCCCCGTCTGAGCGCTGAACTACAGTGCTCAGACCAATCACAAAGCTGCATTGCAGCGTTGTGATTGACTTAAGGGACCCAATCACAACGCAGAATTGCAGCGTTGTGATTGGCTCAGGGTGCCTGGCTGCTTCCTGTTCGGTGGAAGAGAGACGACGTGGGACAGAGAAGCGAGGAGGTAGGTGTCTTTTTCTTTTTTTACACCCCTTTATGCCCTCGCCCCCGCCCCACCACCCCAGATCCATGCTGGTCGCCACTGACTGTAAAACCTGTTTACAGGCCTGCCTGTGCAGCCTGTGTGTGCAGTTTTAAGCTGGTATTTGGAACTGGTAAAATAAACTTTTTGTCAGGCCTAAAACTTCATTTTTGATACTTGTACGTCACCCCTAAGGTAGGCCTTGAATATCCATTGCACAGGGTGCATTATATTTGAAAAATAGGACATGGATATTTAATGTTTTACATGTCCTGGCAGTGAAAAATCTCCAAAGTCGTTTTTCACTATGGCAAGGCTGGCCTCCCGAAGACTAACACTGGTTTGCTCTTTTACATTTAATAAGGACTAAACTGAGTTTGGGAGCAGATAGAAAATATTTCATATGCTCACTTTTAAATAGCAATGAAAAATCCAATTTAATGGTAAAGTTGGATTTTAAATTACTGTTTTGGAAATTACACTTTTAGAAATTTGTCATTTTTCCTGCCTATACCTAAAACTGCTTTACTGCCAGTGTCCAACAGTCACATGACGCCTACAGGCTCCTTGGAGTGAGTTGTATACTGCTTCCAGACAGTGTACAAAGAACCTGGGTGTGGGGAGTTGTGGAGGTTCCAGGCCTACCCTTGCCTTTGTTTCACTGGCCAGGCTGAAGCCAGACCTAGATGAAGGGGAGGAACTGACCAGAATCAGTTTTAAAGTTAGACAAAGGGATGTCCCCACCTACATGCTTGCACTGGGTATAAAAGTGGCATCCCTATAGACTAAACTCAGAACACTCCTGATATGTAAAGCCTTAGAAGAAGAACTGCCTGGTGTCTAAGACCTAAAGAAAGACAGGACCGGCTTGCCATGAATCCAGGCCCTTATAAGTGACTTCAAGGTCACTTGGCTGACCTCCTGTGTGAACTACAGGATACAACAATTTTCCAGAAACCTTTTCTGCTTCCCAGCTGACCAGGCCCAATTGGATCAGACCTGCTTCTATCTGCTGGCCTTTGCAGGAGTGAGTCCTGACCTCCAAGTGTTGATCTCAAGGTCCTGGACCCTTGGCTGTAGTCGGTGAACATTTTTCCCTGCCTTTCTGAAGGTTTCATCAGATCCAGCGCAGAGCCCTGCACCGCCATGCAGCTTCTGGCCAAAGATGTCACCGAATCCAAAGCCAAACGACGCAGAGCCCCACCACACAGCTCCCGACTGGAAGCCACACTGAAACTGATTCAGAGCGATGCAGACCCCCACAGACCCGTGCCGCACAGCCCTTACATTGAAGTCAGAGGGCAATACGAACCTGGTACTGTATCCAGCCTGTGCTCCATCGCAGATGGTTGGAACTTGTGCCTTTGTCCTGGTCTGGCACGATCAGATACCTACAGTTGGTGATTTGCTCCTTTTTGTCATTAGTTTGAACATTACACTTTAAAAATTCATAGCCCCAGTTCTACTAATTGGATTTTTGTCATTTAGGTGTTATTTAATTTATTAAAATTTACTCTATTTTTCTAAATTGGTTTGAGATTTTTCTTGTGTATGCGTTTTCATCATTGTCAAAATTACTTTATTTGATTAATACAAAATTAATCATAAAAGTGCAAATATACATCACAGATAAAAACTTTAAGAAGGAACAATTCATTCATATCAGCAGATAAGCGATTTCCTGGTTTTCAAAGACATACATAAAAAAGAAGCAACACTGTAACAGGTTAGAGGGTCAGGCAGCATACGTAAAAAATAAAGAGCCGGGCGACATTGCCTAAAATTATGCTTACGTAAAAGTGGGATTAAAAACCTTTTCCGATGATTACAATAAAATTTACAAAAAAGAAAATGTGCAAATCAGTTTGACATGAGAAATCATCACATGGGCAACATGGGAGATCGTTAGAGGAGTAGATACCAGCAGGGTGGCCCAACATGCATGAAATGTAATTAAGGCGAAACCTTAACAGAATAAATCTGTGCCATGGGGTTGTTACAAACTCCAAGTAGAAGGTGTTTTCACCTTATTACTGTTTGAATGCTGCATAAATATTTTACACATGGCCTCTAATTTAACCCTGACTGCTTTTGAGCCAAGCTACCAGAGGGTTAAGCACCGGTTTATTTATTGACATTTCTGGTCCACCTTGAAAAGGACTGTGATTATTATTTGAGGTGGGTTCCTACCTCCCTCAACTAATATTCCAATTTTTAACACACATCTTAAATCTACTCTCCCCTGTCAGGATTTTTCATCAATTTATCATGTCCTGGATATCCTCTTACTTCATCCTGAGTCCTATGTGATCTTTTGGAGAATACCCACCATCCTTCCAGCCAATCTCACGCTTCTTCGGTCCTTTGGAAGTTCCATATCTTGTTGTCAGTCATTAATCTCAGTTTCACCAGAAATATCATGACGTACTTGACCCCATGGTCTCTGAGTTCTCTTTTAATTGTCATGAAGCCACAAATCTGTTTTTGTGCCAGCATGGTGGAGTAGGGGAAAATCAAATTGTTACATTTTCGAAGTGAAGTTGGCCTTATTTTTCGACTGCCTGGAGGATTACCTCCCCGCCCAGATGGTTATAGATTCAGTCAATGATTGTTCTTGGAGGTGTGGTCTCAGTGGGGTTATCGTTGCTCTGTGCATTCTTTCCATAGAGAAGAAATTTGAGAGTCATCATCATAATCAAAGAACTTTATTCGGTTTTCATAAAACTATTAAAGTATACAGTAGTCAAATATAAAACAATTATTTGCAATGATCTTATACTAAATTCAGTTACTTTTGATCTTAAAGTTCTGTGATGTAATTGGCTACATGGCAATAAAAATAGGTAAAATTCAGTTAAAAAATAAATAAAATCTCCATAAAAGACAATTACCCATCCCGTATAATCTTTTAATCTCAGTAAAAAGTCTAACATACAATGTATCTATAGGCACTGAACACAAGTTCTAGTCACTGGTTACTTTTCGCTGTAACATTTATCGCTGGGTGGGCAGCCGAGTCAGCCATCACGTACTAGCATACTAGACGTATTTGCCCCCTTGTTCACTAATGCCACAAATTACTGGCACCTGTATCAGACATTCAATTAAAAGTAGCTTACAGCAAAAACAGTCACGTCCGAAGTGTTGGTTTTTAAAATCCACCAGGTAACTTGATACTGCTTGACTGCCATACTCAAGCATATCTGAGAGTCCCTTGGGTTTGAAATTATTTAGGATCCAGTTTTCCATGAAATGTTCCACACTAGACCCTTTTTGCCTGTTCTGGTGCACCTACTATCCTTATGTTATTTCCCCTCAATCTTCTTTCTGAGTCTTATAGTGTCACCTGTAGTTTGATCACTGTTCCTCGAAGGGTCTTGACCTCCCCTTTAAGCACTGGTATGACTTTTTTATTTTGAGTTAGCTTCTCACTGATTTTAAGCATATCCGACCTAAACAGATTGACCTCAATATTGACTGGAAAGTGGAGCTTACAGTCCCCACCTGTAGCATGTCAGTTTTCCTTTAAGACACTCCTGTAGTATATTTCAGTTCTCAAATCTGTGAGGGGCCACTACACTGTCAAGTATCACCGTCTTGTGCGGGGGCCAACAGTAGGAGATTAGGAAATGTGCCTCTGTTTGCCCAGGGCCTCCACGTGAGATATTTATTTCAACAGGTGTGTGGGGGGAAGGGAACCCCCTACCTGATGTGATCTCAGGCTACTTCTGTCCCTCCTGGGCAGTCCTGTCATGCCCAGGCTAGCTGCTCCCTGGGATTGTGATTCACCAACCAGATTCACTGTCCTGATGATATTTAGAAAAAGGGGGAGAGAGACCTGTTCGGCAGGTCCCATTTACAATTCTCAACCTCCTCCAAGAAGATCTCACTCTGACTCCGTACCGTTCCTGGCATCCCCTGTCCCTCCGCCTCTCACGGAGCTTGTCTAGTCTTATCTCCCAGCATACAGTTGCCTTTACTGCGGGGAGTACTTCTCATGGGTATAGGGGAGGGCCCCAAGGATAGATCATCCCCTCAGAAGTCGGTGTGGCATTTCCCAGTTTGCTTTAGGCCTCGAGCCACCGAGGCGTGCAGATTTAACAGGCTGCCCGAGCTGCTATGCTCATTTGGTCTCTGATTAGTCATTGAGATTGAATTTTGGGCAACTCACCAGTTCTTTTGGATTACATTTATGGTTCTCTCACTTTTGAGGCTAGTTTGGACCGGATCGTGTCACAGATTGAAGGGGAATTTAGTCATAGAAATAGTAGCACTAAAGATTTCCAGCGATCTTCAGCTCTAGGGCATGGACACTTTTAAATCCATGAAGGCCAAAAATAAAAAATTACAAATTACATGATAGTAAATAATCTCATCAACTCTTTTTGGGCTTGAGTACCTATATTTAGAGGTTTAAAATAAGATAGCATGTTTGGATACACATCTAGAGCAGCAGATGTTTCAGTTTCTTTATGAATATCTCAAATCAGAGGCTTGTGTGTATCTCTGGGAAATAATGTTTTGAATTTTTGCGGTATTGTGAAAAATGTGGGATCTAGTTCTCAGTGTCTTTGTTTCTTGAATTAAAGTAGATCCAGAAGTCTGGATTCAGCATTTTGCCCAGGTTGTCGCCTTCCACATGAGGTAGGTTTTTTTGTGCTAAGTATTTTGGGGCCATTTTGTGTATATTTGAGTTGATACTAAGCATTTTTCCAGTGGTGTTTATATTTACGTATAGTTTCAGATTTATTTCCAGCCTGATGTGCAGCGATATTGTGTTTTCAATAGTGTAAGGTTTGCAGCCCAGCACACTGCACTGGAATCGAGCTCTGTGGAGGAGAATATGAGCACAATTGACTGTATAGTAAGTATTGCCTAGTATATTTCACCTCAACCAGATTTACATTAAGCCATTATCATGCAGGCTGAGGCACAGCTTCCACTTATAACCCAATTCAATTGTAGAAACCACAGATCCTTCCCTTTGGCTTAGTTTTTCTGGTTGATAGTTCTAAATACAGATTACTCAAATTTAAAATATCCCCAGGCACCAGACTGGATCCGGAGGTTTTAAACAGCAACAAACTGTCAAATCATACCTCAGTAAATTCAGTTGGGGGACTAGCCCGACTTCCCCAGTGTCCAATCCTCAACGAGCGCTGCGAGCGCTACATCCAGACTACTGCCACCTGTCAGATTGCCACCAGTCAGATTCCACCCACTAGCAGCAGTCTTTTCATCATTTTTCCAGTAACCGCCACAGCCCGACCGGTGCCCGACTGGTGGTGCAAGAAACCTTTGTTACTGATTAAAACATATAAAGTCATCTCCCGCACAATCAAATGGCTTACAAAAAATTAAGATCAAGAACTATCTTTATGAAAAGAATGGGAACGGAACAGGCAACTAGAAAGAGCGCTGGGAAGTCGATACGATCAGGAAACTCTTCATCGATCCCCGGAATTGCAAAATACTTCATAAAACCAGGTACAGACGAACAGGGGCAAATACAAAAAGATCAACAAAAAGACAATCAAAATAAGGGGAACAACAAAGTTGAAAAGAAAGGAGCAGAAACCAACGACCAAACCCAAAATCAAACTAAAAAAACACCAGAGGCACCCAAAAAAAGTACCCCAAGAACCCTGGACGAGCCAAACATTAACCTCACAATATCGGAATCAACAATCCCGGAATCACTCCAACTACAGCAAACTCAAGATTATGACATCACTTGCCCTGACATTAACATCAAGGATCTGATCTTTTATAAGGGAACTCAAAAGGAGTCACAGAATATTCAGAATAGCACTCCACAAAAATAACCGACCCAGATGGATCTCTCAATCAATCACCAGATTTTTTCCTTCTTAAGATTACAGGACTCTCTAATGAATATACCCCGGTATCCAAATCTTTGCTCACCTTGCAAAGAATCTTGGAATCAGTTCTTACTCATTTAGGGAACATCTTGGAAAACTCCGATCAGATGCTCGATACTCAATTAGGAATGTTAAAATACCTAGTGGAGAAAAAAAGGAAGAAAGACCAATTAAAATCAACATCAACAGCAGAAGTCTGTGAAAAATGTAATGTGGAAAACCTCCTTAAACCAAAAGGTGAAATTACAAAAGAGCCTTCTCCACTGAAGAAAGAAATCGCAACTCAAACTAGTCGGAATCCACCTAAGGAAAAAAAGGATAAACAAGATCTCAATCAGATCTATTCCCTTAGAAAACTTTTCAAGGAGAATAACAAGCCGGACACTCATCAACCGCCCATCCCATATTACCCAATTTTCACCAAAATAAAAGCTAAATTACAATCAAATTTGAGTATTCCTGTAATGCCACATCGTAAAGCAATAGATATCAGTGGATTATCTCCCGATGTCTCACCGAGCCCAGAAACTCCAAACAACGAAAGCAAACAAAAAAAGACCAAACAGAAAAGGACAAAGAGAAGGGCGCTAAGAAGGATTGAGAAAAAGAAAGCCCGGAAAACAAGGTTCCGGAACATTCTCCCCACTCCGACTCGACCATCAGAAAAAGAGGAAAGATTAGAAATGGCGCCGGAACCCGAAGGTAAAAGACCAGAAATCACCAGCCAAAATACAAAGGGTAAACTCTAACCAACTTAACCCAATGGCGACAAGCTTCTCAGTAGTAGATCATGGAACAAAGATGCCGGCACTAAAAGATATCCCACAAAGAACTTACACCATCGGGAAGATGAACACACAAGCCGAGAAGATCACGTCAAGCCTTCTGGAAATCACAGACCTATTCCCTTCAGGCGACGCTCCGCTTAATCGCGATCGAATCATTAATTTGCTACAAAAGATACAGCTGTTACATTCCTTAGCTAGAAATGAAATAAAACTAGTAACGTTCCCTGAAAAATTTAAAACCACGACAGCGATTGTTGAATTCTGGTCTCCAGTAATACCAGGAATAATATTAAAGGAAAGTGAGACTCTCCACAAATACGGCTATGATTTAACGCCAGTGCAAAATCGCGAATTCCAAAAGTCGGAACCATCAGAAGAATTTCTTCAAACTCAGCAATCGAATCAAAAGCTCAACGCCACGAATAATCCTCTAAATCCCTATGGGGAAAACATATTTGTTTCCATAAAGAATGGAGAAAGGAGAAGCTGGAGTAAAAATACTCCAAAGAGGGAAATAACAACGAGAGACCACTCATGGGCCTGGATCGCGGAGAATCTGAATAGCAACAAACAGGACAAAGAAAAGAAATGCCCCGTTTAACACAGGTTTGACCATCTCTTCCTGGAATATTGCCGAAAAAACACAAGAAAAATTAGCTGTAATCACAAAAGACCGTCCAGGGATTGTGGCCTTACAAGAAACCTGGTCTATAACAAATTTTGACCAAGAAGAATACTACGTATACGATATCCCCGCAGAGCAGGTCGACCGGGGACACGCGAAAGGTGGGTTAGCAATTCTTCTATTCGAAGACTACAAGTGGGCCCAAGAAATAATCCCAATTGATTCAAAGAATTTTCAATGCATCAAGATCAAATTTGGGATTGACCCACTAGAAACCCTAAAAGATCTCCTTATCTTCAATGTTTATATCCCCCCCCGGAGCAAAAATGGATGCACTTGCAATAGAAATTCTCGAGGATATCGAAAAGGTAGTAGAGGGACAAGGCTTTCCGTCACTCTTTATCACAGGCGACTTCAGTGGGAAAATATCAAACGAGTTACTTGAAAAATGGGCAAACTGGGACAAAGAAGAAGCTCGGGCAATCTCCACTCCAATATTTCCCTAAGAATATAAAGCCGATAAAAGAGGGAAAATCCTATTAGCCTCACTCCCGACGTTAAACGGAGTAATATTAAACGGCAATGTAGAAGGAGACATTCCCGCATCACCCACAAGACAAGGGAACTGCAGCTCCTCAATCCTGGACTACATGATCTGTAGCTCGGATCTGTTCGGCACTGTTTCACAACTCAAGATTAACTTTGCACGGGGAAGCGACCATGCAATCCTGCAAGCAGATACAGAGTGGAAAACACAACTTGCATTACCAGGTCACATTATGTATACTCATAGTACAGTTATGGTGAATCAAGTCCAAGGACGGATTCAGTGGAATTCATTGTTACTCAACAAAATTATTAACGCAATTGACACGACACAACTATTACAGACAACTCACTCTACAAATCCAATAAAAAAAAATTGAAATAGTCACTAAAAAGCTGATACAAAAATTACAGGAAAAATTAAAACAACCGGGCCCAACAAAGAACCAAAACAAAAAACCGAACTCAATCACTAATACAAAGCAATTAAATAAACTGATAAGGTCGCAGTTTCTCGAGTACTCTGCATCTGAACAACTAGAAATTAACAAATTGAAAAACCAGCGTAGGAGAGAAAAAGCAAAAAACAAAGAAAAAACCCAGGATAAAAACTGGGTTGACTTCCAGATAGCAGCAAAACAGAATAATCAACGTGCATACTGGAATATAATTGCCAAAGAAATAGGCACAAAAAAAGCATTACAAGCTATCCCGGTCCCCCCAGCAGAATGGGAATCATACCTAGCCAATCTATACAAATCAAATACCACCTCAGAAAGGACTAGCAGCCCGGCTAGAACTCTTGGAGTAAATACATTGGATATCGGAGCACCAAGTCCCTTTTCAATCGAGTTACACATAAAAAAGGCAAGAACGTCGGGAGCAACGGGTCCGGACCAAATTCCGATCAAAGTCCTCCAAAGCAATCCTAAAGCATGGAGCAAGTTCTTATCTCCCCTCTTTAGCCACATTTTCACAACAGGGGAAATCCCTAAATCTTGGAAAGGGAGCATTGTAATCCCAATACACAAGAAGGGTTCAAGGCTGCTTCCCGGCAACTACAGGCAGATAGCTCTCCTGGACGCAACAGGAAAGATCTTTGCAGCAGCAGTATTAGACCACCTTAAAGACTGGGCTTTCTCATCAGGTCTAATTCCTTTATATCAAGCTGGATTCAGACCAAAGCACTCGGTCACTGATAACATCGCTGTATTGCAAACCATACTAGACAAATACGTGTCCTCAAAATCTCAGGTTGTGTATGCCGCTTTCGTTGACTTTACCACCGCATTCGATAGGGTAGATAGAGGAACGCTTTGTAGAAAACTCAGCAAAATGGGTATCCCAGATCACCTACTCCACGTAATAACATCACTACATTCCGGGACTTGGTGTCAGGTCCAAATGGGGAGGGAGAAGGGCCTCACAAGCCCAATTCCGACCCCAAACGGCCTTAGACAAGGATGCCTTCTTGCTCCCTTATTGTTTTCCCTATATCTCAGCGACCTACCTGAATGTTTTAAACAGATCTGCAACTTTCCACCTAAAATTGCTCGCCACAAAATTCACACCATGATGTATGCAGATGATGTAATCATTTTAGACTTAACACCATTTGGCCTGCAAAGAAGCCTGCAAGCACTCCACAACTACACAGAGAAAAATTATCTAATACCGAATATCACAAAAACAAAAATAGTCCCATTCTCGGGAAGGAAACGGAGTGCCAAATTCAACTGGACTCTAGGGGGAAAATCGGTGGAAGTGACAAACGAGTACACCTATCTAGGTCGGATCTTTACAAAGTCCCTAAAAAATGTGCTCCATATACAGAATGTAAACCGGAAAGCCGACGTTCACGCGGGGGCACTATCACGTTTATATGCCTCGACCGGTCAAAGACCTTTCTCTTCGCTACTCCAGGTATATAGTGCCAAGATTCCGCCAGTGCTTTCATATGCTCTTGAACACATCCCACTAACTCAATGGAAACACCTAGATCTAAAAGAAGGGAAGATCCTACGGAAACTCACAAAGATGTCCCAAGCAGTCCCGGTACAAGCTCTTCGCCTCAAATTTTCCCTAGTCAGTTCCTATGCTAGAGGAATCAGCAATGTCATTAGATGGGCATATAACCTCCTCCACGCGGAAGAAGGAACGCTACGATCCCTAATTAAAACAGACATTTGACCAAGGAACTTCAAAATATGTATTCTGCAGGAATGTCTCAACTGCTTTTAAATTATCTAACGTTAATATTGATTTGTTACAATCATGGACTCCTGCCCAGCTAAAGCTTTTCTTAAAAACTTCACTCCAAGACTAAGCTTTGACCTTGACTTTCAGCACTGCGCTAAACTGTCACTATATAAAAAATATGCGGAAACTTTAGTCTACAGGAAAACACAACAGTATATTTATTTTAACCTAAAGCATGGTGTTAGGAGATCAATTGTATTGCTCCGATTCGAGATACTTCCCCTAAAATCTTTTACTTACAAGTGGCTACCAAAAGAAAAGTCTAGTAGTCTCTGTAACTTATGTAGTGGTGGAGAGCAAGACTTGGATCATTTGTTGTTTTCTTGCCCAAATGCGACAGTCGTAGAAGCAAGAAAAAGGTTTCTACAACCAATTTATATAAAATGTAGAATTACCTCTGTTCAGAACTTGATCTTGCTCTGCAAGGTTCCGCCAAATGAATTTGTGTTATAATTTATTTAAATTTTTAAAATCCTTTTTAACTTTGTATTAGAATAAAATCTTTTATCATCTTATTGCTAAAACTTTTAATCATGTATCAAATATTTGTGGTTCTCAGCTGAGAAC
The DNA here is from genome assembly GCA_963921515.1 of Calotriton arnoldi. Taxonomy (NCBI): domain Eukaryota; kingdom Metazoa; phylum Chordata; class Amphibia; order Caudata; family Salamandridae; genus Calotriton; species Calotriton arnoldi. Next base: position 1,613,427 of record CAWUFW010000455.1, on the reverse strand, counting down.
TAAATCAAATAAACTTAAACTTGAAACTTGCATTGTTCTTGTGCACTGATAGGTGGCGCCATGTGGCTCTGCATTGACTTCGTGTTGCCCCAGAAGTGACTATGGAGCTGCATATAAGCACCACACCTGCATATTGACATCAGTTCCCTTCTTTTGCAGCCTTCGTATACCAATTTGGAGCTCGCTCCCACTTTTACCTCATAAGTCGATGAGTTTTACTTAGAATTCTTTGTTTTTCCTGTGTGCAAGAGAACAATGTCCCCTCCTAAAAGTACAGATCGTCTAAACCTTAAAGGGACTGTCACAAACACATGTCTGTGACAGACCCCCACAAGGTATGCCTCCTTGGGCAAGACTCCAAGTGCTGCGAGAATTGTGCCCTTATTAATCAGAAGGCTATCCAGGAATGTGAAGTAAACCTGTATGTCACTGAACATCGAAAGAAGTCACAGAAGTCCTACTCTTGCACGAAGTCAAGGGTGTGGACCCATTCCTGGGCTTAGAGCCTTTCCTGCAACGGGTACTCATTGTGGTCCAAGTCTTTTATAAGTATAAACCGAAATCCAAGAAGGCCAAGCTGTATTCGTCCTAGTCTTGCCATTCTCAGCCAGGGAAATTGTGAGGACGTCAGGGTGCCTCTCAGTCTGACTCCTAGTCCCCCACCGAGAAGCCGATTCCGCAACTGATCCTGATGCACACCGAGTTTCTGGGCCATCATCAGCCGTGCAACCTATTTGAGACTTTTAAAGAGGCCATTTTGCAAATCTTTTACACTCTTCTGGTTTCCTCTGGTGTGCCTTTGGGTCCCAAGAAACTACTGAGACCTCCAGTTGACTTGCCCCCTGTGGGTCCACCCTTTGCACCGACTGTGCCTTGTAAGCCTGTCTCAGGGTCCACTCCGGCATTGGAGCGGACTTTCAATCTGGCATCAAAATCCACTCTGGTCTCTTTGAAGTCACCTCTGGCCCAGATGCTGCCGGTGCCGAAGGAAGACTGTGTCCAAGTAGTTCTATTCGACTCTGAGCCGAATTTGTCTCAACCCCGACCGAGATCGTGTCCCGAAGCTGTACCGATGCACGTGGTCCAGTTCAGTTTGGCTCAGAGGGAACCATGCCTTTACTTTCGAGCTACACCCTAGCACTCCAACAACGTTTAGGTTCTGTCTTTGATCAGAGTCAACCAGCTTTCAGAGACGACAGTGGAGATGGGCATTATTTCCCCCCACACTGTGTTGATGACAATCTCAATATGGATTTGCAGGAGGCCAGTGGGTTAGACATTTGCCCGGACAAAGGGGTGTGTGTGTGTGTGTTCTTCCCCTGGACCTTCAACAGGAGACAATTCTTTATTTGCTTTGATGATAAGATTTGCAGCAGAGGTATTGGACTTACAGCTGCCATCTATAGAAGCATTTGACACAGTCGATCATGCTCTTCTGATCGATTGTGTCAGATCTGCTGGGCTATGAGACACTGCCCTCGAGTGGTTGGCCTCTTTTCTTAAAGATCGGGCTCAATCAGCCTCTCTCCTCCCTTATCACTCTGCTAAAGTCCCTTGGACTGTGAGGTGCCACAGGGATCTTCCCTTTCCCCCTTCTTCTTCAATCTTTACATCTGCCACCTTATACACCCCTTGCAGGAGCAAAAGGTTCAAATTTACAATTATGTGGATGGCATGCAGCTGATTTTCACCATCGACAACACCACAGACTCCAAAGCATTTTTTCAAAACACTGTGCTGCATATTTGGGCCTGGATGAACTTTCACCAGCTGAAGCTTAATTCGGACAAAACCGAAGTAGTGGTTATTAACAACAAAGTGACCCACTGGAATTCCTTCTTCTGGCCCTTTGAATTGGGCACCCCACCCTTGCCTAATAATACGGTGGAAAGCATTGGATTCCTCATTGATGAGGATCTGTCCCTCAAGCCACAGATTGGAGCTGTTATCCTCCTGTTTCTTTTTTTTTGGCATTTCAAATATTTATTGAGGCAGCTGTATTCTTGTGCACAACAACATGAACAGCAACTATTAGTAGAAGGAAACAAAGCATTGTTATCAGCATTACAAGAATGGTAAAGAAAATGAATAATTTCACCATTATAACTTTGCAGTGATTATATATCATAACGATACTCCTACCTAATCCTACCTATACTATAGAGAACATAGTGAGAATGTGTTCTGTCAGATCGTTTGGAGCAGCCTAACTCCCTTATTACCTGTTTATAATGTATCCGGAAACCAGTCTGGTGTAGAACAGGCCTGCTATTTTTTGCAGGATAGAGATACGGATAGGGATCTCAGTCACATGTGAAATTTCCAGGATAACACATCAAAGTGCTCCTCTGAGGAACGTGGCTCAGAGGCAGTTTATATAATAAAAGCCTGGTTCCATTTGCACTGTGTTAGAGGTGTGTGTTTGTCTTGCTGATTCAGAGCGATCTCCAAACAGACAACAAAACGCAAGGACAACATGGCCATTGTACTGTATCCTTGAACAGAATATACAAGTGTTGTGATAAAATGCTTAGGAAGTAATGTGCTTGAAAGAAGAACATGTTCTGAGGATGTTATCACGTACATGCAAAGCATGTAAAAAGTTATTGCTTAAAAATATGTCAATTTTAAATGTGTAAGTCAAGATGGATGCTTTTGTGCATTTGCCTTGTTGAACCCCACAACAATGATGCAAACAGATAACATGCAATGCTCTCGATGTGATTTAAATGATGCAGGATTTGCTCAAATGGTATGAAGCTTCCCAGAGATGGCAGTTTTGGCCAGGGGTAGTGGTGTTTCCCGAGCACACACTGTATAGGAGGAGACTGCAAACAATAGAAGTATGCCTCCTGGGATTGTATCTTAAACAGACGGAGAAGAAAGTAGGCAACCGGTTTGTGGACTTGGCCCTAGTTACTACTTGCAGAGAGATAGGCTGCACTGGTGATCCCTTGAGGGACCACCACACAGCAGGTAGCAAGAGTAGTAGAGAAATGATTGATAGCAGAGAGCACTGCTTTGCAAGCTGAGGAACAAAGAGGAGTGTGTTAAACCTGTAACAGACCTATGGTCAGCAATAGTTTTTTTTTTTTTTTTTTTTTTGATTTTCAAAAAACCTTTATTGGTAACAAAAAAGGTATAGATCACAGCAAACTGCCTACATCCACAAATTGGCCGGCATTGCAATAACATATGCGTGTAGGAGATATCTGATCAGGGTGGGGGAGTACACAGCAAGCCACCTACAACCCTTCCGGGCCGGCCGCGTTGTATGGAGTATGAGGTTATAAAGACAGCAATTGCATTATAATCAGACTGTGTTAAATGCTAACAATTAGAATAGAAGGGAACAAATAAAAAACAAAGGAGAGGGATGCATACACTAATACACAACGACCATCAGGTGCAAAACAAAGGTGCTGACAATGTTCAGACAGTAAGAACGTACGGAGTAGCGTCACACGGTGGCCCATTACATCCAGTGTGGGTAGGTGTGCGGGCGGGGGCAATAGGGTCGTCAGGAAGGTGTTATGCGTCTATTACGGCGTCGCACCATCCACGTCGGCTGTGTGTTCCAGTAAATAAGTGTGTAGGGGGCCCCAGATGTCTCTTGGGCGTGATGAGGGAGGTTGAAGGTCTGCATATGTGTGTAGTTGCTCTTGGCAATAGATTAAATCTTGAAGCCAGTCTTTAAATTTCGGCGCTCTTCCCCTGCCCCATCTACAGGCAACTCTCCTTTTAGCAAGGAGGAGCGCAAGGAGAGCGTATCTACGCACTTTAACAGCCAGGGGTTTAGTGTATCCTAACAGGGCGGTTAGGGGATCCGCAGAAATGTGTAGGCCCGTCATGAGGTCCAGTGCAGTCAGGACCTCCACCCAGTATCGTTGTACAGGTGGACAGTCCCAGGCCAAGTGTACAAAGTCCGCCCCCTCGCGCCCGCATCGATCACAGCGATCGTTATCTCGTATCTTCAGTCGGTGCATGCACGCGGGAGTATAATAAAGGCGGTGCACGTATTTATAATGTATTATGCGGAATCTACTACTAGCTGATATATCGCCCGTTTGCCTACAGCAATACGTCCACTGTTCTTCAGTGAGGGGGTACCCCAATTCCTCCTCCCACCGTTGACGGGCCAAAGGAGAACTATATTCCCTGTCATTCTGGACCGTACGATATAAAAGTGACAACACATGTGCGGGGCGTCTTGCTGCAATAACGCATGTAGTGGAAGCATGGGTGGAGGTTCAAGGGGAAAGGTGGGCGTGATGGTCCTTACGTCCTGATGGAGCCTTATGTAATAGAAACGTTCCAGGGGGGTAGGGTTTGTATCTTTAAAGAATTCCTCGCTAGTGCTGAATGTCCCCCTAGTGTACAGGTGGCCCCAGGTGTGGATAGAGAGTTTACGAAGAAGCCGACGACAGCCGCCCTCCTCCGTAACCGGGATGTCTTGCCGCCCAGGAAGGGGCAGAAGCGGGGAATACATTAGTGTGCTCTGTGTAGCTTTAGCAAGGTCGTGCCATGCGCTGATGGTGCATTGGACAGTGGTGGTAGCCAGGTGACGCGGGACCGCCGGGATGCTGAGATAGGCAGTGCTTGGGGTGGGGGTCATATATCCATCTTCTATTGCGAGATGTGGCATGAAGGGAGGGGGTTTCATCCAATATGCGGCATAATGTGCCTGTGCACAGCTAAAGTATAATTCGATATCCGGAATGGCGAATCCACCTGCATCGAACGGACGCGTAAGTATGTCCCACCGTAATCTAGCCTGTTTCCCCCCCCATGTGAGTCTTATGAGTTGAGTCGTAATCGCCGAGAAGAAATGCCGGCTAGGGGCGTAGGGGATGTTTACAAAGAGATATAAAAGTTTAGGTAATATAACCATTTTAATAATAGCCGCTCTGCCAGCCATCGACTGGGGCATCGCAACCCATCTCGTAATTTTGTCGGTGATAGAGTCCAGCGCCTGCCCGTAGTTAGCTCGCATGAGTTCTTCGCCACTGCGAGAGATGATTATTCCTAAATAAGTGAGGGTGTCATCGCTCCAGCCGAGGGGGAAGTCTGGGTGGAACCTTTTTGTGGCTGCAGTGAGGGGATAAATCTGGGATTTGCTCCAATTAATGTTGACTCCGGACAATTGCCCAAAGAGAATGAATAAGCGAAGAATGGGATTCAGGCTCATCTCCGGGTTACGCAGATATAGTGTGAGGTCATCTGCGTATAATGAAATGAGTATTTGTCTTTCTGGATAAATTATGGCATGTTCACGATAGTGTTGTCGAATTTTAGCAGCCAGGGGTTCCACTGCTAGGGCAAAAAGGAGGGGGGACAGTGGACACCCTTGTCTGGTACCTCTGCCCAGCGGAAAGGAGGAAGAGCGGATTCCATTCACCATTACGGTGGCGCGCAGACCTGTATATAGCAGGGTAATCCAGGCCAAAAAGGGGGGCGGAAATCCCATGCGCACCAAGACATAGGAGAGGTAGTCCCATTCCAGGGAATCGAATGCCTTGGTGGCATCTAGGATATAGCAGCCGCGTTAACGTCCGGGTCAATATCATGGAGCAATGCGAACAAGGTCCGCAAGTTATGGGCCGTACTTCTAGTGGGAACAAAGCCCGACTGATCTGGGAGGACCAACACCGGCATCAGAGGGCGAATGCGATTTGCGATGAGTTTAGCTAGGATTTTAGCATCGGTGTTTATAAGGGATAGGGGCCGATAAGAATCTAGGTGCGTGGGTGGTTTGCCTGGTTTGGGCAGGGAGATTATGAGCGCTTCTCGCATGGAGGGGGGGGAGAATGCCAGTTTCTCGGGCTTCTTCGAAGACATGCCTTAGTATCGGAAGAATTAAATGCCGATATGTTTTATAAAACTCGGCCGGGAGGCCGTCTGGTCCTGGAGCCTTTCCCGATTGTAATTGCATAATTGCAGATATGATCTCCTCATCCTCATGATGCGCCAGAAAGAACTCTCTTTGGCCATTTCCCAACCAGGCTATGGCGGTGTCCTCGAAAAATGAATCGAAGTCTACCGGGGCCTGTCGGTGAGTAGTGTACAGCACTCTATAAAACCTTCTGAATGCAGCAAGTATGTCCGAGGAATTTGTATGTGATAGACCGTCCTCGTCCTCAATTACAAGCACTGTATTAGCAAACCGAGGAGGTCGGATAGTGGAGGCCAAGGCCCGCCCCGGTCTATCTCCCTTGCCATAGCGGTGAGCCGTATGGTACTTCCCTCTAAATTTACATTCGCGCTCCGCTGTTACCTGATAGTCCGTAAGCAGGGCACGCAGATGCGCCTGTAATACAGGAGAAGGCGTGGCTTGTATGGCCGTCTCGGTCTGTTTTATGTCTAATTCCAATTTTCGGAGTGTATTACGGATATCTTTTAGTACTTCCCCGCTTTTAGCCAGACAGATGCCCCGCATGGTGACTTTAAAAGCCTCCCATATTGTAGAATATTGTGGGACTGAGCCTTCGTTGCGGAGGAAAAAGTCAGTTATCTCCTGCTCTATCTCATCCTTAAAAACTGGGTCGAGCAGCGTCTGTGGATTGAGGCGCCAGGAGAGGTATGGGGGTTCTGCTTGTGGCGGACTGAGAGACAACAGCACAGGAGAGTGGTCTGAGTATGTGCGGGGGAGATAAGAGGTATGTGATGCCCAGGTTGCCAGGCCCCTATCAATCAGCCAATAATCTATACGTGACCAAGAGGAGTGGGCAGTGGAGTAGCAAGACCCCTGGCGAGTGAGTGGGCAGTGTGTTCTCCAGGGGTCTACCAGGTCCTGGTCTTCGACAATGTTTTTTAGAGCTAGGTGTGCAGCAGTACAGTGGTGTGGTTGTGGATGTGACCTATCTAGGTGCGGGTAAATAGTAACGTTAAAATCACCCCCCCATATCAAGTGTGTAGTGCCAACGTCCTGGATTTTACCCCACAATATCCGAAAGAATTCCGGGTCATCTGTGTTCGGGCCATAACACGACGCCAGTGTGACAGTTTGCGCAGAGAGCCTGCCCCATAAGAGATTGTATCGGCCTTGTGGGTCTGTGTAAGAGCCAATGGGGGTGTATGGGAGGGTATGCTTTACAAGGATTGCGGTCCCCCGAGAATATGAGGAGTAGCATGAAAAGCCTCTGTGGCTTGCCCATCGAGTAGCAAAGGAGGGGGATGCGCGAGGAGGTAAATGGGTCTCTTGGAGCATGGCACAGTGGATGTTATGACGGTCCAAATAGGCGAGAATATGTCGACGTTTGCGGGGGTCCCCCAACCCGCGCACATTCCAGGTCAGAAAATTATACTTGAGCGTGCTAGGACGGGACTCCATCGTGTGTTCGAAAAGTAACAATGTCGTGAGTAGCAGTGTATGCCATAGTGTGTCGCATCAGCATCCTGTAGCATAATAACAGTGCAGTACATAAAAAGGGCATAAAAAACATTCTCCAATCCCACCCACCTCCCACAACAGCAATCCCAACCTGCCGTGTCAATTGCCCCCCCCTCCCTACCCGTCTCAAACGTTCTAGTCCCAACAGGGGACAGTGCAGTAAACTAAGCCCCATTTCGCAAAGTAGAAAATTGTAGGTTTCACCTGGTGGGCAGCTGCCAGAGGGCGACCAGGTGCTCCTCGCAGTGGCGAGGGTGTTCGGGGGTAGCGGTGGAAGTCCAACATGGCGGGGGTTTGGTGTAGACCACAGTTCTTTTCAATGTTGGTCCATGTTCAGAGGTCAGGGTGCCCACGAAGGCACAAGGGCACGATGTCCACTGCAAGCCTTCCAGATGCGTATCCAAGATGGGGACTTCCGAGTAGTGTCATGCGTCACACAGTTTCCCCCTCGGGGAGTTGTGGCCTGGTGAGGAAAGAAGTGCCAGCGCCTACTCAGCAGGGGTGTGTCAAGGGCCGTAGAACCAGGACCAATGTGAACCAGTTAAAAAGGGGGGACAGTTCAATGATGATATGGTACAGATCCAGTCGGAGGTAGATCGCCAGTGCGTACGTAATAAGTGGTCAAATCCGACAACCGGCCGTGGTGATATAGGGGTGACCTAGGGTCAGCAGATAAGCACGGCTGTGCAAGCAGGGACTCTTGTGTCCACAGTGTGTGAGTCTATTCTATATCAGAAGCGCCTCTGTGTTCGCCGTCCTGGCGTCTTGGAGATGAGCGGCCTTCAGGTGGTTTAGGTATGGTCTTGATGAAATCCTGGTCGTGTTGAGGGTTGGTGAAAAAGTGTTGGCTACCCTGGGAGGTTATCTTTAGACGGGCCGTGAATAACATAGCGTATGGGATGTTTAGTTGTTGAAGTTTCTTCTTGACGTGGAGGAACTTCCGCCTCTGCTCTTGCACGGCCATGGTAAAGTCTGGATAAATAGAGATCTCCATGCCCTCGTAGTTGAGGCGACTCTTTTCCCTGGAGAGCCGGAGGGCCGTATCCCTGTTGCGATAGTTTAATAGCTTAGCTATGATGGGCAGCGGGGGGGCCCCAGGAGGAGGGCGGCCCGCCAGCGAGCGGTGCGCCCTCTCCACCACGAGAACCGGTGAGAATTCCTCTCTGCCGAACAGGGCTATAAGCAAGCTTTCCACGTACGTCTCCATTTTCCCAGTGGCCGTTGATTCTGACACTCCTAGGATGCGGAGGTTGTTCCTCCTCGAGCGTGATTCTAACTCCTCATTTTTGGCTGCTATTACTTTCAACACTTTGTCCATGTCAAGGGTACGACTGGTGGTAGCGCTGGCCAGTAGTGTCGCGCGGATTGCCAGCAGGGGGAAGTAGGCCTCGCGGTTCACAGTCGGCCCTCTCTGTATGTGATACTGGCGATGTGGCCCTCCGGAAGCCCAAAACTGCAAAGCTCCCACACGGCAGGTAGCAGCAGTCCCCGCGTCTGGCAGTTGAGAAGTACAGTGCTTGGGATGCTAGATATGAGGATGGTCTCCACGTCGTGCCAGCCGGGCCTCCACAGACGGCAGGGCCCGTGCAATTTACCAGCATTCGCACTGCCAGTGCTCAAGCCCACAGTTCTAGGACCATCGGGGCCGCGGAGGTATGTGGGCGGTCAGTGGGTAGCAGTACACAGGGCTAGGATGGCACCCCTCGCAATTCTCACCAGGCGAGGCGCTTCCAGGGTAAAGCAATCAGGCCTGGGCGAAGGCACGCTCACCGCCCAGACCGGGCCGCAGAAGGGCCGAACTCTGCAGAGGAAGGTTCCCTCCAGGAATCACAGCAGGGCGCGAGGCGTGTAGGCCCACGTTGCACCTCCCGGACCGCCGAGGGCCCCCCCGCGAGCCGGGGATCGCAGCGGGGGGGGGGGCAGGGCCAAACGGATCCCTCGCGGTGCAGTCGCAGCCGATCAAGGACAGCAGGGGAGCTTTCTCAGGGTCCGGGCAGCCGCACAGCGTGTCCCGCGCCGCCGCAGCCCCGACCACCAATTCCGCCGGCAGCGCCAAGGATCCTCAGCAGTAAGGCCCGGACCTCACAGTCAGGGCGCCGGGCGATGCGCGTGGCCCCCCCGCTCTGGGATAGCGGAGCAGCGCTGGTCGCTCAGGGATCGCAGCAGCACTCACCCCCGCCTCCGCTCACGGGATCGACCAGGTCCGCTCTAGGCGCCTCGCCCGCACAGGCCGCCACTCCGGCCGGCGGCCAGCAGGGCCGCGGCAGTCCCTCCGGCCGGCCGCGATCGTCACAGCGGGCACGCAGGAGAGGAGTGGCAGCGCTCAAGCATACCCTGGAGTCCAGTGGGTCCGTCGATGGGCGCAATCTTCGCAGCTGCACAGCCACGGGTACCCGGCCTCAGCATTCAGCAACCACGTTGTGCAGGTCAGTCCGGGCAGCGCGACACACCGCCATTTTCAGGAAGCGCGGTCAGGGAAGGCCGATGGTGAATCACACAGCTTACATGGCACGAATATTATCTATTTTGGGCTTGCCATGGTCCTTGCAGGGTAGCGGGTCTCGGGGAGCCGCCTCTGGTGCATTATATGCCAGGATGGTGAGGATTAATGCCGGATTTCTCCCCCGAACTGCAAGAGCCTCACATAGGTGCGGCCATCTTGCTTGGCGCCCTCTAGCGCCCCCCCATCCTCCTGTTTCTTCCACCTTCGTAGAATAACGAAAATTAGGAGATACTTCATGGAGGAAGCTGTCATACAGAACCTCATTGACATGATGATTTCCCAGATTTACTATGCCAATACACTCTACCTGGGACATCCCACTGGCCTCCACAAAAAGCTGCAATAAGACCAAAATCAGGCAGCTCGTCTGGTCTTTTGTCAGCCCGACACTGTCACATTAAGCCTCTAATGAAAAAGCTTCACTGGCTTCCAGTAGCCAGAGAACCGTTTTTAAAACAGCCTGCACTATTTTCAAGGCTCTCCATGGTAAAAGTCCTGCCTTTGTGTCCTCTAGAATCCAGCGCTACACTCCCAATCTCTGCCTAAGATCAGCTCACCACAACTTACTTTCGGTGTCAAGATATAACTAGAAGAGACTTGGAGAGCCCAGCTACTCCTTTCTGGCTCCCCACACCTGGAATTCACTCCCTCTCGATATTAGATCATCTTCTAACTACATGAGTTTTAGAAAAAACTCTTTAAAACCTTGCTGTTCCAACATGCTTATGTTTAACCTGGAGTTCAGTTGGTGCCTTTGTTACCCTAGCGCCAAGAGACCTTATGGTGAATGTGCGCTGTATAAATGTCCTATAACATAACACAATATGTAGAAGTTAAGACCACTGTGTTAACAGATGTTTTGCAACCTGGGCAGACTTCCTCCAGGCTTTTACTTTCATTCATGATGCCCTGACTGACACCTTAGTGGGACCTGGTCTAAGCCTGTTTTCAGTTCACTGTTGAACAGGCAGGTAGTCAGATGCCGGGGAACATCACTAACCTACATTGGAGGTAGAGCGCTGCATACAGGAATTTGGTTGCAAGGACCCTCACTCATCTAGGTGACATGCTTCATCACTGAATCCTGCTCCACGCTAGGCCGGCCATCTAACGTCTAGCAGGCCCCTCAGACAGGGTCTCTCTGATCGAGATCTTTTTTCTGCCCTCAGTAAATAGAAGTGAGTCAGTGATGATAATGGATAATAAGTGTGGTGAGGAATAAAATTACCTATAGGTGACCAATCTCTCTCCCTTTTATTTTATATTGATGATCTGTGGCAAGATCAAAAACTAGTGGGGACCAAATGAACATTAGCCTACATGTTCCACGTCTGGCTGCTAAAATAGGTCAAATGGTGTTTCTTCAGGACCTAAATGACCGTACCTTACTATCTAATAGGTGTAGCGTAAACTGTGGCATCCTAATTTTTTTTATGTCAGTGTGAGTGTAAGAACCCCAATGAGTATCCCTCAGATCTGGGAACTCACATAATCCAGTATCCGTGAACCTGTATTCAAGGATAAACACGTCAGTATGGCATTTTACCATTCAATCAACCACTTGAATCTACTATGTCAAACACCGTGGCGTGTTTATATGTGGGCACAATGTGCACATCCAGAATGCAGGTCGTGGACACAGCAAAACATGATATATTCTTGATGTTACAGTTTTTTAGTTTAAGCTTGACAACTGACTAACAAGTATTCAGGGTCCTAACCTTTATTGTGATTTCTTAGCGCCCCCATTCAGTTTACTAACCTAATGATTGTGACAGAAAATGGTAGCGAGAGATAATCTGGTAATTATTAGGTTATATACTGAATGAGGCCACGTTGTACTCCACTTACTGTATGCTTGTGGTGTGCCGGCAGTTGAACCTGCCCCCGTTTGCCGCTCCCGAATCTTGTGGAGTGATCAGGAGCAAGCTTTTCATGTGTATCACTAATTAGTTGACTGTGGTCAGCTGCCCAACCCATGTTCTGGCCTCGAGGAGCACATGATTGCGTTTACTGCAGTGCGCAGTATTCTAACTAAATCAGCCGCCATCTTGGTATGGTGTGCTTTTGTATACACGTCAGATATAATGCTTAAATATCTCTTATGTTATGGTGATGTTTGACAACAAATATTTTTGTTTGACGAAAAATATATGTATGGGATTTACTTTAATCACCATCCCATATGGAACTGCGGCGGGGTAACATTTAGTGATAAACAATTCCTCACTACTATGCCATTGAAGGGTCCACAATATCAGTAGGACCATATCTATGGTGCAATAAATTGCTGTGGTCCTATGGAGTGACAGCTGTAAAACAACTTGTCGCTGCTACTAAATTATCTTCAAGTGCTGTTATTGTTATGAGAGCTATGAGGTCACATAATTACCTAACTGACCAAATAATGGAAGCCAGTCTTGTAATGTGCCCATTATAGCAAGTGGGTCTCAGTTTTTAAACATAATTGTGGCACCAATCTAGACACAATGAGTTAGGAAGGGCGAAGCCCATACAAAAACATACTTATTCATATGGACATCAGTACATGTGATGTGAGGTCATGAAGCTTACAAATAACAATATGTGTTGCTCATTTCTTCAGTTGGCTCCATGGTTTCTAATCAGCAAGGCCAACAGTGGAGGTTTTTAGCCTACACACCCACCATTGTTCCTTTTGAAAGAGCTATCTCTTTGCCCTCGGACCAAAAGCATTAGTTTCCAAAACCATCCATCACTTTTTGTCGGGAGTATGATGGATTTCTAGAAAATGCACAGGAAGTTTGATCGTTGTATGTTTACAGTAGATGGTGCTTCAGAGTTCGTTAATATGTATTCTTACTGGTCTAGTCATCATCCCAATATACTGCAGCCCATGCACGCATGTGATTAGAGATCCACAATTCTGCGTGTTACAATTAGTTGATGAATGTTTAGTTTCCTGTAATGCTTCAAGGTGGTTGTTTCTTGTTCTCTTAGCCTTCTGTATAATACAGTCAAGATATTCTCGAACTTTGGAAGTTACGGGGCCACACTAATTGTCATCATACTCCAGATGACATGGGCTAGCATCAGGCAACCCTAACGTCTTGACGCAGCACCCTATGCCAGAAAGTTTAGTGGTTCAGGCTTCCACCAACAAATAAGGTGAACCCCTATTCAAGACAGAGAGTTAAAGAGAATTGAAGCATTTGGGAAACTAATGTTTTCAGTGGCCAGCCTAGCCCTCCGGTCAATGAGTGCCACATGTTTTTGGGGAGATATTCCCATGCTTTATGGAACATGATGAATTTAGCGTTAACCTGTCTCAAACCATCAAGGAAGGTAAGGATGTGGCCAAATACATTAACTGTACTGAACTGGATAGTAACGACTACTTGGGCAAAGAAGTCGGCACTAACATGGTGCTTCAGCAGCGCGCATGATTGAAATCCATGGGCTTCTCTGGGAGCTACACTGAGATGGAATGCTATTTGACAGATCTTGCCTTTTTGGTGAGAAGGCTAGTTCCTTATTGAAGCACTTCAAAGAAAGGCGGGTCATGGCACGTTCCTTAGGCCTTTCTACTGCTGAGAAAGCTCCCTCAACAGTTTCGCCCCTTTCGAGGCTACCCCAGAGGTATTGTGTACTGGCAACGCCAAGGTCCGCCACCTTTGCAATAGGAACCCCGAACATTTCGGGGTCAGAGGTGGGCATTAAGCAGGCAATTTCCAGGCCACAGGAGAAGCAAACTTCTTAGTGCCGAAATTAGGGAACAGCAGTTACTTTTGCTATTTCCTCATGCCGAAGAAGGACAGAGGCCTTTGTCCCATTTTAGATCTCCACCCTCTAAATGCCTTCGTGCAGAAGGACAAATACAAGATGGTCACAAAAGAGTCATGTTCTGTCTGGCCTGGATCTAGGCAACGAGTGGCTTTGGACCTGCAGGACGCCTACTTTTATATGCCTGTTCTGCAGTCCCACAGACACTGCTTGCGGCCAGTACCATTTTCAATTTGACCTCGCCAGTGCCCCTCGGGTTCACAAAAGTGAGGGCGGTGGCCACAACACATTTTCGGAGGTTGGGAATTCTAGTGTTTCCCTACCTCAACGACTTTCTGTTGAAGGCAGGTTCACCACAGCCAGTCATAGACCACTTCCACACAATAGTGAACCTCCTGACTTCATTGGGTGTTTACTTTCAATATGCCGAAGTCAAAACTGACTCCTTCGCAAAGGCTCCCTTTCATCAGAGACATTCTGAATACAGTGCTGTCATGGGCCTTCCCTCTCTCACAACACATCCAAGACATATGGTCTATGATCCTGATGTTTCAGACTCTGTATTGGGTCTCATTGAGGTTGAGGCTGAGGCTTCTAGATCTCTTGGCCTCCTGCTCATCTACTATCAGCATATGCAGGCTCTGCAGTGGAACCTGAAGTTTCAGTGGGCCCAGCACCAGGGAATCCTGTTGAATGCCATCCAGATAGACTGCACAATACCTGAAGTGGTGGCTTCTGGACTGCAGTTGAACCACCAGCAGACTCCTCTCCCTGCCACACCCAAAGCTGATTGTGGTGATATATGTATATTTGCTGGGATGAGGAGGTCATCTGGGAGAGGTGCAGGTCAGAGGACCCATCTCCACATCAACCTGTTGGAGTTGTGAGCAATTTGCCTGATGGTGAAACTTTCCTACCATTTATCAAAGGGTGGTTGGTTCAGGATGCACAGAGTGGGGTGGGGTCCTGTGCCATACTTTCTCTGGAGCTGACAGGGAGGTCAGGGCATGTCCCTGTTTATGAAAGCAAAAGACACACAATTGATGGCCGGAATGCAGAACAAATCAAAACATTCACCCCCAGTTAAGTGATCTGGCTTAAATCCATCATTCTTTTGCTCACCATGCCACCCCAGTTTAGACCTGGCCATATTCAAATCAGTCTTGACCCTGTGCCTCAAGAGAACAGTCCAGCCCGAACAGCCAAGCCAGGTCCTCCGTGGACCGGAAACAAGCATCCTAGGACCGGTTTCGGGGTTTCACCCCTCATCAGCCAGGATAGCTTGAATCCAGTGGCACAGTGAGCCCGGCACCCATGTCTGGGCATACCCAGCACACTTAGGGCGAGAAAGCAAAAGACACACAATTGATGGATGGAATGCACAACAAATCAAAACATTCACCCGCAGTCAAGAGATCTGGGTTAAGTCCATCATTCATTTGCTCACCATGCCACCCCAGTTTAGACCTGGCCATATGCAAATCAGTCTTGACCCTGTGCCTCATGTCCAGCCTGAACTGCCAAGCCAGGTCCTCCTTGGCCCGGAAACAAGCATCCTAGGACCGGTTTCGGGGTTTAACCCCTCATCAGACCTGGCGAGATCTTTGAACACCAGGGCAGACAAACTCCACTGGGTGCCTGGCAGATTGCGAATGGCAGTTATTTCCTAAGGTTGTACTGAGCAGCTTCCAGCAATGTGGATTACCTTGGCTAGATCTTTTGGCCAGCATCAAGAACGTGCATGTCAAATATTTTGTATGCTGGAGTATCCAAGAAGGCTGTCTGTTGGAGACTCTTCCCGGATAGAGTGGAGCACAGAACTCCTATATAGTTTTCCACAGCTGCTTCTTCTGCCCTGAGCTCTGAAGAAGATCAAGAATGACCAGGCCAAAAAGATCCTAGTGATTCCGAAATTGGCCAATGAGAATGTGGTATCCAGAACTTCTGGCAGTGCGCATCTGTCCTCTGATCAGGCTACAGCTACGGCAGAATCTTCTGTCACAGCAGCAGAGCAAAGTCCTGTGCAATCCTCTGTGGAGATTTAGCAGTGGCTGTTGACTGTGTTCGGTCTTCCTCCAGAAATATGGATCTCATCCTTGTCTCTCTGAAAAGTGTCAACACAGGGTGCTAGGACAACTTTGTGGCCTGTTGTGGCACCCCCAGTATAGAACTGTTAGTGGACTTACTGTTAAATGTCATGTTGTTTGCTTTATCTCTGGCCCAGCAAGGACTTGCAGTGGGCTCCATTAAAGATTATTTGTCAACCCTTTCATGCTTTTTCCGTTTGCTGGGCTAACTGTCCTTGTTCATATCAACTGCTGTGATGAGGTTTATAAAGCATTTGACACATGTCCCCGCCCCACATCTCTTCTGATGCCGCAGTAGGGATCTCAGTTTAGTCCTCACTTTCATCATGTGCACTCCCTTCAAACCGATGCACAACTGTCCAGTACGTCTCCTGACTCTGAAGACTATTCCTGGTTGCTGTAGTTTGAGCTCATCTTGTGAGGGATCTCCAAGTTCTTTCAGTGCAGTTGCCTTGCACCATGTTTTCTCCAGCTAAAGTGGTGTTAAAGACGAGGACGGCCTTTCTGGCAAAACTCGTGACACCTTTTTGTCAAAAGTCATGACATTTTTCCACGTTGGGCAATCCATCATCCTCTGTAAGAAATTGGAAAATTATTTGGCGTGGATGACTACCCACCTCATGGAACAACCACAACCCTTGTAAGGGTGAACCCTCAAATTCACTAAATTGACCTGAGCTTAACCCCTGAAAGCTATGGAACAGAGCACACAGGCTTAACTGAAGGCAATGTGTAAAGTATTTATGCAGTATCAAAACTGTAATATAGTAAAAATGTAAAAAGTTAAAATTCATAAACAGAATGACACCATGTCAGAACCCTTTTCAGAGGGCCACAGGGCATGAAGGGGCTACTAGGCCCAACTGTGGAGATTGAGGACTTTTACTTCTGATGTCCTGGGGCTCGGCCTACTATGGATCCCTCTCAACTGGTCCAAGTACCCCTTCAGCAATTGACTCCCAGTGGTAGCTGTGGTCGAGCAGTCAAGGTTCCCGGGGGGAGGGGGGATGTAGATACTAGTCATTGAACATGACTCATAACTCAAAAACAGAACGAACAATAAATCTGTGTCCATCCAAATACTTGCTTTTATAAGAAAAAGAAGTTTACCTGCTCTGGCAGTATTGCACTGATCAGCAGTGCAGTGAGTGCCCTCTCTTCAGGTGCTCTCAAGTCCGAATCCTGTACTACGAAGTCAGGCTGCTCGCGATGGATGCAGCAGCACCCAGCGGCGCAGGATCTTCCTGTCGAGCAGCTCTGCCGGTCGGGTTCCAGTGATTGAAGTTGCTCCCACTTGGTGGACAGGCAAGTTAAGTTTGGGGGGAGTGCAAGTGCGATCATCCGGCGCCCGACCTGAGCATCAAAGAGGGTGCGATACCCTGAGAGACTTCATCAGGAGCAGATCATGGTGCGCAGGCTCGATTCGCTTGTCACAGCAGTTCTTCTTCGGTCTGGGGCGACGGCTCGAACTCTAGGCCAAAGTTGTACCGGCAGCCCCTCCTGGCATATGGGGTTGCCATAGAACTCACAATCAGGGCACAGACTCTCCTTAGGCAATCGCCTCCTCTACGGCGGCCCCTCCTGGCATACAGGGTCACCGATCTCCCCATTCATAGGTCCTGTGCACCTGGCCCAAACTCAGTTCACCGGTGACCCCCTCTGGAATATGAAGTCACGTTGGTGGTGTGGTTTGGTGCTTTCCGCCCAGCACTTCCAATATGGCTCAGAACAATGTGGGTTTCTCCTGGCATACGAGGGTCGCAGAGCCAATACTGCGCAGGGGCAACACCCATCGGTGCAGAGTCTCACACCTCTCACAAGGAATCCTTGGGGGCACGGCTCCCCACTGGACCTCGCTTTCTCCAACACTCTCCTCTTACTCACAGGGCACACTGGTCTTGGCAAGCAGGCAGGTAATGGTGGTCCAGGCTCCTGGGCAGGTGATCTTGGTGTCCTTGGTGATGTCCCCTCACCCAGTAGGGAGACTAGCAGGCCTTTGCCCCGAGCTCTGGTCACAGGCAGAGTTCTTACAGAACTTTCCCATCTCACACAGCCTGTTTGGCTGCTTGGCAGTTGACAAATTTCTGGGGACTCAACCTCCCCTTCTCATAGTCCTTGTAATGTAATTTAGGGGCTGGGTCTATGAAGTTTTATTTTAGGGTTCTGCTTCTTTTATAGTGGGCACTTCTCCTTTTCAACTTCCTTCATGAAAGAGATGTGTCACAGTAGGCATGGCTCTGCAGCTGATTGGCTACTACATAATTCATGGGAGTGACCAGAATTCACACCTGGATATCAGACACAGTGAAATGTGCATCAAAAGGTTAATGCCAGACCCCTAGCCCCACTCTTTATGATTTTCTTATCAGCCTCATCTCCCTTCCTCAGATGTGTCCAGGCCCCTTCTCTGTGATTTATCACTGAATCAAAGAACAGTCTTTTGAAATGTAAAGGGAGTCTCTTCCTTCCCTCCAGTGTTTGTTCCCACCCATCTCACAGGAATGCAGCAATTCACAAATCTGTCTGGGGCGATTCCTCTCCTCCTCATGTCTTTACCAGGTAGGCCTGGGATTCCCACAATGGAACCCTAGGTCCTCAATACCATGTACCCGTGCAGGGACATTTACTTATTGTACACTCTCAGCACACTTACTGTTCAGCACTAAAACCTCTAGGCATTGTACCCTTACATGCACCCAGCACACAAACTCAGTCTGTGTTCACCGTTCAGCACTGAAACTTTCCTGTCTTCAACCATGATGTGTTGTTTCAACACCCGCACTGGCAGCGCACACACTCACTATGTACGAGCTGAACAACTCTTCACCCTTCATGTATTGTTCTTCACACAAACACACATACACACAGCACATTTTATCCACACATGCACTGCATCGCAATACATCTCCCATGTAATGTATTCCTCTCTGGCATACACATAACCCAGTACATATGCATAACCACACATGCACTGCATAGTATTGCTCCATCCTTGTACGGTACCCTTCCCAGGCACACATGCAGTCAACACAGTCACTACTCTTGCGCTGCGCAGCACTCCACATCTGCCTGATTTAGGCCAAGAATGAGTTAAGCATACATCAGCAGAACCTTTAAAAAGGTGAGTGAGCCTGTAGGTCTCATCCAGTGACATAGGGTAAAAAGGTCCTTTTCACTACTACTGATCACTACACGGTACGCTGCCACCACCATGCTTGCCCTGCTTAACTCTCTGTGTTACAAAAGGGGATGATGGACGGAACGTTTGAGCCAATCAAACACTCACCCCCAGTCAACTGATCTGGGTTTAATCCATCATCATTCTTTAGCTCACTCCACCACCCCAGTTCAGACATGGCCATATGCAAATCAGTCTGACCCTGTGCCTCATGGGAACAGTCCAGCCCGAACTGCCAAGCCATGTCTTCCCTGGACCGGAAACAAGCATCCTAGGACCGGTTTCTGGCATTCCAGCCGTCATCAGCCAGGCTTGCTTGAATCCAGTGGCAAAGTGAGCAAGGGACCCCACGTCTGGGCATACCCCCGCCAACTTAGGGCGAACAAAGCGATACAAAAGGGGATGATGGACGGAACGTTTGAGCCAATCAAACACTCACCCCAGTCAACTGATCTGGGTTTAATCCATCATCATTCTTTAGCTCACTCCACCACCCCAGTTCAGACATGGCCATATGCAAATCAGTCTGACCCTGTGCCTCATGGGAACAGTCCAGCCCGAACTGCCAAGCCATGTCTTCCCTGGACCGGAAACAAGCATCCTAGGACCGGTTTCTGGCATTCCAGCCGTCATCAGCCAGGCTTGCTTGAATCCAGTGGCAAAGTGAGCAAGGGACCCACGTCTGGGCATACCCCCGCCAACTTAGGGCGAACAAAGCGATACAAAGGGGATGATGGACGGAACGTTTGAGCCAATCAAACACTCACCCCAGTCAACTGATCTGGGTTTAATCCATCATCATTCTTTAGCTCACTCCACCACCCCAGTTCAGACATGGCCATATGCAAATCAGTCTGACCCTGTGCCTCATGGGAACAGTCCAGCCCGAACTGCCAAGCCATGTCTTCCCTGGACCGGAAACAAGCATCCTAGGACCGGTTTCTGGCATTCCAGCTCGTCATCAGCCAGGCTTGCTTGAATCCAGTGGCAAAGTGAGCAAGGGACCCACGTCTGGGCATACCCCCGCCAACTTAGGGCGAACAAAGCGATACAAAAGGGGATGATGGACGGAACGTTTGAGCCAATCAAACACTCACTCCCAGTCAACTGATCTGGGTTTAATCCATCATCATTCTTTAGCTCACTCCACCACCCCAGTTCAGACATGGCCATATGCAAATCAGTCTGACCCTGTGCCTCATGGGAACAGTCCAGCCCGAACTGCCAAGCCATGTCTTCCCTGGACCGGAAACAAGCATCCTAGGACCGGTTTCTGGCATTCCAGCCGTCATCAGCCAGGCTTGCTTGAATCCAGTGGCAAAGTGAGCAAGGGACCCACGTCTGGGCATACCCCGCCAACTTAGGGCGAACAAGCGATACAAAAGGGGATGATGGACGGAACGTTTGAGCCAATCAAACACTCACCCCCAGTCAACTGATCTGGGTTTAATCCATCATCATTCTTTAGCTCACTCCACCACCCCAGTTCAGACATGGCCATATGCAAATCAGTCTGACCCTGTGCCTCATGGGAACAGTCCAGCCCGAACTGCCAAGCCATGTCTTCCCTGGACCGAAACAAGCATCCTAGGACCGGTTTCTGGCATTCCAGCCGTCATCAGCCAGGCTTGCTTGAATCCAGTGGCAAAGTGAGCAAGGGACCCACGTCTGGGCATACCCCGCCAACTTAGGGGCGAACAAGCGATACAAAAGGGGATGATGGACGGAACGTTTGAGCCAATCAAACACTCACCCCCAGTCAACTGATCTGGGTTTAATCCATCATCATTCTTTAGCTCACTCCACCACCCCAGTTCAGACATGGCCATATGCAAATCAGTCTGACCCTGTGCCTCATGGGAACAGTCCAGCCCGAACTGCCAAGCCATGTCTTCCCTGGACCGGAAACAAGCATCCTAGGACCGGTTTCTGGCATTCCAGCCGTCATCAGCCAGGCTTGCTTGAATCCAGTGGCAAAGTGAGCAAGGGACCCACGTCTGGGCATACCCCCGCCAACTTAGGGCGAACAAAGCGATACAAAAGGGGATGATGGACGGAACGTTTGAGCCAATCAAACACTCACCCCCAGTCAACTGATCTGGGTTTAATCCATCATCATTCTTTAGCTCACTCCACCACCCCAGTTCAGACATGGCCATATGCAAATCAGTCTGACCCTGTGCCTCATGGGAACAGTCCAGCCCGAACTGCCAAGCCATGTCTTCCCTGGACCGGAAACAAGCATCCTAGGACCGGTTTCTGGCATTCCAGCCGTCATCAGCCAGGCTTGCTTGAATCCAGTGGCAAAGTGAGCAAGGGACCCACGTCTGGGCATACCCCCGCCAACTTAGGGCGAACAAAGCGATACAAAAGGGGATGATGGACGGAACGTTTGAGCCAATCAAACACTCACCCCCAGTCAACTGATCTGGGTTTAATCCATCATCATTCTTTAGCTCACTCCACCACCCCAGTTCAGACATGGCCATATGCAAATCAGTCTGACCCTGTGCCTCATGGGAACAGTCCAGCCCGAACTGCCAAGCCATGTCTTCCCTGGACCGGAAACAAGCATCCTAGGACCGGTTTCTGGCATTCCAGCCGTCATCAGCCAGGCTTGCTTGAATCCAGTGGCAAAGTGAGCAAGGGACCCACGTCTGGGCATACCCCCGCCAACTTAGGGCGAACAAAGCGATACAAAAGGGGATGATGGACGGAACGTTTGAGCCAATCAAACACTCACCCCCAGTCAACTGATCTGGGTTTAATCCATCATCATTCTTTAGCTCACTCCACCACCCCAGTTCAGACATGGCCATATGCAAATCAGTCTGACCCTGTGCCTCATGGGAACAGTCCAGCCGAACTGCCAAGCCATGTCTTCCCTGGACCGGAAACAAGCATCCTAGGACCGGTTTCTGGCATTCCAGCCGTCATCAGCCAGGCTTGCTTGAATCCAGTGGCAAAGTGAGCAAGGGACCCACGTCTGGGCAACCCCGCCAACTTAGGGCGAACAAAGCGATACAAAAGGGGATGATGGACGGAACGTTTGAGCCAATCAAACACTCACCCCCAGTCAACTGATCTGGGTTTAATCCATCATCATTCTTTAGCTCACTCCACCACCCCAGTTCAGACATGGCCATATGCAAATCAGTCTGACCCTGTGCCTCATGTTCGCCCTAAGTTGGCGGGGGTATGCCCAGACGTGGGTCCCTTTCTCACTTTGCCACTGGATTCAAGCAAGCCTGGCTGATGATGGTTGGAATGCCAGAAACCGGTCCTAGGATGCTTGTTTCCGGTCCAGGGAAGACATGGCTTGGCAGTTCGGGCTGGACTGTTCCCATGAGGCACAGGGTCAGACTGATTTGCATATGGCCATGTCTGAACTGGGTGGTGGAGTGAGCTAAAGAATGATGATGGATTAAACCCAGATCAGTTGACTGGGAGTGAGTGTTTGATTAGCTCAAGCGTTCCGTCCATCATCCCCTTTTGTATCGCATTGTTCGCCCTAAGTTGGCGGGGTATGCTCAGAGCGTGGGTCCCTTCTCACTTTGCCACTGGATTCAAGCAAGCCTGGCTGATGATGGTTGGAATGCCAGAAACCGGTCCTAGGATGCTTGTTTCCGGTCCAGGAAGACATGGCTTGGCAGTTCGGGCTGGACTGTTCCCATGAGGCACAGGGTCAGACTGATTTGCATATGGCCATGTCTGAACTGGGAGTGGTGGAGTGAGCTAAAGAATGATGATGGATTAAACCCAGATCAGTTGACTGGGGGTGAGTGTTTGATTGGCTCAAGCGTTCCGTCCATCATCCCCTTTGTATCGCTTTGTTCAGCCCTAAGTTGGCGGGGTATGCCCAGACGTGGGTCCCTTCTCACTTTGCCACTGGATTCAAGCAAGCCTGGCTGATGATGGTTGGAATGCCAGAAACCGGTCCTAGGATGCTTGTTTCGGTCCAGGAAGACATGGCTGGCAGTTCGGGCTGGACTGTTCCCATGAGGCACAGGTCAGACTGATTTGCATATGGCCATGTCTGAACTGGGGTGGTGGAGTGAGCTAAAGAATGATGATGGATTAAACCCAGATCAGTTGACTGGAGGTGAGTGTTTGATTGGCTCAAACGTTCCGTCCATCATCCCCTTTTGTATCGCTTTGTTCGCCTAAGTTGGCGGGGTATGCCCAGACGTGGGTCCCTTTCTCACTTTGCCACTGGATTCAAGCAAGCCTGGCTGATGATGGTTGGAATGCCAGAAACCGGTCCTAGGATGCTTGTTTCGATCCAGGAAGACATGGCTTGGCAGTTCGGGCTGGACTGTTCCCATGAGGCACAGGGTCAGACTGATTTGCATATGGCCATGTCTGAACTGGGGTGGTGGAGTGAGCTAAAGAATGATGATGGATTAAACCCAGATCAGTTGACTGGGGTGAGTGTTTGATTGGCTCAAACGTTCCGTCCATCATCCCTTTGTATCGCTTGTTACGCCCTAGTTGGCGGGGTATGCCCAGACGTGGGTCCCTTTCTCCTTTGCCACTGGATTCAAGCAAGCCTGGCTGATGATGGTTGGAATGCCAGAACCGGTCCTAGGATGCTTGTTTCGGTCCAGGAAGACATGGCTTGGCAGTTCGGGCTGGACTGTTCCCATGAGGCACAGGGTCAGACTGATTTGCATATGGCCATGTCTGAACTGGGGTGGTGGAGTGAGCTAAGAATGATGATGGATTAAACCCAGATCAGTTGACTGGGGTGAGTGTTTGATTGGCTCAAGCGTTCCGTCCATCATCCCCTTTTGTATCGCTTGTTAAGCCCTAAGTTGGCGGGGGTATGCCCAGGCGTGGGTCCCTTTCTCACTTTGCCACTGGATTCAAGCAAGCCTGGCTGATGATGGTTGGAATGCCAGAAACCGGTCCTAGGATGCTTGTTTCCGGTCCAGGGAAGACATGGCTTGGCAGTTCGGGCTGGACTGTTCCCATGAGGCACAGGGTCAGACTGATTTGCATATGGCCATGTCTGAACTGGGGTGGTGGAGTGAGCTAAAGAATGATGATGGATTAAACCCAGATCAGTTGACTGGGGGTGAGTGTTTGATTGGCTCAAGCGCTCCGTCCATCATCCCCTTTTGTATCGCTTTGTTCGCCCTAAGTTGGCGGGGTATGCCCAGACGTGGGTCCCTTTCTCACTTTGCCACTGGATTCAAGCAAGCCTGGCTGATGATGGTTGGAATGCCAGAAACCGGTCCTAGGATGCTTGTTTCCGGTCCAGGGAAGACATGGCTTGGCAGTTCGGGCTGGACTGTTCCCATGAGGCACAGGGTCAGACTGATTTGCATATGGCCATGTCTGAACTGGGGTGGTGGAGTGAGCTAAAGAATGATGATGGATTAAACCCAGATCAGTTGACTGGGGGTGAGTGTTTGATTGGCTCAAGCGCTCCGTCCATCATCCCCTTTGTATCGCTTTGTTCGCCCTAAGTTGGCGGGGTATGCCCAGACGTGGGTCCCTTTCTCACTTTGCCACTGGATTCAAGCAAGCCTGGCTGATGATGGTTGGAATGCCAGAAACCGGTCCTAGGATGCTTGTTTCCGGTCCAGGAAGACATGGCTTGGCAGTTCGGGCTGGACTGTTCCCATGAGGCACAGGGTCAGACTGATTTGCATATGGCCATGTCTGAGACTGGGGTGGTGGAGTGAGCTAAAGAATGATGATGGATTAAACCCAGATCAGTTGACTGAGGGTGAGTGTTTGATTGGCTCAAGCGTCCGTCCATCATCCCCTTTTGTATCGCTTTGTTAGCCCTAAGTTGGCGGAGGTATGCCCAGGCGTGGGTCCCTTTCTCACTTTGCCACTGGATTCAAGCAAGCCTGGCTGATGATGGTTGGAATGCCAGAAACCGGTCCTAGGATGCTTGTTTCCGGTCCAGGAAGACATGGCTTGGCAGTTCAGGCTGGACTGTTCCCATGAGGCACAGAGGTCAGACTGATTTGCATATGGCCATGTCTGAACTGGGGTGGTGGAGTGAGCTAAAGAATGATGATGGATTAAACCCAGATCAGTTGACTGGGGGTGAGTGTTTGATTGGCTCAAACGTTCCGTCCATCATCCCCTTTTGTATCGCTTTGTTCGCCCTAAGTTGGCGGGGGTATGCCCAGACGTGGGTCCCTTTCTCACTTTGCCACTGGATTCAAGCAAGCCTGGCTGATGATGGTTGGAATGCCAGAAACCGGTCCTAGGATGCTTGTTTCCGGTCCAGGGAAGACATGGCTTGGCAGTTCGGGCTGGACTGTTCCCATGAGGCACAGGGTCAGACTGATTTGCATATGGCCATGTCTGAACTGGGGTGGTGGAGTGAGCTAAAGAATGATGATGGATTAAACCCAGATCAGTTGACTGGGGGTGAGTGTTTGATTGGCTCAAACGTTCCGTCCATCATCCCCTTTTGTATCGCTTAACTCTCTGTGTAGGCGGTAGCCTTCCACCACTATGGGCGCCCTTCTACCTCTTTGGGCGTCCCTCTGGGTCCAACAAGATGGCAATCCTTGAGACAGGCCTATGTCATGTCGCACAAAGATAATCTGTGTTTGACTATGACAAAAAAATCAGCTTTAGGGATCCAGACAACAGTGCAGTTGGGCATTCATGGTATGGGTACATGTCTCTTACCATGCAGAGGACTTTTCCTTCCCAACACACCAAAAGGACAAAATTCCAGTAAGAGGAACTGGAGATGTCATTTTTTAAAGTTTTATGTAGAAATACCATTAAAAAGCACAAAGCGCCCATGATAGTCAATGGTAGCTGTGGACTGGAACCTAGGCGCAATTTGAGGCTGACAGCGATGGAGCATAGGTCAGATACACCAACCAGATTTGTGCTGGTCAATGATTTTACCTTGTGTCTTAATCCTTTAAAACCCAATCCACCACAGGAGTACACTTGTAAAGCCCCCCAGCACACCAAGGGAGGCACTTAGAAACTCAGAGAGTGTCAGGCAGAGGCCAACAGCAGAGTCCAGTCCAGTTACGGTTGCCACTGGTCAGCTGGGTGCTTTCAATAAGAGGCTTCTTGTACCTTGTTGCATCTCTATAGCTTGAATAGGAGGTCAGCCTTATTACCTTAGGAGACCACTTCTTTATCCTGTAAACAAGAGGAAGCAGGTATAGTCCTTCAGGGCTCCTCTCATGTCACAAATAGCAGGTCTAGTCCTCTTCTGATCTTCCACAGGTCCAGGAAGTGATCTGAAGTGGGTGCCTAGTACTGCCACATTTATACCTGGTACTAGGTAATTTTTCAAGATGGTGAAAGTCTTCGGTCATCCTAAACTTGGGCTCTAAGGCCTGGGGGGGGTGTGGGGAGTTTACTGTCATTATTGTAGTGTCCTCGCACATTTAACAAAATCCGGTTTGAGTCAGCCATTGTACCCAGAATAAACCCAGATACAGAAGTCTGATTGGACAAAAGCAGAGTCATTCAGGACCCAGACAGTGGATGGATGAGTTGTGTTTGCATCTTATTCTCTCCCCTTTCAAGTGTGCCCCAAGCGGTATATGTAAACCCAGAGACAGAAGTCTGGTAGGACAAAAGCAGAGTCCTTATCAACTAGACAGTGGATCCACAAGAACTGTTCTGGCATCCTGTCCTCTCCCCTTTCAAGTGTGCTCAAAGTGTTATATGTTAAACCAGCAGACTTTGAGCAGGATTTTACACTCAACCAGGATTTGACACTAGTGTAAAAAAGGATGCCCACAGCCTCCCGCCCTGCATATGTTTCAGAGTTCAGAGGAGTCATCTCTGCCCATTCAGGTCAGCCTATTGTTTGGTCCTGGGGGGCATTTCACACTTATCACACCTATTTAAGGCTGATCACTGGCTAGCAGATGTAAGAGGCTTATGTTAATTAGCCATCTCATAGTTCAGACAGGTAAAGGGTATCTTTCTAAAAGTTACTTTTCCTTAATATTTATTAAAAATACATTACCCTTGAATTGTGGTCTAAATATTATTCTAGCTGGTCCCTTTCCCAGGATACAGTATTCGTATTTAATATTGCTCCCCAGAATTTCTCTAGGTGCCAGCAAACTTTCCTACAGTGAAAATAGCTTTTGGGGGCTAGTCACTCTAAAGACATATTAACTTAAAATTTCCACACGTCCTACTGTTTTTTTTAATTATCAACTTTTATTAATTTTTGTAGTACACAGCATCATCCACATATAAGTACAATCACATATTATCGCTTCACTGGATTTGATCATCGCGCACCAACAGTCCTTCAACCAAACCATATCTTTACAGAGGTAGGCCATGATAGGTGCACCCAACATATTTTCTTGTGTTTCCGAGGGCAGCCACGGGCCTTGTAAATTGGTCTTTCTTGGTGTGCACACCAGTCAATGCCCTTCTGCCACACCTGAAGGGAGGGGGCCTCCGCGTGCAGCCAGCAGCGAGCAATGTCTCTTTTGGCTACTAAAGATGCCACCCCAATAAATATCCTCTCAGCCCGGGATTCTCCAGTCCCCTCCAACAATCCCAATAATGCCTCCTGGGGACCCAACTCAATATGGTGATCTAGGACCTCAGAGATTTCCCGGTTCACTCCATTCCAGAAGGGTGTTAGGTGCGGACATAACCATGCCGTATGAAAAAAGTCGGCGTTTGGGGTTTGGATGCATGCACAGACAGTTTAGCCCTTCCCACACATCCGCTGTGGGGACAGGTATGCGGTGTGAAGGTTGTTAACATGGGCCATCCACAATTTTGAGGAAATGGCTAGTTCCCTTGGGGCTAGGCAGGCATCTCTCCAGTCCTCGTCCTCCAGTTCTCCCACCCAACCCTCCCGTTTACGGCAGAGATACAGAAAGAGATCCAGGGCATTAATCATTATCGAACGATAGATCGCAGAGATCACAACTCTACCCAGGCGGCCTGTCATGAGTTTCGCTTCAAGAGGGCTGTATTCAGGGTTCTGCGTGTCCGCTGGGAGGTGGGTTAAGAGGGCATGACGCAGCTCTAAGTAACGAAAGAATTGCGTACGTGATAATTGGTACTGGTTTTGCAGTTCTTGAAAGGACACTAAAAGCCCCCCTTAATAACGTTCCCTAAATGGATAATGTCAATGCGGTCAGCCTCTTGGTCTAGCCAGGTGGCCCGCCACAGGGGTGTTATGTCTGTGGGGGGGTGTGTCCAGTGGGTGAGGCATAAGGCCACTCTCCAGCAGAGCATTGCCACCCGAGCACAGGCCGGAACCATGGAGTGCAGGGGGGTACCGTAGAGAAGATCCAGTAGCCCATCAAAGCCCAGAAGATGGTAGGCAGGATCGCCCCATCTCCCAGTGAACCATTCATTCACTGGGAACAGATGAGCAGCGAGATAATAGCCATAGAGTTTAGGGACGCCAAGGCCTCCATCAAACGATGATTTCCAGGCTGATGCAAATGCCACTTGATGGTGGCCACCCGCCCAAATGAACAAAGTTAACTTTGAAGTAAGAGAGCGGAACCATGCATGGGGGATAGGGTAGGGGTAATTCGCTAGGACATAGAGGTATTGAGGTAAACACATCATTTTAAATAAAGCCATGCGTCCCATCATATTAAATGAGAGGCGGCTCGACCTACACAAGTCGCAGTTCATTGTCAATTGAAGATGGCGAAAATTGAGAGACCAGGTCAGATCCAGAAGACAGGAAATGTGGACCCCAAGGTACTTGAAGGAATTTTGTCTGGTAGTAATATTAGGGCACCAGATTCACCCCATCGCATCATCTGCAACAGACACCAGAACAGGCTTGCGAGCGTTCACCCGTAGTCCAAATGCTTTGCATAGAGATGGAGGATCTCAAAGCACCTAGGACCCATTATTTGAGGGTCACTGACAAAAGGCAAAACATTGCATATAAGGCAATGCGGTCCTCCACAACCCCCCCCATACCAGTCGTGAACCCGCGCATCACATCGTATCAAATGGGCCAGTAGCGCTATGGCTAGAGCGAAGAGTAGCAGGGACCGGGGGCAGCCCTGACGCGTGCCCCTACGAATCGGGAATGGTGAGGAGAGAATCCCATTGCCACGGACCTGCGCAGACGGAGTATTATACAGAAATTACACCAGGTTACAGAAGATAGGACTAAAGCCTGCATGCTGCGCACGTCCTACTTTTAAATACCATGTACCATGCCTTATGGGCTAGAGATCCTCCATGGGGTGACATATTAATATTTATTAGAAAAGGTTTTATCTGTTATAAAGGGGTCACTTTGACAGGTCGCAGTGCATGTTTTTGCACTGTTAGAGTCAGGCTACAGTGGTAGGCCTGAAGCCTTGTTTGTACTGCCACTGTGGTGGATAGCACAATAGGTGCTGCAGTCCACTGGTGGCATTTAACTTCCAGGCCCTGGGTACACCTCTTACCATATATTAGGGATTTCTAACTTAGTTAAATATGCCAATTAGGCAAATAGGAATATGCCAATTCAACCATGTTAAAAGGTGGAGCACAGGCACTTTACCACTGGTTAACAGGGTTAAAGTGCAGAGAGCTCTAAAGCCAGCAAAAATATAGAGTCATGCAAAAGGTGAAAAATCTAAATTGGCTAGCAGAAAAGTGGATTCCCTACACCTGTCTCACCCCTTGAAAGAGGAGGAGAGACTCCTTTCGTGGGCCCCAGGAGAGCCTTGAGCTTTGACATTGATCTCACCAAAGATCATCGGGTGAATGATAAGCTTTTCAAGGGCTACTCTGGGACAAAGAAAAGCAAGGCAGTGCAGAAAAGGCCTTTGTGACAGTGGATAATCCTCTGCATTAAGATCTGCTGCACATAAGCAAAGAAGCAGACTCTGGAAGGTCCAAGGGCTCATTCCACCAGGGCCACAGCTGCTACTCCTGTGTTTGCATGCGGAATACCTGTTCGTGATATGTGTCAGGCTGTGACGTGGGCATCAGTGCATACATTCATGACGCACTATTTGCCTTGATAGCTAGGTCTGACGAGAAAGGCATTTTGCCCATTCAGTTGGGCAGGACTTTTTAGTCATAGCCATTCCACTGACCAACCGCTTTGAAAGGTAGTGCTTTGGTATCTATTCTAAAGGTGAGGAATCTGCAATTAGAAGTATTCATCAGAATAACAAGTTACTTACCGCCCATAGCGCTCTTTCTGGTGGAATCCCTATCTAACTGCAGATTCCCCACCGCCCTCCCTCCTCCCTGGTCTGTGTAATGGTCTCTTTACTCATTTAAAAAGGTCCCAAATTAGAGATCTGCACAGTGGCACTTCTTGGCTATTGTTGGGCCCTGCATCCGTTGGCATGGGCAAGGTCAAGAAAAAAACTGATGTCGACGCACAGGGGCGGCTCTTATATGCGCTTCCATTGTTACTTCCGGGATGGAACAAAGTCAAAAGCGAAGCCGCACTGTGCCACCTACTGGCATGTGGGAGCAATGCTGTTTAAATCCTTCGAATCCCGTTTGGTCTTTGGGAATATTCTAAAGGTGAGGAATCTGTGGTTAGATAGAGTTCCACCAGAAAGAGCATTGCAGAAGATAAGTAACTCGTTCATTTATACCAGAGAGCTCTGCTGAGACCGTTTTGAGTAGCTAACTGCTTTGTACAATTTGTAATTCATGACCATGATAATTTTTGTCACTGTTCAAGTTAAGCCAAGCAATTTGTGAGTTTTCCTTTTCCAAGACATATTTTAGAGCAAGGGTCTCCCAGTTGGCTCTTTCAGTTTTGGCCAAAAACTCTGTTATCACCGTACAATCCTAATTTAATGTGGAAAAGGTTAGCCTTATGAGAGTGCACCTTGAAAAGTTTTGAATGGTAGATAATTGTATTGGTATAGATTATATTTCAAACTCATGAATAATAGTGAAAATGATTAGTAATGATGTATCTGAAAATAAGTGTTAGTTTTCTCTGCAGAGAATCTTTAGTTTAGTGTGTTAAGAGAACTAGAATAATATTAAGTTGCCAAGTCAATGGGGGTGGGGAAACAATCAACCAGGGGGTGAGGGAGAATGTACAATAGACAGCAGGAGGAGGAATGGGGTTGGTGAAACGACGGACAGTGGAAAGAGGGGGGATGTGAGGGAGAGGGACTGCAGACATATGCACTCTTTAAGAGTGCATGTGTAAAAGTGAAAAAAAAGTCCCTGCAGGAGTCTGCAGCCAGTGGAAAGACACTGACCGCAGACAAGAAGCTGTATTTGGTACATGCTCCTCAGCAGGGACACAAAGAGAAGCCCCAGGAGGAAGCCGAAGCGAGGAGGAAGTGGTGACCAGTAAGAAGCAAGGAAATGAAGAGTGACGTCTGAGTCAACCAATGGTAAGTAATGGTAGGTAAGCGGCGGGCTCTAAACTAGTTTTAAGCTTTTTTTAGTTTACAAGAGATTTTACAAGCACAGCTCATGCAGAATCTAAAAAGTGCGTCAAAATGTATAATTTCTCATGCCTTACAAATGCAGATCACAGTCTGGTGGGCTGCAGCAAGAAAATGTTGAGTACTTTTGCTAATTTTTGCTTCCTCGAGTTCACTAGGAAGGTTCATGTGAACATAAATGGGGCAAGGAAGATGAACCTGCTTCTCCCAGCTCCAACCTGGGACACATTGACACCACTGTCCAGAATGTGTAAGTTTGTGTTTTGGCAAATGAGGGCATTAACAGCTATGTTTGTAGCAAAGATTGTCTCCAAGATGGTATCAAATGCATTCCAAGGTCCATGTAGGACAATTTGTAGGCCACGTCCTAACTACTAGAGTTTTCTATGACTTTACCAGCCATAGGACCTTCCAAGATCGCTCTGGCAGCAGAAAAGCTCAGTCAGAAGACCAGCAACTCTGAGCCATTAAAACAAATTTGAGGGTCCTAGTCTGGATGTTTAACTGTTTCCGTGACAAAGAATATCTGAAGAGAGAGCAAGGAATCCATCGGATTTTAAACTACCCAATGTAAGACTGAATGCCAAGATAACTCAGATGGTGCTAGGCAAAAACATGTTAGAGTCAGTGCAGAAACACGGAATCCTTCATGTGGTTACCCAATATTTGGAGTATTCCAACTGACATTACATCCATCCCCCTGTCTCTCAGGTGTTCCAATGCTCACATTATCAGTAAGCCAACGGCGGAAGAGGGCAAGATTACGGCCCAAAATACACCCAGCTTGGAATGAGCTGTCATTCTTCTCATCCCAACATCAGTATTAAGTAAGGTCCGAGGTCACGAACTTCATACTGCATGGAGTAGTCACAAAAGGCTTTGCAAGTTTGTAAGAAGGCTGAGACACACGTCCTCCAGACTGCTTTTTTAAGCATTAGAATATTGTTACTAGTTAGAGACTACATGTGGTTATTATTTTGATCGTTTTGTAGGTATGTTTGGTATTCTTTATTTTATCCGAAAAAAATAGTATACAATGAATAGTTTCATTTGCTTTCGAGCCCAGCACTGTCAAAATTCTGCATTATTGTGCATTGCCCCACAGTCTTAGTTTTGAATGGCGGCGCCGCCGCCGCCGCCGCCTTCAATTATAAAGGGCTTGATTTAAACCTGAATTGTAACTGAAGAGTTTCTGATTTCTGGCTGGGGTGCTACATCTGAAGATACTGGAGACAGAATTTTCCCCTCCATAGGATAGCATGGTTGAGAAGATTTCACTTGGATTCTCATCTGAATTTAGCAGTCCAGTCCCTCCAGCAGTCCAAGGATGTTTTGTCACCTACCAACCCTAAATTATGACCATTGTGTCTAATGCACATTTTTTACCCGTGTTCCCGGAATCTACGATGTGCGTGTATGGAAATAAGAGGGACGGGACAGTGTGTGGTCTAGAGCGGTCTTAATTGCATGTTCACCCTAACGATCACATCTTGGTTCCTGAAATCTGGTCTCACCCAGACGCCATTGTCACAGTAGTCAATGTACGTCACTTCAGGTTCAGCCCTTACTACAATAAACGTGTTTTTTTGTAAAATGATTCACTGTTCCAAGGAGATAGGTCAGCTCGTTTGGCTCTTTAACTGAAAAAGCACAATTTAAACTATTTAAGAGTGAATGTCGTGCTGTGAATATCTAATGCCTATGTAACAAATGGGAATATTTATCTCATTTCAGAACTGGCTTGATCCTGCAAAGGACATCAAGAGGCAAATGAGAAGTAAGTCCTTCATGTACTTTGTTGGTTTAATGGTAACATCAATATTTTTATCTCTTCTGATTGTGTTAGGTTATAAGTACCTTGTATATTAATGTACAATTTCCAAAGCCAATTCCCAACCAATTCTGCCCTTTTCCACATTTGCTGCTTTTCCATAGAATTTGCTATTTTTTACACGTATACAACAAGAGGTTTTTTTTCTGCAATAATGATGCTGTTTAAAGTTGCCCCTAAAATAGTTTAAAGTAGTTAATATTGTAGTCCATATTATATAAGGGACAATGGGACTGGTAATATTTTATGAAAGTATATACATACATTTTTATTGATCCACAAAGTAATTGATCACCATTCATCCAATTAATGCGTTAAAACCCAGCTGACACATGTTTTGTCCCTGAATACCTAGGACTTTAAGGCTCTAAATATATATTGCATCGTAGCATTGATGTAGTGCTTCATAACCGTATGGGGTGGGGAGGATTAAAGCACATTTTAGTACAGGTAGCACATGGGGACATGGATGTAGGGTAGGGCATGTGTGTTGTTTCTGTTGTGATCCTGTGCAGGAAGCGCTTTGATGTTATCTGAGTGACCACAGAGGAGCACTTACCTTGTCTTCCTGAATGTAATGACCAGCAGTGTGATGGAGGAGTCATGAGCACAAATTGGAGCTGGTGACCTAAGCAATAGCCATGCTCCTTTTTTAAAGGCATGAATACTGCCTACTGCTGCACAGGTACACCTCCGTGAACGAGACAAGACGTGGAAGAGGAATCAAGCTCGGCAACCTGAGACAAAACTACACAGTCTTTAACGACACACATTTTACCTACTCATGCTAGTCTAAGCGAGGCCAAAATGTTGAGCAGGGGTTAACATCTTTAAAGAACCTGATTTCACCAACTCCTGCTGGGCTGAAAGAGGCTAACATTTTAAGCCCGTATTTGCCCCTCACATCCATCATATGTTTGTGAAGGACCCCAAAAGTGGGCAAGCACTAGTCGAGCCATGATTCAGAACGGAGCCAGACAGAAAGACAAAGTACCAAGTAAGTTGCTGCCCTGACTGCACACACGCTAATTGTCTGTCCCTCTGTTACCCTTCTGTCTTCACCCCTCCATGCGAGCCCTAGTTTCTCATAAATCCAGAGACCCTTACTACTTCTAGTTTTACCTCAGGAGGCATACTCCTGACCTTCTAGAATTTTCTCCCAGACAACTTCCACTTTTATTGTTTGTAAAGAATGTCAATTCAGGGTAAAAAAGAGACTGTACTGCAGGCCAGTGCGCTTAGCAGCCTGGAGCACTACGAGGCTAATAGAATAAAAGAACAGTGGGACCGTGAACAAGCCTGACAAGGATTGAACGGTTTGCTTATATCTAACGGGTCACTCTCAAAGGAAGAACATTGCCTTGCATCCCCATACAATATTGAGTTCATACTGTAAAATCTTCTGTATTTGTACCAATACCTCCACAACTTTGTTTCTTTTTGCAATAGCTAATGATATTAATTTATTTAACACTCTAATCAGCTA
Organism: Calotriton arnoldi; assembly: GCA_963921515.1. Classification (NCBI taxonomy): domain Eukaryota; kingdom Metazoa; phylum Chordata; class Amphibia; order Caudata; family Salamandridae; genus Calotriton; species Calotriton arnoldi. The sequence continues at coordinate 1,578,813 of CAWUFW010000455.1, read as the reverse complement.
ATTGTTCAGTGACCGATGTTATATGTATGACTGAATTATTGCATACCCACTCTCTGATTACATTAAAAGTGCTGTTTTTAAAGAAACACGCAGCTGGGCTCAGTTCCTGGTCTCATCATCCATTCTGTTTGTGGCTAATGTTCCACATCTGTGATACACATTGTTTCTGGAATGACCCTAGTCCTGACACTTTGCTGGGGAGATGGCACCCTCTGCTTGAGGTCCAATTATTTTTATTCGTCTTCATCCTTTCCAGTGGCTGTCACTTGGTCTGTGTCCATCTCTGGCCGTTGGTATCCCTGGTGATGGTGTATGTATAGTGTTTGACAGTATGGTCTAGGGCAATGTAAATAGAACCTTGATATTTTGTGGAGTTTGAATGAGGAAGGGCTTGCTCTCTCCCAGTGATCCAGGCATGTTCCGTGACATAAATCATCTAATCTGGTCCAGAAACTGTACCAGTAATGTTTGCTGGTTCAAGTCTCACTTTGCAATGCGATCCCCCGAAGGGCTCTTACCCCACACCTTAAAATCCAGCAATCCCACTGTGTGCAGGACATTGTTCCAAAAGGCTTTGACCCTTTTTCGCCCAGTCCAATACAGAACGCCTTAAAATGCTCACTACAGATAACATCTAGGGCTGGGCTGAAACTTGTGCAAGAGGAGGCAGTTTGCAGAGCTCTCATTTAGTGTATTCTGACATTAATTGCTTATCTGTTTTCCTGTGGGGGAGCTACAGAACTATTGGACCTTTGTAACGACCTCCTCAGCCCCTTACCACAGCACATCCTTGGCAAACTGTATGGAACTGTATGGAAAGGGGTAATGCTCCTTGTGCGATTTGGCAGGTGAGGCACAGGGCAGAAGGGATTAACTCGGCTCCTATTGTGTTAACTAGGTATTTTCTTCTGGTATCTTTTTATACTTACCTGTGAACCAAGAATTGAGCACCAAATACTCCCATTTTAGCACATGATCCTCAGGGTAGTTTGGCTGAGCAATCCAAGTCTTGCTCACGGAGCTAGTATGGGCCAGAGACACAACTCTGTTTACACAATGTCGATTAATAAATCAGTGCGCAGTCAATATACGGTCTTTGCAAATAGATATTTAATTCTACACACACTGTTATGGCTATAAATGAAAATTCGCTTTAGCATTAATATACATCAGTTACTCAATCTACCAATAATCACCGAGCTCAGTCACTTATTTTGTTGTTTTTTATAGCTCCAACGAGACCCGCTACCTTAACAGAACACTTTACATAGGAGCAAGAGATTTTGCAAGATATAATGTAAAATGGTACGAGGAAAAAAAGAAAGTCATTATTAAGTTGCATAGTATGCCAATACGGTGCGACATGCATGGGTGCAAGTTGATTTACGGGGGACTGTTAATAACCAATACAATAACATAAAATTGGCAGAGGTGGGAGCAGGCTGGAACTAGTATTGGAAAGGGGCCAGGATCGACTTAATTGTCTTAGTATCCAAAGGGGGCTTGCGTCAGTATCCTTATCTGTTGAAATTAGGAACCCGAACTCCAGTGTAGAGTGTTTTGTGGTCGCTCAGGATTCAGGGGCATATTATCAACGATTCGCGTTGAACATTGCCAATCGCGCTTAGCGCGATTTTGAATATCGCCGTATATCGCCGGTTCACATCGCCGTGTTAGCGGCGTATTTGCAACGATTTCCAAACAGGCGATGTGAAATCCGGCGATATACGGCGATTTTCATCAATATCGCCTGAAAACCAGCGATATTACAACTGCGCTGATGGACATGTTGTTAATAGGGAGAGGTGGATGTAACCTTACAATCCACCTCCCATTATGCACATGGCTAAGTCGAAATATTTGTAGACGTTAGTTTTCCCGATATCCGCGGTTAGCGTGGCATTTTTCTTCCCTACGCGAGTACTGGCCCGGCTTGTAAATACCGCGATGTGCGGTTAGCAAATATTTTCATGTTGTTCCCTGAAAGGTACGCCTACTTTGCATCTCATTAGCGATGCGAAGCGAGGCGATACCAAAACGGCTGCTAACATGCGCTAATGCATGTTAGCGCCGCCTTGTTAATAGGGCGATGAAATTATCGCCGCTTTAGCGGCAGGAAACTGCAGCTAAAACGGCGATAATGGGCTTGCTAATATGCGTTATAGAATTCCAATAGAAGCCCAGGTTAGATGTGCAGGACATCTAACCTGGGCTTCTATTGAATTCTATAACGCATATTAGCAAGCCCATTATCGCCGTTTTAGCGGCAGTTTCCTGCCGCTAAAACGGCGATAATTTTATCGCCGGTCTTGCTAATATGCCCCTATATTACTCATGTTAGTTATTAAATACTCTGGAACTGCTCGGACATGTCGTAACCATGTTTAAAAGAAATCGTTGCTTGGCCTCTGGTGTGCAATAAGTACCGCTACAGGGACGGCAACACCAGTGGCGTAGCTAGTAGGCACTCTGCCGCCGTGGCGGTTCCTGCCTTTGCCGCCCAGGGGGGTGCTGGGGATGAATTCTGGTTTGCCACACTCGCACCAAACGCATGTAAGACGCCTGGGGCGTACCGCCCCCTCCGCCCTCCCCCCCCTCCCCTTGCTACGACACCACTGGGCAACACTTTCCTCTTCTACTCCCGTCACTCGCCTTCAGTGATTACAGATGAAGCCCCTCTCTAGGAAAACAAATCCACTACTTTATCACGATTCTTGGCAAGATATGATAGATACCTTTCTGATGACACTATTTAAGCTTCCTCTGGAATCCCTTTCTGTTTTTGTGTAAAATGAACCCTTTCCAGCACGGTAACTCGACAGCCCTAAACCCTTCAGAATGCGCGTTTGTTCTGCTTGGCTGTTGCGACAAAAAAACAAATCCCACCTCCGGTATGGAGTCCTGTCCCGCTCGGTTACTGTGGAAAATCCGACTAGCCTGGGAGCTCCCTCAGCTGAGAGCTCTATCTTAACCCCTGGACAGGCCGAGCTTGTGTCAGGTGAGGCACTGAGGCAGGCACGAATACACATACCCTCACACATTGGGCGGGATAACGTGTCTTTATTACACGCTCACTATCCAGATACATAGGAGGGTGGTTAGAAATATGGTAAGGTTAGAACAGCATAGTTCTGTAATTCATTGGTCAATAATTTCAAAATCGCTACAAGTTTTGTATCAATGTGTCCATAATATTGTGCGGCAATAGAGTTCAACAATGACAGAGTTTCCTCCTGGGCTTCGTGTATATTATTATAAAAGACGTTTGTAATATTAAAATCCACATCCAGTGAACACACATTCCTTCTATAGAACAAACTTTCTCAAGGCAGTCAGTCTACTTGTAATTCTTAGCTTTGAGTAAGAAGTCATATGGTTGGTGTTAGAAACATGGTAGCGTGGTGCGGAGCGGGTAGGCTAAATTCCGGAGGATTGTGTAAACCATCTGCGCAGCACACACTCACAGGCGACACACTGGACACACTACAAAAGAGACTCCACACCAGGTTGTGTAAAAATAACTTGTGTATTAGGAAAACACATTAGAGTCATAATCACAGGCACATATAACGCTGTGCCAACTGTCACCTGGTAGCAATTTACAGGGGGAATTATTTACAGGGCAGGGCCAATCGGGCCGCTGCCAGAACCATCACCAGCACAATTAGGATAAATGTAAGACCAGCAATAACAAATGTATATCCGCCAGTAACCTCTGGCCAGATCAAGAGCGTAGCATCATGGCAATAAGCATTAGGCATAAAAATAAAGCATCATCACATTAGGCACCATTAGGGGCATCAGACACATTGTGCATGACATTAGGCCTCATCATGAGCGTAAAAGCATAACCTTAGGACATAATAATCCTGTCATTAGGCATCAATATAGGTACTAATGCATTAGGCAACAATCAGCGTGGGCATAAAACCAGCCGTGTAGGCCTTAGGGAAACAGCATTATCAGCATCAATGCATTAGGCATACAGTCACCTTAGATTAGGCATAGAATGAACGCATCATAGCATCACTGAGAGTGGCATCTTCTGCACAAAAGCATCAGTGTAAATGCACCCTCCCGATAGGCGTAAACCATAATCATTTCATTAGGTATAAATCATGAGCATAGATCACCTCCTGCATTGGGCATAAACATATGCATTAGCATAACCTGCAACATTAGTAGTACAAATACACTATGCATCAAAATAGGCGTAGGTCGCATTGGGCATAAACCTAAGGCCTAATCATGTTAGCATAGGGCACCATCATGAGGCATTTCAAAAGGCATAACCGTGTGCGTGTAAAGGCATCATCACCCAGGTAAGGGCCCTATGCAAATAACGCTACCTCCCTGGGCAGATATAAACCCCACTCTGGGACTCTCCAAATAGACCTTGCCCCTAACATTACAACTGCCCACTGTCCGGCGGGGCAGTTGAGTAGAGTACAGCCAGTCCTGGCCAACTTGGAGCGTGGGAGCCCCTCTTCTGGGGCTCTCAATTTAACAATGCCCCAAACGGTGCAGCGGCCCGCAACTGCGGCGCCGCGGGGCAGTCACCAAGACACGGGGTTGTAGGGGCCCTTCTCAGGGCCTCTGGAAGGGAAGGAATGCCCCCAAAACGTTGCAGCGGCCCGCAACCGCGGCGCCGCTGTGCAGTTTCCAAGAAAACCCAGGCACCGGAGGGCACCGGCAATGTGCCCCGACACCCCCCCAACTACTGGAAGCCTGAGCCCCACTCACCGGCTCTCTGGGCACCGTGCGATTAGCTCCCGGCACCGGCAGTCAGCATGCAGGGGCTTCAATGCAGCGGGGGCAGGCACCTACAATGTGCCTCGGGCCCCTCTCCGCCGTAATCTCCTGAAGGCCGCTGACACTGCGGGGCTCTCTCTGGTCCTCGGAGTCCCGCCTTCGCTGCTCCTCTCACCGGCGGCTTCGCACGAGGCGGGGTAGGCTCCCACCTCATCCCAGACTTCTCCCCTAACTTCACCCGGGCCCCCTCCTGGGGCTCGGGACTTCGATAGGGAGCCCATGGGGCTCCGGACGACCTCCCAAGGCCCCGCCCACAACCAGACTTCGGCTTCCGGGTCGCCACGGACAGCACAGCGGCTCTCTTCTTCTGCGCAACCCAGGTTGCGGCGGTGATTCCGGGCAACTTCAAAGTGCGGGGTAGGCTCCCGCCAACATTGGCATCAAACCCGCGGGGTGGGCTCCCGCTGGGTTTCTAACTATGCCGGAACGCGGGGTAGGCACCCGCTATACCTCCAAATCGACCACAGTGCAGTAATAACGCGGGGTGGGCTCCCGCTGTGTTTCTAGATATCGAGTTCCCCCAGGCAGCACTACCATGCGGCACAAACGCGGGGTGGGCACCCGCTCCTCTTGGAAACGCGGGGCTCTCCCTGGCACACGGGAGCCACGTGGGGAATGTGGGTTCTTCTCCTGGGGACACGACGACGGAGGTGCCCAACAGCAGGGGGGCTCCTGCTGGTTGGAGATGCAGGCTGGGGGGGGGATCCCACACACCGGGGTTCCCTCGTAGCGCTTGGGAAGCACCACGCTGCAGGCGTCAGCTCCTCCTCACTAGCCGTCTGAATATAGCGCTCACGAGGCGCTAGGTCCCAGGCATGCAGTCAGGGTCCCACACAAGCCAGTAGCGCCCACGCTCCTCACCTCCTGGGAGTGCAGGCAAGCAATTTACAGCTCTCACGAGGCGCTAGGGCTGGAGAGCAGGAAGGCAATACTGGGCCAGATCAGCATGCAGTGGGCACTCATCAAAACAGGACAGCAGTTCCTAGGAACAGTCACCCCCATAATGTGGCACTCCTCCTGACCTAGCAGTCTTCACTCCAGCACAGGGGCTCTCACTGGCCCTGTGGACAGCAGAGGGGTACAGATGGGCTCAGGGGCCAGTACGCAGGCCCTTGCGGCGGTACCTCCTGGCGGAGTGTCCCCTCTCAATCAAAGTCCACGCACACTCTAGCACATGGAGTCCCAGCTCCGCTATTTATACGCCCCTCACCCCACCTACCAGAAAGGGCCAGAAGCTTCTAGAAGGCTCTCTGGGGAAACCGGTCCCAACTGGTTTTGGGGGAGGTGTAGGGCACCCTGTCTGCCAGCCTTCCCTCCAAAAGCTGGGGGTGTGTGAGACGGACACACCCCAGGGGGCGGAGCCAGCTTTGGTCACTTTGAGCACTATACCGCCAACCCACCTCAGGCAGGCACAAGCACCCAGGCAGGGTGACTGTTTAAAAGTGAAATTTCTACAATGGGGAAAATAACCCTGCGTACACCATTGCGCAACATTTATTATTTCCAGTTCAACCACACCAAACATACGTATTCATTGTGTTTCATTTAGGGGTTATCCATAGGGGGTAAGTTCTCAATGCTAGCCTATGGAGGGCAGAGAGCACAGGCACTTTACACCAAAATCCCGTGCCAAAGTGCTCAGGGTACATAACCCACCACTACCACAGCAGCAAAAAGGCTATGGGGAAGGCAAAAAGTTCCGGGATGACCCTGCAAGCAGGGCCAAGTCCAACACAACCCCCTCCCAGCCAAAAGCCAGGGTAGACCAATCAATGCCTTGATGGGCTTCCCTGCTTGGGGCGAGAAAACATGGACGCGGGCCCGCAACTGCAGGGGCACCCGCAGGTTCTCCGCCATTCTGGACTGTGGTGGTTCCTTCCATCAGAGCTCCTAGGACCCCCTGAGCTACCCCACTGGTACTCACTAGTTGGTTGCGGCCAGAACCGGCCCCTAGGACACCCAGATGTCTCTGGTCCTTGCTGTCTCACCGAGTGGGGGGCAGTAACCCCAGGCACATAGTACCCCTTGGCCACTCTACCTCTACTCCGTGCAGTTCCAAACTGCCATCGGTCCTCCCACCTGGGGACCGCACTCTCATGCTGACCACAAGTCAGGGGCGAGGCTCTCCTCCCCCTACCTCTCCTTCTGGGGTTCCGCCCTCTCCTCCTATGCGAGGCACCCTCAGCACGCCACTCTCCCACCAGTTCCGGACCTGGACCCGGTAACTGACTCACCATCCCAGGGTCTAACCCCTTAGGTAGCACCGGTGCCAGAGGCGAGTCCTCCCTCTCTCTGCACCCCCTCCCAGAGTTCCGCACCCTCCCACCTGGAGAAGTACCCCTGGAAGTCAGACCGGTAGGGACCCTGATTACAGGTGTCCCACCCTCCAGGTCAGGCAGTCCCTGAACCTGGCATCCCAGCCCAGGGTCTAAACCCTTTGACTGAGCAGACCCCAGAACCCCTGGAGCTCTGATTACAGATGCCCCTGGTTCTCCTGACACTAGGGGATCCCCCTCAATGGACGGCCTTTCAGGACAGCCCTAGGCTCCCAACCTGGGGTTCCCTTATGGAACTCTCCAGGCCCTGAGACTGCGGTTGGGGTACCTCGGGACACCTCCCCGTCTCACTCCTTCTCCTTGGAGACCGAACGTGAGGCCCTACAACCCTCTCACTACCCTGGGACCTAGCTGGGGTACTCTGCACTTCTCCCACCTTCCTGGGTTGGAAGACCCCTGAGCCACTCCCTTCAGGCTCACTCCCCAATGCTTCCTCAGACTCTCTGGCACTCACCCAAAGGTCTGCCTCCCGTGCAAGCTCCCTGGGATCAGAGAGCCCACAGTCAAACAGGTGTTGGCGCAACCTTGGGAAACAATTCTTGAGCATATGCTCCCTGGTAATTAAATGGAACAGCCCTTCCCAATCGTTCACCGCGCTACACACCATCCAATCCTCCAGTGCAGTCCAACACCCATCCACAAACTCATCCCAGGACTGGTGGGACAATTTCTTGCTGCCCCTAAATTTCAACCCGTACCCCTCTTCCAGGGAATCAGGCACCATCCCCTGAGATCTGGGAGTGGGACTTCCTACACTGGACGTACTCTCGCTGCCACCACCGGATCCCACCCTCCCTGGCGAATCCAGACCACAGAAACCACTCTCAGGGGACAACCTACCCCCCTGAGCTAGTCTCTCCCTGGCGAAGGCCCTCTCGGCCTCGGCCATCCTTTCCTGCGCTAGGACCTTTTCGGTCTCTACCTTTTTTCTTCAACCCTCAGCTGCGCTATCTCCTTGGCGTGCTCTAACCGGAGCTTCTCCAAAGCCAGCTGATGTTCCCTTTCTTCCCTCCTATCTACCCACTCTTCTGGGGACAGGGAAAGGGATGGGGCATTACCCCTGACACTGGACCCAGCACGGGACTCCCTATCTACGGTGTCCTCAGTAGTTACTGGTGTCCTCGCCCTGTCATTTTCTTCCTCCTCTTCAGAGCCACCCCCCTCCAGGGTTATAGACTGGGAACCCTCGCTCTCAGGGTCCTCCTTACGCCTGGGATCCTCCTCAGGGTCTCCCCCAAATCCACCACTCAGATATGCGGGGGGGCAATCCGAAAGGTCCCCACAGAGCTCTAAGGGTTCTCCCCTTTTGAAAACTTCAAAGAGGAACAATTTTCTGCGGAAGTCACCTTCTATTGGTATCCCCCTCTCCCTGCAGAAATCCATCACTTCCTCCTCAGTGTACTCCCAAAGTTCATCCTCCTCGTAGAGTAACCCCATCTTGGCGAGATACACAGGCACAGTAAATAGGGGAACACAATTCAAAAGTGACACTTTTAGGAGGGTAAATAATCAGCAAAAATAATCCCCAAATCTGTTATTATTCTATGTGCAGAGCTTGTAGTGCAACCAGTTGTCGCTGTGGTACTGCGCAAACACAAGTCCTATCCCACCGCTGAACACCAATGTTAGAAACTGGGTAGCGTGGTGCGGAGCGGGTAGGCTAAATTCCGGAGGATTGTGTAAAGCATCTGCGCAGCACACACTCACAGGCGACACACTGGACACACTACAAAAGAGACTCCACACCAGGTTGTGTAAAAATAACTTGTGTATTAGGAAAACACATTAGAGTCATAATCACAGGCACATATAACGCTGTGCCAACTGTCACCTGGTAGCAATTTACAGGGGGAATTATTTACAGGGCAGGGCCAATCGGGCCGCTGCCAGAACCATCACCAGCACAATTAGGATAAATGTAAGACCAGCAATAACAAATGTATATCCGCCAGTAACCTCTGGCCAGATCAAGAGCGTAGCATCATGGCAATAAGCATTAGGCATAAAAATAAAGCATCATCACATTAGGCACCATTAGGGGCATCAGACACATTGTGCATGACATTAGGCCTCATCATGAGCGTAAAAGCATAACCTTAGGACATAATAATCCTGTCATTAGGCATCAATATAGGTACTAATGCATTAGGCCACAATCAGCGTGGGCATAAAACCAGCCGTGTAGGCCTTAGGGAAACAGCATTATCAGCATCAATGCATTAGGCATACAGACACCTTAGATTAGGCATAGAATGAACGCATCATAGCATCACTGAGAGTGGCATCTTCTGCACAAAAGCATCAGTGTAAATGCCCCCTCCCGTTAGGCGTAAACCATAATCATTTCATTAGGTATAAATCATGAGCTTAGATCACCTCCTGCATTGGGCATAAACATATGCATTAGCATAACCTGCAACATTAGGAGTACAATTACACTATGCATCAAAATAGGCGTAGGTCGCATTGGGCATAAACCTAAGGCCTAATCATGTTAGCATAGGGCACCATCATGAGGCATTTCAATAGGCATAACCGTGTGCGTGTAAAGGCATCATCACCCGGGTAAGGGCCCTATGCAAATAACGCTACCTCCCTGGGCAGATATAAACCCCACTCTGGGACTCTCCAAATAGACCTTGCCCCCAACATTACAACTGCCCACTGTCCGGCGGGGCAGTTGAGTAGAGTACAGCCAGTCCTGGCCAACTTGGAGCGTGGGAGCCCCTCTTCTGGGGCTCTTAATTTAGCAATGCCCCAAACGGTGCAGCGGCCCGCAACTGCGGTGCCGCGCAGCAGTCACCAAGACACGGGGTTGTAGGGGCCCTTCTCGGGGCCTCTGGAAGGGAAGGAATACCCCCAAAACGTTGCAGCGGCCCGCAACCGCGGCGCCGCTGTGCAGTTTCCAAGAAAACCCAGGCACCGGGGGCGGGCACCGGCAATGTGCCCCGACACACCCCCCCCCAACTACTGGAAGCCTGAGCCCCACTCACCGGCTCTCTGGGCTCCGTGCGGTTAGCTCCCGGCACCGGCAGTCAGCATATGGGGGCTTCAATGCAGCGGGGGCAGGCACCGACAATGTGCCTCGGGCCCCTCTCCACCGTACTCGCCTGAAGGCCGCTGACACTGCGTGGCTCTCTCTGGTCCTCGGAGTCCCGCCTTCGCTGCTCCTCTCACCGGCGGCTTCGCACGAGGCGGGGTAGGCTCCCACCTCGTCCCAGACTTCTCCCCTAACTTCACCCGGGCCCCCTCCTGGGGCTCGGGACTTCGATAGGGAGCCCATGGGGCTCCGGACGACCTCCCAAGGCCCCGCCCACAACCAGACTTCGGCTTCCGGGTCGCCACGGACAGCGCGGCGGCTCTCTTCTTCTGCGCAACCCAGGTTGCGGCGGTGATTCCGGGCAACTTCAAAGTGCGGGGTAGGCTCCCGCCAACATTGGCATCAAACCCGCGGGGGTGGGCTCCCGCTGGGTTTCTAACTATGCCGGAACACGGGGTAGGCACCCGCTATACCTCCAAATCGACCACAGTGCGGTAATAACGCGGGGTGGGCTCCCGCTGTGTTTCTAGATATCGAGTTCCCCCAGGCAGCACTACCATGCGGCACAAACGCGGGGTGGGCACCCGCTCCTCCTGGAAACGCGGGGCTCTCCCTGGCACACAGGAGCCACGTGGGGAATGTGGGTTCTTCTCCTGGGGACACGACGACGGAGGCGCCCAACAGCAGGGGGGCTCCTGCTGGTTGGAGATGCAGGCTGGGGGGGGAATCCCACACACCGGGGTTCCCTCGTAGCGCTTGGGAAGCACCACGCTGCAGGCGTCAGCTCCTCCTCACTAGCCGTCTGAATATAGCGCTCACGAGGCGCTAGGTCCCAGGCATGCAGTCAGGGTCCCACACAAGCCAGTAGCGCCCATGCTCCTCACCTCCTGGGAGTGCAGGCAAGCAATTTACAGCGCTCACGAGGCGCTAGGGCTGGAGAGCAGGAAGGCAATACTGGGCCAGATCAGCATGCAGTGGGCACTCATCAAAACAGGACAGCAGTTCCTAGGAACAGTCAACCCCCATAATGTGGCACTCCTCCTGACCTAGCAGTCTTCACTCCAGCACAGGGGCTCTCACTGGCCCTGTGGACAGCAGAGGGGTACAGATGGGCTCAGGGGCCAGTACGCAGGCCCTTGCGGCGGTACCTCCTGGCGGAGTGTCCCCTCTCAATCAAAGTCCACGCACACTCTAGCACATGGAGTCCCAGCTCTGCTATTTATACGCCCCTCACCCCACCTACCAGAAAAGGCCAGAAGCTTCTAGAAGGCTCTCTGGGGAAACCGGTCCCAATCGGTTTTGGGGGAGGTGTAGGGCACCCTGTCTGCCAGGCTTCCTCCAAAAGCTGGGGGTGTGTGAGACGGACACACCCCAGGGGCGGAGCCAGCTTTGGTCACTTTGAGCACTATACCGCCAACCCACCTCAGGCAGGCACAAGCACCCAGGCAGGGTGACTGTTTAAAAGTGACATTTCTACAATGGGGAAAATAACCCTGCGTACACCATTACGCAACATTTATTATTTCCAGTTCAACCACACCAAACATATGTATTCATTGTGTTTCATTTAGGGGTTATCCATAGGGGGTAAGTTCTCAATGCTAGCCTATGGAGGGCGGAGAGCACAGGCACTTTACACCAAACTCCTGTGCCAAAGTGCTCAGGGTACATAACCCACCACTACCACAGCAGCAAAAAGGCTAGGGGAAGGCAAAAGTTCCGGGATGACCCTGCAAGCAGGGCCAAGTCCAACACAACCCCCTCCCAGCCAAAAGCCAGGGTAGACCAATCAATGCCTTGATGGGCTTCCCTGCTTGGGGCGAGAAAACATGGACGCGGGCCCGCAACTGCAGGGGCACCCGCAGGTTCTCCGCCATTCTGGACTGTGGTGGTTCCTTCCATCAGAGCTCCTAGGACCCCCTGAGCTACCCCACTGGTACTCACTAGTTGGTTACGGTCAGGACCGGCCCCTAGGCCACCCAGATGTCTCTGGTCCTTGCCGTCTCACCGAGTGGGGGGCAGTAGCCCCAGGCACATAGTACCCCTTGGCCACTCTACCTCTACTCCGTGCAGTTCCAAACTGCCACTGGTCCTCCCACCTGGGGACCGCACTCTCATGCTGACCACAAGTCAGGGGCGAGGCTCTCCTCCCCTACCTCTCCTTCTGGGGTTCCGCCCTCTCCTCCTATGCGAGGCACCCTCAGAACGCCACTCTCCCACCAGTTCCGGACCTGGACCCGGTAACTGACTCACCACCCCAGGGTCTAACCCCTTAGGTAGCACCGGTGCCAGAGGCGAGACCTCCCTCTCTCTGCACCCCCTCCCAGAGTTCTGCACCCTCCCACCTGGAGAAGTACCACTGGAAGTCAAACCGGTAGGGACCCTGATTACAGGTGACCCACCCTCCAGGTCAGGCAGTCCTTGAACCTGGCATCCCAGCCCAGGGTCTAAACCCTTTGACTGAGCAGACCCCAGAACCCCTGGAGCTCTGATTACAGACGCCCCTGGTTCTCCTGACACTAGGGGATCCCCCTCAATGGACGGCCTTTCAGGACAGCCTAGGCTCCCAACCTGGGGTTCCCTTATGGAACTCTCCAGGCCCTGAGACTGCGGTTGGGGTACCTCGGGACACCTCCCCGTCTCACTCCTTCTCCTTGGAGACCAAACGTGAGGCCCTACAACCCTCTCACTACCCTGGGACCTAGCTGGGCTACTCTGCACTTCTCCCACCTTCCTGGGTTGGAAGACCCCTGAGCCACTCCCTTCAGGCTCACTCCCCAATGCTTCGTCAGACTCTCTGGCACTCACCCAAAGGTCTGCCTCCCGTGCAAGCTCCCTGGGATTAGAGAGCCCACAGTCAAACAGGTGTTGGCGCAACCTTGGGAAACAATTCTTGAGCATATGCTCCCTGGTAATTAAATGGAACAGCCCTTCCCAATCGTTCACCGCGCTACACACCATCCAATCCTCCAGTGCAGTCCAACACCCATCCACAAACTCCTCCCAGGACAGGTGGGACAATTTCTTGCTGCCCCTAAATTTCAACCTGTACCCCTCTTCCAGGGAATCAGGCACCATCCCCTGAGATCTGGGAGTGGGACTTCCTACACTGGACGTACTCTCGCTGCCACCACCGGATCCCACCCTCCCTGGCGAATCCAGACCACAGAAACCACTCTCAGGGGACAACCTACCCCCCTGAGCTAGTCTCTCCCTGGCGAAGGCCCTCTCGGCCTCGGCCATCCTTTCCTGCGCTAGGACCTTTTCGGTCTCTACCTTTTTTCTTCAACCCTCAGCTGCGCTATCTCCTTGGCGTGCTCTAACCGGAGCTTCTCCAAAGCCAGCTGATGTTCCCTTTCTTCCCTCCTATCTACCCACTCTTCTGGGGACAGGGAAAGGGATGGGGCATTACCCCTGACACTGGACCCAGCACGGGACTCCCTATCTACGGTGTCCTCAGTAGTTACTGGTGTCCTCGCCCTGTCATTTTCTTCCTCCTCTTCAGAGCCACCCCCCTCCAGGGTTATAGACTGGGAACCCTCGCTCTCAGGGTCCTCATTACGCCTGGGATCCTCCTCAGGGTCTCCCCCAAATCCACCACTCAGATATGCGGGGGGGTAATCCGAAAGGTCCCCACAGAGCTCTAAGGGTTCTCCCCTTTTGAAAACTTCGAAGAGGAACAATTTTCTGCGGAAGTCACCTTCTATTGGTATCCCCCTCTCCCTGCAGAAATCCATCACTTCCTCCTCAGTGTACACCCAAAGTTCATCCTCCTCGTAGAGTAACACCATCTTGGCGAGATACACAGGCACAGTAAATAGGGGAACACAATTCAAAAGTGACACTTTTAGGAGGGTAAATAATCAGCAAAAATAATCCTCAAATCTGTGATTATTCTACGTGCAGAGCTTGTAGTGCAACCAGTTGTCGCTGTGGTACTGCGCAAACACAAGTCCTATCCCACCGCTGAACACCAATGTTAGAAACGGGGTAGCGTGATGCGGAGCGGGTAGGCTAAATTCCGGAGGATTGTGTAAAGCATCTGCGCAGCACACGCTCACAGGCGACACACTGGACACACTACAAAAGAGACTCCACACCAGGTTGTGTAAAAATAACTTGTGTATTAGGAAAACACATTAGAGTCATAATCACAGGCACATATAACGCTGTGCCAACTGTCACCTGGTAGCAATTTACAGGGGGAATTATTTACAGGGCAGGGCCAATCGGGCCGCTGCCAGAACCATCACCAGCACAATTAGGATGAATGTAAGACCAGCAATAACAAATGTATATCCGCCAGCAACCTCTGGCCAGATCAAGAGCGTAGCATCATGGCAATAAGCATTAGGCATAAAAATAAAGCATCATCACATTAGGCACAGTTAGGGGCATCAGACACATTGTGCATGACATTAGGCCTCATCATGAGCGTAAAAGCATAACCTTAGGACATAATAATCCTGTCATTAGGCATCAATATAGGTACTAATGCATTAGACAACAATCAGCGTGGGCATAAAACCAGCCGTATAGGCCTTAGGGAAACAGCATTATCAGCATCAATGCATTAGGCATACAGACACCTTAGATTAGGCATAGAATGAACGCATCATAGCATCACTGAGAGTGGCATCTTCTACACAAAAGCATCAGTGTATATGCACCCTCCCGATAGGCGTAAACCATAATCATTTCATTAGGTATAAATCATGAGCATAGATCACCTCCTGCATTGGGCATAAACATATGCATTAGAAAACCTGCAACATTAGGAGTACAATTACACTATGCATCAAAATTGGCGTAGGTCGCATTGGGCATAAACCTAAGGCCTAATCATGTTAGCATAGGGCACCATCATGAGGCATTTCAATAGGCATAACCGTGTGCGTGTAAAGGCATCATCACCAGGGTAAGGGCCCTATGCAAATAACGCTACCTCCCTGGGCAGATATAAACCCCATTCTGGGACTCTCCAAATAGACCTTGCCCCCAACATTACAACTGCCCACTGTCCCGCGGGGCAGTTGAGTAGAGTACAGCCAGTCCTGGCCAACTTGGAGCGTGGGAGCCCCTCTTCTGGGGCTCTCAATTTAGCAATGCCCCAAACGGTGCAGCGGCCCGCAACTGCGGCACCGCTGGGCAGTCACCAAGACACGGGGTTGTAGGGGCCCTACTCGGGGCCTCTGGAAGGGAAGGAATGCCCCCAAAACGTTGCAGCGGCCCGCAACCGCGGCGCCGCTGTGCAGTTTCCAAGAAAACCCAGGCACCGGGGGCGGGCACCGGCAATGTGCCCCGACACCCCCCCCCCCAACTACTGGAAGCCTGAGCCCCACTCACCGGCTCTCTGTGCTCCGTGCGGTTAGCTCCCGGCACCGGCAGTCAGCATGCGGGGGCTTCAATGCAGCGGGGGCAGGCACCGACAATGTGCCTCGGGCCCCTCTCCGCCGTACTCTCCTGAAGGCCGCTGACACTGCGGGGCTCTCTCCGGTCCTCGGAGTCCCGCCTTCGCTGCTCCTCTCACCGGCGGCTTCGCACGAGGCGGGGTAGGCTCCCACCTCGTCCCAGACTTCTCCCCTAACTTCACCCGGGCCCCCTCCTGGGGCTCGGGACTTCGGTAGGGAGCCCGTGGGGCTCCGGACGACCTCCCAAGGCCCCGCCCACAACCAGACTTCGGCTTCCGGGTCGCCACGGACAGCGCGGCGGCTCTCTTCTTCTGCGCAACCCAGGTTGCGGCGGTGATTCCGGGCAACTTCATAGTGCGGGGTAGGCTCCCGCCAACATTGGCATCAAACCCGCGGGGTGGGCTCCCGCTGGGTTTCTAACTATGCCGGAACACGGGGTAGGCACCCGCTATACCTCCAAATCGACCACAGTGCGGTAATAACGCGGGGTGGGCTCCCGCTGTGTTTCTAGATATCGAGTTCCCCCAGGCAGCACTACCATGCGGCACAAACGCGGGGTGGGCACCCGCTCCTCCTGGAAACGCGGGGCTCTCCCTGGCACACGGGAGCCCCGTGGGGAATGTGGGTTCTTCTCCTGGGGACATGACGACGGAGGCGCCCAACAGCAGGGGGGCTCCTGCTGGTTGGAGATGCAGGCTGGGGGGGGAATCCCACACACCGGGGTTCCCTCGTAGCGCTTGGGAAGCACCATGCTGCAGGCGTCAGCTCCTGCTCACTAGCCATCTGAATATAGCTCTCACGAGGCGCTAGGTCCCAGGCATGCAGTCAGGGTCCCACACAAGCCAGTAGCGCCCACGCTCCTCACCTCCTGGGAGTGCAGGCAAGCAATTTACAGCGCTCACGAGGCGCTAGGGCTGGAGAGCAGGAAGGCAATACTGGGCCAGATCAGCATGCAGTGGGCACTCATCAAAACAGGACAGCAGTTCCTAGGAACAGTCAACCCCCATAATGTGGCACTCCTCCTGACATAGCAGTCTTCACTCCAGCACAGGGGCTCTCACTGGCCCTGTGGACAGCAGAGGGGTACAAATGGGCTCAGGGGCCAGCACGCAGGCCCTTGCGGCGGTACCTCCTGGCGGAGTGTCCCCTCTCAATCAAAGTCCACGCGCACTCTGGCACATGGAGTCCCAGCTCCGCTATTTATACGCCCCTCACCCCACCTACCAGAAAGGGCCAGAAGCTTCTAGAAGGCTCTCTGGGGAAACCGGTCCCAACTGGTTTTGGGGGAGGTGTAGGGCACCCTGTCTGCCAGGCTTCCCTCCAAAAGCTGGGGGTGTGTGAGACGGACACACCCCAGGGGGCGGAGCCAGCTTTGGTCACTTTGAGCACTATACCGCCAACCCACCTCAGGCAGGCACAAGCACCCAGGCAGGGTGAATATAGCGCTCACGAGGCGCTAGGTCCCAGGCATGCAGTCAGGGTCTCACACAAGCCAGTATCGCCCACGCTCCTCACCTCCTGGGAGTGCAGGCAAGCAATTTACAGCGCACACGAGGCGCTAGGGCTGGAGAGCAGGAAGGCAATACTGGGCCAGATCAGCATGCAGTGGGCACTCATCAAAACAGGACAGCAGTTCCTAGGAACAGTCAACCCCCATAATGTGGCACTCCTCCTGACATAGCAGTCTTCACTCCAGCACAGGGGCTCTCACTGGCCCTGTGGACAGCAGAAGGGTACAGATGGGCTCAGGGGCCAGCACGCAGGCCCTTGCGGCGGTACCTCCTGGCGGAGTGTCCCCTCTCAATCAAAGTCCACGCACACTCTAGCACATGGAGTCCCAGCTCTGCTATTTATACGCCCCTCACCCCACCTACCAGAAAGGGACAGAAGCTTCTAGAAGGCTCTCTGGGGAAACCGGTCCCAACTCGTTTTGGGGGAGGTGTAGGGCACCCTGTCTGCCAGGCTTCCCTCCAAAAGCTGGGGGTGTGTGAGACGGACACACCCCAGGGGGCGGAGCCAGCTTTGGTCACTTTGAGCACTATACCGCCAACCCACCTCAGGCAGGCACAAGCACCCAGGCAGGGTGACTGTTTAAAAGTGACATTTCTACAATGGGGAAAATAACCCTGCGTACACCATTGCGCAACATTTATTATTTCCAGTTCAACGACACCAAACATACGTATTCATTGTGTTTCATTTAGGGGTTATCCATAGGGGGTAAGTTCTCAATGCTAGCCTATGGAGGGCAGAGAGCACAGGCACTTTACACCAAACTCCGTGCCAAAGTGCTCAGGGTACATAACCCACCACTACCACAGCAGCAAAAAGGCTAGGGGGAAGGCAAAAAGTTCCGGGATGACCCTGCAAGCAGGGCCAAGTCCAACACAACCCCATCCCAGCCAAAAGCCAGGGTAGACCAATCAATGCCTTGATGGGCTTCCCTGCTTGGGGTGAGAAAACATGGACGCGGGCCCGCAACTGCAGGGGCACCCGCAGGTTCTCCGCCATTCTGGACTGTGGTGGTTCCTTCCATCAGAGCTCCTAGGACCCCCTGAGCTACCCCACTGGTACTCACTAGTTGGTTGCGGCCAGGACCGGCCCCTAGGCCACCCAGATGTCTCTGGTCCTTGCCGTCTCACCGAGTGGGGGGCAGTAGCCCCAGGCACATAGTACCCCTTGGCCACTCTACCTCTACTCCGTGCAGTTCCAAACTGCCACCGGTCCTCCCACCTGGGAACCGCACTCTCATGCTGACCACAAGTCAAGGGCGAGGCTCTCCTCCCCCTACCTCTCCTTCTGGGGTTCCGCCCTCTCCTCCTATGCGAGGCACCCTCAGAACACCACTCTCCCACCAGTTCCGGACCTGGACCTGGACCCGGCAACTGACTCACCACCCCAGGGTCTAACCCCTTAGGTAGCACCGGTGCCAGAGGCGAGTCCTCCCTCTCTCTGCACCCCCTCCCAGAGTTCTGCACCCTCCCACCTGGAGAAGTACCCCTGGAAGTCAAACCGGTAGGGACCCTGATTACAGTTGTCCCACCCTCCAGGTCAGGCAGTCCCTGAACCTTGCATCCCTGCCCAGGGTCTAAACCCTTTGACTGAGCAGACCCCAGAACCCCTGGAGCTCTGATTACAGATGCCCCTGGTTCTCCTGACACTAGGGGATCCCCCTCAATGGACGGCCTTTCAGGACAGCCTAGGCTCCCAACCTGGGGTTCCCTTATGGAACTCTCCAGGCCCTGAGACTGCGGTTGGGGTACCTCGGGACACCTCCCCGTCTCACTCCTTCTCCTTGGAGACCGAACATGAGGCCCTACAACCCTCTCACTACCCTGGGACCTAGCTGGGCTACTCTGCACTTCTCCCACCTTCCTGGGTTGGAAGACCCCTGAGCCACTCCCTTCAGGCTCACTCCCCAATGCTTCCTCAGACTCTCTGGCACTCACCCAAAGGTCTGCCTCCCGTGCAAGCTCCCTGGGATCAGAGAGCCCACAGTCAAACAGGTGTTGGCGCAACCTTGGGAAACAATTCTTGAGCATATGGTCCCTGGTAATTAAATGGAACAGCCCTTCCCAATCGTTCACCGCGCTACACACCATCCAATCCTCCAGTGCAGTCCAACACCCATCCACAAACTCCTCCCAGGACTGGTGGGACAATTTCTTGCTGCCCATAAATTTCAACCCGTACCCCTCTTCCAGGGAATCAGGCACCATCCCCTGAGATCTGGGAGTGGGACTTCCTACACTGGACGTACTCTCGCTGCCACCACCGGATCCCACCCTCCCTGGTGAATCCAGACCACAGAAACCACTCTCAGGGGACAACCTACCCCCCTGAGCTAGTCTCTCCCTGGCAAAGGCCCTCTCGGCCATCCTTTCCTGCTCTAGGACCTTTTCGGTCTCTAACCTTTTTTCTTCAACCCTCAGCTGCGCTATCTCCTTGGCGTGCTCTAACCGGAGCTTCTCCAAAGCCAGCTGATGTTCCCTTTCTTCCCTCCTATCTACCCACTCTTCTGGGAATAGGGAAAGGGATGGGGCATTATCCCTGACACTGGACCCAGCACGGGACTCCCTATCTACGGTGTCCTCAGTAGTTACTGGTGTCCTCGCCCTGTCATTTTCTTCCTCCTCTTCGGAGCCACCCCCCTCCAGGGTTATAGACTGGGAACCCTCGCTCTCAGGGTCCTCCTTACGCCTGGGATCCTCCTCAGGGTCTCCCCCAAATCCACCACTCAGATATGCGGGAGGGTAATCCCAAAGGTCCCCACAGAGCTCTAAGGGTTCTCCCCTTTTGAAAACTTCAAAGAGGAACAATTTTCTGCGGAAGTCACCTTCTATTGGTATCCCCCTCTCCCTGCAGAAATCCATCACTTCCTCCTCAGTGTACTCCCAAAGTTCATCCTCCTCGTAGAATAACCCCATCTTGGCGAGATACACAGGCACAGTAAATAGGGGAACACAATTCAAAAGTGACACTTTTAGGAGGGTAAATAATCAGCAAAAATAATCCCCAAATCTGTGATTATTCTACGTGCAGAGCTTGTAGTGCAACCAGTTGTCGCTGTGGTACTGCGCAAACACGAGTCCTATCCCACCGCTGAACACCAATGTTAGAAACGGGGTAGCATGATGCGGAGCGGGTAGGCTAAATTCCGGAGGATTGTGTAAAGCATCTGCGCAGCACACACTCACAGGCGACACCCTGGACACACTACAAAAGAGACTCCACACCAGGTTGTGTAAAAATAACTTGTGTATTAGGAAAACACATTAGAGTCATAATCACAGGCACATATAACGCTGTGCCAACTGTCACCTGGTAGCAATTTACAGGGGGAATTATTTACAGGGCAGGGCCAATCGGGCCGCTGCCAGAACCATCACCAGCACAATTAGGATAAATGTAAGACAAGCAATAACAAATGTATATCCGCCAGTAACCTCTGGCCAGATCAAGAGCGTAGCATCATGGCAATAAGCATTAGGCATAAAAATAAAGCATCATCACATTAGGCACCATTAGGGGCATCAGACACATTGTGCATGACATTAGGCCTCATCATGAGTGTAAAAGCATAACCTTAGGACATAATAATCCTGTCATTAGGCATCAATATAGGTACTAATGCATTAGGCAACAATCAGCGTGGGCATAAAACCAGCCGTGTAGGCCTTAGGGAAACAGCATTATCAGCATCAATGCATTAGGCATACAGACACCTTAGATTAGGCATAGAATGAACGCATCATAGCATCACTGAGAGTGGCGTCTTCTGCACAAAAGCATCAGTGTAAATGCACCCTCCCGATAGGCGTAAACCATAATCATTTCATTAGGTATAAATCATGAGCATAGATCACCTCCTGCATTGGGCATAAACATATGCATTAGCATAACCTGCAACATTAGGAGTACAATTACACTATGCATCAAAATAGGCGTAGGTCGCATTGGGCATAAACCTAAGGCCTAATCATGTTAGCATAGGGCACCATCATGAGGCATTTCAATAGGCATAACCGTGTGCGTGTAAAGGCATCATCACCCGGGTAAGGGCCCTATGCAAATAACGCTACCTCCCTGGGCAGATATAAACCCCACTCTGGGACTCTCCAAATAGACCTTGCCCCCAACATTACAACTGCCCACTGTCCGGCGGGGCAGTTGAGTAGAGTACAGCCAGTCCTGGCCAACTTGGAGCGTGGGAGCCCCTCTTCTGGGGCTCTCAATTTAGCAATGCCCCAAACGGTGCAGCGGCCCGCAACTGCGGCGCCGCTGGGCAGTCACCAAGACACGGGGTTGTAGGGGCCCTACTCGGGGCCTCTGGAAGGGAAGGAATGCCCCCAAAACGTTGCAGCGGCCCGCAACCGCGGCGCCGCTGTGCAGTTTCCAAGAAAACCCAGGCACCGGGGGCGGGCACCGGCAATGTGCTCCGACACCCCCCTCCAACTACTGGAAGCCTGAGCCCCACTCACCGGCTCTCTGGGCTCCGTGCGGTTAGCTCCCGGCACCGGCAGTCAGCATGCGGGGGCTTCAATGCAGCGGGGGCAGGCACCTACAATGTGCCTCGGGCCCCTTTCCGCCGTATTCTCCTGAAGGCCGCTGACACTGCGGGGCTCTCTCCGGTCCTCGGAGTCCCGCCTTCGCTGCTCCTCTCACCGGCGGCTTCGCACGAGGCGGTGTAGGCTCCCACCTCGTCCCAGACTTCTCCCCTAACTCCACCCGGGCCCCCTCCTGGGGCTCGGGACTTCGATAGGGAGCTCGTGGGGCTCCAGACGGCCTCCCAAGGCCCCACCCACAACCAGACTTCGGCTTCCGGGTCGCCGCGGACAGCGCAGCGGCTCTCTTCTTCTGCGCAACCCAGGTTGCGGCGGTGATTCCAGGCAACTTCAAAGTGCGGGGTAGGCTCCCGCCAACATTGGCATCAAACCCGCGGGGTGGGCTCCCGCTGGGTTTCTAACTATGCCGGAACGCGGGGTAGGCACCCGCTATACCTCCAAATCGACCACAGTGCGGTAATAACGCGGGGTGGGCTCCCGCTGTGTTTCTAGATATCGAGTTCCCCCAGGCAGCACTACCATGCGGCACAAACGCGGGGTGGGCACCCGCTCCTCCTGGAAACGCGGGGCTCTCCCTGGCACACGGGAGCCCCGTGGGGAATGTGGGTTCTTCTCCTGGGGACACGACGACGGAGGCGCCCAACAGCAGGGGGGCTCCTGCTGGTTGGAGATGCAGGCTGGGGGGAATCCCACACACCGGGGTTCCCTCGTAGCGCTTGGGAAGCACCACGCTGCAGGCGTCAGCTCCTCCTCACTAGCAGTCTGAATATAGCGCTCACGAGGCGCTAGGTCCCAGGCATGCAGTCAGGGTCCCACACAAGCCAGTATCGCCCACGCTCCTCACCTCCTGGGAGTGCAGGCAAGCAATTTACAGCGCACACGAGGCGCTAGGGCTGGAGAGCAGGAAGGCAATACTGGGCCAGATCAGCATGCAGTGGGCACTCATCAAAACAGGACAGCAGTTCCTAGGAACAGTCAACCCCCATAATGTGGCACTCCTCCTGACATAGCAGTCTTCACTCCAGCACAGGGGCTCTCACTGGCCCTGTGGACAGCAGAGGGGTACAGATGGGCTCAGGGGCCAGCACGCAGGCCCTTGCGGCGGTACCTCCTGGCGGAGTGTCCCCTCTCAATCAAAGTCCACGCACACTCTAGCACATGGAGTCCCAGCTCTGCTATTTATACGCCCCTCACCCCACCTACCAGAAAGGGACAGAAGCTTCTAGAAGGCTCTCTGGGGAAACCGGTCCCAACTCGTTTTGGGGAGGTGTAGGGCACCCTGTCTGCCAGGCTTCCTCCAAAAGCTGGGGGTGTGTGAGACGGACACACCCCAGGGGGCGGAGCCAGCTTTGGTCACTTTGAGCACTATACCGCCAACCCACCTCAGGCAGGCACAAGCACCCAGGCAGGGTGACTGTTTAAAAGTGACATTTCTACAATGGGGAAAATAACCCTGCGTACACCATTGCGCAACATTTATTATTTCCAGTTCAACCACACCAAACATACGTATTCATTGTGTTTCATTTAGGGGTTATCCATAGGGGGTAAGTTCTCAATGCTAGCCTATGGAGGGCAGAGAGCACAGGCACTTTACACCAAAGTCCCGTGCCAAAGTGCTCAGGGTACATAACCCACCACTACCACAGCAGCAAAAAGGCTAGGGGGAAGGCAAAAAGTTCCGGGATGACCCTGCAATCAGGGCCAAGTCCAACAGTTGGTCATTGTACAGGACGAGTTTTGCCCTCCAGGGCTCTTCTAATGATTGAATAAGGAATACTACGAAAGTAATGGGATCCGGATGAAATAAAGAGCTTTGGTTATGATATGAAAGGTGCTGGATTCTTGTGAGAGAAGCCATGTGATAGCGAATTTTACATTCAAGAATCCTGACTGAAGTCTGCAAACATGGGAGGATGATCCCACCCCACAGTTACCCCTGAATGGGGTGGTTTCCGAATATGGCCACCCTCTTTCTGGCACGTTATGAAATGTCCAGGCAGAAGTGCCCTCAGCAAAGTTTAATTGACATCCTGAAAGGAAGAGTGTGGGTAGGAGGAATGTGACAGGGAAGAGCTTGCTTCAGTGGGTTGATGATCACCAGAGGTAATTCTGGTATTGTGCTGCCATTCTTCTTTTTCATGAGAGTCCTATACCTAGTGAAGATAGACATAGTAACTAAAAAACTGTAACGGAACCATATCTAGAATTCATCTAATAAAAGATTAAGTATAAATTGCAACAGGACCTATTCTACCAAAGATCGTTCCCCTACCCAACTGAAGGCTGTAATGTGACTCAAAAGTGATTGATTAGCCCAAATGACTCTCAACAATCTTGGCAATAGGCATTCTAGTGCAACCACCCTGGAAATAGTCATTTTCCTAATAGAATGGCCTGCTCTCACAATCACTTTATACATCCACAAATGGGCTATGGATTGCTTCTTTCTCTTATGTCCCAGAGTAAAGACCAAAAGAAAAGCAGAGGGCCTAAACAAAGCAGTACATTCCATGTTAATATTAACTGCACAGCAAGCACCCAGAAGATAAAGATCTCACTCCTCTGCAGAGGAGGGATTGAGAGGGAACAGAAGGAACAATCTCCTGATGCAAATAGAAGCCTGACAGTACCTTTGGCTTTAAAGAAGCGGAGAAGAAAGGCTCCGTCTAGGTTCTGAATTCCACCCATTGGGTCTTGTGAGATGATCTTAGCCACCAAACAAAGATGCTTTCACGAAAAATCTAGGATTTGGTTTAAGGCACATGAGAGGCCTTAGGCATCCTTTGAGATGCACTAGAAGATTAAGGATGACAGCCCCAATTGTGTGACTTAAATATGAGAGGTGTGGGGAATGCAAAAACACTGATATTACTGACTCTTAGAGGTCATTAAGGGATAAAGCCCTACTCCTACTATCTTACTGCTTATATGCATCAGGATTGAATTGTAAGCATCGCCAATCATAATGGTGATGGACCTTGGAGGACAATCCACTGATGGAAGTCTGTTGTGAGGAGCAAAAATAGAAAGCAGGGTAATCCTACTCCTTTGGGAAGACACCAGAATCACTGGAAACACTAACGTCTGAAATCTGCAAAGGACCATGCAAAAATGGATGTATTAGGGAAGAGGAAATAAATTAGAAGAATTAAGTAAACTCTGACTCAAGAACAGTATATGTGGAGAAGCGCTCTTTCCTAAGAGAAAATAACCCTAGTATGATGGGAATATTAGAGTAAGGGAATCTGATTTACGAACATTATATTGTGTCTCTGCCTAAGTGCTGGCGGAAGGACAGATGCTTTGATCCTCTTCCCATGGGGCATTTTACTTCAGATTGAATGCATGCACTCTTTGCATGATTCTTTTTAGCCAGTGGTTGCTGAAATGGGCACATGGACCAACCAAGGGTTGTATGACAGAAGAACGCATGGCTAAACCACTCATGCCTCAATACCATGGTCACAACAATGAATGCGGGTTAAGCATGCATTCCTTTACAACGCATGCCTTTATGTGGTAAATTTAATATTCCAGCCCACCCGAAAGCCCAGCCCTGTAATCCACTCAAGTCCTTAAAACTACCCTGACTCCTCAGCCTAAGCCCTAACTCTCGGTCCCTGCCTAAAAACAACCCGCCCTGAGCCCTAAAATCCTGCCTTCCTACCTCGGCCCCCTTCGCCCGAGCCCTAAAACTGACCCCGTCCTGCCCTTAAACCGACCTCTTCCTCTTCCCCCCGCCCTGAGGCCTTAAATCTGACCCCCTCCCTGCCCTTAAAAATCCCCCTTCCCCCAAGGCCTAGCTCCGGCCCAAAACTACCCTGACCCGAGCCTCCCCCACCCTGAGCCCTAAAACTGACTCCCTCCCCAGAAAACCTGTCCTTCACCCTCTCCCACTCTCAGCCCTAAAACCCGGCCCCAGCCCTTAAAAGTATCCCCCCCCACCCTGAGCCCTAAAACCCTGCCCCCTTCCAAAAAATCGACCCCATAAGCCCAAATAATGACCCCTACCCCTAAAAACGACCCCCAAGCCCGGCCACAGCCCACTTATCCGTGTCCGGAGCTTCCTGTCCTGACGCTTCCTATTCCTCTCCCCACCCATCCGGATATCTAGACCACTGTCTGCCTTAACCACGCAAATGCATGGTTAAGGCAGATGCTTGGTTCAGGGAAGCATTGTTCCGCTTGCAGGGAAACGGCACATGTGGCTCAGCCAGCGTTGTGAAGACTGTTTCCTCCAACCAAGTACTTCGTTTGAGATTTGGAGTGGGGAAGTTATCCAGGTCAGACATTGTCTCTTAATATTGGTGTACAGGTATGAGTCCATTACAGAGAGGTTCTTATTTCTTGGGCAGATTCTCAAATCTTCCCCTCTTCATTCTGATCCAAATATCTCATTCATTCATTCTCACTCCCTTCCTCTTTTTTTATTTAAATTGTAATTTCCCCATTGTAGTGTGAAACTTATCTTTAGAATTTCTCTCTTCCCCACTCCACCCTCCCGTGTTTTAAATTTTTGGTTGAAATATTTATATAGCAGTTGCAACAAGATAGCATAGATCTGCGGAGAAACTACAGAGGACATGCTGCTAGCTATCCCATCATGGTTTCCTGTAGGCCAATAGGACCAACAACTTAATCAAGATGGATGAAATGTCTTTGGGAGTTAGTGCTTTTTCAGCATGCCAGACTCTCTCTCTCTCCTCCCTTCTCCCCCTTCCCCCCTCCAAATAAATTGTGGCTAAAAGCTATGAGGTAGTGAAAAAGCCTATTTGAAAAGTTTTGGTAAAGTAAGGCAGGGGCTTTCAATACTCAATCATATGTGCCAATGAATATTTAAATGAAGAGGCGGTATGCCTGTAAATTGTGACAACCCTGAGCAAAACAGCTGTAGGAGTCCTCAAACAGCATGTTTTTTTAGCATCGTTAGTTTTGTAGTTTTGTCACAACATTGCAACAACAGTAAAAGTACATCTGCTTGCACCAGCAGAGCGATTAAATATTGCCAGTAGCTCGATACATTACATCGTAGAGTTATACACAAATAGCAGTTGTAAACAGTATATCCTACCACATCCCAGCCCAGCCCGTCCACTACTTCCCGCCCACTCCCATCCTTTATGTTCGTCTAGTGTCTGCTACATGTATCTGTCCTCCCCTGCATATCTTCCTGCCATGTGGAACATGTCCATCTATGAGTCAGTGGCCATTTCCCAACTGTCATCAGGTCGCAGGGCTGTACCTAGCAGAACTCCCTTCATGCTGGCCCTGAAGGAGGGCCTTTAGCATATCCTTCCAGCATGCTATATCCTCCTCTGCCCCCTCATCTTGTGGTATTCTGTTTACTCTGACGTCCTCCACCAGCATCCACTCTTTTAGGTCTTGCTGCCATTTGGAGAGGGTCAGATCCCTAGTTGAGAGCCAATGTATCGCTATCCAGTACTTAGCCAGAAGAAGGCCCAGTGTTGCGGATTTGTTCTGCATTTTGTTGTGCTTGGGCCTCGGGACTATGCCCAACAGGCACTGTTGGGTAGTTGTCGTGAGCTCAGTATGTGTCACTTTCCTCAGCTGTTAAGTCACCTCTCCCCAGTACGCTCCCAGTTTACTGCAGGAATTGGGCATGCCTTAACCACAACACGGGCATTCTGAATTTGTAGCTGGTTTAATCTTCTGTAATCTAGCAGGTGTCAAATAGGTGCGGTTTAGGTAGCTAAAGTGTGTGAGTTTAAAGTGCGCATTGCTCGCCACCTCCTGCAATTTCTCGCAAACAGTTCCCCATTCTTTGCCAGTCAGTGAGGGTGGTAAATTCTAGGCCTGTAGTGAGGTCAGGAATTATCACTTTTTAGTGCTGCGAAGTCTCCCTCCCCCTCCTCCCTCCAATAGTATGTCCAAGGTTGCATAGGGGGCTGGCGTCTCTGGGAAGTCAGTCCACGCCTCCCGAGCTGTGTGTGCCTGCTTCGCAAACTGGAAGAATTGTCCCGGTCCAATCCCAAACACCTCGTGGGCCTCCTCAAACATTATAAATGTATTCCCTGGGTAGGGGTCACCCAGTTCTAGGCATCCCCCATCTATCCACACTGTCAGCTACATTGTTTCTCATATGCGCCTAAATGGTTGTAGCCAGTCTTATCGGAAGCGCTCTACTAAAGGGTGGATGTTACAATATACCTTTAACTGCCACTTCCCATGCTGAGGCCGCTTGTTTTATCAGTTGCAGTGTGTGAGGGGGCTGATGATTCTCACTCATCATACAAGTCATCAGTGTGGTTTCCCAGTTCGGGTCACTGGAACACCACCGCTGCTTTCTCTAATTATGCAGCATTATAGTAGAGCACCAGGTCCAGCAGTCATAGGCCCCCAATCCACTCAATCTAGCTTCAGTACCAGTAGTAATACTCTACTTCTCTTGCCCGTCCAAACCAGGCAAGGTAGCAATTCACACCGGCCGGTCTACCGGGTACATTCAATTCTGCAACATGTATAAGCAGCGTGGTGGTAGGGCTATTTGTGCCAGTGCCACTCTGCGCATCACTGAGAGGGATATCCAAAATTGTACAGAGGCTCAAATCCCCTTTAACTTTTTGCCCAGATTGCTTGCATAGTGTGTTGGTCCCATGTGGGTGGCTCAGATCGCAAGGTATCTAAATGTCGAGCTTTCCCAAGTCAGGCCCAGGTGAGGCAACTGTTTTGCTTCTCAGCTGCCAGTCCTGCCAACATGTAAAGTAGACTTTTGTGCCGGTTTATGCACAGGCTCGAGACCCTCGCAAAGGTTTACAATCCCTGCAGTAGCATAGGTACCGACTCCTTAGGCCGCATGGCTTACACTGGTGCGTCATCCGCTTATAATGATAATATGTGCGCTCTTCTACCCACCCGTATGCCCCACGGATTCATCTCACGTCGCAGTCAGATCTTCAGTGGCTCTATTGCCAGTGCGAAGAGTAGGGGTGACAATGGGCAGCCTTGCCTGGTGACCCTATCCACCCTCCAGCTGCAGGATGTACGACCACCCGACTGCACCCTTGCAGTTGGGTCTCTACACAGCTATCTGACTCAATGAAGAAAATTTAAGCCAAAGTCCATCCCCTCGAAAACCTCAAACATATAGTCCAATCCCAAGGAGTTGGATGCTTTTTCAATGTCAAGCAACACAAGCGCACTCGTCCAGGGTCTGATCGACTGAGGCCATGACTTGGATGAGATGCCGTATGTTTATAAGCGTGTTGCGGCCCAGTATGAAACTGCACTAATCCTAATCTGGGCAATAATCGATTAGCTAGTCTTTTGGCAAGGATTTTGGTGTCCGTATTAAACATGGACAGTGGGTGGTGTGCATCCCTGTTCTTCGGGGCTTTGCCAGGTTTTGGTACCCATGCAATGATGGCTTCTCTCATGGTGTCCGGCAAGCGGGGATTATCTTTGGCCATTTAGTAAATTTACAGGCCTTTGTCCACTATGATGCCAGAGTACGCTTGATAGTATTCAGAAGGAAAAACATTCCCGCCAGGGGTCTTACTCAGGGACAACACGTGGATCACAGCCAATACCTTGCTCAGAGTCATCTCCAATTCTCCAAATCTAGGGATTGCTGCGGCAATCGGTGGGACCGTAGAAATGCCTGGATCTGCTCTAGATCTGAAGGGCCCGTTCTCGCAAAGAGGGCTATCAGGTAAGCTGCTAGTGTATTATTTATGACGGATTGCTTCAGAGACTCAGTCCCATCTGGCCTATTCAGGGTTAGGATCAGGAAGGTGTTCTTATTCAGTGTGTCCCACATGTTCACTATATGTCTTCGATGAACCAATGGATCCAGTTGTCTGTCTCCCTTCCCCTCCTGTGCCTCAGACCCGCCAGTTGAGTCTCCTGTCACGTCAGTGTACATTGGAGATGTTGCGTGATACCGTATGTCCTGGACATACTCTCACCATGGACGTCAGCTTTCAGTGTGCCCCATTCTGTTGCGTGTCTCTGTGGTCCCCCAGTTAATCAATCAATCAATCAAGGGAGTTTTAGAGCGCACTACTCACCCATAAGGGTCTCAAGGTGCTGGGGGGCTGGGGGGGTTCTGGCAGCTCCGAGGTCATCCAAAGAGCCGGGTCTTGAGAAATATCCGGAAGGCTTGCAGTGTAGGGCTTCGTCTGATGGTGAGGGGGAGTTTGTTCCAGGTCTTGGCCGTGATGTCGGAGAAAGATCTGCCCCCCTTCTGGCTCTGTGGATGTGGTGGATTTCGACAAGGGCTAGGTCGTCTAGGCGGAGGTATCTCTTCGGAGTGTGGAAGTAGATTCTTTCGTTGAGGTATTGGGGTCCGGTTTTGTGCAGGGCTTTGTAGGTGTGTGTGTGAGTGACTTGAAGGTAACTCTCTTTTAGACGGGGAGCCAGTGGAGGTCACAGAGGTGCTGGGTGATGTGGTCATGTCATGGGATGCTGAGGATGAGTCTGGCTGCGGCTTTCTGAATGGTCTGGAGTTTGCGAATGAGTGATTTGTTGATTCCGGCATAGAGATTGTTTCCGTAGTCCAGCCTGCTGGTGATGAGTGCGTGGGTGACGGTCTTCATGGAATCGGAGGGATCCATTTGAAGGTCTTGCAGAGTATGCGGAGGGTGTGGAAGCATGTGGAGGACACAGCGTTGATCTGTTGGTTCATGGTGAGTGAGGAATCGAGTATGATGCTGAGGTTGCGGGCATGGTTCGTGGGGGTGGGAGGGTTTCCGAGGGCGGGGGGCCATCAGTGTTGTCCCACGCGGTGGGGGTGGATCCGAGGATGAGGACTTCCGTTTTCTCTGAGTTGAGCTTCAGGCAGCTACTGCTCATCCAGGATGTGATGTCCTTCATTCCTTCCTGGAAACTGTGCCTGGTGATGTTGGGTTCCTTGGTGAGGGAGAGGATGAGCTGGGTATCATCTGCGTAGGATACTAGGCTGAGTCTGTGTTTTCTGACGATGATTGCAAGGGGGCCATGTAGATGTTGAAGAGCTTGGGGCTGAGGGAGGATCCTTGGGGTACTCCGCATCTGGTCTCTGTGGGTTCGGAGAAGAAGGGCGGGAGTCTTATTCTTTGTGTTTTGCCCGAGAAGAAAGAGCAAATCTAGTCTAAGGCGGTTCCCTGTATGCCGGCGTAGTGGAGTCTGGTGGCTAGTGTGCGGTGGGAGATGGTCTCGAAGGCTGCTGGGAGGTCTAGCAGAATGAGGGCTGCAGTGTGGCCTTGATCGAGGAGGGTGCGGATGTCATCATTGGCGGCTAGGAGGGCAGTCTCGGGGCTGTGGTTGCTGCGGAATCCGGAATGCGATGCATCGAGAATGTTGTTGGTTTCTATGAAGTGCGTTAGCTGGGTGTTGATGGTTTTCTCGATGACTTTGGCAGCGAAAGGGAGGAGAGAGATGGGCCTGTAGTTCTTGAGGTCCGTCGGGTCAGCAGAGGGCTTCTTGAGGAGGGGTTTGACTTCGGTTTGTTTCGGGTCATCGGGGAACGTGCCTGTTTCGAGGGTGCAGTCAATTGTCCGTCGTAGTTCTGGTGCAATGGTGGAGGCTGCCCTGTGGAAGATGTGCAGCGGGTAGGGGTCAGTGGGTGCTCTGGAGTGGGTGCTCTTCATAGTCTTTGCGGTTTCTTCTGCGGTGACGGGGGGTCCAGGTGAGGAGGGCCGGCTGGGTGGCGTAGCTGGTGGATGGTGTTGGGACGGTGCCTTGGTCTTGGTCTTCGAAATTATCGTAGAGTGTCCTGATCTTGTGGTGGAAGAAGGAGTTGAGCTTGTTGCAGAGGTCCTTGGAGGGAGGGATGTCAGTGGTTTCGCTGTGAGGTTTGGTGAATTCTTGTATGATGGTGAAGAGTACCTTAGAGTTGTGGGATTTGGAGAGGATTCTGTCCTGAATGAAGTTTCTCTTCGTAGATCTGATGAGTTGGTGGTGTGCCGTGTTGGCGGCCCTGGAGGGGGTGCGTGCTTCTGGGGTTTTGCTGTTTCTCCATGCTTTCTCCAGTCGTCGGTACAAGCGCTGGGATTCTCGGAGGTCCGTGGTGAACCAGGTGGCTTTCGTGTTGTGTCATCTGTCAGAGTTCTGGAGGGGGGCGAGCTTGTTGGCGCAGTCAGCAATCAATTGGTGCAGGTCATTGGCTGCAGTGTTGGCGTCTGTCGTGGTAGGGGGAGTAGTGCAGCTGAGTGCAGAGGTGAGGTGCTCTTCGGTGAGCTTGCTCCAGTTACTGCATGGGAGGCGTGGTGTAGGCTTGTGTGTGGTGGGTTTCGAGAAGGAGAAGTGGACGCAGTGGTAGTCTGTCCAGAAAAGTTCCATGGTGTGACTGAAGCAAATGTTGTTTTCTCCTGCGAAGATGGGCTCAAGAGTGTGTCCCGCCATGTGGGTGGGTGGGGGTAGAGACGAGTTGCTTCAGGCCAGTGTTGGTGAGGTTCTCTAGGAGGGCAGTGGAGTTGGGGTAGCTGAGGTTGTCAAGTTGGAAATTCAGGACTCCGAGCAGAACGTAGTAAATGGAGGGAAGGGCGTGGGGTGTGATGTATTCTGCGATGGTGTTGGTGAACGGGGAGCGGGGTCCGGGTGGTCTGTAGGTGAGTGTTCCGCGGAGTGTCGTTCTGGGGTTGGGCTGGATCTGCATATGGATGTGTTCCATGGAGGGCGAGGCGTCGTTGGAGATGGAGATTGTTAGTCGGAAGGAGCTTTTGTGGACGATGGCCAGGCCTCCTCCGGGGCGGTCTTTCCTCAGGATCTTGTACCTGTCAGGGATGGCGGTTGCGATGTCGGAAGCGGAGCTGGCGTTGCTCCAGGTCTCTGTGAGGAAGGTGACATCAGGCGAGAGGGTGTTGAGGAGGTCCCAAACTTCTACTGCATGTCTGTGCAGGGAGCGTACATTGAGGAGGATGCAACTCAGGGGTTTGGGTGCACTGGCGTCCGGTGGGTTGGCGGTAGATGTCTGGGTCCGGAGGTGGGTGAAGGTGCGGTGGCAGTGTCGGCAGGAGAACGGGCCTTGAGAGTTGCTCAGCGCCGAGAGCTGGCAGTTGTTGTTGTATCCAGGGTTGAGTGCGTGGAGAGTGCTGGAGTCGTAGTGGTGGGGTGTCGGAGGACCAGGGTCCCTGACGCTGATCGCGGTCGGGTCACGGACAGGCGCAGACGGGCTTGCCTTTGGTGTGCCAGAGGAAAAACAGCGAAAATTGGCAGAGGCAAACCGCGAAGTCAGGAAAAAAGGCAAAGACAGAAAAAGGAAATAGAAAAGAGAGGAGACAGAAAAAGGCTGGCAGAGCGGACCAGCAGAAGAGCGGGCTCTCCCACTGGACCACCAGGGATGAGGTACAGGCAGGCGCCTGCGGGTGGAGGAGGGCCTCGAACCCCTACCTGGAACCAGAAAGGTACTGGGGGCAGTGCCTCAATGAAGGAGCTGCGCAAGGGGAGAGCAGTTTTCCTGACCAGGAGGTCAGAGGTCTTGCTCGCCCTGTCGCGCAGTGGCCGCCATTAAGTAGGGGTTAGGGGGAGGGAGAACAGCTGGGAGGCGGGAGCGGGAATACGCGGGGGAGGGGCCGCAGGGGCAGCAGGGTGAAAAACGTGCAATACATTCACACAGTCCAGTGGCTGCATTACCTCTAGTAGTGCCCCCAACATTCCGGGCTCAGTGTGTTGTTCGGGGTGGGGGTGCCTATCCAAATCACCATCCAATACATAATTAAAGTCACCAGCCCAGATTAGTGGGAGGTCAGCATATGGGAGTGCAAGGTGTAATAGTGCAGGAAAGAACTCCTTGTCGTCAATGTTGGATGCCAGTAAATTTAGCAGTCACACCTCCACCCCATCTAGTAGGCCGTAAACAATTATATAGCGACCCTTCACATCTGCGGTGGATTCACTGTGTTGTAATGGCACCCAAGGAACCACCCATATAGCGATTCCATTGGAAGAGGAGAAATATGGTAGGCATGTGCCCTGTAACATTTGAAAAGACATTAAGGGCATGTACATTCCATGTAGCTATCGTTAGTGAGGGCCTGTGTGTGCCAGCTATTTTATGTGTCTAGTGTCAGTGACTATTTGTGCTATAGGCCTCCCCATCCGTCTGTACTAGCCAGAGTCCACAGTCCAGTCGAGCAGTGCGGTGTTCGCTCTTTATGCTACCTCTCCTGTGCTGCATGCACATGGTCTGAATGCAGAAACTTCCCAAAATCCCTCCCCTCCCCTTGGGTAAACACCCTGCCATCCAACTAACTGTTGCTTCCCCATCTCACCCAGACCTTGGTGAGAACTTAACATAATGTGACTAACTATAACATTGATACAATGCATAGAAGGACCCCATTTCCTAAGTGCCACGAGGCTCACAGCTGCGCAGCAGGCCAACTCAGGAGCAGATCTCTCTATCATCCACGTGCTTACTGAAGTGTGGAAGTGGAGTGGGGGTGTCACCGGCATGCAGCCAGCTAGGGTCCTTGCGGTTCTTTGGCTCTCATGTCAGCCATCCCCTCTCTCTCTGTAGGAGTGTCACACTCATGCCGCGCTTAGCCGGCCGAGCAGTGGTAGGGCCCCCATCAGGTGTCAATTATGACTGGAAACTTCTATTTCAATATGGCATATTCTTCGCATCCAATTCCAACAGCCTCCCTCAGTCTGCACCAACATTCACTTCCGCATCTCTATGCATTGTTTCGCCCAATGCCTCCTCACTCACAGGGGTACCTTTTTACTCGCTGACCAGGGGTCTAGCTCTCTGGCCCCTTGCCCACCGCAACCCTGCTCCCCCACACCCCTGTCTGAGTCCTCAGCTGCACGAGGATGGGGTCATGTCTCATGGAGATGTCAGTTCAGTGGATTGGCAGCTCAGTCACCAACTCCAATGTACAATCCTTGCAAGCCACCAGTCGCTCCACTGGTGTGGCCTTTGCTCCTCTGGACTGGTTCCCCTCTCCTGTCAGGTGCCTTCTTTGATTACCTTCCCAGAGTAAACCCGCCATACCAGTCATCGCCACAGCTCCTGTTCTATCATCCAGTATCAGCCAGTCCCCCACGCCTCCTGTCCTTTCTTGTCTGGCTCCTTAGCCCATTTATGCCTGTACTTCCAGTGAGGTAATCAACAATCAAGAGAAAAAAGCAGTACAATAAGAAACAAAGCACTTCATTTGGAGCAATTTTTAAAAGAACCTATTACTGAGCGACATACGTGTCATCTTTGTGAAGTTCTTGATGCTGCTTTGAGTTTCTACTTAAGTGCTGTATTATAAAATTAGCTGACTATGCAGTCTTTCATATTATTTTACCTGTACTTAAGACCTGTCAGAATTGTGTAGTTTGTTGGATAGTCCTGCCTTACTGGTTTTTTAGATTCATAAGGAAATAGCCGTCTTACCATGAGCATAAATTGCTCACAAATGTTTGGTCAGCATTATCACATTATTTTCACATTTTGCTCTGGCATTTACCAAAAGTCCACAATCTACAAGATGGTTGTGACTGCCTGTGCAAAACCAGGAGCACACATCCTAAGGAGAGCGATTAAATGATATTAGCGCTTTGCTCAGAGTTCTAAATGACCCTGTGCATCTTTTAGCTTGTTATTAAAGAGCTAGTCTGTGTTTCATATTTTAGCTTTGTTTCCCAAGTTTACCTTGACGTGGTTTCTGTTCACTGTTCTGCATTCATTAAATAGGTCATCATTAGGGGGAGGCTGGGTTTATGTTTCAGGGGAAAGAACGAGCATTCCATTTTTTTCTCAATGGGCCTCATCATTTGAATATAGGTAGACAGACAGATATTGAATTAATCTGATTACTTCACTGTAGCTGCACGTTCCACTGCCTGAAATGCATGAATAGGAACCGTTTGCCAGGCTTACTTTGTTCCAAGTTGGACTGAAGACGGAGCACAAGCGCACACATTCGTTCAGTGCTTAATCTGTAAAAGAATACGTGCAGGAGTCAAATGTTTTGCTCAGAAGTCGGTCGCCGGTGCTATTGAATGTTGGTGTGCCGAATACCAAAGCTGCGTAGTCATGAATCCACATCACGCCTCCATAATTCACCAGCAGGCCCATTATCTCCCTTTTATCCTTGCTTTCTCCATCTGTCGCCATTTTTTCTGTATTTCTCTTTCTCCTTGCGTTTTTTTCTCTCTCTTGCTATGCGTCAAAGCCTGTTGAGGAAAAGTAAGTGGCTGTCCCAAAATTGTGTGATGGTGTGCCCTACCTCCAACTATCGGTTCTATTATATACTGCAACTACGTTTCTTCTTGTTGCCAAAGACATAGTTCGAAGTTGTGCGGAGTGTAAGTTACTTGTCAACCAATGTACCCTTCTGCAGACTCCCTTTGCTTTCTTCATCCATATGTAAGGATGTGATGATGTCATGTTTTATAGCATTCTATGCTGGAATGCAAGGTGGAATTGAATGTACATCTGACAGTTGCTGGAGGTTATGACAAGAGGCAAGTAGCAGTATTCTGTGATCTCAAAAAATACTTGAAGAGGCCTTACTGAGTCAGAGTTCTACTTTTGGGGATGTTACACTGGCGACGAGTGTAAGAACATCACACATATTCATTGGTTTACTGTGCGTCTGCGCTCACCGGTAAGAGCGCAAATCGTTGTATCAGTGATCGGCAGTGATTGGAGGCATCACTGTGCCCGATAATCAGCATTGCAGGCTGGTCAAAAAGGAAGCATTGCCGTGCCCGAGAATCAGTGTACAGGCTGGATTTGGGCAAAAGAACGCTGATCGCGGTTTGTGCACATGCATGCCTTTCAAATAAAAGAAGAGAGAAGCGCTGGAGTGAAGAGCGATCGTGTGTGCGATCCCCTGCAGAAACAAGGCTGTGCACGGCTATTGTTCACGATCGACTGCAGATAACAGGGTGGAGCACGCCAATAGGCGTGAACGTGTGCACTATTATAATACCGAGTGGGAGAACAGTTGGCTCGGACGCCATTTTAAGAGGTTGGGTGACTCCCCAACAGAAAACAAGCACAATCAACTAAAGAAAACATGTAATGACACATTGACGGCCATTTGAATAGTTGGGATACATTTTATTGCATAACAGCAGAAGCATGAAGTAATTCTTTTGTGTTCAAAAAGTGTTTGTAAAAATGGTGACTGGCACACCACTAAGATGAGATATTTAGAGATTAAAGCCACATTTTGCCATTTTTAAGTCAGACAAATTTGAATACTCGGCAGTAGTTAACAACAAACAAACAATTCTTGAACAAAATAGTAAAATAAAACTGAAATACACAGAAAGCATTAATAAATTGTAAGTCACAGTGAAATAACAAGCGATCATTGAAAATCTCCACAGCCATTTTTAGATTGGAAAAATATCATCAATATCATTGGTACCATTGAGGCACCATCTTTGAGCCAGGCAGAACATTAAAAATCTATTTTCTTTACTAAAATAAAACAAATTTCTGGCAAATTTCAATAACGCAGGAAAACATGTCAGGTGAAGAAACAAGTAGTGAAATGACGGCAAGCATGGTCACAGATGTATACAATGATGAAGAAAATGTAGAAAGTGTTTCAAGTATAATTGTTTGGAGACCTTTACTGTTTCACAGATCAGATCAGCAAACTATTGCACAAAGATGGGAAAAATGGAAACGAACATTTAAACATTTCTTAAAAGCTACATGTAAAAAATATTCTGATGACAAGCAAAAGATATATTACTTAATTTAGTGGGTAATGATATGGAAGACATAATAGTAACCTTTTCTAAACAAGGAGAAAGTCTGACGAAATGCCTAAATGAAAGATCTGACCCGCAGAGAAACTTGGAGAGGTATACTTTCAATATAGCTTTCCAAAGAGAAGATTAATCCATGGATGAATATTTAACAATGCTACGGAAACTAGTGACTTTTTGTGAGTTTGAGAAATTTAATAATGAGGAAGGAATAAGATAAAGACTAATTTAAGGATGTAATTCTTTAAAATTCAGGAATAAGTTATTAGAAAAAATGTATGCTTTACAAACGATTGTACGCATGGCGGGAACGGAAACATAAGCACAAAAACATGCTTCTAACATGGAGCAAGAAAGAATGAAATAAAAGAACAGATTTGACAAACGTCAAAAATAGATAAAGCAAGAAAGACAGACACACAAAGCAAATAAAAGAAGCTATGTTACAGCTGTGGGTTGCAATTTCCACATTTAAAAGTCTGCCCGGCTTTAGGACAACAATTGATAGAATGTGCAATGCCTAACCATTTTGAAAATGCTTTTAGTCTAAACTAGATAAAAAGGAAAGTTGGTATAAAAAAGAAAGTTGGAGCAAACCAAAAAAAGGGAATACTAAGTATTTAAGACAAATGGCGAGTGTTGAACATGATTATGACGAAGAGCCTGAACAATCTGAAAGGTTGTACATGATGTGTGAGGAAGATGGAATTCAACAAATTAACATGATAAGAAGAGAAAACATAAAAAGCACCTGTGGATATAATAGTTGGCTCTCAAAATGTTCCTTTTATCCTTGTCAGTGGGGCAACATGTAATATTATGTGTGCCACTGAATACCAGAAAATGAAGGAACAACCATCCCTAAGTCCGTCAAGTGGTCAAGTGTAGATGTTTTATCAAAGGGGAGCCAGACATCCTGTTTCCTGTCTAGGACAATTTTAAGGGAATTTACAATAGGAAGAAGTATCCAGTAAAGAAGTACATGTATTACAAGGTGAAGTTCCTGATTCATGGCTATTAAACAATGTCACTGATCAAGTCATGGGTTTATTAGCAATGGCTTGCAATGTCACGACGGATCATCCTGTGTTAAAGAAATAAACAGAATTGTTTAAAGGACTAGGAAGACTGAAAGACAAGGCAATCACATTAAATATTAATGAAGCAGTGAAACTGGTGGCGCAAGTACTCTGAAGAGTTCCAATACACTTGCAGACAAAAGTAGAGAAAGAAAGAAACACTACTCCAATAAGACATTATTGAACCAGCCACTGGTCAAACACCATGGTTATCTCCTATTGAGGTGTTCCGAAAAAGAATACAGAAGAAATCAGAATTTGTATGGACATGCGAGTGCTGAATACAGCGATTGAGAGAGAGAGGCATCAGGCGGCATTTGAATGACATGATCAGTAATATCAATGGAGCTACTGTGTTTTTAAATTAGATTTATGTAAGGGATATCACCAACTGTAAATTGACAATCAGTCACGATACATAACAAAGTTTTTTTACTCATCTTGGGTTATTTTGGTATAAAAGGTTACATTTTGGCATATGTTCAGCTTCTGAAATTTTCAGGAAACTATAAAGAACATAAGGCCAGTGAAGAATGCTATGAACTACAGTAATGATATTTTACTTTATGGGAAAACACAAGAGGAACATGATCAATCATTGAATGAAGTGTGTCAACAACTGGTAAAGGCAGGTCTAATGCTTTATTTAGGAAAATATGAAATAAATAAATCTGAATTAACGTTTTACGGCCACATATTCTCTCGAGAACCAATGAGATCAGACCCAGTAAAAGTGCTGTCCTTAAATTCAGTAATTAGTCCTAGAGATGTATCTTAATTAAGAGGCTGATTACGATGTCATGCAGTAACTTTCCGGCCAACTCCTTCTTGGAATCGGATCCGACCGACTCGCGATCGGCGGTTCCGCCCGACCGATTACGATGCAATCAAACATTGTTCGGTCAGAGTCCCATTGACTTCTATGGGAGCCAGTGTTCTGCCCGACAACACCGGCTCCTATAGGGAAATGGGGTGTTTGCGGAAAACCCTGCAGCCTGTTGAGGGTACCCCAAGGTGCCTGCCACACAGTGCATGGTTTTACAGGGAGGTCCCTTGGATACCCCCTCGGCCCCAAACCGGAGGCCGGAGGATGAAGGGGGGCTGCGGGGGCCACCAAAGTCACTTTCCGTCAGTCTTTTCGTGTCGGACAGGCCAACTTGAAAGGTTGTTGGAAACTGACATCATAATCGCTCAGTCGGAAAGGCTGTCCATAGATCTGTATGATGCGGCTCCGACCAACACGAATACCCCGAGAGCCGGTCAGAACCGTTTTGGAAAGACCGTGCGGTTTACAATCTGACCGCGAACATCGTAATCGGTCGGGCGGATCGGAATCCGACCGAGTTGGGCGGATGGGTTCCGACAAGGCCTAGGAGAATCTGACTGTCTGGAGGAGGCTTTCCGTCCAACATCGTAATCG
Source organism: Calotriton arnoldi (assembly GCA_963921515.1). Classification (NCBI taxonomy): domain Eukaryota; kingdom Metazoa; phylum Chordata; class Amphibia; order Caudata; family Salamandridae; genus Calotriton; species Calotriton arnoldi. The sequence continues at coordinate 1,538,987 of CAWUFW010000455.1, read as the reverse complement.
GCCCCTAAGTTCATTTTTAGGAATGGCTAGCTATTGTTCACAATATATTAAAGATAATGTCACCATGAGTACACCACTTGGAGAACTAACCAAAAAATGGCAAAAGTTTATTTGGAATAATGACTGTGAACATGCATTTAGGAAAATGAAAGAAGATATATCATCTGCAACCAATTTAGAGGTACTTTGGTCCAGAACTGTGCATGGAACTAGTGATGTATGGGTGTCCTGTGGGACTTGGTGCAATTCTAGTGCAACACAAACCTGACAGAGAGACTCCTCTGCATGTGATTTCACATGCCAGTAAAAGTTTATCTGACATAGGACGAAGACACTCGCAACCAGGAAGAATACGTTTAAATGTGGTATGGGCTTGTGTACATTACCATGATCTTCTGTATGGCAAGCCATTCATCATAATAACAGATCATCAGGCGTTGGCTTAAATGTTTCGAAATCCAAAAATAAAAATGACCCCACGGATTGCGAGATTGGGAATGTGATTAATGGATTATGATTTTAAATTGTTCGTAAACAAGGAAAATAATATAATCCTGCAGATTTATCTAAACGCACAGCTAAAATGACACAAAACAGTCTGAAGCTGAAGAATACATATGCTTTATAATCAGATCAACAGTACCAGGAATTGTTTCAGAGAAAGAACTAATTGATGCTTCCCAAAAAGATGAAACAGTTCAAGAGATAAAAAAAATAATACTTAAAAATAACTGGAGGTTAATAAATAGTTCAACTCAATTTCAATCAAGCATAAGACATAAGTGACATTCTGGCCTTCAAGAACGACATTCTAAATTGTGTTTTGCCTCATCTGGTGTACTTTTGAGAGGAAACAAATTAATCATTCCTTTGAACTTACAAAGGCATGCAATTGATCTGGCTCAAGAAAGTCAAAGAGGTGTCTCAGCAACAAAGAATTTTTGGGAAAAAGAATGTGGTTTCCCAGATTATACAGACAAGTAGAAGAAATTGTTCAAATGTGTCATTTATGTCAGTGCCCTGCCATAGAAAGAATGATGGAAAAATTGCACATATCTACATTGCCAGATGCAATATGGTCTAATGTGGCAGCAGATTTTTATTGGCCATTAGACTCTGATCATTATCTACTAGCAATAATTGATGAATATTCTCGATTTCCAATTGTAATGGTAGTATCGTCGACTTCAACATCCGCTGTGCTTCCTATTCTTGATGATATTTTTTCTACTTGGGGAATACCAGACATGTTGAAAACAGATAATGGGCTACCTTTCAGTGAATATGAGTTAAAAAAAATAATGGACTACTTTGGAATAACTCATAGCAGAATAACACCAATGTGTCCTCAAGTAAATGGAATGGTAGAAAGACTAATGGCACTATTAAAAAAGCTACACAGAGAGCAAAACTTTCTCAGATGTCGATAAATCGGGCATTATGTCTAGTTTTGCGTGATTATCGAATACTCCTCTTGGATCTAAAGGAAAATGTTCCTCAGAGTTGATGTTTGATCAGACAAGGCAAACTAGTTTGCCACATCTTCCAACACGTCCACCAAAGGGCCATGCTGAAATAATGAAAAGAGACAAAGAAGTTAAAGAAAAAATGAAGTATTATGCAGATTGCAAAAATGATACTCAAGACCAAGATTACCAAGTAGGGTATTTGGTATTAGTGAAAGAACAGCAAATAAGAAAGCTACAAAGTAGATTTCACCCTTCTCCTTTTGAAGTGACAAAAATTCATGCAACAGCAGTTACAGGAAAAGTTGAGAGCAGAGTAGTAGGAAAGAATAAAACTTTCTTCAAAACATTTAAAGTGAGAGCTAATGAGCAAACAAATGTATTGTATAATCAGCATGCAGAACGTGATACTTTGCTCAGAAAATCTGTGAGAATTTCAAGGAAATCAGATCGTCTGATTGAACATTGTTGAATAATTAAATGTGATGTCATTTAAAATAGTGTGTTCTGTTTTTTCTCTTCTTTTCTTTCTTTAATTGTTTTACTTTTCTCTTTCATTTTCTTTCACTTTGTTTATTAAAAAGGGGATGGAGAAATATAATGATGTCATGATGTCATGTTCCATTCATGTTCCATAGCATTCCATGCTGGAATGCAAGGTGGAATGACATGTACATCTGAGAGTTGCTGGGGGTTATGACAAGAGGCGAGAAGCAGTATCCTGTGATCTCAATAAATGCTTGAAGAGGCCTTACTGAGTCTGAGTTCAAATTTTGGGGACCGAACACAATACACACAGACTTTGGATTGGAAAATTGGCCCTCCCTTATGGGCTTGCCTGTGAGATGTCTGGGGATTAGTATCCACAGGCAGTGTGAATATAAGAGGCTAATCTGGTGGGGGGAGATATTGATATCTACCTAGGAATTGTATTCGATTCGAACGGGTCTTGGAGCGAAGCCATCAAAACTAGGAACCTGCACTTTATGCGGGCAACATCAGCCTTGGTAAACTTCTCCAAGAAACTAGGGAAAAGACCCCCAGCCGAATTGCTACACATTTACAATGCGAAATGTGTTAGCACCGCTACATATGGCACCGGGATATGGGGTTACTGTGAGGTAAACTCCATTCAAAAGACAGAGAACGCCTTTTTAAGATTTTTGTTGACAGTTCCACGCAGCACCTCGACCTATATCTGTCATTCAGAACTGGGAGTTATGTACATAGCAGATTTAATAAAAGTACAACCGGTCCTCCTTTGGTACCGCATCTGGTCCTCTACTAATACTGCTTTTAATCGTGAGGTCCTAAGAGATTGCCTTAAACTAGATCACGCACTTGAAATCCGCTGGTTGAGATACATTAAAGATTTTATGAACGATATGGGGCAACCGGGCTATTTCGAAGACCCCCTTTCTATGGGCTCTATCTCTAGAAAAGTTTTTAAAAAGTTCTGCATGGCCCATCTGGAGGCGATTAGATTTGCTGGGGAAGCCCCACGTTCAACGGTACTCTCACATCAAATGCTGCTAAGTACCTATGGCATTCAGCCTTATTTAACCAACACACCAAGCGGGTATGATAGACTAGTTTTGACCCGCCTTAGACTGAGCACTTTCCATCGTTTGGTAAGTTTTCCATCAACAAACGATTGGTCTAAAATATTGTGCCTGCGCCCGTGCGATGAGGTGTCCCAGCAATCTACTATGCACGTAGTTCTATTCTGCAAATTTTACAATGTAAATAGAAGAAGATGGATTATACCCATTTTAAAACTATGGGGCCTGAAGCAATGCCGCGCAGCTTTTATTTCACTGCAGGTCTTAGACAATGAATGTTTTATAAGAGACATAGCCTCATTTTTAAAAAGTATAATCAAGTGTAGGAAAACAATTTTAATGAGATAAGACAAAATGATAGAATGCAGCATTATTTGTTTTTAGTCTTTGTTATTTTGACCGACTAATGAATTAATTTAATATTGTGTTTAAATGTTATATTTGTATCTGTAATACTATGTATGCTTTTATGATTTTTTCCTACAAAAATCGAATAAAGCTTGGTTTTGATTTGATTTGATATCTCCATCTTTTTCTAGGTGGATCTTTACATTTCACCCTCCCAGAAGTCACAAATAGAATATATATCTGTGGCTCCTATAAACTGTATTATTGAAAACAAGGCCAAATTGCTCCAGCCCCACAAAATAAATCTATTTGTTTTTTTGTCATAATGGAAGCAAGTAATGACTAAATACCCATATATTCTTTAGATATTCTGTTAGAAATAATGTAGATGGTAAGTCTTCCATTTTCCTTGTTTCTAAATTCTCTTACATTGTGATTATAAAAATCCCTTCAAGAAAATAATTGTGAAACATTGTTTCATAGACCCTGACAAGCCAAGAAGTTTTGGCTTTACTGTGCTGTTTCAATCTATAGGTCGTTGACAAGAGTTTTAGGAGATTGGCCTGGCCTCCTATTTTTCCTAATCATATTGCGAAATGTTCTCATTCCTGCGTTTTCATTTTTTGTTCAAAGTTTCAGTACTTACTATACAATATTTTAGTGTGCCATCTGTTAGTATGGGATTGTCCCAGTCATGTTTAGCTGTCCTAAACAGTCAACTGCATGTGTACGGTATTCTATTTTTTGGTTGTTGGCCTAGGCTTTACCCTAATCTAGTGCATGTGTAAAGGCATAGGCCTGCTCCTTCACATGAGTAGGTCCTGAGACGTGGTGGGGCACACTTTGTGTACCCTCATTGACAAAGTGGACTGCACATAGAACAGTCATTGCACCCTAAGCCATTTTTTGCTCCTGAAGACTGTAAGAGCCGCTTCCTTTCCATCTTGCAGCCTCTGTTTTTTCTGTCTTCTGCTTTGCGCAGTGTGCTTTCTCTCCCTCCTCTTTCTACCATCCACCGACTGTGTAATCCTGCACCCCTGCCTTACTCTCCCACCATTTACTGGCTTTGCTCCCCTTTGTTTGCTTTGCTTTCCCTCTTTGCAGCACCTTTTTTTTGTCTTCTACTCTGTTCTCGCTGCCCCCTTGACTCTCTCTTCATGGGCCCTGCTGCCTACCTAAGTATGCTCACCAGCCCAGTAGCTGTGTACTTCACAGACTACAGTCAAAGTGCCCCAAAGTCCTCTGCAAAGTCACAGCAGAAGGAACGGATATCCCCTTTAAATCAGCTTTTTAAGATAAATTGCAGTTCTGCTAACTGTAAAACCTTGAGAATTTTGTGTTGCTTTTGCCTGCCATTAACAAATCTTTACTGCTGCAAAACCCAGTTTTCCCGCCTCTCTCTTCCCTTCCTCCATTTCCCTCTCCCTACCTTCACTCCCAAGCACAAGTTGTGGGTTAGAAATCTGAACACAGCCCTCCTCCAGATGCACTCCTTTGGTGGCTTCATTAGAAGGTTGTGAGGTCCTCCTTGTCTGAAGCAACCCTCCCCCAACCTTTTTATGTAACTTTCACCTTTACAGACCACCAACTAGTAATGAAATATTTTCAGACACATTTTTAGACATAGTTTGAAACCTTTGTATGATTATTCAAACCTATGTATCGTGGGTGACCTGTACAAAGGCTCTGTCCTCTGGTAAAGGGCTGGACCCGGACAGAGTCACGGGGGACTCTTTTAAGTGTTGTATTGAGTTGTGGGCTCCAGTAGTTGCACAGCATTGCAATGTAGCTGTGAGAGGCGTTATTCCCCCGTCCTGGTAAAAATCGATTATAGTGACAATTTTTAAGAAAGGTAATCGGACAGACCCAGCTTGTTACTGGCCCATTTCTTTAGTGGATGCTGAGGTGAAGTTTATTGACTGGATAGTGCTGAAGCGACTTACCGATTGGGCAGAGGGTAGGAAGATCTTATCAGCTATCCAATACGGTTTCAGGCCAGGGCGGGGGATGATTGATCAGAATTTGAACCTTCATCTGTTGATCTCTAAATATACTGTGGCTAAGGCGGAGTCAGTTCATTTGGCTTTCATGGACCTCAGCACAGCCTTTGACACAGTGGATAGATCGAAACTGTGGGCTGTGCTGGGGGACATGGGAGTAGAGATCCTCCTTGTGTTTTTTCTGCGCAATTTACAGGCTGGCCTGGAGGTCTCAGTAAGATACAGTCCTTTGGAGAAATGCACTACTCTCTTCAAATTGGGTCGTGGAGGCCGCCAGGGAGATATGTTTGCCCCTATGCTTTTTATTTTGTATATCAATCAGTTGGAGCACTTTTTAGTGGAAAGATACAAAGATGTCCCACTGGTTAATAACAGGCCAGTTCCAGCTTTGTTGTACGCTGATTACACCGTACTTATGGCACGTACAGCTAACGGCCTGCAACTCTTATTAGACTGTTTTATGATTTTATGGATAATATGGGCCTAAAAACACATTTTTCAAAATCGTATGCCATGGTGATAGGCCCAAAACATACCAAAACTAAGACTTTCATGATTGTTGGTCATCTTACAGAAAATCCTAGCAAATGTTGTTACCTTGGCATCTGGCTAGATAGTAACTTGAACTGGGATCTTTTTTAAGAACTCATGTTCAGTCTTTTAATAGGGTTGGCCACCACATTGAGTCATTTGCAAGACACCTGGGCCTTATTCATGTAAAATCCATACTGGATCTTTACAGAGCAAAGTGTGTTCCGTCAGTTTCTTTTGGGTCAGAGGTTTAGGGGTACAAGCCATGCCTTCCTATCCAGGTAGTAGAAAACACATTTTTGAGAAGGCGCTTGAGGTTGCCGCAGTGTGCGTCAATGGAGATAGTCTATGCAGAGTAAGAGGCAGATTTTATTTCTGATTTTATTAAAGTTTGCCCCATACAATTATGGATGAATGTCTGATTGAAAAAAGAATTTGACCTAAACAGAATGAGCTTGAAATATTGTTGGAGCCTTAAATATAGTCCCCATATTCCCTGGCTGCACTATGTTAAAAGCACCATCTGTGATCTGGGCAAAGCATATTTTTTCTTTAACCCAGAGCAAATTACTAAGTCAGATGTTGTCTGAGACATTCGAGCAAAAGCATATGAATCAATATCTAACTGTATGTTGTCCAAAAAATCAATTCAGATTGCTTCCCCCTGGCATTAAATCGGCACCAAGGATTTTACCAAGTGTCTAGCTCCAGTAGCAGTGTATCTCAGAAAAAAAGGGATACAGGTATATCCCTACCTAGACTGGTTAGTAAAAGCACGCTCGTTCTCAGTGTACAAGAGGAGCATAAGAATGGTCATGGACACGTTGCAAAGGCTGGGATTCACAATAAATAAAGAAAAATCATTGCCACTCCCAGAGAGAGAAAAGTATTCCTAGGAGCCAGAATCAACACGGTAGGGACAAAAGCTTTCCCTGTCCTCAAGAGGATACAAGCGATATCCGAACAAGCTGGCCTCAACCGCAAGGGGCAGTCTGTAACGGTGGGATAGATTAAGCAGGCAGGCTACAGTCTGACAAGATTGGGAGCTACATCACCAGGCACTCCAATGCATCTTCAGACAATGGGGCACACCAGAGGTAGATTTATTCGCAAAACCCAAAAATGCAAAATGCAGAGACTTTCCAGAGAAATTTGCCTACGCCTTTCTGCCAATCCCCCTGATACCGCTAGTGATAGCCAATTGCAAACAATTGCAAATGACACTGATCCTTATTGCTCCACAATAGGAAGGCAAACTTGGGATTTTGGACCTGATACATATGGCCCAAGAAAACATAATAAAGCTACCAATATGCCACAGCTTCCTTTCAATGCAAGAAGGGAGGATAATCCACTCAGAACCAGGCAGCCTAAGCCAAGCAGCATGGCTCCTGAGGACATAGAATTTGGACACTATAACTTGCCAACGACATCAGTGGAAGTTCTGAGAGAGGCTTAACAGACAAGCACAAGAAAATGTCACACAGCCAACTGGACAAGATATATCTGCGGGTACAAAAAGGAACAGTTGGAAGAAAGCTGAATGCAAGATACATCAGTAAGAAGATACCTAACCGTCTACTGGACCAAAATCTGGCTTGCACCTCAATAAAAGTACACTTGGCGGCCATAGTAGGCCTATAGAGAGATGTTTCTTCACTGCACCAGTAATAAAAAGATTCCTAGAAGGGGCAAAAAGAATAGCCCCACCTAGAACGGCACCCACACTGATGTAAAACCTTAATCTTGTTCTAAAACAATTAATGAAGGAAGGAACCTCTCTAACCTCTACACAAAGCAGAGCTCAAGTTTTTAACCCAAAAAACATCATTCCTTATCACAATTACTTCACTGCACAGGGTAGACAAACTTCAGGCGCTGATGGTCCAAGAACCCTACCTAAAGATAAACAAGAGTAGAATAGCTATGAGAACAAACCCACTTTCTTCCAAAGGTAATATCACAGTTCCACGTCAACCAAACAATTCAACAGCCAGGGTTTTTCCAGGACCTGAAGACTAAAGCAGAACAAGCACTGCTTACACTTAACGTGTAGGGCTGTGATGCATTGTAATACAAAGGACTTCAGGAAAGAAAGCAAATCTTTTGTATTGTTCGCAGAACAGAAAAAGGGTTCACCAGTAACTAAAAGCACCATCGCGAGGTGAAGATTACAGATGAATCAAAGATGCCACAAAAAACAGGTGTACAACTGGAAACAAAACCTAGAGCACAGTCCACAAGAAAGTAGGGACCAACTCTCACCTTCCTAACAAATGTCCCACTAAGTGACATTTGAATGGCAGCCACATGGTCATCAGTATATACTTTCACCAATCCCTACTTTTTTAATGTTCAAATAAATAAAGAGTCACAGGTGGGACAGAGTGTACTAAAAAACGATTTGCCAGTTCAAGCTCTTTTCAACGCAGCCTCCAAGGGTGAACAAGGATACTGCTACAAAATTAATGCACAGCATGTGAATCCAGAAAAGGACAAGAAGAAGAACATATTTTTCTGTTTAGTGGAGTAAAGGGAAGACACAATGATAAGCCAAGTCGCCAAGAAGGGAAAACAGAGTCTGAAGATGGCACCACACACAGAGTTTTCTGGGGTGCATGCCGGACATCACAAAGGGACGGGTCATGACACCAAATGATAGAACACACACACTAAAACAAGCATTTGCAATGCAATAGGTCTCACCTTTGCGAGATTTTGACCTATTGGCATAGTAAATGACATTGCCTTTTATTTATATGTTTTGAAAACCTGCAAGTAGCGACTATAAGTACAAAGTGCACATAAATAAAAGGTATTGTAATTTACAATGCCAATAGGTCAAAGTTTAAAAAATGTGAGACCTATTGCATTGAGCACAGCATTTGAATTAACAAACATCCAAATATTTTTATTTTTATGAGTTATGATCCTTTGTGCATTCTTAACTGTCGAGGCCACCTTTGTTTTTAAAATCTAGTTTGGATTAATGTTAGCATTTTGCATATAAGCGGGTTTTCAGCTGTGGTCTGTGCTCCGGCTCTCACTGTCGTTCTTCTTTCCCTATTATAGGTACAACACGTCCATGCTCCCCGAAGAACTATCATGAGCATTTTTTAACAATCATGTATTTATGCATTTCGTAAAGTGCCAAAATAACACAGTTTTACTTCGCTGGCATTTTAAGTAACGGCTCAAATAAATACATATGACAGCAGCTGGATTTAGAGTTACCAAAAGCAGTGCTTTGGGACAGGAGTGTAAGCAGGGCTGGGGGCGAGGTCACTTGGTGTGCTGGGCCAGGACTGGGGACGATGGTCACGCGCACTCAGTTTTTTGTACAGACTGTAGAGGTGATGAAAGGTAATCAGTTAACAGAGAAACCCACTTTCTCTTTAGTATAAATGTATCCATCAGAAGCTCTACACCCTGTGTGCAGGGTGGACATCGGCGCACTGCAGAACATATGCCAGGGCGCAAGAGAAATTATAGCTGTAACCTTTCCCACAGGAGCTGTGTACTTCATTTCAATGCCGATCCAAGGTGCCATTTCCTTGAGGATGAGAAACCGATTTGCAACCCTAAGCTATTGGAAAAAATAGTTAGCATGTGGAGCTTTTCAAGACAGAAAAAAACAATGGCACATGAAGGAAGCGTCCGCAATGAAGCGCAGCGTCTGAGCAGCTGGGAGGGGAGGGGGGACTGGGACGGAACATATTTAAAAGTAATAGTACGACGTCCATAAATCGGGTCGTGCCGAGTTAGTAAAAAGCTTTGCAGGAGAGCGTGTCCTGCCTGCAAGAGCAGGCAGGACACAGCGGTTTAAGAAAATAGTGCTCGGAGGCTTTTATGATCTGTTATAAAAATAGATCGAATAAAGATTATTATGACTATGAGTGCTCGGAGGCTGTAATTAAAGCCTACCGAGTAATAGCGCAAGTAAGAAGGCCAGTCCTTATGGGAGGTTACAAGATAAGACAAGGCTGTACTAAGGAGGGACTACTAAGCCTATTGACCAATGAAAAGCCACAGTTTACAAAGGACAATGACAGGAGCCAATTAAAATGATTGGTGTAAAATGGGCGGAGCTTCAAGTCCATATCTGAATACAGCAAGCCTCGCAGAGCAGCGCATGCGCTGCCAAGGCTGGACCTAAAAAGAAGAAAGGGAAAAGAGACTTAGAAATATTTTGGAAGCAACCACTAGGTGATGTGTATGTAAAAAATTCTTCAAGCTGCAAAACTACGCCTAAGTAAGTAACTATTTTGTTTTCACCTAACTATAACGTCACTTTAGCGTTTGTTTGTTTCAGTGAATTTCTTAAATATAATGTAACTTTTTATTACCATACCCAACTTTGCCAACCCCACACCGCGTACGCCAGCCCCTGCACCCACCACCCCCATGGGTAGCCAACCCCATGCCATGCACAGTGGAAAGATGCAGGGCCTGGCCTGCCCCAAGGGACACTCACCCTACTTTTTCAAATTGTTTTTCGATCCCACTGAACTCTTGCAGGAGCAAGGGGGTCACGTAGCTCCCCCAAGAGTCAAGTGGGATTGTGACAATCCATACATTTGATTTTAAAAATTGACCTCAGAGGAGGTCTGCCTGGGACAACCCCACAAGTTCCAAGGGTCAGGTTACCCCTACCCTGTCCCCTTATACTCTCTCTCTCTCTTTTTTTTTTAATTTTCAGGACACTGGGATCAATTCCCCGTGTCCTGTAATGATGCCACAGTATTTCTCTTCATGTTGCAGCCTAGCCAAGTAAAGCACAAACTTCAGCGAGACGCACAGGACTGAGGTGGATGACGGGGGAAAAAGCTCCTCTCGGCTAATCAGATTGCTCTATTATCTGAAGTTCTATGCCTGTGGAACTCCCATGGGAGTCGCGCATATCCAGTTGTCCAGATTTCTATACATTTTGAACCTTAATTTCTCAAAAACACCTGAACGGATTTACATCAAATCACAAAAAGCCCACTTTCTCGGTACAGATCTAGCTTTCTGCCAAATTTGATGTAATACAGTACAGCCATTTTAGCTATAGAGCTGTTCAAAAATCTCTATGGAAATTGCATAGGGAAATTGTGTTTTGGGACCCACCCCTTTTCTCATACCCAGCTTAACGGATCATCCGGAAACTTCCCAGGAAGGAGCTGAGGTGTGTGAACTTTTGTTTTGGAAAGTTTTGTGAAGATTCGTCAAACAGCACCAAAGTTATTAGCAAAAATCAATTTCCAATGGTATCTAGGTCCTGACTATAACTACAAAGTGGCAACTGCCATTGTATAATTGGCGAACACAGTTCCCATCAATCAGCCATCTGTTAACCTAACTGAGGCAAACAAACGGCTTGGCTAACAGCAGCTAGTAATGAACACGCCCCCTTCAGGATAATAAAAACAGCCAGGCATCATGAGGCTCAGAGGTGGTTCTCTGAAGACCTAAAAACTCAAAAACTAGCCCTGCGGCAAACTGAAAGGAAGTGGAGACGGAACTACTTCCCTGATAAAAAAGACATCTATTTAGCTCAACTTAAGGAATATAAAAAATCCATTCAAGCTACTAAGGCCACTTATTTCTCTGCGAAGATACTGAACTCTACCAATCAATCTAAAGACATATTTACAATCATTAATGAGATATCCAATCCTGATAGAGTTACAATAAAACCAGCCCCATCCCAGTCACTTTATAACTCCCTGAATACCTTTTTCATTGACAAAATCATTAAGATTAAAGCCAGCATTCCTGCTAGCCTTTCATATGAGGCCTTACCAAAGGCATTGAGAAATCCTTGCTCCCTTCATCAATTCCCGGCAATCAGCAGAGAAGTCCTCTTGGAACTACTGATCAAAGTTAAGTCTGGTTCCCCTGCCGATAGCTGTCCACCCTACATCTTAAGAGAAGTTTTCACTGTAAACCCTGACCCTGCCCTCTCTCTTCTGAACGAATTATTAACACAGGGCTGCGTCCCTAGAGCCTTCAAAAAAGCTATCATAGTTCCCCTTTTGAAAAATCCTGAGGCAGACCCACTGATCCCACTTAACTACCGCCCCATATCCCTGCTTTCCTACCTGGCCATGGTATTGACAACTCATGTGGGGAACTGCCTCTGCTCACTCATTGAACAGTCTCAATACCTCGATCCCCACCAAGCAGGTTTTCGTCCCTCTCATTCAACTGAGGCAGTAATTCTGACTGTGTTGGACGAACTAAGGAAGGAAGCCGACAAGGGCACTGCTCAGGCCCTGGTGCTTTTAGACCTATCTGCTGCATTTAACATGGTTGACCATGGAATTCTGGTGGACCGTGTCAGGGTTTTGCTCTCAGCTGGAATACGTCCTTTTTGGAAGACCGCTCCCAGTCTGTTCGCCTCTCCCACTTTACTACTAATGGAAATGGCAGCAGGGTTTTCAGGAGGATTGCACTGCCCAGTCTAGTCACTACCTTTCTGAAATATTGCCCACCTCAGATGGCCAGCTGCCACTTGACCATAAAGTTAAACATTCATACAAGGGGTATGAGAGGCAACATGTATGTACAATACATTACAAGGTCTATGTTTTGAAAAAATGAGTCCACGTTGCTGTTTGTAGTCTTGGTGTTTCTTTATTACAAAAGTGCTGGGGTTTCATAGATGCACAGCCAACGCGTTTCGCCCAAACATGGGCTTCTTCAGGGCGATCAAAGGGTGCTGTACTCTCACCAGAGTAAAAAAGTAGGATCCGCAAAATTTCAGGTCCGTATCAGGACGTAGAATATAAAAGAGTTCCCTCAAAGTCAAGGTAACTAATGGTCCATAAAGTCAGCGACCAAAGTTCTCTGTCTCTGCCACGATGGTCCGTGTAAGAGGCAAGGGGTGGTTGTAAAGGCGATCGAACTTTACTGCATCTGGGGTGAAGTCAAATTGAGGAGTGCTGCAGGGATCTTCATTATCCCCGCACCTCTTCAATCTGTATCTATCCCCTCTGATTCGGTCCTTAAGAGAAAGAAATGTGAGCACATTTAATTATGCAGATGATCTGCAACTTATATTCACCATCGACAACACGCCTGACCTCATTTTTGAATTCCAATCCGCCATGTTGCACATCCGCAACTGGATGAACAGCAACCATTTAAAGTTAAACCTGGATAAAACTGAACTGATCCTGATAGTCAGTGCCCAGAACCCTTGGAGCTCACACTTTTGGCCAACTGAGCTGGGTTTCCCCTCCAACTCCATCTCCCTCAGCTAAGAGCCTCGGGGTCGCAATCAACTGTGACCTGTCTATGAAGTCCCAGATTGGAACGGTAGTTTCTACCAGTTTCTTCCAGCTGCAGAAGGTAGGAAAAATCAGCAGACTCCTCACTAGGGAAGCACTGGTTCAGGTTGTCCTTGCCATTTCCCACATGGATTGCCCTAACTCACTTTATTTTGGTCTGCCGATGTATCTAGTCAAAAGACTGCAACTGGTGCAGAGTCAGGCCGCTAGACTGATTTTCCATCAGCCGAAATGGCAACTTGCTTCCCCTCTTATGAGGAAGCTACATTGGCTTCCCATAAACACAACGTTGCCCTTTCAAAATTGGGTGTCTCATCTTTAAATCTTTACATGGCGCCTGCCCAAAATTCGTCTTCAATCTTATTCAGAGACATAAACCTACCCGCAATTTGCATTCTGCCCACATGAATCCACTGGTCACACCATCTCACAAACTGAAGAGACTAGGTGGCAGAAGATTTGCGGTGCTGGCCCCCCACTTCTGGAATGCCCTCCCCCTTGACATCAGAATTTGCACAGACCGGTTGACATTCAGGAGACTCCTTAAGACATGGTTGTTTATTCAAGCATATGAATAACTCACCAGGACTCGGCTACTCCTATACTCAGCGCCAAGAAACCGACTGGTGTACGTGCGCTCTATAAATAATTCTAACACAACATAACATAACATATAATATGTATATTCTCTGAAAAATACAAAGGTTAAAGGGGAGGTAGCTCTATGAAAGTAAGGTACTAGGGTCTGATTAGAATAGGAGTGTCCTATCTTTTTATGTGAAGTGATTCCGCACTTGTAAAGATACTAGTAAATCCCTTTGTGAATAGCAAACAATTGTAAACTTACACAAAAGTGTACGTTTACCTTTGTGAATCAGGACTTAAGATTTTAACTTGGATTAAAAAACTTAGACTTTCAGTGAAGAAACTTCTACAGTTTTGAAAACAAAAAGCATTCAAATTCACCAGTTATATGCAACTTGCAGAAATATAACTTGCACCACCGTAGATTTTAGACGTCATCAGTGATGTAATATGTGCGGTCATACGCAGTGCAACATAGAGGTGCAGTTATGCTTATGTCAGTTACATAGAACTGTTGCATTTCAGTGTGTTTTTGGTTTTAAAACAGTAATGGGATTTCAATGAATTTCTAAGTTTTTTTTTGCGCAAGATAAAATCTTAGTACCTTACTCCACTTTAACTTTTGATTTTGGGGGGGGGGCGTGGCCGAGCCGTCGACTGCGATGGTCACACGGCTGTGAAGCTCCGGAGCCAACAGTCCTAATTCTATGGGTCGAGGCTTCCATCCTTGCTTCATTTGACTACTGGGTTCCTGGGGGTCCGGATGTCCCTCTGGTGGATCCGATGACCCACTATGACGAGTGAATCCGCTGCGGAGGAGGGCCCACTGCAACAGGGGCAGTGGGCGAGCCTGAGGCTGCAGTGCCCCGCTCGTCCTCCATACTTCACCTGGTCCAGCTGGGTGATTCCCGTTGCCTGATTGTGGCTTGGGTGGCTGCGGGCGGGCCTGGGCCGCAGCGCCAATCCACCATCCATCAGCGGCCTGTGCGGCGTGACTCTGCCACCATTGGTGCTTTCCATGTGGGCCTCTGCGTTGCATGGTGACCTGCTTGTGGAGTGTGTGGCTCCTTGCGCCAGCTGGTGCTGGTGAGGCATGGACCACCCTTTTTGCCTGGATCCTGCTTGGCCCTACGTGGTGCCTCCTGAAGGCGGTTGCCATCAAAAAGGAGATTTAGAAGCGGTTTCTCGGCGCAACAACATCTGCATCATTGTCCTGGCAGAATATACTAATACGGAAAGCCCTGAACAATTTGTGGAAACATTGCTCGTGGATCTGTCCGGTGCCCAACACTTTTCTTCTACATTCTTTTTTTTAATATATTTATTTGATTTTATAAAGCGTCCAGAATAGCATTGTTAAGACAGGATTTTACAGTACTATTAGAATACAAATTGCATATTAAATAATGAATTACTTCCATTTTACATATTAACCCCTTGGGCGCGGCCGGAATTTCCCAGCGGTGCGGGAAAATTCCACGCGTGCGCAGATCGGACGGCTCCCGGCTGTCCGACGCACACGCCCACTGTGACGTCGGACGGCCGGGGGCCGTCTGACGCATGGAAGGGGTTAAATTTCCTAAATAAATACAAAATTTCCAATAAATACTTGCAAAAAAAAGTAAAGTGCGATTGCAATGTGGATTCTGTATATACACGGTGGACGGTTCGCTTTTGTTTTTTCGTCTATCCCTAGATTAAGTCCTCCCTAATCTACTCCTCCATCCATTTTGTTACCAGGGACCAGATCTTTTCCCCCTACTGATGCCTGTAAATTCATACAGCGGCATTTCAATATTATAGACTACAAGGAACCTAGATCTCCACATCTCAAAATGAATTCCCTCTGGTTTCAACCAATTTGATACAATGTACAATCTTGCTACAGCCATTGCCAAAAAATATTAGGTATTGTTGATTTTTAAGATCATTTTCACCCTCTCCCACCTACAACATCATCATCGGTGATGTTACCACCACTGGTGCCTTAATATTATTGCTTAAATACCCCCCTATCCCTTGTATTAGAGGCACTAGCTTAGAACACGAATAAAACATGTGCACAATATCCCCTTGCTCTGTACCATCTTTTGCACTTCCCAACATAGCAGCCCCCCCATTTAGAAATTCTTGCGGGTATAGTATAAATTAAATACAGTATTTTGCCTTTCATTTAACAGTGCATATCTGGCTCCTATTCTACATCTTTGTCTCATAGCCTCGATTAGCGGAATCTTCATCATACAGTCTAAGCCTCTAATCTTCTTGAATAAAAAATCTTGGACTTGTAAGTATTTATAAGAAATCTGACCGTTGTAACTTAAATAATCTCTGTAGATCTTCAAAGGAATGGAGCTGAGCATTATCATCACAAAAGTCCCCTATTTTCGTAATCCCTTTTTTCCTCTATTCTGCCACTTTTCCTCTACATTCATTGTGGAGAGGGCGCACAGGTCCCTGGGCCCCCGACCTCCTGGAGCAACACCAAGGCCTATCATTGCGTGCCTTCTGATCTACAGGGATCGAGATACAATACTCCATCTGGCCAGGGAGAAACCCCCTTTAATCTACCAGGGCACTACCATTTTCATTTTCACGGACTTCACCCTGGCGGTGCAGGAGGCGAGGTGAAAATTCTTGGAGGCAAAGGCACAGCTCAGGAAACACAGGATCAAGTACGGCATGCTCTACCCTGCCAGACTCCGGGTGGTGTCGGATGGCAGACCACGTGTTTTCAAAAACCTGGCTGAGGTACTTGCATTCTTAAACGACTGGGCTCGGGTGGCCCCTCCTTGACCTGCACCACACTGGAATGCTCACCTCTGGTCGAGAGTGTTTTTGCTAGTGCCGATCTTTTCAATCCAGGCTAACTGGTCTTGTCCTGATCATATTGCAGGTATTGCTGAACCACCACACTAGCTAATATCTCATAAGGCTATCTGCCTAACGCTGCATGCCCAGCCCCGCTATGCATATTGACTGTCTCGACCCTTACAAAACACTCATAAGTACTCTTGCTTAGAATAGGCACCAGGCTCCAATGCATTGCCCGCCCCCGAAGATGATTCTGTGTTTTGAATTGTTAACGTTTTGGTTCCTGTTGTGGGCTTTATTGGGATTCGCTAGAACCTCTTCTCCCAGAGTGGGTGGGAGGATTTTTTTGAGGGGTTGTTTTCTGATTGTTATCGCTATACTTGGTTTCTACTTTGGCTCTTTCTTTCTTCTTCTTTTCTTGACGAGACAGGACTCTGCAGTGGCTATACCACTAGACTTGACCGGGTTGACCCTTTTTATTTCCTTCTTCTTCCAATGGGTACCTCCAGACAGACTGTGGATATGACTCTCCTTACCTGGAATGTCCAGTGCTTGAATAACCCTCGTAAAAGCAAACTGGTATTATCGTATCTCACCCGGCAGGGCGCCAGAGTCGCATTCCTACAGGAGACACACTTACCTCCCCAGACATCCCCTGTTCTTGCTGCATCATGGGGCCCACACCGGTATTTTGAGAGCTATAGCTCTTTCTCCCGGGGAGTCTGCATACTTATGCATAAATCCCTTCCCTTTATGCATCACACCACCATCGCTGATACCCAAGGTCGCTACCTTATGGTGACGGGAGCTATGCTGGGAGACGAATTGTCCTTAGGAACCTATATGCTCCAAACACAGATGACCCCTCTTGTTTCAGACCGTGGCACGCCCTCCTGGATGGCTCAGATGAGGACACTATCTTGGTAGGCGGCGACTTGAACATCCTTCTTGACCCTACCATGGATTCCTCCAGTGCCATCCCAAGCACCAAGCCGTGTTCGCTGTGCGCACTCCAGGATATGGCACATACACACGCCCTTAGAGACATCTGACGTTCACGAAATCCTCCGACTCCCAGCTATACTTTTTATTTGGCTCCTCACTCAGTGTGGACCCGACTAGATTACTGGTTCCTATCAGCAGCCAGCTGCCCATGGCTCCAAGACATACTGGTATTACCCGATCATGCTCCGGTGCAGCTGTTGCTCGCTCTTCCTAACGGCGGGGGCTGGGAGCGCATCTGGTCCTCCCCCTCGACGACGCTGTTAGACTCTGTTTTCCACTCCGAACTCCACAAAGCTATCACAGAATATTTTCAGTTGAATGTAGGGTCCGCTAATCAATATGCTCTCCTCTGGCATGCATTCAAGGTCTACATTCGTGGATTTTGCATTTCGAAACAGGCGGGAGTGCTGCGCGATATCCGTGCTAGTTTGGCGCGCGTAGAGACCGCACTCAAGCACATAGATGAGGAGAACACTCCTCTACCCTCCCCATCAGGTTTACATAAATGCTCCGTTTTGTTAGAAGAATTCCACGACTTAGCTGGAAGGGAAGTCACCCTACTAGGTAAATATACTGCAGCGCGAAAATACGGGAAGGAGAGTGCCCTGCTAGAACACTCGCCCATCTCCTACGCCCTCCTCAGGAAACCGATCATATCACTGCGGTGGAGCTGGATGACTGTACCCCAATTACAGCTAATGAGGACATCATCACTAAAATAGTCTCCTACTATAAATTGCTGTACCGATCCTGCCTCCCTCCTGAGTCGGCAGCGCGTCAAACCTATCGGGCGGAAATAGCCATGGTTTGGCTCTCTAGCAGCCAATCTCAGTTCTTAAGCGAGCCGTTTACGGCAAAGGAAATCGCCCAGGTGATTGACTCCTTAAACAGTTCAAAGTTCAAAAGCCCCTGGCTAGATGGCCTGACCGGTGCTTTTTATAAAGCTTACAAAAAAACTCTGATCCCCCATCTGCTGAAGGTATACGCTGAAGCCCTCACCAACGGTATTCTCCCCCCCTCCATGCGAGAAGCAGCGATCTCCCTCTTACTTAAACCTGGGACAGATCACAAACACTGTGCCTCTTGCAGACCGCTTTCCCTCCTTAACTTCGATAATAAAATACTAGCTAAGGCAATGGCTAATAAACTGTTGTTACTGTTAGATACAATATTGTCATCTGGGCAGACTGGATTTATACCACACCGGTCCACTTCCCTTAATCTACATGCTGTCTTCTCGGTCCTGAATAGGATATCTCTGGATACCCCCGCAGCGGCCGCCCTTGTTGATGCAGAGAAGGCATTTGACTCTTTGGAGTGGCCTTTCTTTATGACACCCTGCGGAAGCTTGACATTTCAGGAAAATTTACACCTCTCATCTCATTATTATACTCATCCCCGACGGCTAGCATCTGAATCAACGGCTTCATTTCTGACCCCTTCAACATCACTTGTGGCACTCGGCAGGGCTGCCCACTCTCGCCTTTACTATTTATTATAGCAGTGTACTAATTGGCGCGTTACCATCAGGAGCGTCATATGCATCGCGGATTTCAGTTCACTTTGGGGCCTCACCTTATGTCAGTGTATGCCAACGATATTCTTTTTTTTATTAGGCACCCCTCTATTAATCTAACCCCTATAGTGCAGGAGGCGGTCCTGTTTGGACGACTTTCCGGCCCATGTATTAATTGCGCGAAATCGGAGCTGTTTCCCTTCACTGATATCACTACACCACCTATTTGTGACTACCCTTTTATATGGTCTGCTGACACCACTTAATATCTAGGTGTAGTTTTGCACAGGAATAAGGAGCAAGCCATCCATCTGAACTATGGCCTGCGATGGCGATACACAAACTTTCCACCCAAATTGATTGCTGGATACAACTTCCCCATTTTATAGCTGCCCGTATAGCCATTATAAAAATTACAATCCTTCCCCGATTTTTTTATTATTTTCTAAATATACCCATACCCCTAGGCGACTCCTTTTTTAACACTCTGCTTGCGACACACTAATTCTCCCATATGACAGCGGCAGCTTCGCAGTCTCCGATTTTCAGCTATATTTCCTGGTAGCCCAGGACCAATTTACATATCATTGGTTCCACCCGACGCTCAGCTGCCCTACATAAGACCGAAACGAGACCTGGCAAATCCCACACACAAATGTACTCTTACCACAGGGCATTAAGTTTGACCCTACATATCTTCAAACTCTATCTACTACCTACTGGGCATGGCGGAAACTTAGTGGCACATTGGGCTTCAACTTTTTATACTTCTCTGAACTTCCTCTTATCCTGAATCCATGGCTTCCACTCACTACGGAGAAGTTAGTACAGCGCACCCTACACAAGAATAATCTTCAATACTTTGGAGATGTATTCCCCGAGGGGCATGCACTATCCCACAATATAGACGCTGCACCCTCTGACACCCACGTCATGGACAGGTTTATCCTAAACAGACTCCACAGTGCGCTGCGATCCCACATCCTGTCATACTCACTAGCTCCTGATGAATTTACTCCACTCACCCTATTGATACAGGACCCGGATTGGTCACATCTAATCGTTAAGCTTTACTGTTCTTGTATAGCTTTCAAACGTGCCAGCGTAGATGAAGTTCAGAAACAATGGAAGAAAAATCTAGGACACCCCATCACTGACAAAGATTGGGCCCTTTGCTGGGCACAAATTAAACATGTCTCCCCCAATCATCAACACAATGTACTTCATTTCCCTTTCTTACATAGAGCTTATGTGATCCCCTGCTGGCTTGCCCGTATTGACCCCTCTAGATCCACCTTATGCCATAAATGTCAAGGTCCTAATGCAGATTTCCCACATTTGACTTGGACTTGCCTATTGGTAGCCACCTACTGGATGGAAGTATTCCGTATCCTCTCTCAGATGATCTCCTAACCAGTAGAACCATCCCCGTTTATGGCCCTCCTGGGCAATATCTCTCCTATTCCCATACGATACTGTAGATTCACGGCCATTGAACTCCTTTTGGCCAAAAGGGAGATTGCGCTTCATTGGGGTAACAGCGTGCGTCCTGCGACTAAGGCTTGGCTCTGCAGTCTAACCTACTGTGACTTAACGAGCGAGGTGTACTCTTCCCTACAACCTCCCACAGCCCATACTAAAGATATTTGGCAACCTCTTAGACTATATCTCCTTACTCTGGACTCGGGCTCCCTCTCTTCCACTCCTCAGACGCCTGCTACTGTCCCAACCTCTGACTTTTCTAGTGAGGACACAGATGTGTGATCCGCCGTGCATCTCCCCAAGACTCCCTCTTGCTATGGCTCTCCCTCTGCCCTTTTTGAATGCTGTCTGCTCTCTTACCCGTTTCTAACCTCACAAACTGGGATGTATTGTTATGTTTCGTACAGAGGCCCTAATATAGACGCGTTCATATATGCCGTATATGGTCATATTCGCATATGCCCTATTATGGTCATAATCGTATATGCCCTATTTTGGTCATAATCGTCTGTGCCCTATTATAGTCATGATCTCCTATGCCCTAATATAGGCATGATCTTTCACCTACATTAGTTCCCTACAGTACACAACGAACTCTGAGGGTTGAACGTTATCTAGTCTGTGGTTAGAACACTGCAGGGTTTTGCCCGAACACAGGCCTACAATGTACTCATAAATTATGCATGAGCATTCACCAGCTACATCTCCCGCATAATATATATGTACAAAGTTCACCCTGACGTCTTCCTCATGTCTAACAAAGACCAATACAAACCATACTGAGGGACGAGATACTTTAGGGTATAAATACACCACATCTTGCCACGGTAAGATAGAGGGAACCGAGACTTCCATGCTGACACACTGACCAGAGACGCTGAGGCTCCTGCATGCAGTCGCTCCAGCTGACAGCGGTCTAACACAGCCCTTGCAGGGTGTCCAACTCGAGACCAGGACGGGGTCCCACACTCTCTATTCAGGTAATGGGGTTCGACTAAATCCTAGAGGCATTCTTGGCTCTTAGGCTTTAGACCTACACACATGCTAGTTACACTTAGGTACATCTAGTTAGGCATCGTAGAGTACGCGCACTTTTATAATGCTTTTTATATTCATGTATGTATTCATGATTCTTGCAATATGGTAGAACTGTACTATCCTTTCACTTTTATCGTACTGCTGATAATATATCTCTGCTATTGTCTGCTGGTTGCTGCAGCACATATATTCTACACCAGAATAACAACTGTTCAATAAATACTTATTGAAACGCCCAGACTGTTTATTCTGTGTAACTCTCTGAGACAAACCGAACAAGTAAGCACGAGTGACTGAGCGAAAAGTAGTACATTGTTTCCACGATTCTGAGGGATCAGGGTTGTCTTGATCTAAGGTTGCCAGAAACTAATCTCTCCCCGATAAGAGGAGATTCTAGTGGCACTGTGAGCTAGCTAATGCAAATCCGGCTAACATACGCGGTGGGGGTGCACAGAGTCAGTCTATCACCAAGCCCACGGTTTATGTTATCCAAACGCGCAGGTCCTGCAGGGGTACTATAGGAACTACACGACAGTATATCACTTATATAGTTTTTAACACAATATTTCAATGTACATTGTGATGTCTGTGCCTCGCCAATGGTAACCTTCTCTCTTCTGTATTGTTATCCTGAAAACCTTTAAATAAAGTTTAAAAAAATAAAAACGTTAGATTTTTTTTTACAGTGAATTTCATTTTTTTTTAAACATTAATGTCTTATTATGATACGTCTGTGGCCAACAGCCCCACAAACTACTACCCTACATTATAAAAACTTTTTTTATGGTCCTGGTGGACCCTACATGGTGGGGGTCACACTAACTCTTAAGGAGTCCCATAGGACCGTAAGCCCCCTAAGGGGAATGCAACATTTTTCTTCATGTGGCAGCCACAACATTTTTCTTCATGTTGCAGCTGCCTTTCACATCGCATGTTCCATTCCCAGGGATCTACCAATTAGAACACGTGTTTTGCTGGGATTTTCCGCACGGAAAAAGATATCTATATATTTTGAACTATAATTTCTCTAAAATTGCTGACCAGATTTACACCAAATCACAAAAAGCACACTTTCTGGATAAATATCTAGCTTTCTGCCAAATTTGTTCAGTTGTTTTCTCTGTTTCGTTGTCTAATTTTTCCTATGGAAAATGCACGGGGGGAAAACGTGTTTTATGAAACCTCTATTTCTCGGCCTCCTAGGCTCTACTTGACAGATCACCACAAAACTTACCAGGAAGGAGCTAAAGTGGCCAAACATTTTTGGGAGAGTTTCGTGAACATTCGTCAAGTGGTGCTAAAGTTGTTACCAAAGTAAAAAACGTTGTTCTTATGGAAACTCTGACTTTCATATAACTACACAGCGGTGACTACCACTGTGCAATATTTGTGCCTCCTGACGCACTGCTGCTTGGGGGATGAAGTCCACTTTAGTCCTGAGACCCTCAGGTCGCAAGAGGATCTCATCTCCCCACCAGCAGGGCGCCGAGGGGCTCGTTTGCAGAGTGGTAGAAAAAGGGGTGTGGCCTCCGACCACCTCTCAGCAATCCCACTGTGTGTGGCTTACTGCAGGTAACAGGTGGGTTAGTTGGCCCCTAAGGACCCTCCGGAGCGAAGGGGACTTCATCCCCCAACCAAGAGCACGTCAGGAGGCACGTTTGCAGAGTAGTGGAGAAAGGGGGTGGGGCCTCTGGCAAGTTGCCAGCTTTTTTTTTTGTTGTTCAAGGAAGGGGGCTGTGTGGCCCCCCTTCCCTTGACCCTTTTGGGCCCCGGGGACCCCATTCCCCAGGGTCTCACCCATTTTTATTTTTTTAATTGCAATAAAAAGGGAGAGGGGCCACATGGCCCCCCTCATGAGGTAGATATATGCCGCAGGGACCCCATCCCCCGGGGCTGGGCCTTTGTGAATATTTTTAAAGGGGAGGGAGGCCATGCGGCCCACCTCCTCAGGCGGATTTCGGCCACTGGGGCCCAGCCATTTAAAAAAAAATTGTTTTTATGTTTTAAAGGTAGGGGGGCCAAGTGCCCCCCCTCCCTTGGTCCCAGGGACCCCATCCCCGGGGGCCAGGCCATTCCTTTTTCCTTTATTTAAAAATTAGTTTCAAGGAAGAGGGGCCGCGCAGACCCCCTCCCCAGGCCGATTTGTGCCCGGGGAACCCAATCCCCGGGGCCTGGCCATTCCTTTTTTTTTTTAAAGGGAGGGGTGCCGAACGGCCCCCCTCCCGGGCCATTTCGGCCTCGGGGACCCCATCCCCCGGGGCATAACCATCTCCTTTGGGACCATGGGGGTGCCTGAAGCCCCTGCGGTCTCGGCTGACTGCTGCCTCCTGCGGGAGCTGGCATTGCTTTTTACCCCCAGGGAGCTGCTAAGATGCAACTCCCTGGGGGTAAAAAGCAAAGTGCTCACTTTGAACAAGTGAGAGCAAAGTGCACTCGCTTGATCAAAGCAAGCACACTGTTTGCTATGGGATGGCGGGAGCAGTGCTCCTGCCATCCCATAGAAAACTGCAATATCCCGGGAGTGGGCACCCCAGGACATTGCTGGAGCCGGCTCTGGGGGTGGCGGTTCCCAGGGCCATTTATGGCTCGAGAGGGGGGCCGCGTGGCCCCCCTCCAATTTGGAAAGTAGCCCCGGGGGGTGGTGGTCCCTGGGGCTGTGTGGGGGGGCTTGGGCCCCCCCCACATTATTTTAAACATAGCCCCAGCGAGGTGGCGGTCCCAGGGCCTGCCTGGAGGGGCAGGAGCCCCCCCACGTATTATAATCTTCAGAGCCCCGGGGAGGTGGCGGTCCCCGCGTCTGCGGGGGGCCCCATGGCCCACGCAGTTCACATCCATTGCCCTGGGGAGGTGGCAGTCCACTGGGCTGCGTGGGGGGGTAGGAGCCCCCCCACACTTTTTTTGACAGTATAGCCCCGGGGAGGTGGCAGTCCCCGGGGCTGCGGGGGCCTGCGCGGGCCCCCGCATCTCATTTTATCATTGCCCCCAGGACCTGGCCCATCTGGGGGCTTAAAGAAAACGAAGCACGGAAGACCGTGCTTCGTTTTTTTATTTTCGGAAGGATTTGAGTATCCACCGCGAATCCCGCTGAAATTTCTTTAAAAAAAAAATGCTTTGTTTGGCCCTGGGGGTCCCTGTGGGACCCCCTGAGCAGGCCTAGGGTAGAAACACCCTGACCCCTTTTCTAGTTTTTTCACTTTTTTTAAATTTTTCTTTCTTGAGTTCAACCGAGTCACAAGATGGCTGCTAACATTTCCTGGTTTGAACTGTTGGAAGCCAATCAGATTGCAGGCACGAGATCGGGAGGGTTCGCGGATCCTCCGCGTCCCCAGTTGTATATCTGAGAAATGTTAATTTCTCAGGAACTGCTGAATAGATTTACACAATTTGACAAAAAGAGTTCTTTCTGAACCAAGAGCTACCTTTTTGCCAAATTTGGTGTAATTCCGTTCAGCAGTTCGGGCTGTAGCCATGTCTAAAGTTTCCTATGGACATTAAGTGTAAAGTCTATATGTGTGTGTATGCAATTATATGTTTAAATGTGTGGTTATGTCTGTATACATGTATTTACTAATTATTTAGTGATTAAAACAAAAACGAACAAAAATAACCCTTATCACCTTTGCCCGTCCTCCCTCTACTCTCTGACTCATCATAAACATTTCTGACTACTATGGACTCCTAAATATCATTCCAAACTGTTCCCGCCTCCTATCTAATTCATACAACTAACAGACGCTCAAGTCCAGAATCCTGGACTGGGCTATAGAGCAGTCAGGCAGTGCCCGAAAGGCTGGTCTGAAAAGTTAGTGTGTGGGCTGCTTTTGTGGCAGCCTGTGGGTCTGTTGTATGATCTGATAGCCAGTTTTTACTGTTGATTTTCCTGATTTTAAAATAAACATTAGCTGCAACAAGCTCAAATCCATGCAGTCTTCCATACTTTGCAAAGCACTTATAAAGCGTGTCCTTACAAGTTCCAAACTTTTCCAGTTTAGAAATTTGGGTCAATTTTTTAACTTTCCAATTCACTAATGGGACCAGTTTTATTTTGGTGCCCTGGCCCGTTTTCTGTCCCAGTCTGACCCTCCACATGTACACCACTCCCAATAACCTCACATCTTCCCTTTAGTAATCCACCTCAATGAATCTATCCCTTCTCAAAACACTAGAAAAAAAATTCTTGTAATAACAAGCACAAACTTAAAAAACGTACCACAGCTACTCTTACAAGGGAAAAGGAAGCACATATTACTAATCTACTGCTTATTTACCTCTAACCTTGGGTTCTGGAGTAGCGGGCTACTCTTCACACAGCAGTACTACGCCTTGTCAGGGGTAGTATGCGCTATGTAAATACAATTTACAATTACAGTTGGCATCTTCAACCAACACAGGCACAACATTCATCCTGCTGTCATACAGATGCCCGTCTTATACTTAATGGAGATTAAAAGATGGGAGAGCACTGGATGGGACAGTGCAGACTTGGGAGAGGAAGGACAGAGGGGACTGTGCAAGGCAGCATGAAAGAACTGTGTAGGAAGAGATTGTAGTTCTAGGGAGCGTCCAGAGAGCATGCAGATAAACGCACAGGCAATGGGATGCCCTATGTTACCTTATGCAGACACCCTGCTTTGCAGCATCTACTCTCACCTGAAAGCGGATCTCTATGTGCCAGTTAGTCTGGGTGCTATCTGCAGCGCAGTGATAATAACGGACCTTCAACACATCCAAATCGACGTGTAGTTCATCTGTCAACTACCTGGTGAGTAAGCTATCTCTTTTGGCATAGTAGAGGGACGTCTTGGTTGTGTTTCAGGGGTTGAGGTATTTATTCCTCTCTGACCAATTTCAGGATTCATGGGGTACTAGTGTTTATATTACAAAAATGTCTCAGACTTCAAAGTCAGAGATATTTGGATTGTTAGTAGATAAAAAGTCCTCAACACAGGTTCAAGGACAATTCTTGGACTCACATTTAAAGAAAAATTAAGCCCTCCACAACACTTTCGTCATCCATTTTGGGGCTGAAAATTTTCTCTTGCTGATTCAATTACAGGATACAGGGCATGGGTCCCCATCACACAACAAAACACAACTTTAGTGTATGGGGTCTGTGAACTCCAACAAGCAAAAGCCCCCTGCATTCGCGTTTCAAAGTCCAGGGTGTCAGTTCCGAAACTGAAGATCATAAAACTCAGAACCCATTTGAGTCCCCTTCCACAGACCACGGTCTTGGTACTGAGTTTGAGGACTGTGATGTCATTCTGGAAGAATTGAGTCCATGAACACAATTTCGAGACTGCGGACCTAACACTGGGGCTCATTACGATGGCAGTCGGACACTCGCGGGAATGAGACTGGCCAACAAGAAGTCGGCGGTCCCACCTGCCAAATTTTGACCAGACCGCCGTGCAGGCAGTCTGAAACTGCCTTTTCTACTGCAGTTTGTGCTGCAGCCTGGAAAAGAGCCACAGTGCAAGCAGCAGTAGACAAAAGGCATATTTCAAACATCCATGTACCGTGTGCCAGGCACCACGTGGTGCCTGGCACACAGGTGCATGGATGTTTTGGGGGGCATCACATTTGCCTCTGGCCACGGGAGACGGTGGCCCTGCTTGGTGCCCCCAAAGGCCCTTTCCGGCAGCCTTTTCATGGCGGTGGGACTGCCATGAAAAGGCTGTGGGAAATGGACATTGTGATCCTGAGGACTGTGCATGAGCAGGCACCGCCTCTTTTCAGGATCACGATTCCGATTGCTGCCCCATAGGTATCAGTAGATCCTGGCGGAGGCAGCGGTCTGTCCCCTGACAGACAAGGGTTCGACCACCTGCATCCTAATGTGGCGGTTAGCCGGAAGAGCTGTTTGTTGGTGGGACCGCCACCGGCGGCCTGTCGGTGGCGGTCCCACCGGCATTGTGATGTGCCCCACTGTTAACAACAAGGGTGAGACTTTATTGGATGGCCCTACTTTCGTTCAAATACGCTGACTTCCTGGCACGTTATAGAGCATTTTGATGTTTCATTGGCTGAAAGTTGTTATAACCTTCTACCATATTAAAATGGACCTGTTTCTTAGCAACAGAAGGGACAGTCACGATTTTGTGAAGCGCAGGGCTGCTGTGCAGTTCCTATAAAAAGATAGTGCTAATTTTAACTTTGAAGAATGGCTGATCCAGCTGACAAGAACGCTCTTGGACTTCTTCTGAAGCTCAAGAATAGGAAGTTATCTGTACTGGGGAGACAATGGAGAGAGAAAATCCATTGATGGTTCCACTGAGTATAAATTTTTGACACATCCCCATAGAGGGAAGAAGCTAAACTCCAGGCAGGTCATATTCAAACTGTGTAGGCAAATCTTACATAGGAGAGAGGTTTGCACTCTTTTGGCACTTCGAGGATGAGAAAGTACCTAAAGTTGCAGAACAAAAGGGAGTTCCACAAGTTCCTGGACAACCAAAAAAATAAACCTGAAACCAGCTACCCAGGAAACAAGAAAAACAGAAAATGTTCCTGAGGAGTTGCTGCAGGAAACTGAAGAACATAATCCACAGCTCCGCATCTTTGCACTTTGTAGCAATGAGTGCAAAAGCAACATCTTGTTTGGAGCAGGGAGTTCCAGGATTCGGAATCAGAAGATGGAAAACCATTACAAGAAATTCCATCAAGATTTGATTTTTTTTTTAAAGGTTTGTAACTTGCCATTTGTTGCCACAGTTGCAAAAAGGCCCCACAAAGTACTCCACTACCCCCCCAAAAAGTAAAGAAATTCAAATAAAAAAAAAAGTACGTCATTTTGTAGATACGCACAAGCGTGATGTTTTTTTTTTTTTTTTTAGCCAAGCTGCAAAGCATTGGGGATACTCTACGGCATGGCTAAGAACCATTGACAGCAAAAAAAAACAAAGGTGAGACTATTGGCATTGCCAGTGCTTGTTTTTGGAAAGGGCTAGAATTCTTTCTGGTCTGTCTTTGCTACAGCAACCCCATGCAAGACTGGCTTATGTTACGTGTCTGTTACAGTCCACTGGATCAGATATGCTCACATGCGCCAAGACAGCAATCATGCATGTCTGTATTGGACATGCAGTCTATAAGTTCAATAATAATATAGCAAAACACTTCACACAGCAGACTATGCTCTTTACGATAGTCAGGTTGGCATGGGCATTTCCTTATTTCTCTTCTTTCGTATCTACTTTGGCATCTGTTACTGGAACTGTTGTCACTCTGAACTTCAGAGTGCCTAATTGACACTGAAAGGAGTATTTCAGAAGGGAATGAGCAGGCGCCCCCCACGCCTAGGTGAGGGGCGCCCTTAGTAGCGCCACAGGGCTGAGCCTCCTCCGGGGCCCTGAGAAGGGGGGGGGCTGGTTATGGGAGGGCTGGCTGAGTGATGTCAGCGGAAGGCGGCACAAAGAAATGAAACGTAGCAGTTATTTAAGGCTGTGCCCGGGGGGTTTCGTTCTCTTTGTCCCCTCGGACCACAGCAGAGCTACAGGAGCGGCGTCGATGAGGAGGAAAGTGTCCTCCTGTTGGAGGCTGGCGTTGTGTGGCAAGCTGGGTTGGAGGGGGCCGTGGCGTAGTGGGTCGCCCTCTTAAAGGGCGTTTTTTATTATGGTTTTTACCGGGTTTTATTAAATAGAGGCGCTGCTCTAGAAGGTGCCGCGCCCGTAGATAGCGCTTTACCATATTGCGCAACATCGCAAACTTGCCTTCATTGAAATGTTTTATATCATCCGACTTTCGGAGGAACAAAAAGTGATAGATGTTTAATTCACGCAGGCTGCAACTAGCAGTCTGAGCACACTTCGACTCTCTTTTAAGAAGTGTTTACTTGCTCAGCGTTCTTGAACATTTTGTCAGGGCTTCAGTGAGGTTTGTGTTCTCTGCGTTTTCCTCAGCGCATAATGGGCGCTTTAATGAGAGATTGGAGGGCATGGGACCGCACAGAGTTCGGGAAGGTAAATGAGGCGCGGGGGCGCCTGCTCAACATCGCAACCTTGCCTTCATTGAAAGGTTTTATATCATTCGACTTTCGGAGGGAAAAAAGTGAGAGATGTTTAATTTACCGGAACGAGAGGGTTATTGCATTATGTGAAACATAGTATTTTAAACAGCAGGCTGCAACTAGCAGTCTGAGCACACTTCGACTCTCTTTTGAGAAGTGTTTACTTGCTCAGCGTTCTTGAACATTTTGTCAGGACTTCAGTGAGGTTTGTGTTCCCTGCGATTTCCGCAGCGCATAATGGGCGCTTTAATGAGAGATTGGAGGGCATGGGACCGCACAGAGTTCGGGAAGGTAAATGAGGCGCGGGGGGCGCCTGCTCAACATCGCAATCTTACCTTCATTGAGAGGTTTTATATCATCCGACTTTCGGAGGGAAAAAAGTGAGAGATGTTTAATTTACCGGAACGAGAGGGTTATTGCATTATGTGAAACATAGTATTTTAAACAGCAGGCTGCAACAAGCAGTCTGAGCACACTTCGACTCTCTGTTAAGAAGTGTTTACTTGCTCAGCGTAATTGAACATTTTGTCAGGTTTCCGCAGCGCCATTATTGGCTTTCATCTGTCCCCGCAAGGGCTCACGTTCGAACTGCAAAAAGTGATGACTTAAACAGCTTTAAAAAAAAAAGGTAGAGAGCGCGCCGCATGTAGGGGCGTGGCTTCATGGTCTGGGTTTCGATTTCGGCCAGGGGTTGCGCTTGAACATACGCGCGGAAGGAATTAAATTTCCGCTGTTTGATGCAAATAGTTTGAATTACTGTTTGTTGCATGGGGAGGTAGCCCGATTCGTTTCACACTGCACTGGGAAGTTTTTCAAGCTCTTTGGCCGGACATCACCTGATATTTATTTATTGAGCTGGCTTTAGGGAGTTAGGCAATATCTATAAACACACATGCCTTTGAGTTGCGGAATAAAGCATATCCTCGGAGGTATACAAGACTATTATTAGCACTTTATGTCATGAGCGTCGAATAATTTTCTGTGAAAGAAAGACGGATGAATAGTTTATGGATGCAGCTTTTTAGGAACGTCCCCTCGCTGCCGTTTTAAACCCGTCTTTCAACAGCCATGTCAATCAGAGGTCTTTAACAGATGTAAAAAGCACAGCTTCTCCTTGTCATTGAAAAGCATACGGTTCGCGAGGTACATCTAGAATATTCATTGTGTAGACGAAAGACTGAGCGTGGAAGGAAACCGCTGACCCGCGCAAACACGTGCGGGCCGCGCCGTTCTTTCCCTCCAGAATAGCTCGTCTGTGGCCATGATGCCTCTTACCGCTGCAGAGTTCGCTCTCAATATTGCTGCAAACTAATATATCTTAATAGAGAAAGTAACCGCCAGGTTGGCCGTCTACAGCGGTGACATTGACTCCTGCCACGCCTAATAATTAAAAAAAAATAAAAATAGTACATTGGTTTTTTAATTGCGAATTTATTCTATCGTTTCCCGCCGTTTTTGTTCCTTGCTTGCTGTCTTCATTTATTTTAGCCCTGTTGGTCTAGTGGCATCTCTGTACATCGTTGCTGTAACGTCAAATTGCTGTCTGCCTGAGAGTGACTCCTCAAATCCTCTTCCAGCCATTATCTTGGCAGGCAGGGCATTGGTTCAGTCCTGGCGGCGTCGTGACCGCTGCGCGAACCGCTTACCCCCTAAATTGAACTGTGCTCTTCATTACAGACTGCAGGGCATAATAGGAGGTAGGTTGCTGAATATGTTAATCGGGGCAATAGAAAGGTGGAAGTTCTCGGTGTGTCAATTCCTGGCGGGACGGATAATGTATGCATACATAAAGACAAAGTTCTGTTGGGAAGCTTCTCTATCGATCATTACACATCGCTGCAGAGAGTTAACATTGTAATCCATGGTAATCCGTGGTTAATAGAATTCAGCATCTAGGAAGGCGTTAGGCATTGTGAAAGTGTCACTATTTGTATACCTTGGGTGCCATAAAATAGTTTGGACATTTATTAAACACAGCTGAAAAGGTTCAGTCATAATTTATGTTGCTTTAATACATCGGGGTATTTCTGGATACACCGATAACAGTTCTTCTGTAACAGGCCTGGTTTTCTTTTTTCCAATTCCTAGTGGTGCAATTACATTCAAAGGCTCGGAAGGCCGGACAGATTAGTTTTATGGCCGCTGTCGGCAACGCACGGATAGAGCGGGCTCATAAATGGGAGAGAATTCTTTTTATTTTTGGATTTCTTGCCCACAAAAGGAAAATGGTTCACCTCTCCCTCCCATATGTAGGTGCAGTGCAAATAAGTTTTGCTAGAGCCATAGCATTGACGAATTGCAGTTAGAAGGCACTAAAATACTGTACTTCCCTTGGTCAGACCGCTTCATGGCTATTTTCCCCGAATGAAATGGTTTGGTGCTGTTACGTGGAGGCATTTTCGGATTACAGTGATCAGAAGGCATGAGCTTCTGTGTAAAAAAAAAAAAAAAATAATAATTTACAGTTGTGGGGCGATGGGGTGACGTTGCGTGCGGTTATTTTTTGGTACATTCCTGATTTGGGTTGTTTTCCAGCATTACTCAACGGGTATTAAGGTTGCCTTAGGTTAAAATATTTGCAACAACATAGTTCTCCTGATTTGGGTTGTTTTCCAGCATTACTCAACGGGTATTAAGGTTGCCTTAGGTTAAAATATTTGCAACAACATAGTTCTTGTTGGCTACAATTTAATGCCTTGGGAATTTTACATAATCTGGAAAGTGTGCACGTGTTAGTTAATTATGTTCATTAATGGCTGGTTCCGTCGTCTGGCCAGGCCAGGTGGATTGCTGGATTAATACATCCGTGGTGGGGCCCGTGTTTGACCTCTTGGTCACAGGTTCAATTCCCGGCGGGTACATTTAGCCTTTTATCTTGTCGCAGGTAGGCAAATAATCACACTTCAGTTGGAAAATAAGCATCTGTTATTCAGCAACTAGATGCCCCCTTTTTGGGGGTAAAAATGCGCGTGGCAAGTGCAAGTCATGCTTTGTGGCAATAATATGGATGGGCTGCTGCGACATGGTTGTGACCCTTGGCCAGTTGGGATGGTGGTTTCAACGGTCGCAGCCCTAAGGCACAACATTTCCTTGCTGATATATTCTGGGGTTCTCATCCAAAGGTTGACCGTGGGGTGTAAATCATTTGTGGCAAGTTAAGACAATGATTTTCTATCATCACCAGCAGCTATTGTATTGGTAGGCAATTTGCATATTATACACTGCGGGTTTTACGCTTTTGGGGTACAATGTGGGGCTATTCACCCTTCACTAAGGCTCCCCTTAGCTCTATCAGAGGTCATTTGCCTTCACATTAGTGACATTCTTAGGTAGTA
Source organism: Calotriton arnoldi (assembly GCA_963921515.1). Taxonomy (NCBI): domain Eukaryota; kingdom Metazoa; phylum Chordata; class Amphibia; order Caudata; family Salamandridae; genus Calotriton; species Calotriton arnoldi. The sequence goes on along the minus strand of CAWUFW010000455.1, from coordinate 1,506,023 downwards.
TGGCTATCTATATAAGGGCCCAATTACGTGTGAAGATTTATTGTTGACATAATATGTAGGCCCTGTGGGGAATTGTTAAGAATTCAATGAATGGTAGGATGGCTCTATGCATTGTCAAGTATTTATTTGCAGAATTTCTCTTCCCCTTTCAGGTGTCAGCAACCTGGTGTGAGGCTGATGGCGTACTCTACACTTAACAAGGAGTGGGCATTGGGAAAGAGATGCACTTTAAAAGCTCATCCCAATACCAGGTAGCGATTTCTTTATAACATAATCCACATGCAATGCGGGGATTGGTGTCAGCAGTCCTTAGTAAGGGCTGATGGTGTCAGGCACATTTAACATGGAGTGGACTTTGGAGCAGAAATACATTTCAAATGCTCATCCCAATAATTTGTACACTGGTAGTGGGCGTCAGCTTAATTACCAAGTATTTACATACAAACTTTCTCTTTTCCATTCAAAAGCAGCAGTCCTTTGTAAGGTCTGATGGAGTAGGCTTTCAGAAGGAAAATGCTTAGAGAAACGCATCCCATTAGCGGGGGCGATTTATTGGTGGCATATTCCACAGGCAATGGTAGTTACTAAAATCACCCATAATTAGAGTGGCTTTCCTAAGTTGTCAAGTATTTATAGGCAGAGTATGGTTTATGGTGGGGTGCAACAAAATTAACATAGAGTGGGTTTTCAGAAGGAAATGCAGGGGGGAAACACAAGTAAGGTTTTCCCTTTCTGTCACATATCAGCTATACTTTGGTGGACGGATTGCTGTGCGACACAAGTAACATGTGATGGACCTTGGGGAGGAAATCCAATTTAGGTACTTATCCCAATAACGGGTACTTATACATATATTGCTTCAGTTTTTGTGCAACTGTCTAGCTTTGCTGGGGTTGCTGACGCACATACGCTCAGTCCTGAGTGTTGGTATTTGCTTGCACATGTACAGTACAAGGCGATCTTGGGGATTTTACCGGTGATCAGGTACCCCGGTGGCAGTGCTTACTTTGTAAAGGAGTAAGGACAAAAAAGGACAAAAAAAAAAAAAGTTTATATATTGGGGAGAGAGCAGCAGCTGGTCTGCTGATAGAGTTGCTCTGCAGTGATGGAATCCGCCATCGATCCCGCAGGTATAAAGGAGCAAGCAGCACAAAGGCTGACGATGTCAGGGCATCACTGTATGCAACGGGCGGGTCATTGTACCTTGCTCGCGATTTTGGACTGTTTTGTTCCTTTGGCGAGATCGACGCACTGGGCTGAGTGAGAGGTACCTTGGAGTGTTAAATTGAGAGAGGAAAAGTACT